>OX465377.1:9147017-9747017 GCA_950004255.1 Mesopsocus fuscifrons
GGTGGATACGGCTATGAGCACTCACTGTCTGATGAATCTTGCGAACGAAAAATGATTTCAAGGAGTGAGCATGAAAATGTGGAAACAGTAAGCAGCAGTTTCCAGCTTTTTGGTCTTGGCTGCATGCTACATGCATGTTACAAGCGAGAAACTTCTTTATACCAGGATTCGAACCCAAATATTCCTTGATTTCACCCTATTCTTCCAGCGGACCGACAATGGTCGGATCTGGCTTTGTCGCATTCATTCCATTTTTTTATAAGTATAGGTATCCACGAATCAGATTTTACTGAGACCGGTCTGCACTGGAGAAAAATTGTCATAGTTTGAATTTTTCCCCATTTTGTCCCAATTTTTTCATTACCTTCCGCAGCTTGGTTAATGATTTAATCTTTACTGCTTTTGATCTTATAGATACGCACCGAATGAACGTGCCTGCTTAACAAAGTGGATGATTCGATTCAATGACAATAATATTGTATTCCCAGTCGTCCTTCCTCTAATCCATTCCTGGACCATAGTCCTATGAAGACCTACATGGGAGTTGGGTTACGCCCTTTCAGTAAAGACCGGAACTCCTACTCCTCTGTTTCAAAAGAAGTGGAGACAAAGGACTGCCTCAAGAAAGGTTTTCATTGAAGAAAATACCTATTGAGCAGGACAGAAATTGTATTATATTTGGGAGCTTTGCATATCAATGTGTACATGATCTGCCTTATTCTGTATCACATACAGGAACACATACTGATTTTTGTATTCTTGAACTTGTAACTGACATCGAGGTCAATTTAATGCCAGATAAATATTAAAATCCTTTAAGCGTCAAGTGTGGGGCATAGCATAATAGCGGAAAGAGGAGCGACCTTGTTGCGCTTGCTCGGAGACTTGAATAGCTAACAAGGAACTAACGGACTCTATGCAGCAGCTCTATACAGCGTCAGTTACCATAAAGAACTCTACAAGCGCTCGAAAGGCAAGTTGTTATGCAGAAGAATGCCTTCCGAAGGTTTGCCAATATTTCATTCAGATTACGCTCGAAAATTATCTACCCTGATCTTTCAATGTCAATAAGAATAGATCGGTATATGGATGGCTCCAGGCTGATTTGCAAGTCCTGGTGCTGCACTGTATCTTTTCCTGTATCAAGGTGTGAGTACCTCAACAAGGAACTGCCAATCCCTCAGGCTCGAAATTCGCGATTGTAGAATATTTCGGGCTTGTGAACCTCTCGTCTCAATCAACTCCATCTCTATAGTGCTCTATATGTATAGAACGTCGGAGCGATCACTTCATACTAAAGGGTGTTAGAAACAAGCGCATTACTTCTGGACAACAAACTATAGTTTGGCCACCATTATTTGGTGGGTATAGGCAGGCAGTCATTCATTGAAATGAGGACTCCGAATTTATGTAAGAAAAAGTTATTTGGACTATTTCCGGGGAAATTGGTACACTTTATTCATTTTAAGCCTCTATAACCTATGATCAAACAAAGCAAATCAAATTACCTTTACTTGCTTCATCATCACGCTAAAAATAGTGACGCAGGAAAATGTTAATTAAAAAGCTGCATTGACTGCGGATATTGCCCTCCTTCATTGCCAGAAGAGTAACCTCGCCCCCGGAAGCTGTAGGTGGTATGCAGTGTGTGCGGGTAGCCAGGAAGCGCGGCTTCTTTTCGGTTCACTAGATCCTCGATGGTATCCCCCGATCCTGGACCAGTTTTCCTTTTGCTAGGCTGGTTCCTTGCGGATCGCGGGCGTGACGCAATAACGCACCGACGACGACGGTGGGTGTGCTGGGAGTGTTGGCAGTAGTAATTTTGCATGCGACCTAGCTCCAGATTGAAATTCGCACAAGGAACCGTGACCCCGGGCAAGTGGGGCTCCCTCGTTATAGAAGCAGCCTTCACGGCAACGTGCCTCACACGTTACGTTTGTCAAGTTCAATGGTATAGGGAGGAACCATTGTTTCATTCCTGATCCTTCCTATATTAAGATGAAGTTTCCGTTGTACGACTTCCTCTGCTTCCTCCAGCTTTATGGCACGCAACTCTTTTATCATCACATTAAAGGATTCAGAAATTCCATAAATTTTTGAAGTGGCCAGTGAGTTTCCTCATGCATCTGCAGCAGTCCCGATGGCATCGCTGGCTTCGTATATTATACGCTCTAGATTTTTCCTATTCAATACATATGGACGAAACCACTGTGCCCTACCTGGACCTTGATGAATAGGGTGTCACTCACTAGATGAGGTTTCCTGCCTCTTCCTGTGTCCCATGACTGATGCTCTCTCCTCCCAGCTGTTTGACCGTTCCTTAGAATTATTGTGAGTCCTGCGACTGATCCTATCGGTACTTGCAATGGAAGTAGATGTAGGAAGCCTATAACTCTATGTAGACAGCCATATCTGTCATCGAGCAATAAAACTAAATATAGTTAATTAGGTATATTTTGATTCAAACAGCCTTGCAAACCCGTTCCGGACAAGGAAGGAATGAGACAGTTTGTATGCCCGTGTCTCCGTTTTATTGATCTACTTGTACTTGTCATAGGATTCCACTCACTCAGTGCACCTTGCAATCTTTATTTACGATATCGCTCATATGTGCCTAAAAGATAGGAAGCGTTCTTCTTCCTAATCCAGGGGTCAAGACTACAGAGAACAGGACTACAGCTGGGTTTGAAGGGCAACGGTTGGTGATTCTTCACATGGAGTCACAGGACACCAGAAACCCAAGTGGTCTTTTTTCTCTCCTCACTGACCTGACTTCTATGAGAGCTTTTGTATATTACGCTATATTCCTTCTCACGTGCCGACGGAAGTGCAGATATTTTATTACAGGTGGCTACATCATGGCCCCACTAGTCAATAAACCGTTGAATGAGGCATATGTATAGGAAAGGTACTTTGTGAAAGACCTGACTGCAGTCTTGTGCATAATAAAGAACAACTTCCGAGTCCATATAGTGACTCGCGGACACACCCATCGCAAGGAACGGCACAAGGCCGACAACCCTTCGGTGGTAAAGAAACGATGCGGCGGGGTGACCTCCACAACCATTGTCCGGTGTCTGTCTGGTCACTTCCGAAGGAAGGCAGGACCCATTGTCACTAGTGGAATTTACTGTTACCTGATGCTACTAAAACTGATGCTGGAGGAAGCTCCAGGGGTCCAGACCAGGCTGAAGGTCTGTTTGTCACGAATGACAAACGACACAAGAGCAGGTTAAGAGGTTAAGAGGCGTGTACCTATTACAAAATGCTGCCTTCAGCCCTACCGCAATGTTTATCAATGGAATGAATGAGGGGATGCAACAACAGCAAGGTTTGGGTCCCACAGCTATACTCTGATCAAAGTAGACTCACTAGTCATAGACATAAATGAGGCAGTACAACAACCTATCATCAGTGCTGTAAAACTAACTCTCGCTGTTAGTAGGCTAAAGCGGCCTCTACACCAGTTGTTCCTGCGACTACCTACATGTACTTATCGACTTCGGTGGGCAGATTCTGTCATGTACCATTCATCACACCTTTGAATGTGTAATGTGTACCCTTAGCTGTCACTGATGTGATTGCATTATGTTCTGTATGCGTGAGTGATGGCTTTATGGTAATGGAGTTACATTAAAAATTATTGCAGTATCAGATCTCTTAAATACCGAAGGGAAAAGAAAATGCCGACGGCGCAGCATGAGTATAAGTCTGCATAGTTGGGTGGTAAGAAGATGGCCTTTGCTAGCACCAAAGCGCTAAAACTCTAGGACACAGAAGCAGCATCTTTCCTGCTTTTTGCGAATCAGCCTACTGATGTACTATGGCTGAAACATGATTTAATTTACGTAAGATGACTTACCCGTACTGGTAACGGCATGCTCGAAGTCTGAACCAACGCCCTCGGTAAAGTCCAACCCTGGAATCAATTTCATCGACCTAAGCAGTCTGTCTAGTAGTCTAATGGCGCCGGTAGATTTATATTTGCACTTTTCAAAACCTTTTTCCAAAATATCTGTTAGGGAGGTGCGAGTATAACGGCGCCTCACATTTATTGATTATTTTTCTTTAGATTCTGGGTTATACCTGCTGGGACCTGGTTTACTTACATATGCAAATATTTGATGCGATCGTAAAATAGAAGCAGATAGGTACCTACTCAAATACAGCATAAGCATAAGACCAGGATTTTCGAAAAGTGAGTCCGAAGCCCTCCAGGCTACGTCACGCAATGACTAATAATAATGTAATTAACGCAGGCAAATGATCTTTTGAGCTACCCACACTGATTGAAAACCCTCTCTAAGAATATTTTGTGAACATAAACGCATGTTATTTTGGCTGAGTGCCCAAGTTGACGGTTTATGTGAACTGGCCTGAACTGGTCACAGCAGTCCTGGACAAGACTTCCGTCAAAACGCTCCTCATGGACTCTCGAACAGACTCCTCACGCGAAGGCCACCCAGGCTGCCACCATCAGCCTGAGTTTTGGCGAGAACACGCGCGCTACTTTCAACTTACCCATTTTGCAGTCTTATATTTTCAGTTTTGAGTAAATGTTTTCTTTTCGAGATGACTGCTGTCTTAAAGTCTCCTCAGTGGAATGATCTTGTTTCTTCGAACGTCATCATTTTTTGTTAGTCATTCCATCTGTAAGAACAAGGACACGTGAGCCTTCTGAAAACTTACAAAGAGTTTAGACTCAAGAGTGAAGAGTGTAGGTATAGACTCTAAAGCAGTCTATGGGTCAAAAATTTTCCTATATCTTAAGTCTGTGCATTTCCCCTTTAAAATTGTGTTATTTCTGTACCCACATTTGTTCCGTATAATTTGCTTAGTTACTTACAACCCTTGAGTCCCAACATCCTGCACATACTCCATGCCGCAAATAGGCTGTATATACCATAAGTATTTAGATATGCATGGGATTCTGTGAAAAAATTTCTCTCAGAATTGTGTCGTCTGAAGGAAGAGGTTTGACGAAACAATTTTTCATACAAGAACTATGGTAATAAGTAGGCACTATACTATGGCAATATTTAAAAAAAAAAGTGATTTTGTACATTCCATTATTTTAAACCATGTGTTCTTTTAACAACATGTCTCAACTTCCACTACTGAGCAGCCCATGCACGTCCGTCTGATTGCAACAAAGGCTGCATGACCGACTCTAGATTAGTATTCCATGCCCTCCATAATAACTGACAGCATGGAGGTCCCCTGTATTTATTGAATGTTGTCATCCCATTCTCTGTACTTAGGTATACTTTTTTGTAAATAAATAACTTCTTAGCAACACCAATACCACTAAATCAGCCAGTGAAATTTTGCAAAAAAAATGTTGAAGATACCTTTAAGGTACAACCTTATATCTGGGCTCTAGACTCTAGAAAAACATTACATATGCTGGAGATAGCGATAGTAGACAGTGACCTTCACGCGAAGTGGACATCGCTAATGTCGCGCGTCCTATGGCTGTCCTATTGCGGTCATTTAGCAAGTAACTATTATACCTATACCAACCTGCTGTTTTCTTTCACATGTTGCGTCACCTTTATTGGCACTCATCGATATATTCAAAAGAATGGTCAAGGTCCTCGTGACACATGCAAACCAATAAAGTTTAGTCTGTCTGGCAACGGTATATTGAGGACCTTGTGGTCAATTCATTGATTGTGGTTGAATCAAAATCAGCCCAATTTTCGATCAGTCATATTCGGGTAAATAAGGGGAAATTATACCACATCCCACTTTTTATTCAGGAGATACGATTATACTTACTTTTGTTAGTGAATCGTTTTGGAAACGTAGGTACCTACGTATAGTATTTTATACGTTTTGTTGACTTTGCCCCTCCTGTAAGAAAGGTGAGGCTAAAGTATAAAACACCTGGCTTTCCAGTAAAGTTGCGTACCTAGGTATTAAGAAATTAATTTTTAGTGCTCTACTCTCTATAGAAAAATGCGCATTTTGTCAACAACACGTGTCGTATCTTTTCTTTTCTATCTATAGTTTTAAGAGGTGTTCATCATAGTAGGTCTGTAGTAGATCCGTTTCAGAAGTTAACCATTTTGAGTCGAATATCGAAAATGGTTTACCTAAGGTTCGGTAGCCACAACCTGCTGATTTTAATTGCTTCTTATTTTAACTTTTACAGGAGGAATTTATGTAAGTAATGTAACAACAGTATTCCCTATACTGACCCAAAAGCCCAAAATGACCACCATAATTCATTCAAAAAAATTGATTTTTATGCTCGTAAATTTTATTATTGTCTTCACTTTGCTTTTAGTGGCTCGGCCATCTTATAGGCACCTTTATAGGCTTCGCATCTTGGCCAAACCTATCTTGGCCAAACCTTTAATAAAGCTCTCTTATAGACACTGGCAATTACTCGGAAAAATGCAAAAAGGGCTTGCTTGGACTTTTGAGCTAAAAGCGTCAGTAAATAAAATGAAATAAAAATAAATTGGGCAATCTACGAATACAGGTACTCACATAGTCTGAATGAATGGCAGGTATAAGGAAGGTTCGATGGCGGCAGGTGAGATAATACCTATAGGTAAATGCACTGCACTCACTGGAACTACAGGTTCGCACTCCTGGACAACTTGATGAAGACTGGCGGGACGAAGGAGAGGTTACTGATAAAAATGATATGGTTCAGTATGAATAGCTCACACCACGGCCAAGGTTTTCGTACCGGTGGATACCGGTAATGTACCACCACGGGAACCATGTGGTCCAAATTACCCCCTCCTCTCCTCCTCACATGCATGGTCAAGTGTATGGCAGTGCTCTTCTCTGGACACCACTCGTCATTACTAACTGATGGGATCAGTGGGTTACCCGAATCTCGAGGGGTTAACCATTCGTTGGGAATCATTGGAAATCTTTATGAACTCTCAGGGAATCTTGGAATATCGTTGGGAATCTTTGGAAATCTTAATGGAATCTCAGGGAATCTCAAGGAATCTCTGGAATGGTTACCCCCTCGCCGAATCTTGATGATTGCACTGAAAAGGGTATTGCGTACTCACCTATCATCTACCTTGCCTATTACTGAACATGAATACCTATCAACTCCGAAGAAGCTAAGTAGATTTTTTCGTATAATTATAGAGATTTGTATTGCATGAGCTAATTGTTTTTGTATATCACTTGTACTTTTGTATATGACTTGAAATATTTGAGACGTGTAACCCCCCTAACCCCCCCGCCCCCCCCCCCCTGTACGGCCTTGGAATCCGCATGCTATATAGAGTTATAGTAGTTGAACAAACGGAATCAGTGGTTATCAAATTTTTAAAGATATTGACACTGGCGTAAAATGGTAAAATGCGAGAAGCAACCTCTTATACATGGTTCCATTGCACCAAAACCTTTTTCTCACCCTATACTCAGCCTAACCTAGGTCCCATACCTATAAGTCATAGGTGGCCATGTATAAAACAGAGAGCTGTGAAGCATACAAAACGACGCATGTCCAGATTCCGAGATACCATCTACAAGGTGCAACAACTATAGGTACAATGACAATGGCTTCGCTCTTCCTGTGTGGCATGTTGCATATGCGCGGACGAGAAAAGGATCACACTGCATGCATGGTCTGAAAGCAAAATTTTTATTGAGTATACATCACTATTTGATTTGATTGATTGAAATCTTGCTCATTTTATTTAGTTCGTCAATATAATGTTACAGATTAGATTAGAGAAAGAATGAACCTCGGAATGAACGCAAAGTACCTATACCAACCCGGAGGCGTGCATCCAGCTAGTATCCGGTCTCGAATTTTTGACAACAAAGCACTTAAGTAACAATTTATTTTATTTATTTATTTTATTTTAATTTATTTGAACACCTACGGTGGAGGAATTTTTTCCACCTTGACGAGTCCGATCGCAGTTTTTTGACAATAAGCAAGTGTCTGTATAGGTACCTAAAGAAGGAATGCAGATCTGATACTTACGGTATGCATTCAGCAATAGAAATTAAATTTTTTTGCCTCCCTCTCCCATGGACACATCTATTGGCACCTACTCCTCAAAGAAGAATATTTGTGGAAAAGGAACTACCTAATAGTTCTGATCAAACGAATTAAACTTGACTGGTGAGTGGTCGTTGCGCTCAAAACGGAAGAATGGAAGTTAGGCGTCCTTGGAGGTCGTCTTGGCGCGGATTACTGTACTTCCGACTTCTTGCACCCAAAAGGGCAACAACCGATGTGCAAATGTACTTACCTATCAGGCTGCCGTTTTTTGTAGGGACGAGTTATTGATAATTTGGAAAGGGGGAGGGGGAGTCTATTTTAATTAACACAATATAGTGATGTAGGTTTAGGTTATTAGGTACGGCTCTACAATTAGACTGATTTAGGTCGGTAACGAAGCAAAAGAATCAGTAGTTGGTCTGATATGACGTCGTCGGTAGATTATAAGGGAAGCAAAACTTTGTAAGGTAAATACTTACATGCACGTTTTATCAATGGTGGGTAGGTAGTAAATATAACATGTCTTAAGGAAAATGCCCTTTGAACCATATTTAACATTTTTAACCTCTCTCATAATAGAAGAATCAATGTTCCACAATATAATAGAAAATTTTTATTTAACAAAAAAAGTAATTTAGGAACAATAAACAAAAAGTGCGTTGAAATCGTGGAAGCAGACGACCGAGTTGGCGCCAAAACTAATGTCACCGCTGACCGATACAAAATTTCGCAGTCGTAAACATTCAGTCATGGCGGTACGGTTCTCTCATCAATTCGTGTATTTTTCAGTTTGCGTTTAAAAAATGTATAAGATAGTGCATAATTTCAAATCTAAGTAATATACGGTTTACATTTGACATGATGCTACGTTCTAACCTTTTCGCGAAAACGGTCGGTCCCTTGATTACCCGTAAGTAGGTGTACCTACCTGTTCCCGCGAGTTTGCCCGGTAAAACGCTTTGAATTAGAAAATAAGTAGAGGTAAGACCTAAATATCTTGTAAAGGAAGTGTGTAAAATGTGATGTGATATGTGGTGTGTTGTGAATTTGTGTCATTCGGATAACAACCTCATCCCCACTTCACTGTCATATTGTGCTGGCCGCGGTAAGTGTGTTTTCTGCTCCATGTCGTACGACTCTTTTTACCATATTTTAATTTTCAAATTAGCATAATGTCAGCGAGTTTTGCTCACATCAGGGTAATGTCAAGGATACCTAAATTTTTTTGGATCTGAATACCTAAGGCTTGACAGCGACAGCGTCAGCTCAGCTGCAAGTAGCCATAGTATCAGTATGGTATCTTCAATCTTGTCTATCTCACCTGCTTACTCTATACCGAAAAACCCGAGCCTGTCGAAGAGGCAACTCGACGCACTACCTACTTAACTATCCATATTAGAAATGGGTACCTACCTACTAATTTAATATGTATTGGTCCTATTAAAACTTAATCTGTCTAAGCCCAAATTGGAATTTACTACTGGATGTAGGTAACTCATATTGTAGTTATAGGTATTTTTAATCAATTAATTATCGTTTGCGCATATAAATATGGCAGGTGACGTTAATAAGTAGATTGTGTTGGTTTGGCCGACGGCCTCCCGCGGGTTTGTGAGCTCCCAATGGACCACTCGACCATGCACTTCACTTCAGCTTGTATAGATAATTACCTTCTTGTCGAGCGATGAAAGAAATAACACTAGATAAAAGGTGAATTAATGATACGGTGTTGTATTGCGAATCATGATTGACTTCCTGCTTCAGGTGTGCACATTTTTCTAATTTATTATTTATGGTTCATTTAGATCGCGCTATAGGTAACAGTTAAAGATTGCACGAAGATAATGTTCCGTGTACGGTGAGGTCAGTGCTTGCGTCTACTCTTGTGATTTAATACTGCCCATTTTGTTGGCTTGTGACTAGGAGGTATAAGCAATTATTGTTGTCGGGAAGTTAAATGAGCCTTTTTGGTGAAGGCGGTTTGACGTATCAACATGCACGGCAGTGCATGCAGCCAAGTTTTAAAGAAAAAGAAAGCGCGACAAAGCCTCGAGCACTGCCAGCATGTTATACAGGAACCAGAGTTGTGCACTTTTCGTGCCTCTCTACAGGAGGCAAGGGGGCGTGGCTCGAACAGTGGGTACCCTTTTCCTGTAGTAGGGTCGCACGGGACCTCCTAAATGAAATTTCAAACTTCTACGTCCAACCGTACCTGAGCAGTGACATACCAAACTTAGCTGTTTTTGAGGGTCACTCACTGACTCACTCACTCACTCACTCACCTATACAAATTATTAGCATGTTCCAGCAGTGCGATAGAGCTGAAACTCAGCACACTTGTAGGTACCATCCCGTGGACACCCAGAAAAATCGCAAACCCGAAGTACCTTCAGTATTATAGGTTCAGGTTCGATTCAAAGTTCCCATACTAACTTATGGCAGATATTTACAAAACAAATACTGCCTCCAGCTCCTTGTCCTAACAATAAATACCTACCTATACCTACCTACAATGTTGTGAAATGTGGATATGTCTCCTTGTTCCTTTCAGGTACGATTACGTACTACTTTCAGGTATCAGGTACAAGAAGGTACTATATTTTCAGGGATGGGAAGGTAATTTGTGTAGATTCGTCAGGCAACTTACTTTCAGGTACGAGTAGGTACATTTCAGGTACGGGATAATAATTTGTGTAGATTTGACAGGGAACTGGTTTTCAGGTACTGGGAGGTACTTTCCAGGTATGGCAAGGTATTTTGACTCCATTCGACAGTCAACTTGTTATCAGGTCCGATTAGGTACATTTCAGGTATGGGAAGGTAATTTGTGGAGATTCGACAGGGAACTTTTCAGGTATTTCAGGTATGAGATTGGTAATTTTTGTATGGTTGACAGGGAATTGGTTTTCAGGTACTGGTAGGTACTTTCCAGGTATGGCAAGAAAACTTGAGTCCATTCGACAGCCAATTGATGTTTTACCTACTGGTAGAAACTATTGTACCACCTTACAAAAATTATCTGATATCCGACCAAAAACACTCCGTGTAAAAAAAACAGCCAAGTTTATAACCCTCCAAAAATTAGCCTAACTCAACAGCCCTTAAAAGGGTTTGATATCAAAAATGTTGGCCAAGTTCTCAACATTCCCACTATCACTCGGCCCCCAAAATTAGTGATATCACTTATTACAGGGCCAAGTCCTTGGCGCGAATCACAAGGATGTTGGCGACATATTTTATCATATACCTGCTTTCCAATACCCCCGGTCCGCAGCCCCCATCCAACCTTAAAGTCTGTGTCTATGACCGGCTGTGACGCTTACGTGATTTGCGCCAAGGACTTGACCCTGTAATAAGTGATATCACTAATTTTGGGGGCCGAGTGATAGTGGGAATGTTGAGAACTTGGCCAACATTTTTGATATCAAACCCTTTTAAGGGCTGTTGAGTTAGGCTAATTTTTGGAGGGTTATAAACTTGGCTGTTTTTTTTACACGGAGTGTTTTTGGTCGGATAGTTTTTACTGTGTAAGGAACAGTGGTGCAGCATCAACTCACTATTTTCTCTATCAGTTACAAATTTTTTAATTTATTTACTCTTACTTACACCCGTACGTATGTATCTATCCATAGTTTCTTGGAAAGATTTGGGCTATAAAATTGTTAGAATGGAGGCGTAAGAACGTCCAAAGTCCAACGTGCAATGTACCTAAAGATGGGCAATCTGAGTGTAGAGTCAAATATTGGAGCCACATCTTTGCCGAACTTTTGGCTCAATACTCAGCATATTTTACAAACTTTTCACGAGACGAGTTCCCCCTCTGTACGAAATTTTGGAACTGTGAAGTCACTTCGTTGAGTGATCTTCGGCTGGGGGTGGAGAAAGGAACAAGGAAGCGGGCATAAAGGGTGGGAAAAGGTGTGATGTGTAGGGAGGGGGCAAAAGCCCGTGCCGCTGTGCCATCTTCAGCCGAGACGTCAGCTGCTTCTTCCATTTTGTTCTTCGATTCTGAAACCATGTCTTGATTTGCACCTCGGTGAGACTGAGTGCCTTAGACAGCTCCATTCTCTTGCTCACGCTCAGGTACTTGTCCACCTGGAAGTCGATTGATAGGTATACGTAATTGTGTAGTTATTATCCGGTACGTCTATACAAGCGTCTACTCGTACACAGGTAATAATTGTCCTGAAATGGCATTATCAGAGTTAAGTGGGCCTCCTGTGGTTATCCTGCTACTTAAACTGCCGTACCGATGACGTCAAAGGGCGCTAATGTCAACTACTCTTTTTATTAAGGCGTTATAGTTTCCTCCTCTCCTGTTCAGGGCAAATTAAGTTGCTATAAGGTCTAAAAATCGAAGATTGTCTCAACTTTCCTTACGTATCACTCGTTCTTTCTCACCTTGAATTCAGCTTCAAGACGTTCAAGCTGCTTCGCGCTGTATGCCTGTCTTGGTTTTCGGTCTAGTCCCGGCTTCCTGGCTCTCCTACCCACTGGTTTTGGTGCTGAAAAAAGGGCAATGTGAACGGAAATGATGGGTGTTTAAGGTCGGGCCGGGTAAAAATTTGCTGGCCCCCCCACCCTCCCCCTCAACATGAAGGGAGAATATTATCAGTTTTGGCTTGTTTCAAAAAGAAAGGTACTTATTCGGAAATAAAGCAGCAAGTGATATGGCCATCTGAAGAGGGAGTGCACGTTACCTGAGTCCATGACACACAAAGTCTAAAGGTACCTTCCACCTTGAAGAATTTACTCCCGAGCGCCGACTGGTCTGCCCATAATAATAATTGTAACCGCTCTTAGGCATGCTGGAATCCCACTAATCCAGGTACCATGTTTATTCGAGCTGGCGCTAGGTCAGTAATCGTCACGCCCTATTGGCACGTAGTAAATCTGCTCCC
Source organism: Mesopsocus fuscifrons (assembly GCA_950004255.1). NCBI lineage: Eukaryota > Metazoa > Arthropoda > Insecta > Psocodea > Mesopsocidae > Mesopsocus > Mesopsocus fuscifrons. The sequence continues at coordinate 9,159,912 of OX465377.1, forward strand.
GGTACCTCAATCACTGGATAACCACTTGTAGTGACTACTGACTGGCGGCGATCTGAATCCGCCCCTCTACAGAAGCGCCGGACGTTAGCCCAGGCGGTAAAAAAAAAAAAAAAAAATCTTGGGACGTCAGTCACATTTCTAGTTTGTAGACACCACTGGCTTAGAAAGTGCGAGAAAGTCATGTGCGACCATTGTCGAACCCTTTATTTGAATTCAAGAAGAATTAGAATAGGTTTTTAGCTGGAGTAAATATGCCTTTTAAGAAGGAGTCCAAAACGACAATATTGCTTGACTTGAACACATCTCGCAAAAAAATAACTGCTTCTTGGGATGTCAGAAATCATATCTGTCCGTAACACCTCAACGTATTTAGTTTGATTTAATCAAGGGAACCAGTAAGTAAGTAAGTAATAATAATATTGAACAGTTATTTGTGAACTTCATAGTTCCGTTCCTTCATGTCCTTAAGATTTCTTGCTTTGCTGATTGTCAGCAATCTATTACGTTATGTTACTCAGCGGTGCTCCTCGATAAAGTTCATTTCAATTCGGAGGACAACAACATGTGCCTTAGCCAAGTCTTCCGTTTGTCAGGTTGCTATTCAGGGTACTTATCTTTGCTTTTATTTATGTATTTATTTGAGGATGTTGGACACTAGGAAGTGCAGCGAGGCAGGTTGGCCAATATCGGTAGCACTACACAAGGTTGTAGTCATCGGAAGACGAAGATACACTAGGCTATGACAAATCTCACTTGTCGAGTTCAACGACAATACTAGCATATAAATCTACCTGCCAAAGCCTGCGTCTGTGCAGGAAGGCCACAAGTATATGCTCTGGAATCTGGGTGAGGGAGCGGCCAAAACTGAGCAAGGAACAAAGTAACAGTGCTTCTATATGTCGCAACAGTCATAAATAATTTGCATTTATTTTTTACTTAAACACATCACCCCGCAGGGGAGTCGGAGGTGCTGTTTAATGATAATTTAGCCGAAGATCTTGAAACGGAAACTGGGGGTGAAAAGTCTGATAATTTGTCCTATACATTCCTGTATATGTATACATTCATCCCCTGACAGCCAATTAGACTTCGAAGAAGTCACTTCTTCTTCTTGTTCTTCACTGAAGATAAGAAAGGAAAGTCCGTGTTGTTATTATGGGGATGGATGTCCCCAAAATATCTGGCCTGCTCCGTTATCAGTGCGGGAGCAACTTTTTCTCGGAATGTCTTGGGCGGGAATAGTACTTAAGTGCGTAAGTGTATCCCGCATACAGGTGAGGCAGGAATATAACCTGAATAATTATTCTGCACCATAAACCTTGTAAACTTGACCGACAGAAGCTATAAAATGGTAATAGGCAACCGTCAGAACAGCAAACATGTAACAAAAATATGCTACACCGTATAGGACACTCTGCTAACTAGAACGTTATTTTATTTTCTGGGAAAACTCGAACAGATAGGTACTGAGTGACTGAAAAAGGGATGGTTGTGGTGTCATCACGATCCTCTCCATTATACATACAGAAGAAGTAAGTATGAGATTGGTTTTTAGATTTCCGATGCCCATAATCCAAACTCCATGCAAGAAGTACTTTTTGAAAAATGTCTGTTTATGAAACACTGCGTTTATTCTGAGGATTAAATCCTGAGGGGCCGATGCTTAAACTGAAACTGCCCTCAGAACTCCCAGATTCTGGTGTCCTTCTTTCTAATGTGCCAAATTGTGTTCTTTGCAGCCAAGACAAAAAATTGCCTATCTTATTACCTGTTCATTTTTTTCTGTATTCCCTCACCGCGGCCCTGTCAGAAAAAGATAGCTGCGGATAACGAGGTTATGTCGTTCTGACACCAAGATGTTCAGAACCCATTAGTCAGGTTTTAAAACGTGTGAAACACAAAAATCTACAAATTGTTAAAAGACACTAATGGATGTCATCAAACGAAATGTTTGCATTGTAGACGTGTTTATTGGGGTATGGGTTAGGGTCTGGGGGACACAAATACCATAATGCCCGTGGCTTCGTCCACACCATAGGCCAGTCTGTATATTACACTATCAATATAGGTGTTGACGGCAGTTTGGTAAATATTGGACAGAAGAATTATTAAAGGGTGATGTGAGGGTTGGAATGAGAATAGTTCCTATGCCAACTGAAAGTAAATTTACAGAATACGTTTTTAGTAAATCGGTCCAGTATTTGATATTATTTGCTGTCAACACTCATCACTCATCACTTTCCCTAGATTTGTCAACTTTTCTGTGTGTGGTTGAAAGCGACGATGCATTGCGATGGTATTGTATTGCCTTGTAGCATAATACAATTTTTTTAGGATCTAAAAATGTAAACTCTAGGCTAGTTTAGACTAAAGTCTGTAAATATGAAAATTTTAACTTACCGTGAAGGCCAAGGAGCTGGGTGGGCGTCTTTTGCAAGGCAGCCAGCCACTCGTTATAAACTAAGGGGGTGATGGCTGGACCAACGTCCCTGGTGTTTTCTGAAAGGAGCAAGGTTTGAGAACAAAGCTACCTTATACTTAAAAGAACCCATAACTGCGCCAGTTTTGTATAAATATTTCAGAACTGGCTATCGATGCCACTGTTCACCGCCAAATATGAGATTTTGTTAACATAAAAGTGACGATTGACGATTATATAGATAGGCCTGTATCTCACTATCAAAGATTTCATCAAAGTTTTTCATCCAATATTTGATGACGCCATTTAATCTTTTATAAAAGATAAACGCAAGCGCTTATATTTTGTAAAATATTTGATGAAAATCTTTTATGACAAATCACACTGTCAAATATTTTATAAAAGAAAATATTTTCATCAAACTTTTATGGAATCTTTGATAGTGAGATACAGGCCTTAGACAATGGTAAAGGTGCTATTGGCGACAGCGCGAAAATGGCCGTATTCGGATTTGATTTGGTCTGAGCCACCTCGAAGCAGTTTGAATTAGTGCACCGAGTTCAGGTAAAATACAAAGCGCTATAATTCAAAACTGCTCGGATCTGTTGCAACTGCAAATTCAAATTATACTTTCAACTGTTGCACTCGTCTGCTACCCTGGAGAAAAATGGGTGGAAAGGCAACCACCTTCCAATTGGGGGGGGGGGGGGGGGAGCTTTTTAGTGCAGGATTACCGGGGTCTACAAGAAGAGCATTTCTGCAGTGATAATGTGTTGGTACGGATTGATACTGCCTCTTACCGAGTAAATGACTAAAGTGGGAAAAGTAGGTGGTAGCGTATCGTGGAAGTAGAGGGGTGGGTCGGTAGCACTCCTGCTTGCTGATTTCCACTGGAAAAGTTTTACTAGAACAGGACGGGAGTGCTGTCGATGCGGCTACTGGACTTTCTCCGTCAAAGCTGCTTTCACTGTAAATTAAGGAGATTATGTACCTATACGTAAAGACTTTTCTGTAGGAATAATCTTTGCTCTGTAATACTAGAAAGGATTCATAATGGCTTGAACAGTTAAAAAAGAAGAGTTAGGTAGGTTGCACATCCTTAAGGATATTTTTCAATGAACAGATTATTCTGATTAACAAACGGAATTAGGAGGAACAGAATACGAACCTACACGTGCTTTCAGACTAGCTGTGTAACTGAAATGTATATCTAGCCTTAAGTGACTATTAGAGTACCTTCTATCCAAGTCATCAGGATGTGTCTGGTTATCATCCTCATCTTCCGAAATTTCTTCGCGAGCTGAAAAAATATAAAATCAATACTGCATGACAGTATCAGTCGCGTCGTACTTTTTGGTTATTTTGAAATTCATCGTGGTCAACTAAAAAATTTGCCTTCCATTATTTACGTGACGTTCGGCTCAGTGTTTTAAAGCCCAAAAAAGAGGGATGATCTAATTTTTAGTCGGTTGCCGTCAATAGTTTTATTGCTGGCTTGCTTTCAAAGTTTTATAGTGGCTGTCAAATGATATGGATAATGCTGAAGATTTTAACAAAACATCCTATAGGATCAAAAGTATAGCTCCTCGAGCCTTATTTATAAAGGCTCTGCCTGTGGCTCTGCCAATGCTGAATAAATTATGCCTAATACAACCCCGTTCTCTAAAGTGAGTGAGTGAAGCTGATGGTCCTTATATTTGAACATTTCACGGTTTGTATTTTGAAATGTTTCATCGTTTTACTTACTGGTACCTCCACTTCCCAATATTTTTTCGATACTGAAGCTTTGTCTTGAGCAATCCATTATCTTTGAATCGGTATAGGTGAAACACTTCTCACAATTATTTTTATCCACTAAATTTTTTTATCGGCACATTTGTACACTTGCACTGTGCGGGGTAGTAAACTATTTTGTCGACTTTTTAAGTTTTTTCCTACTTTTTACACTTTCCGCTTTGGTCAGCCAGAACTTTTAGATTTATTTAAATTCATAAAAGAACAATTTTCGTTTCACTTCGTTGCTTTTTTTTTAGCCATGGTGGGGTGCACTTTCGGTAAAGCATAAAAACACTGAGGGGTGCACTAGTGGTTTCGGTGTTTCGATAGACTAAGCTTTTTGGGACGGGGTTCGGCTTGGGTAAGAGGCTGCAGCCCCTCCCCCTGAAGGTGAGGGCATTTAGCGCCTTGAAAGCTCCTCCCTCTATCTGTCTCGGGTTCGCAAGTTTATAAGTGGGCTTATGTGTGTTCGCCTACCTGAGTGTGATATGTTGGATCAATATCAATAGCCAAGTGGTCTCAAGACAGTTATGTTGATAGCAACTCTGGGAGTCACGCAGGTTCGAACTCACTCGCCGTCAAAGTTTTTATGCAGAAACCGAGGCAGAAACTGATCATACAGCTCATTTGAAATTTAGTACTGTAGCGTCCCCACGGTTAAGGCAGAAAATCTGAGCGAAAATTAATTTTGCAAATTGAAATTGTATTGAAATTTTGATATTCAAAGAATAATACAGATAGTTATGTGTTGCCTCTTCTGTAAAATGCGAGGGGGTAACCACTCCAGAGATTCCACTGAGATTCCTTAAAGATTTCCAGAGATTCCCAACGATATTCATAGAAAGATGAACCCCGAAGGGGTAACCACTCCAAAAAAATTCCAAGATTCCCTGAGATTTCATAAAGATTTCCAATGATTCTCAACGAGATTCCCAACGAGTGGTTAATCCCTCGGTAAAATGCCCAAATAAGCAATTAGAAATGGCACTGGAGCCAATGATATTCTCATCTATTATATAGTATCGTAATTTGTCTGAAATGATTCCTGATTCCTGCGTACTTAAGGCTGATATGAACTGACCTCTATGAGGCGAGATGAAATTCGCCAGGCTGTGCGGCGAGGTCGTCGACTAGATTAGTTCGATGGTTCATTTGCAATCGGAGCTGAACAGGTACGGAAGTTGTCGGAACTTGGCACATATCTAAATCGCAAAATTTCTAGCCCTTGTCTGATTTTAGTGCATTCCTTATGGTCTGCTGTTCCGGTTTGGTACCTATTCTGAAGGACTTTGGAACAACTTTTTGAAGCGCTCATCTCAGAATGTGCATGACTACATCGTACCCCGTTAAGGCGTAACCATTGGCTATCTGTCCACACTGTGCGGATTCATTATTGTAGCTCACTATAGTAGTAATTCGATATTTGCCAATAATGGGAAACGCCTGGAACAACCATCAACAACACCAATATGACACTGTTGAGCATATTTCTATAGCATACATAATGATGGGAATTTTGCTTCCTCCTTCCCCTCCTTTTCCCCTCCATTTTGAGGAGGGACAAGGTATATAAAAAGAGAAAGAAGTTTGCTTGCGACTAGACTTTTTTTTACTGAAATAATGTACTGTTGAGTCCAGTATAGAACTAGAAATAAGTGTAAATCGAGAGAATCGTGGAGAGATGAGAAGGCGGAAGCTCAGCAACATAAGCAGTTTTGCGCAAGCGTCTCATTCCTCCAATCCAAGCTGTGGATTTAATAAAAAAATTTAAACCGTGTTATGAAATATTAAGGGTTGTTTCTAACACGCGATCCACCCTCTTTAAATGTGTTACGGTTGATGCTTTTTTTTGTTGTTAAAGTTTTTAACCACAAAATTGTGCGTTTATCTGTTCACTCTTCTCTTCAAATTACAATATTTGCTTCTCTGACTATTCTTTAGGTGTTAAGTCCAGAGCAATACAGCAGCTTCGGCTTGTACCCAGTGCGAAGTGACCGAAAGTATACGTAACTGTACCTGGAAGGTCCGGAAAGAAGAAGTTGGTTTCGAATAACAATTTTATTAAATTAGATTTTAAAAGTTACGTAGAGAAAAACCTAGTTTAAATTTTCATCTCTAGAACAAAAACATTGACATAAACAGAGTAGCCAATCAGAGAAGCAGACTGTTTGGCATGTAACAATGTGGGACTTAGGGGTTGGAAAATTGATGTTTTGTTAGTTGTCCACAGATTTTTGTTTAAATTTACTTTATAACCAACCAAATTTTTCCAATGTGTGCCAAGGTGTTCTGACAGCAATTGTAGAGGAAAGTTTATCAGCGACAGATATTCGAACTTTGCTTACCGAAAGCCTATAATATAGGCTTACTCATTTTACTGTTACCGGCAAAGGGCCACCGTCTGAAAATCGGTGCGGTTCCAGAAAATCACGTTCAGCCGTAACATATAGCTGGATGAAAAGGCCATTTAAGGTGCCTGAGAATCGTTGAACGTCTCTAACACCTGTTTAAAGTAATATTTTTATGGGGAAATCAGAACCGCTATTGTGTTGTATAACAACAAGATGGAGCGATCCACTTAGCGGGTGAAAAATGAGCTTTTCACGGCTCCAGTGGCGGCTGTTCGCTTTTCTGGTGAAATTTATCCATTTTTCCGGATATCTTCCGCCTCTCTTTGAACCTTTGTAAGGGGTTCGCATTTTTCGTGATTTTAAATTCCATCGCTGAGTACTTTCATCAAATTGTCTTCTGCTTCCTGGACTCTTTCTGCTATTGAAAAATTTTAAAATTTTGAGTCACTGCTGAGAAAGTTCTATTGGAGTACTGGTATGTGATACCCGGCCGGTCTAGGATATATAACATTTTCACTGAAGGTTCAGGGATCATGAAACCGAAATTGCGTAGAATTTTTTCGGGTATAAGACGGTAGTATTTCTTCGAAATCCGCTTAAAACCAGTTTTTTTTTTTTTTTTTTAACGCGCGACGTTCAGACAACATAATATGCGCTGATGAGTTGGTTGTTACATCTTTTTGGCCGAAGACGAAGTGGCCGAAGCCGAATATGAGTAGGCCGAAGCCAGTTTACTAGTGGGCCGAAGCCAATACATCTATGTCGGAAGCGGAAAATTTTTCCGTTCCGCCGGGATTCGAACCCGGACCTCTCAGGACACAAAGCGGACCCCTTGACCACTCGGCCACTGAGAGGCACTAAAACCAGTATTATTCCTTAGGATGGGCGCCACTGTTGCTGGGTTGGAACTTGGGAAGTTGGGGGTAGGGGGATGGTCCTCGCCATATGGACGGTTCTCTCACCCGCATTAAACCAGTTATGAATCACCCTGCGTAATTACCTATCTCCTCGCTTTCTCCCCAACTCCTCACCCCTCATCTCACCTTTTCGATTATTACTTAAGCTGCGAAACCCTGGCTAAAAAAATAAACAGCTAATATTCATGAAACCTTTGACTGTTAACTTTAAAATTCAATTAATTGATATCGATAATAAATTATTACTTGATGGAAGTATTAATTTATTATTTAACTTTAAAATTAGTTCAAAAAAATACAATATACCTATACTTAAGTGATGACTATATATGTCTCCTGTCCAATGCTATGTGACTTGACGTGGAAAATTTTAAGGTGAACCTCAAATCTGTACGTGTTGTTACCTTGTCCGTGGTGAAAAAAAAAAAAATGGGGCGAAAGTATGAAACGCCTGGCTTTCCAGACTGTCTGACTCTCTATATGCCCTGATGCTAAGCACCCAGCCCAATATAAACAACCGATTTTGGTTATAATATTGGTACCTATGAAAACTCGGGGAAGCATACGTCAAGGCGAGATTGTGAAATCGAACCTAGCTCAAAAAGGGGGATATCAATTTTATAAAATTTTCCACATAATACTTCATTCATTGGGAAAGTGCCTCGGAAACACTTAGTTTTGGGGGTGGGTTAGGTATAGGTCCTTTGGGAAAACTTGAGTAGGTGCGGTTACCTTCGTTTTTGTTTACTTGATAGCGTAGTGCGTAAGTACTTGTAATCCACGGGTCTTCATTTTTGCTGGCCCAGAAAAGCCTCCTTCATTGTAGGTACTTGATAGAATTCAGTTTGATAGAACTTACTGTAGTGGTAATAGCAAGTTAAGGTTCCAGAAATAGGTTTCTTCTTGAACCTTTTCCTTATTCTTACTTATTTCTCCAACACCTACCGACTAAACCAAATGCATCTATAGTCAGGCTAGGAGCGTACCGACTACTCATAATTTCTTGCAAATCTATAGGGCTGATCAGAACTTCTTCTTGAGCAGGGAAATATCTGCTCAGGGTCGGATTGGCATTTTTAGCGTATGGTAGGATATGGAACCCAAATCCGGATCGGCGTCAACTGAAAATCTTCAAGAAATTATGAGTAATCGGTACGCTCCCAGCCTGACTTGGACTATATTTATTTATGTATAAATATCGATGACAGGTAAAATAATCCACACATTGAGCAATTTACGTTTTATTAAATTAACTTACAGTTAATAATAATAAACTCTCGGTACGGGTCAGGATCAACAGATAAAGCACAGCTTGCATTGGGGCGATAATAGCACGTCACGCGCGTTCCGCCCCTTTTGGACCTGTGCTGCTTTCTGCTTTCATTCCCTTATGAAGCCTCATTTATCGGCTGGTTATCGTAAGGTTAGATCGCTTATAAATTGTGGCTTAAAAGAAGCCTTTCAGTTTCAATAACTGGTATTTAAACTGACCATTTGTCTAATCCCTTTCGCAATAGATTTTGGATCTAGAGAAATTAATTTTTGGATACTTCGATAAAAAGAGCTCATTGTGATCGCATTGATTAGTTGAACGGTTGTTATGAACATTTGCTAAATGAAGGAAAGTTCAAGTATGTTCCTGATTTGTAATAAATGGGATTATTGCATTATTGGCGCCAATTTACTAAATCCTGGAAGAGGCTCTTCATCGCTATGAAACCCCATAAGGAAGTCAAAGCAGTGACAGATAGGAATGTGCGAATCATTGCTAAATACTCACGTTTTAATTTAAATCAAATGAGAACTTCTGGAAAGCGGAAATGTTAGTGGAATTGTTTAAAAAATATTATATTGAATTTTCAACTAAGAATTCGTATGTGGCCCAAAATGCTGTTAACTGTCTAGGTAGTTTGCCGAAGATTATTTCTCGGGTTGGGCCAATTGTGCTAATAGTGCTGACCGATCATATTATAGGCTTGAAACGTTCTGAAATTAAGTGACTATCATTTTGGCCTTGTGTAGTTGCATGATTCATAAAATATGAAAAGTCAGGAATTCGGGATGATTTTTCAAGGAGCATATCTACTTCTTGACCAGATCATTAGCAAGCAGTAATTTTCCGTTTCCACCGGGTCAAAATCTTCTCAAAGATGTACTTACGAACGGTTAAGAAACCAAATGTTGCTGTCAATAATAATTGTGCTGAGAGGTAGGTGGCACCTGTAGGTACCTCATTGCAGTATTTGGTTTTTCTTTTAATGAAGACCTGCTTAGCTCTGACATATCTCACAAGTTTGATGCCTATTTCTTTATTCCTAATGGTCGATTTCCCTTGTCCAGTTTAATGGCAGACACGTTTATCAATAATATTATCTCGTATAACGCATGTGTTTATCTTTGTCAATTGGCAAACCGTCCTGTTACCCTCACTGCACGTATAGGACCGCTCGCCATAAGAACTTACCATAAGGTACCTTATGTGTGATATATTGATAAACATATCTTACTGTTAAACCGGGCTTGCGAAATCCATTCTAGGCATCAGTTAAGTATTTTGTGTAGTTAATTTTAAAATTTCGTTTCCCCAAATTTTCTTTTGAGTTTACATAAGCCCTTAAAAGTGTTCCAGGAGCCCTATTATCGATCTTTTTATCAGTATTATCATTTATCACGAAAACATAGGGAAAATAGAATGGCAAATTTTTATCACGCGGTTATCACGCGTGATAAAAAGTTCCGTAATAGAGCTGAATCTTCAAGATTCAGGCAAAAACTGTCTCTTTTTTTTCGCATACAATTTCTTAATGATTTAAACAAGCTGGTGGTTTCATTGCTTCTCTTGAACAGCATTATAGGATCAACAGTTAGTTTTATTTTCAAACCATCCCTCACGTGCTGTACATTTATATCATTTCTAGCTAAGTTTCAACAGCTGAATGCTGTCTACCCTAATGGAAGTCAAATTAAACAGAAAAATTCCGCCCAAAAAACTTGTAAGAGCTTGCGAAGTTCCAATTTTCTATAGCATCATTTCTTCCTGACCAGCATTAGGTAAATTATATGAACTTATCCAAACTACAAATATCAATTTCTTCACACCCAATCTACATCATTTCCAGGTTTAACAGTTTGCTTAAATCATGATAATCTGAGATCAACAAAATCTATAATTTAATCCCTAATATCGACATATATGACATTGTTAAAACTAGAGTATTAGGTATGTTTTTAATATAATAAATATAATATCAATGGAAATTGTGATAGTCGAGTATTCACAGTTAAATTTTTAAAACAGTGTTTTACGTCTCATCTTTCACACACAGGTACACGTTTTATTAATGTACGATAACTTTGTGCCTTTATTGAGACGACTTTACCCACATTTCGTTATTTATTTGCTGCACCAAAAAAGTGTAGCGTTCACTTTATTTATGATCATGTGATGAACAAATCAATTTTGGTGTAGTGCCGATGTTCAAAGTCCTTCATCTTAATATTAAAATAATATCTAATCAATAATTAGTAATATAATACCTACATAGTATCAATATCTTTTATAGGTATGGTTACAAAGACTAGTAAAGTCGCATCAATCAACAACTACAAAACACCACGTAGCTTGAGTATGGCCTCAACTTAGAGGAACGGATCTTTCAGTTTGGCACAATATAAGAAAATGCACAATTATAAAAAACTGGAGTTGTTTAGAGATGATTTTTGTATTCTGAATTGCCAACCACCCGATATGAACACAGTAGAAGAAAACTATTGTTCATAAAATAGTGTTAAAACCGTAAATTACGAACTAACGGAGCAATCAAATTACCTATTTCAGTTTCCTTTTAATTTTAAAATACAACTGTCGATCTATTAATTAACTGTTGTTAACATAGTTTCATAAATTTTTGTAACAAATAGTTGTCACAAATAGTTGTAACAAACGGTTGTCTAGGAATGCGTTTTCAAAGGTGCCGTTTGGGATCAATATTCGGCAATGGGTCTGTAACGCCAAGAACATCTGAACAACTTAGCTCGCAGTCAATTCCATGCAATCTGACAAATGGGGACTGATTATTATTAAAGAAACTTTGGTGCTTATCCAGGAAAACAAACTGAAGTGAAGCAAGAAGGGTATGAAAGAAACGTTCCCGCATTACGTTAAAAGGGAAGTAAATCGTGTTCAAAAACAAATATTGGCCACTTTTTCTGGAGAATGTCTTTTAGATTCGTTGACTAATGACGTCACGGTTTTGGGGAAAGGCTGCTGGTAGTGGTGCTCACTTGGTAGAAGCGTCGTGCATCATGACGTCCGCTATGGATTTTCTCCCTCTTCCAGGCCTTGTGGCGGTTCCATGACCCTGTGTGGTGGTATGGCGGTCACTAGGCTCGCTGCTAGTGCTGCTACTTTTGGGTTTCGGCCTCGGAAGGGTGGTTGCTTCCCCAAAGCCGACCATGTCTCGTGGTTTCCAAACTGGTGACCCTGAAAGGAAAATATTTTTATATCTGAACTATTTTCCTTTCCCGAATAGCTGGGAAAATTTGGCATATCAGACGGAATGGACCTGGTCCGTAGATTTTGCAATAGTTCAAAATTGTTGATGGAACTTACCAAGGTCTTTCACCTGCGAAGGTTGATAATTCTCAGGATGATGTGAGCTCTGGATAAGTTTGGCCTGGCTGCCTGTACTGCCAGCGGAGAGGGTGCTGGTTGTGGATAATGTCAGATGGTTGGGGGTGCGTCCTAACCCCTTCTTCCCCCCCATTGAGTCCTCTTCCCCCTCCGACTTGGTGCCAGGGTCAAACTCAGGCTTGGATTTCTCCCCACGATGCTCCTGCTCTTCTAACCATACAAATCTTTGTCTTAATTTTTTTGCACCTGCTAATTACTTAAAATCACATGTTTGGGTTGTGTGTGGGTCAGTGTAAATCAAAACGTTGTCTTCCTATCAATTAGTTTTAACACAAAGGGTTTTACTGAGTTCCCTCATAAATGTCAGTAATAGTATATTAGATATCGTATGTGCCTGTACGTGACTGTCTTTCTATTGATATGGGATGCGTACCACCACCGTTATCGCCGACAGTGTTACTCCTGTTTCGAAAACTTGCACTGTCCTCCCCTTCAGACTGGTTGGAGCTGGTTCTCTGAGGTGTTTTAGGTTTACGAGGCTTCAATGTCTGTGAGCCTGATTGAGGCCTTGACCCGCGAGGCCCACCTTCTGACTGGCTGCCCGCTGAAATCAAAATTGAGTATGCAACGTGGTACTCTTGTAAGGAGATCACACCGCTTGTGTTAGATAAACAGAAAATTCTCACCTGAAGACTTGCTGGAAGTGGAGAAATCTCTTGGTGGAGGCTGTGGTTTTTCCCTGACTCCTGGAGGGGCAGGTGTCTCACCGGGCAAAGAACCCCGTGCCCCCGGGATGCTCATATTTCTCACGCTCTCACGAATCGTCTGCCGGATTGTCTTCAAGAACGCGTTCCGAAAATCGGAAGTACTGGAGAAAATAATATTGATTTTTGGTTGTTTCCTAGATTCTTTGTGCTCACCATTCATCATCTACAGACATTCTGGACCTCACTAGAAATCAGAGTCGTATAATTTACCTGTTTGAGAGTACATATACTTTTTCCGATCTTCGATGCAGCTGGCTTCTAAGGTGAATCAATTCCCATAGGAAGTGTGAGTCCATATCCTTAGCCGAAGAGACTCGGACCTGGACTTCGGTGACAGGAATGAGTACTTGGTACCGAATTATTTCCACTTCGTTGCCCTTTGACGAAACCCCCTGGAAAATACAAAGTAGTGCAGTGGAATGGGCTGGAGAAGTTACTAATGAGCGGGAAAATATTGTTGTAGTTCTGGTCAGAGAATGACGCGTTGGAGTGGCTCCGAACACCATAGTAGCTACGAAAAGTTGTTTTCTGTCCTAGTCTGAAAGTTTGATTTGTAGAACATATAGGTAATTCGGAAATAATGTTCGCTCAGCTTCCTGAGATTCAGGTTCATTGCCAGGAATGATGAAATACAGACTATTTTACCATTAGTTTCTTCTTTTGTCGCAATCGCTCCTTACATAGGAAGACTACCGCAGACTTGAAGACGAAGCACATGGCGTGAAGTTCCAGGCCTTTCTTGATTTTTCCCAAGAAGTCAGAAATATTCAGCCACTCGACGCCACCGTAGTAAAGCAAATCTCCTGGGCTCAAATCAATAGGCTGCAACACAAATTTTGAAATTTTTAATTGAAAATAAGAAACTGATTATCGTGGTGAGCAATATTATTATTTTCAGACTCACCTGTTTACAGGACTTTTGGTGTTGCCGGAATAAGTGGTCAAATATGGCACCATATTCTTCATGAATCCTTTGCATTTCGTTTATGTGTTCGGCTACCTTTTCCATTCCTTTTAGAGCCTCTGTAAAATGAAATAGAGTATGAATCAGTCATTACTTGAATACAATGGTAATGGTACTCGTATGATCCTCTCAGCCGTGATATTTTGTGTGTATGCAATAAAGAAAAATGTGGTAGCTATTAATACAACATTACCTAATCATGAAAATGCAGGCTGTCTTCTAGTATTTACCGTATTAAATCGTCAACCGTATAGTTGTTGTACGTTATTATGGGGTACTGGACCCCAACAGTAACAGGGGTCTTTGAGGCCGGAGAACTCAAGGTTCACTTACCTACGAGGTGGGCATGCTGCTGACTCTGCGGATCTGTTAGGTTCCTCAGTTGCTGTAGAAGTAGTGGGTATTTAAGGATTCGTTGGATAGGCTTGATGAGATACGATTCGAGTGTGAAAGAATGCTGCTGCTTTGGGTTCCGAGCATTCAGGAACTCTTGAAGTGCTTGGTTTCCTTCATCTGAAATGCGGAATTTGGACTTAGTACTTTATTGAATTTTGACTGGCAACTCGAACGCCTTATTGCAGCTTGCTATTGCTGTAGCCCGCTCAACCAGAAAGTCTCTTGAGTGAGTTAGAACACTAAACTCAATAGCAACGTCCAGATTTTGGAGATTTCGCTGGATTAATTTGTTTGGGATGATACTGTACCACTGGTTGATCGGTTTAGTCACTGGTATATTTTGGAAATTTGTGCAATTTTTTTTTGCAATTTTCTACACTCAAAAGCTATAATACTTACTCGGGTGAAGCACTTTTTGTGCCTTGGAGTGACTAGCGCAGAAGGAACTGTATAACTTAAAATGATTCACATAGTATAAAAAGGCGCTTCCAATGGAGAACAATACGTTCTGAAAGAAAAGGAAACTCCGTCAGATAAATAGTACCCTATAGTTCACTACTCGTATGTATAGTTGATTATAATATTGCATAGAATTAGACATTCACTTGCAGATCGTGCTAATGGCTTCTAGTGGGATTGTCCAAATTTTAGCTGTGGGAATAAGAAGTCTATTGAAATTATCCCGGGACTTTGTAAAACCAAGATAGAATCGAATGAATGAGTTAACAAACCTTGAATTGACTAGGATGTTCGAGCTTGTGTAAGTCTGGCTCGAGCTGAAGAGCTTCTTCTAGGTTATGCAAAAACATTCGCTGGAACGCCACTATCTCTTGGATGTTTCCGAAGAGTGCATTGATCTCGGCACTAGAGAGGAACGTTTCCTTCTTCAGCGGCTCAAGATAGTTCTCCAGCAGGTTGTTGAGGTGCTGAAATATCAGGTCAGGTATGAGCTAAAGGTGTAGGGACTGTAGGGGATCTTGAGTAGTAAACACCACTCCTTCTACTACTTCTGAATACCAGACTAGGGAAACATAAACTACTGCTTACCTCTACATAAGTGCGTTCAGTGTCCACCAGCTCCAGAATGACCTTTCTAAGTTTCTCGCCATGAGACAGCTGCCGACTAGGAGTGAAGTTGGCCTGAGAGTGCTGACTGATGACGCTACCTGTGGGACTTGATTTGCGCGTGTCCTGCGGGCTGCGGCAAAATCCTAAACCGGAACGTTACAATTACTGATAGATACTTACTGAGTCGTTAGCCGCTCTTCCATAGTAAACTCAAGTTAATTGCCCTCCTCCCTCCTGAGGAGGCTGCACAATTTTTCCTTATTTTTCAATCAATTACTTACTTACAAGATCGTCCTAAACCTAACCAGGCACCAGCCATAGTTTGAATCAGCACTAGTCATTTAATTTGAGTTAAGTACCTGTAACTTGCTCTGCGGTCTTCAGGAGGTTTTCGATTTCAAAAGAATTCGTGCGGGATGTCGTCTTCGGATGTTCACCTGGTGGCAGTCGATCATCCTCACTGTACATTTCTTTGCCTGAAAACAAAATGCAATTAACCCAATTTCATCTTGCGAAAAATGAAATTTCCCATCATCCTACATCATTGTAGGTTCACTGGGTCAAAAACAATTGTTTTTACAAAAGTTACTTCCTACAAAGTTGATACGTACACGTTCAACAACGCCTGCAAAAACTGTGATTATGTAATTCTAAAGTTGGTGTACACGCATTAAAAATTTAAATTTGACACCAAATTCTGTTTATAATGTGTTGTACTTACTCCAGGCAGGTGCTGGTACAATGAGGCCTGTAATCATCTCTTCACTCATGACAGGGGGGTCGGAGGGGGGCGGTGGGCAGACCAAGCTTTCAATCATGTCTTCAGTGGTGCGTATCAGCCCTGGGCCTGGTGTCACATCCTCAAATTCTGCAAAATTATGTTTTAGAATCATATGCTACAACTGGCGGAACCAATTTACGAGTACGAGTGAAAAAGGAAATAAGTAAACAGAGCATTTTCCCGTACTAAACCAGATTCCGAGAGCATCTTTTACTATCGTGGCATTTACGCGGCAGCTAATAGGTAGATTGCACCTGTACCTGTTAGATCTGGTGGTTCGGTCCTGCTGGAACGCATCATCATACACAGGGACAATTCCTCTTGCAGAACACTTTCCAGGTACATCATGTCGAGGTCACTCACTATTGCACCGTTTATCACCATAATCTCATCTCCTTTTATTATTCCTAGAAAAATAAATAGAAACTCTGAGGTCACCAAATAACTATGGGCATGTCACATGCTCAAATTTTGATTTTTGGAAATGATTGAAAGCATTCTAAATAGGGTCATAACATTCAAAACGATGTGGGGAATACGTGGGTGAGTAGTATAGGTGTAGTTTAGATTAAGCAGTTTACCCGCAAACCGAGTGTATAATTTCATTACATATGGCCCAGCATGTGAAACCCTTGGGAGCTTCCTGGCTTGTGAGCATATCGGAAACTCTGAACCTCTTGACGCAGCGACACTGTCTCCCAGGCTTAGCTTAATTCCGGTAACGAAACTTGCTTTGAGTTTTAGGCATAGCGCAGCTGACTTGATTACTGAACTTGGCTAATCTTCATAAGCTTTCTGTCTTCTTGATCCTACTTTAGATGTGCCGCGTCAACTTATATGTTCCAGAATAGTGTCCTCCGTTCGAAGTCACGTCAAATTACGATCGAGTCAATTTTAAACTTCTGAAGTGAATTGGGATACCTAGATTAACCTCGCTAAGAATAAAGTGGACTGACTAAAATTTTTTCCTGGGAGTTGGAATATGGAATGTTCGGTCGTTACTTTTGAGGAGAAAGTAAAAAATGTATTCTTGATATTTTGAGCTTTCTAAGAGTGCAACTTCTTCAAAATGTATGATTGATAAATTTGAGGCAGTTGATTGTGCTCAGGTATTATGAAGGACTTTACCTTTGTTACAGTTATGCTGTTGTTAATAACTTTTAATACTGACCATTTTGCATGGCGACGCTCTTGTCCTCTACTCTGCTGACATAGCAGCACAACTCGTCCTGTTTGTCCGCATTCTCTATGAGTTCTGCTTCCACGGAAAAGCCCCACATTTGCTCCAGAGTAGTCCGATGTAGTTCCACTTGGTAGAGTATCTTCACGCACACTTCCACCATTTCATGCGTATGCAACTATAGCAAAGAAAATTAGAAAATTAGCCGGGAAAAAAATCAAGAAGAATTCCTAAAACTTTCTTAATAAGTCCTGAGTTTAGCTGATATGGTAGCAGCAGAGACCCTTCTCTACGCACTCATTGGCTGAATGAGAGGGGCTATGAAGGTGGTGCTGTCCAGTTTCTTGGAAAAACCTGTTACAGTATAGTTTGTTACTAACACTTACGTAGGTCTCGATGAGATCGGTTCTGTGGGGAACGAAGTAGTTATGATCCTCCATGTCTCTCCTTTTTTTTACCCGTACGAAATGCTCCATGGCATTCAAATTCTTGCGTGCACATGCAGACGCCAGGAACTCTTCCACCGACATTGCGTCCCTCAGATACACCGGCGCCGTCTAAAAGAACCAAACTAAAATTTATATGAATTCCTATGTTTTACATGAATGTTTTCCACTGGAATGTTTTTTTCAGTTAAACTATTGGGAATGCGCTAAGTGTTTATGTGAGCACCGTGTGTCTCTGTTTACCCTTTTCCGAGGGGTTAACCACTCGTTGGGAATCACTGGATATCTGTATGAAATCTCAGGGAATCTTGGAATTTTTTGGATTGGTTACCCATTCGGGGATCATCTTTCTATGAATATCGTTGGGAATCTTTGGAAATCTTTATGGAATCTCAAGAAATCTCTGGAGTGGTTACCCCCTCGCCCTTTCCATAGCATTCATCAATTACTGCTATTATCTGCACGTGGCGTTTCAGAATGATCCACCTTTAATTATTCTAAACACTCTGATTTCTCAGATTCATTCCCTGTCCCTATGTAACCTCGCTTTCCAGTTGAGGGAACTTCCGAATTAGAACAGTCACCTGGTTGTCGGGCAGGGAGACCTTTACACTGCGCTCTGCCTCATCCCTCCCAAGGTTAAGACTTCGCCGCGAAGAACCCGAATTGCTACGGGACAAGGCTGGAGGCCGGCGTTTGATGGCTCCCCGCCCTGCCAGCAGGTTGTTCAGCAGTGAGGGGCTGCGAGCACATATGAAGGCGTGGAAGGAGCTGACTGTGAAGACGCCAAGCTTGTTCAGTGTCGTCTTGGTGGCACGTGATACGTGCGTTAGTAGGCTCTGTAAAAGTAATACGTAGTACCTGAGATGTTCTCATTTATTGATCAGTGCATGATCTACCATTGACTAACCTACCCTATTTACCATTATTTTACTTTTGTGGACTGTAGAGGAGGCACAACGTTTTTTTTTTCGCTTTCCCCCCCCCTTTATTTGAGAATTTTCTGCCATTTATTTAACAGGCTGCATGTCTTTGAAGAGATGGTCGTTCTTACTTACCAATTTAATTTTCAAAAACGTATCGTTTTATAACCTCGGATAATAATAATAATAATAATAATAATAATAATAATAATAATAATAATAATAATAAAAATAAAAATAAAACTTTCCTAGAAAAGACAAGCAAGCATACTTTTGAACATGTGCTTGAAATTTCCTCTAGAGTGTGTAGTTTTCTCTAACGCCTTCTAAAACCGTGCACATGGTATTTAATTGCGTCTGCGAAAACTGTGATTATGTAATTGAGAAGTGGGTGTACACGTGATTTACTGCTTCATTAAAAGAAGAAAAGTGAAATAATATGTTACATAAAAACTGTGCTTTAGTTATTGGAACAGTTTGAGAACTCATGATTAGGTTGGTCAACCATCGAAGGCTTTTCCTACCTTTGGGTTAGGAAGCTCGCCGTTATGAAGACTGGCCATGTAGCATCGCAGGCGGAACTGTTCACAGTGCAGACGCTCCAGGTTCTCCTCCCACTGCACTATCTGACCATGGATCTGCTGTTTACTTTCTGGATCAGACACCACGCTTTGCTGCAGGTCAGCCATGTGCTTCATTTTGTGGTCCTGAAAAAGAAGAATCGATTGACGTATTATGTACTATACTGATCATGAAACGGTAAATTATTAAAACCTCATGGAAAATGAGGAAAATTGGAAAAGCCAGAAGTGATGCTTTTGCATGAAGAAAGAGGCTACTTACTGATTCTATGGCCTTTTCCAGCCTGAATATTTCTTCCTGTAGAAGGTGCAGTGTGCCTGTCTTGCCCCTATGTCGAGCAAAGGCGGCCGCGCATGCGCTGTGGATGCTGTTCACCCAGTTTTCCAATTCCACTTGGCACGGTGCCTAGAAACAGTCAGGGAAATTGCGGATTTTTTGTTTCATTCTTGGTAATAACACTGCATTTTCCTGCTGAAGTTACGAGTGAATAGTAGCGATAGTTTTTAATGGCGTAATGAGTCTTCCACTCAAAACTGAGCTCAAACTGGGTATTCGGAGACTGTTGATCTAAGGTATGAGTTCGTGATTTTTGGTCACGGTTTGTTACCTACCTGAAACAGATAAGCATCCCCAAAAGCAGTGCTGAGGCAGAAAATGTAGTCGCGCTTAGGATGCTCCGGTATAGGCTGCATTATAGCACCGTCCACGATGATGAGGTGTTTAGGCGCTGCCTCGACGGAGCGGCCCTCACGGCTGTCGCAGGGATAGAAGAGAAGGGTGGTACCTTTCAGGCACACCCAGTACCCTTTCCATCCTCGCTTTCGTGCCAGCTCTATTTGGTGTTTCTTTCGCAGTAACCATTTTTTAACGCTCAGGAACCTGCAACAATAAAACTTTCTTTTATTTGCCTGCATGGTGCGAAAACTTACTGATATTTTTAAAAGACCGCAATGGCCGAGTGATGCTGGTCAACTGACAGATGAAGACGGTTTTTAAAATGATACTTGTATTCCCAAGGAATTTCCCATACTTCTTTCTGAGAGTCTATAAACCTGAGCTTCCAAACGCCACATCTGATAAATATGGGATGACAAAAGACGTTTTCATTGTTTTTTCATTCCTAAGAATTTTTCAGCAGGTAAATGTTTCAATTTTACCTCATATACTTTTCAGGAATTTTGGAAAATTGTGACTTCTCTCATATTCAAAATTGAAAAGACAGTAGATTCGTACCTGTGTGTAATATAATTAATTTGGAGCTGGCGAAAAATAAAAGTTTATTGTTTTCGTTTTGAAATCCGGAAAGTGGAGAGGTACGAAACGAAGTTTTGTCGTTCTTGACTCGTATTACCTCAAGCAACAGCTTCTATCATGGCCACTTACACTCTTAAACTTCAGATCTGCTCTAACTTCGAAGTTTGAGCGATCACTTGCTTTGACCGCTGTCAGATTTTAGCTCCGTACTTCCTCTTCCCGCTTTCCCAAAAGGATTTCCAAGGGGTTGGATAACAACATAACTTCTAACTTTTGCCTTTACCCGCGAGATTCAAGTTTCGAGTTATTGTGTCAGTGAGAATGAAGTATAGATTACTGATGGGTAGAGATGAAACGATTCTCTAAGGTTTCGCGTTTCGCTGGGCACATATTCCATTTGCCTATTTTGAGTCTTTGCAGCCCCTTTTGAAACCTATAGAATTTAGCGGTCTAAATTCTAAATGGTAACAGCTTCAGTTGGAGAAGTCCTTCGACTGCAAAGTGCGTGAAAGCTGCCATGGATTTTCCCCGTAAAAGGGCGAAAATATTTAAAGTTACTGGCAGGTTGGTGAAAAACTTGGTGTTAACTCAGTTTGGGAAGACCGGAAATAGACATTTTCTAACGAAACCCTGCTGTCAAAAGGGAGGAAAATAGTCAAAGTCATAATATGAGCAAGGAAGTGTGAGACTGGGTTTGAGAGAGAATTAAAATAACACTACAGAAATAGAATATTCACGATGAGAAAATCAGGTCTGCTCGAGTGCTCCTCGGTTGAATATATTATGAGGAGTTCAGTCGAAGATAAAATTGTAAATCTGTCGAGGGCTGTCGAGGCTTCTAACGAAAGATTTTCCAAGAGTACGTTAGTGAATTATTCAAAATTTGGATTGTGAACGAGAAAGGAGTTGAAAAGAATGTCCTGTGGCCTGTGCCTTACGCGTATCACATCAGCCCAACTCAGAATAACATCAGTTGAGTTTACCCAAGATAAACCCGAAGGGAGAAAGAACGGAAAAAAATATTACATTTGAGAACCGCTGTCTCCAGTTTTTGGGTGAATTCTGGGAAACCGTGGTGGAAATTTTCTTATGGATCCTTTAGCTTGAACTAGTCCGTCTCCAGGAGCATAATTTGAATTATTTTTCAGCTTGTTTTTCAACTTGTTTTTCTCTTGATAGCATGGATCTTTTCACTGACACGCGACTTCGATCTCAGCTTTAGTCCTGCCTGTAGGCTGGAAGGACTGCAAAAAGGGCGTCCCGGGGACCTGGGATTCTTGAAAAGGCTTTGGGTTTTTCTGAGAAAATGCTGAAGAGAAGAAAATGTGGTGAGTTTTGCTACTGAAGGGTATCTCAGGGACAGTGTGTGTTTTTCTAGGAAATACAGCGTTGATGTGGAGAACTCGTTTTCGGCTAGGTAATTTCATTACGGGGACTTAGGGGATTGCGGGTTGCGGGAATCTTGTTGTCTGCTGTTATAGGACATGTACGTGAGTTGACTGAAACGTTCCTCTAAGTACATACTGGCCTTTGTGAAAAAGTTTACTGTTGAATAAGGATCATTTTGCACCATCGAAGAGCTGTTATCGCCTCACTGTAACGAACAAATTCTAGTTGGTGAAAATTCAGCGATAACATACAGTTCAATCGTAAGGTGGAGAAAAATTCTTTACCCGCTAAGATTACTTGCAATATAGCTTAAATAGCACGGTCGGGGTCCCCGGTTATCGGCACTCTTTAGAAATTGTAGGTATACGTGGAATAGGTAGCTTTAGGTTGTCGGTAGGTAAGTTATGTTGTAAATAGGGGTTGTTGCACTTCCCACATTTAGACGAATAATGCCAACCCATCCTGTGTTCCTGATGGAAATTGGCGCGGTAACCAAAACATAAATAAAATATTGTTAGTGTAAATGTCAGCACACTTCGTGTAGGATTTGGAATATGTCCACTGTACTTGTACAATAGCTTTTATCCATCATGAACATTTTCACTGAAATGGCCTAAAAAATTGCCCCACGCATCGATCATAATGCGACATGAGAAAGTGAGGAAAACAATCTCTTGGGGGGAACGCGAACGTGTGAGGTATTTCAGACCGTTCATCACTCCTCTATTCGTCCACGTTCGTACCTATGTGGGGGCGTGCTCTGACTGTCCATACTCAAATGGGGTGTAGGGTGAGAGGGTGTAGCGTGCCCGGACTTTCCATTACCCCCCAAGCCCTGCGTGACGTGCTTGACTGATGAGAAAACCCCTAAAACAGCTTGTTTATATGCTATGTTTTTACTGACTATTACATCACATCTACTATTAAAAGTGATAAAATTCGTAGACGTAGGTACCTGGAGCCCTATTATGGATCTTTTTATCACGCGTGATCACGCAGTTATCACGAAAACATAGGGAAAATAGCATTGTAAATGTTTATCACGTGGTTATCACGCGTGATAAAAAGTTCCGTAATAAAGCTGCTGGGACTTAAACGAAATACAAGTGATTAAGGCATAAACGTTGAAACTGGCCTTGTTATTTCGAGACGCTTCTTCAGACGAAATGTCTGAAAGCTTCACTATATTTTATTGTTAGGGAATAAGAATAATGCATGCATTACGGAAGAAGAAATTCATAGCCATTTCTAATAAACGTAATGGTCCCTTCTTTCTCCTTTACCATAAAAATTGCGAGACATTTCACAAGTATCTTACTCCACAAGTACTTAAATGTTAGGTTTGTTTGACAACATTTGGTCTGAAAAGAGTTTTTATATAACTCTCTTGTGTACTCATCTTTTACTTCAAGATAAAGAGTGAAGTAGCAACACAAATTTTCAAATCATGTTAAACGTAATTTAAGGAAAATAGGTATACGTAAGGAAAATAAGGAAAATAGGTTAGGAAACTCTTTGAAAACCTCAAGATGTGTTTTATCAGAACTCAGGGAGAAATCCTTCAGAAGAGGATGTCCTTTTTGAATACACTTCCGGTCAACCTTGATAAGGCCTGAATAGGCACTCTCACTGCTCTCACTGTTTTCACTCCTGCTCTCTTCTTCCAATGCGAGATGTCTTGCAACTTTCTCTGTCTCACTGACCAAAGAGCGATACATATACCCTAACTATACCTCAGGGGTAGCATGCTTCAACCCACCCGTTAAAACTGATATGTCTGGGGTTATTATCCTTATGTATTATATAATGATTCAAAATAATATTGTGGCTTGATACACTGCGGTAACTGATCAGTGTCATTAGTGTCATTACACACAAGCATGCATGGCAGACTCACACAGCAATGTAAAAGCACATAACTTTCTTGGCATTGTGAGCTTTGAGATCTTGCATCGAATTTGACTTTGGTTCTACCACGAGGAATGAAAACTTGCAGCGTTTGCTTATAAAAAGGCTCTAAAAGGTTCGGATTGGTTAAAATAAAGCGACCTTTTTACTTCAAATGTATTTGCACATACGTTCATATATGAGCTCATTCCCCCACCATTTTAATCCCTGAAATGTCCGTTCCTATACGGCATATTTCCAAAGGCTTTCCGACTGGCTTTGTTTGCACTGGTATCTTGCTGTGTTCCCATCTCATGAATAAATGGAAAATTTGCCATTTAAATGAAATTTTTCTTTTACTACGTCGGTTTCAATGCAAAAAGTTCTCTTTGGCATATTTTATTTTTGTGCCGCGCCGGAATTTGAAAGGAAATACTGAAATACCGAAATTAAAAAATGATGGTGAATAAGATAACTCTGAAAATAAACAAACTGCAGGACAAGCAAAAACATGAGAAAATTTCCAAGGTTGGGCATGAAAAGGGCAATCAGCAGTGTGGCGGAAATAACGGCAGCTTTCGTCAGCTCAACGAAAAAAGTAATTTTTGACCATCCTGCTGGCTCAAGGGGGAAAACCCGCATTTGTGCGCTGTGGGGACATTGGCTGGCCGCTTTACGAGCATTTTACTTGTGGTTTTTCATTTCCACTCTTTGAAGTCTCTGATGTTGAAAATGCTCTGCTCACTTAACTAACACTCACTGAATTGAATTGTTCTAAATTATAAGAGCCAGTTTCTTGTTAACCTATTTTGCATGATTGGATTTTTTTATACTGGAAGTTTGATGAATTGTTTTATGACATATTGAAAAATCCTCCATGCAAGAAAAATGAGGGATGTGCAGCGTTACTGAAACATTAATGAAATACACTGTGGTGCAGGTATGTTGCCATTTATTGTATAGCGGGTCGAAACCCTTCTCTTCATAAGATTGTTCACGTGATACATACGTATTATGTGACTGTCACTAAAATTGTAAATTATACAATTTGTACCGTGCTTATTCGATTTTTCCGGATTCAACAATGCTAATGTGTGGATATGCATGTGGATATACCTGTGCTACTCCTGCATGAGCTCAGGTAGCTCAGGAGTAGCTCAGGTTTTGTTATTATGAATCCATTTTGTTGCGTTGATGTGTGTCTGTCCAACTGCTTTCGTGCAAGTTTAGTATAGTCAGTCTTCGACTTTCTTAGGTTTGAGTCACCGTCCGGTAATTGAGAGATGACGTGCGTGGTATTGTTGCGTCTATACCTGCTGTAGGAAGTAGAAAGACACGCACCAAATTTCATTCAAATCGAACAGAGGACACACTGGACAAGAATAATTTCATATGTAATTTTTCATTTGTCAGCCTATTTCTTTAGTTAAGTACTCGTACTCGTATTTGTACTAGTCCCGAGGGGGTAACCACTCCAGAGATTCCTTGAGATTCCCTGAGATTCCATAAAGAGTTCCAAAGATTCCTAACGATATTCATAGAAAGATGAACCCCGAAGGGGTAACCACTCCAAAAATTCTAAGATTCCCTAAGATTTCATAAAGATTTCCAATGATTCCCAACGAGATTCCCAACAAGTGGTTAACCCCTCGACTAGTCCCATGGTCATGGTCTATCTTTAATCTGATTTGCTAGCCATTAAAGAAAACTAAGTTGTATTTTAAAAATTAGGAGAAGTTAAGTCCCCTGTTGTATGGGGCATTTTTAGTTGCTCCAGTACACTTCGTGGATCACCCACGTGGTTCGTATACGTCAACGTTCCTCGGGAATAAGCGTGCGGACCGAAGTTAACGTTAAAGGTGTCCAACCATATGCCTTTTATTCCTAAAACCTCTTCGATAAATGTAAACACTTTAAATTGTAGATGAGTCCGTGATATTCATACTAGTATGTGGAAAACTCGTTAATTTGATGAATTGTTTGGATAAAGGCAAACGAAATGTTTGATGTAAAACAAAACGGATTCGCAAGTGGTGTTTGCATGGAAGAGTGCAATAAACGTAAGCGCTTGTCCCCAATCGAGGATACTTGCCCAAATACGCTACTGTTTATTTCCTGTGAAATCCAATAGAAAACAGATAAACAGAGTCATCTGTTTGAGCCGATCGAGCGTGGGATCCCATCTCTATTCTACCTATGCTCCAATGTAATTTCTATTTTGGTCCTATTTATCCAGGTCTCATCCCAACTGGGTACATTTTTTATTCACTCCCATTCCCCACCTTGATTTTTGAGCATCTTATTCAATTTCAGCACTGCCTTTAGCAAGTTGCTTCGGCTCATCTAAAAGTAATGCAAATAGTGCTACTAGCCATCCTTTGTGAGTGTTTATGCGGAAAATAGCGCAGCTGACTATACGAAAGGGAAAACGAGCAATGAAGCGTAGGTGGGTGCTGACGTCATATCCTGTCACCTTCAACTGTTTCCGGTGAGGGCTTTCCATCTCCGAGCTGTCGCTTCGAAAGCTTTTCCCGCTCAAGTACCTAGTTCAGCTTTTCCTACTAAACTCTCAAATTTGCATAGGCGCGAGTGTGGTTTCAAAGTATTGTGCCTACTTCCCTCCTCGTACCTCAAGTATGAGTAAACCATTTCTCGGCATGTTTTTTACCCATTCTTCACAATTTTTTTACGGTGGTAAAGCGCATTTGCATGCAGAACGCGGCGGAATTTCATATAGGATTTTCTCTCTCGGGGGAAAAAAGAGAAAGCCTTGTTGGAGATTTTCTGTATTATCTTGCGATCATGAGACCTTGCGACCTCTTCACCACGAATCGATATTCTGTACCCGAAAAATAGTTCATTATTATCTCCACGATAACCATTTCACCAATATAGGGCGATGTCCAGGAAGCGATACTAATGCAAAAGTGGCAATCTGGCTTTAAGTTATTCAACATGCGAAAAAGAGCTAAAAGGGTGGTAAGAGGTTTCGAAACCTATTTGTAAATCAATCCAAGTATTTACTTACTTTTTATTTACTTTTTACCTTTTAGATAGATTTTAAAGCCAACTTTTTAAATATATTTTACTTTAAATGAAGCAGTAAGAGTTGAGGTGAGTTACACTGCATGAATTGCCCGGCGTTAATTGTCGCATGCAGTCACTTCGAAAATTGGCAATACTATACTTAATTTGACAAACGTGTGCCATGTTGCTTGTATTTCAGACGACTGAAATGGCTAAGTTGAGTCTTCATTATAAACGGACATATTTTGTTGACCGAAAAAAATATCAAAATTATTCGGAAATATTCGGAAGTTATATTTTCTGATGTTAAGTAATTGTTAGAATATATCTAACTGCACCAATATCTATGATTGTCAAATATTCAGTTGGCGAAAAATGATGCATGGAAGCTGTGCCGAGGCGTACATGATTTCCTCATTTTCCGAAGCAATAAAAAGTCAATTTCAGAAATGCGCCATGTTATACAAACATTGAAGTCTATCAACTTATATTTTATTACAGTGATTTACTACTTTCCATATTCTTTCCATATTACCACTATTTGGAAGTGGAAAATTTTCCATCCTCGTGCATGGTTAGTATTGCTCCCCACGTTCATAAAAAGCACATAATTCTCCATTATGTGTTTGGGCTCTATATTGTGAATCCGGGTGAAACCAAGTTTCCTTCGGTGAGTAACAAAGAGCTCACAAATTACCAAGGCGGATACTCTTGAAAAACTCATAATAAAAAACAGAAGGTAAAAAGGAAGCCGAGGAGGGGCAGAGTTGAGAGGGAGGTATCCAGCAGGATTCCAGGGCGGTAAACTGCGACCCGCCTCGTCGTGAAGGGCCCTCATGTGGCCTTCCGAGTCCCAAGGACTTTTTGTTGTAGGGAATCAGCCGCTGGAACTCAAACCTTTTGTCCGACGTATTGTCTGCAATCTCACTCACTCCCCTTTTCCCCTCTGTCAGTTCCTTCCTCATGATAAAAAGAGATTAGACAAGGTGTTGGAAAAAGAGAGTGAGAAACAACTCGAGTTCTTGTCACAGTTTTTACTGCCTTTCTCAGTCGCCCAATAGTGATGGTTTGGCAAAAGTCATTCTTGGTAGCAAGCGCGGAATCCAGCCTAATTTACGGAAAAGTTCATCATAAACCAGAGAGTTTCTCATTGGGTCGACCGTTTCAGCAATCCTTGCTGACCTGTCGATGGATATCGACCTGAGTCTATGACGTCAGCGCACAATATGATGGCGTCATCACCTGGTTCCGTATGTTCGTCACCTCACAATATGCTTCCGTCATTGTCTGATCATTATACTTGTCAGCAGGTACTAAGCATTGTCCAGGGCTATAAAAAAGTCTGAAAAATTGTATTTTGAGGAGGGGGGGCAAAGATGACCTCTATAGAGCCTAACATGTATTTTCTGATACGTTGAGACCATTGACGTAAAAATGGCGAAAATTTCAGTTTTTGGTTCATCATAAGGTAATCGCTATTTATCGTGTCTGGAAAAAATTGAGGTACTCCCGAAATCCTTCCTTTTGTGTTCTATTTCTAAGCTTCAAGAGCAAAAAGTTGGTCTTGTAATGATATTGCTGACAGGCACATCAGCACTCAAAAGAAAAGTAAATTAGATTTGAGCGTGGTGGAACTGGTGGGTGAGGTTTCTGAAATAGGTAGTCTTTGAAGCCCACTTCTTGCCTTTACAGGTTTAAAAGCGGTTCAGCTTTCGCTTCGTTGACGTTTGCGATGAATTTTCAGTTAACATTTTCTGCTTGGTAAGGCTTCCTGTTATTAATACTCAAGAGCCTTGACATTTGAATTCTCTCAAAAAGATTTCGACGGCACAGTCTTATTTAGGGCTCAGACACTTCAGGTATAAGGTATATAACAATGTAGGCTATTTGATTGTTCTTTTAGCAGTAAACTCTTGGCAGGCAAGAAACTGCAGTAATAATTAAAAACAGGTAAGCGGAAACTGCCTCTGCGACAGAGCAAACTGCATTGCAGTTGCAACAGTTATTTTATGATTATTGCTTTGCCTTGAATGGGCTACAGGAAAATAGAAATTTGTTTTCTGTTTTTTCTCTCTACGTGAATGGTTGTCGCTGTTGTTCGTAATGTTCATCGCTTTATGACACGTAGCACGTAGCCCAAGAATTTTTAGGTACTGTTTCACTCCTGTACCGGCCACTAAGAGTCAACAACTTGTTACAAAGATCCGAACCTGCAAGGGGCTCAACGCCGGCCGCTGAAACGGCTCGGACCCCATGCCACGATGAAATCGTGACTTTACCTACCTACATATTTCATCACGCCACTTACCGTTTGATCGATAAGTATTTACCTGGAAAAACGTGTTGTGGAAAATGAAAACTGACTTATTCAGAAAACATGGTGAGTGAGTGTTTTGCATGATTTTCATTTTTTTTTTACCGGGAAATGGATTATACAGAGTAAAACAAAACAAAAAATGTTTGTATGCGCAACAAAAATTGTTATTGGCCAATAAAAGTGTGAAATGACAGGTACCCGGAAAAAGGAAGTGTAAAAAAAGCCTTTTTTTTGGGATGGAAAGACCTCTTTTGTATCTCTTCCTGCAAAGGGAAGGCATTTGGGACAGTTGACAACAGAATGGAATCACTCGTGATTTTGAAAAGGTCCTAGGAGTGGGGTGGGGAGGGGGTAAACAAGAGGCAGTAGCTATGGAACAATACCGCAACCCCCCCCCCCCCCCCCTCCCTCACAAACCTCGAGAGAAACCCCATTCACCCCATCCTTTCTCTCACCTTATTTTTCTTATTTATGCATGCGTCTAAAAGCCATTGGTTTTTAGTTCGGAAGTATTGTTTTTTTTAATGCCATATGTGAGTTCAGTATTTTGAATTGACTTAAAACCAAAGGTCGATGGAAAACAAATCAGGAATATTGTCCGTCCTTGTCCTAAACTCCAGTGTTGTACTGGAAATATTGGTTTGACGGCTGCGCGTAGAGCCCCTGCACACATCCATAATTTTGCAGTAAGCGAACACGATATACACGCTTGTTATTGATAATATTTGCATGACGGTGCGTAGATTTAGCGTGTTTGATGTTCATTCAAATCCCCTTGTGTACTTCTGTTTGGAACTGCAATAAAGGGCTAATCAGCAATCAAGAATTTTCCAACAGCGGTAAACTCACATGGGAAAACTCATTGCGTGGTTCGTGGAAATGCATTCAAAAGCGGTGATGTCTCCAAATTACATGCTTTAATATCATGTTCGCTGTATAAAAGAGCTTGTACGAATGAACCGATGTAAATATCTAGCAGTCAGCAGTCTACATATTCCTCGCATGTTATTCTATGCATCGTGTAATAATTAATTTCATCTTGTATTTGCTGCTGAAGAAATCGCTGAGGTTCAACTTGATAACTTATAATGATGATTTCACCATAGATATCGCTGCCTGAGGGAGATGTTCTTTGAATTTCTTTGAAAAAGCTTCTTCGAAAAGAGCGTTGGTGATCTTTATCTCTTTCTGGAAAATTGCCTTTCTCTCCCGCACTTATCTTTGCTAATCATTTATTTTGAGACAAGAAAACTCGGATCTTTTTTCAGATTATTCTCGAATCTCGGTTAGCTTTTTTTTGCATTTGTTCCGTTGTTGTATCTTATGTTTATATCCACCTTAAGATTTTACTACTGTACTAATATATGCGGAGTCTGCCCCCAAAGGGAACACAGGCAGAACACCTGGTAAATGATTGTCAGCTTGTGGACTAGGCTGGAAGGGGGATGGTCCTTTCTAGGATACTATCGTTGTGTGAATGGTAGAGATACTAGAGATAAGTTAACAGTCCGGAAAATGAGAGAGCGCATTCTGAGAGATGACATTCGGAATTGCTATCTATCTAATAGTTTACTAAGGCCATATTCTGGAGAGAAGTATCTTGAAAAAATATAAAACAATACATTTTTATTTTTCTTCCCGAATAAAGGGAAGACTCAGCGGAAAGAAAATGGTGGAATAATATTTTAGAGCATGAACTTTTCCGCATGTTTACTTTTAATTTTGTCACCCTCTTTGAGAAGGCTCCTGTTCACTTTACGTGTATTTTCAAGAGAATGAGGTCAAGCGTGGTTGATTCTGGAACTCATTCCGAAGAAAGGTTTTCAGAGGTGACGTGGAGGTTGCAAATGGAGTCGTGACGGAAGTTAGGAGATGGTTGTAACCATTGTCTTATTTAAAACCGTGACAGAACCCCGATAAAGTGGGGCGGGGCTTCAGGCGACGAGGTATACACGCTCTCGAGGGATGTTTCAGTTTTGCTGCCGAGGAGAATATGAAGGGGCTATAAATTTCTGTCCTAATCTCCACGTTTTATTTATGACATCCCATTGTGCGATATACATATTAAGTGTCAATGGGGCTCAGCTTACGAGGAAGATTATAGATGAAAATTTCAGGGGAAATATTGAAAATGCTTAGTCTTTTCGGGGAGAATCAAATATTCCCTCTCAGATTGAAAATTTCAATTTTATCTACCATTTGGGCGTTTTGGTTTGATTCCATCGATTCTTTGAAGGAAGTGGTAGAAATTTCCGTTAGACAAAGTTTACTTATTACTCTACCTCATATAATATGTCATGATTATATTTTTTAAGGTATTTGACACACTTAGTGCTGTTTTCCGATATCTGAGTTTGTATGTATCTATACTGGCTTATTTAAGTGTATACCTGCCTTAGCTTGGCACCGAACCTTGGGAAAGACGGATAATCAGTCTTATTTCGCATTAAACTTTCCTAAACAAGATTATCAAGTCTTCCATCAGATAACCGAGTAATCGAGTATAACATATTACTGAAAATAGGGTAACGGCTGAACAAACTTTCGAATTTCAAATTTTCGCAGTAACCGAGAGGTGCGTGAGGTCCGGAAATAAATGCCCTAATTCTAAATTTCAATCACTATGTGGCCTTTACATTGCATTTGCATATTTTAATTATTTTTTTTATAAGTTGAATACAAATTTTCGGCCCTTCTAGGTAAGTCGGTGCTTAAAGTAAAATAGAGGTATTTCTTGAGAGTTGCGAGTACATGAACTGACTGCTAAAAGTCGCAATATTAGCTTACCACCTCAAAAGCTAAAGAGGTTTCTTCAAAGTTCGATAACTATTAATTAAGTGTGAGAAAGTTTTCATATTATTACAAATTTTCTGCTTGTAGATAATTAGCTTTTCACTCAATACTATTGTTAAAATAAACTCCCAAGTTCAACTTGTGCTGCTTTTGTTCTTTTAATGTGACCATGCACTATCTTATTCCTGAGAAATTAGCCCCTGGGGAGGATAGATGGATAGGGACCGCGACGTGATTCTCCTGCTTAATTTTTTGCACTCAGTATTTTCAGACGTTACTATACAAAATATCAAATGTAACCCTCCCCCTCCCAGACCACTTGATTTATGGTAACGAAGCAGAAACAGCAGGTTTTTACAGTACTCTCCTACACATTCTGTGCTCAGCGTGACGGAGACACAATCTTAATTAACATTTTCCGGGTTCCAGTGTTGAGCTGGAAACGGAAACAGTTGCCTTGTGGTGATGGTGGCCGCGCGCCGCTTGGTGAATAGAAAGTATCAGGCTGTCCCAAGCTTCCGTTTCACAATGTATTCTTTGCTCATCAAGGTGGTGATTAATATTAATTACATTGTCAAACGATATCTGCGTATTCTGCTGCTTTTCACTAGCGGAAATTATGGGGAAAAGTCGGTTTGGTTTGATAACTATTTGAGCTAGACTTGAGCTAGATGAAGTAGAAGGAGAGGGGGGGGGGGGGGCAGCCCAGCAACTAAACATTCCATACTAAGCACTAACCTATCGAGGCTGCCAAGATATACTTCCAGTTAGAAATACCGCAGTTTGGAACGGAAAAGCTGGGTGAATGTCTTAGTTGCCCTATAGACGTATCTCCCGACAAATTTACAATTATATTAAACAACTGAGGATGCGAGACATCTCTGAAATCCAGCCTGAATCGTCTGCGTTCGTCGTCTTGTACTTTTGGCTTAGTATTCGCCTGTTTAAGTACCCAAGATGCAAATTTAGAAATTACCTGTCTGAGACTGCTACATGGTTGAGTATACCTATAGATGTAAGGACCCTTCCCCTTCACCTGTTGGCACCCCCGCTGTTTCCCTTACCTCCAACTCCCCCCCATCCCCTTCCTGCGCCCACCAGCACACGGGGAGGAAATGAGCAATCAGTGGAGCTAGGGGTTACACCCCCTGTGGCGCTTCAGGCGGGGCCCCAACCCTTGCGTGAACGTTGTCCGGATCCAAATAAGTTGTTGAAATTTTCATCATCTGTCGTGCTTATTTTCCCATACTTTCTACGTATGCGAAATATGAAAATGTTGTAACCGAGGAAAAGTTTTGAAATACTCATAAATTAAGATTGTTGTCAACTCGCTCGTCCCAGTCAATTTTCAGGCATGAGATGCAAGTGAAAGTGATTGCGAATGACATACGTGTTCGAGCGGTCAAATGTTTTGTTGTGTAGTATGAAATGTAGTCAAACTAGTGCTTTTTTAGATTTTGTTTGGTATATAAGTACTGAGTATTGACTCTTCTCCCGCTGTTTTCGAAAAAATCGAAAAATTCCGTTTTCCGTTCTGAGGAATGAAATGTAAGCAAAAAGGTACATATTATAGAAATGACGCCTGTCAAAATTTCATACGAGCTTTAATGAAGAACTGAGTTTGCATTTTGAAGAGGAGCGGCAGATTGGCTGTAAATGAGATTCCCTTGGGTGTCAGCTGCCTGGGTATTGCGATGGACCCTATCTGGATACCCATCATGGAAACCCCCCCCCCCAGTCCCATCCAGCCATTGAGGCCACACTTCTCCAAAAAAAAAAAGAATCAGTGATGAGTTACATGGAACTATTGAATTGTTACATAAAAGGTTCAAAAATGGCGTTCGTTTTGTGCTACGGCACTCAGATTTTTTTTTTTGACCGTTTGATGTGATGTTCATTGAAATATCAGTACAGCAGAGACACGAAGTATGGAGACTATTTCAATGAACAATTCTATTAGCTTTTGACGATATAATAAAACAAATAATTAAATATTGGCGGTTACCGGCAGTCTGTGATTCAGCTTTCCTTCGAACAATTCAGATTAGTTACTGGGAGTGACTGCTGACAGCTGCCAGTACACCAACAGAAATTGCCAAAAGTTGGTATAGCCGCTATACTATACGATACGCTATACCTGTGGCTATACTATAGCGTGTTGCCTGGCCGAGACCCTCCTGTGACATTTGTGTGAGTGTTGAAGCTCCCCTGATGGTGATGGCTGAGGGTCGTAGGGTATTGATTGATAGCGATGGTGACTGCTAAGGGTCATAGGATATTGATTGGTATCTCTTTCAATATGTATACTGTCCCGGTGCAGTGATGAGCCGCACACTGTCTGCGTGTAATATTGTCTCTACGAAGGTCAACTTGGGCTGCTTCCTTGCCTATACCTACCGTGCATTTGCCTCTTTCCAGCAAAGAGATCGCTGCCTCGCTGACAATAGTTAAGTTCTGCTGGAAACCTCACGGTACTGTACGTAATCCCCTCCACCTGAGTTCGCGCCCTTGATGCGTGCGGTCTCGGTCATCAATCATGTTTTCCCTTCGTTTTCATTTTAAATGCAGTTAAACGTAGTAGTAAAGCTTAAAAGAACCCAATTATTTTGACTCTTTTTTTGCTGATTGTGTTCCTAGATCAGGTGTAGGGAAAAATAGGTTCCTGTTGCTTGTTTTTCTTAACCCTTATTTCCACTGTTTAGGATCTAGCTGTGACGCTAATTTGGCGTAGGTAATAAAGGAGACATAATTACAATTTTCAGATCAGACTCTTTTCTCAGCGCTTCCTATATTTGTGCTTATGCTCGAATGTCTTCCCTCTGAATCCTCCTCTCCCATCTTTAACCCAGGGTCAGGCAGTAGGCTAATATAGTTTAGAACACTCACCCTGCTTTGCGTACCGCTCCGGTACAGTTGAAGGAGGCGGCAGCGGTTTGTTTGGCACGGTACGGTGAGTTGTGCGTCGATTCCGCGTCCTCCTCGTCGCTGACGGCCGTAGTCAGCGACATCCGGTCCTCATCTGACATCTTAAATAAAGAAAATGGTATTATTAATAAATCGAATGTGTAGAGTGGATAAGTTTGCACATTATGACCCTTATTTTCGTCATGGACAGAATTTTTTTTTTACAGTTGGTGATATATTTCACAAGTCTTCGAACTTCGAACCTTTATTGTTGTGAAAATAAAACGTAATAAACATTGAGTGTCATTAATATTTAATGAAATTAATGAAAACAAATAGCTAAATTTTATTAAGAGGCTGCCCAGCTCACTGAAAACGTGAAGTCAATTCTGACGGAGCCAGAAGCCATCTCTTCCCCTTCACGTTCCTGACTAGTTGAATGATCAAATTGGCTCCACTTTATTAGTTAACTAAGTAGAATCTAACTGTGCTTGTACTATAAGCATGTCTACAACTTTTGAAATAAACAAAAACAACCTACCTATACTCGTATACTTAAAAAATTGTACCCGCGTAAAGTTCGGTCTTTTCCAAAATGGAAAAATTGAAAATTCACCGAAGATTTGTTTTGATTTTCCGCTTGCGTCTGTAAGCTGCAATGTTCCTCTATTTCCATATTTTGCCTTTAAGCCAGAAAAGTTACACTTTTTATTTTTAACTTTTTTAACGACACTTAAAAAGTAATAACCCTATAGAACTGATTTCTCGAAAGAAATGTCTTCTTCAAGAATGGAGATGTATTTACACTACGTAAGTCCTTTGTGGCCGTGGCAGACCACTAGGTCACTGTGAGGCGGCGACTTGGCTCGTCATTTCGCATTCCTATACTTATTTCTTCAAAAATCTTGAAATTTTCGACCAGTTTCAAATAATATTTGAAATCCCATACAAATATAAGCAAGTTTGTCTGGCTAATGGACAGGACACGGGCTAGCTTGTTGAACGAGTTGTTGAATATCTTGGTATCTAGAGGCCCCTTCGGGCCTTGCGTACTAGCGAAAAGTTTGATTTAGAGGCTCCCCAACTTACTGAAACAATGGAAGTCAGTTTGGGCCGAGCCAAGAGCCTGGAGATGGTTAAGTAACCGAAAAAAAGATTTGTCATGAAGAAAAACATTGGTAACCCGCGGTGGAGGTAATCTAGCAAAACATAGTGGTAAAAGGGCAAGAAAGCGGGAGGTCGCGAAACAATAGAGGCCTCAATATAGCCATTCCAAGCTTTCCAACCTGCCGTTTGGCGCGCTGCCATCGGCTTTTCCACCATTACATTCAATTCAGTTGATGAACCCATTTCTGGATTTGAATGTTGGCGGTCCGCCTAACCCTTGAACCACCCCACAACATTTCTAAATAAGTAAAGTCCCTCTTTAGACTTCAGTGGCTCTTCCGGCGGATGGTGGTCAAATGTATTGCTGAAGCAACATAGTTTGCTTTTTCAAAAAATCATCCATTTCACCCCTTTTCAGCGGAAAGGTACCTCCGCCACTCATCCCGGTCATTAATTGGTTTTTTTGACAAAGGTTTCGGAGCAATTAATATAATGGTTCCTAGATCAATGATCTTTAGTCACAGGTATCTGAAAGTCCCAGATTCAGCTTGTTTTCTCAAATAATGGAAAAGCCTAAAATTTTATTTCTTTCAGAGCTCTGGCATCGAGCATCTTTTCTTACTCAGATTTATCTTTTTGGTAGGAAATTTCCTACTCTTGGACTTTACAAATGAAATCTTGAAATTCGTTTTTGACTTGGCGTAACAAAATGATCGTCCAAACGATCTGTTTTATATTGGTACTGTTGGTTTCAGCAACTGATAGAAATTTTTCGACTTTCTACATTCATTTCTCTTTGTATCGATACCATATCGTGAAATTTATTAACAAACTATATACCTAGGGATGATAATGATACAATTGAATTTGGATGCCACAGCTAGCCTAATGATGGTGATGATTTCAGGGACGAAATGAGTTCAAGAAAAAAGGTGATATAGGTGTCCTAAATAAAGAATAAAGTTTGTACAGGCGCCACCACAGTTTTCTTAAGGGGGAAAACAGGGAAAAGCCATCAAATGGATAATTTAGAACTTAGCTGCCGAGATGAAGAATTTTGGAAGATTGAAGATTTTGCCACAGGGAATTTAGGGATAATAACAGGATCAGGGTTACAGGGTCATATCGATCAGCCGGTCAGAGTAGGTAGGTTCCTCCTCATTATATTTCTACTCCATCGTCCGCATTTAATCTATTGAATAAATATAAAAACCCATACACGTTACACAATAATTTAGATCATGACAATAAATATCCAAATTTAGCAACAGAACTTACCAGAAAATATTAAATAAATCGGCACGGACAAAGTATAATACATTTGTTTTATCTTTATTTATTTACCCCGGAACACAAGAATTTTGAGTAAGTATAAGTGGCCAAGTACACGTTACAACTTCGGTATAGTTAACAAAAACAAAAGAAAATAATGAAAAAGAAAAAAAAAATGAACTTAAACCCACGCTCCTCTCCTGAAGTGTGTGTTTAACTGAAATGAACAATAACCACCAACAACAAAATAGACAAACAATAAAAAAAATGAATGAACAGTTAACAACTAACAACGTAACCTACCTATTTAGTCAACATAGGGCTTTAGGTTCTCTGCCGCCCACTTCCCTATGTACTTTCCCTTAACATCCTCCAAGATAAACTGATTTTCTGATAACTTTTTGACAATTCTCGCTGGCCCAAGGTATTTTGGTGCTAATGTCTTTGAAAAACTAGCCGCTTTATCTGACAATTGAAAGGACTTTCTCCAAACTAGCTGGCCCTCCTGAAACCTAAGATCGCTTCTTGTTACGTTGTACCTCTTTGCATTATTCTCCTTAGCTCTTTTCATACTATCTTTGGCCATCAGTTGACATTTCTCTAGCTTTTTCTTTAACCTATTAGCATACCCATCCGGGTTACTAGGTGCTACATTCCCTGCTTTTGCTTCCTCTTGCAAATCAAAAGTCGTTCTTGGGCTCCTCCCAAATACCAACGTTACAGGTGCGAACCCAGTAGCGTCATGCACCGCAGTATTGTAACAGAAAACAACATGATCTAGATGCTCATCCCACACCTTCTGCTCCCCTTTAATGAAAATACTAATCTGTGCTTTGATTGTCCTGTGTACCCTTTCTACTAAATTTCCCCTCGGATAGTATACTGGGATGGTTGTATGCTTTATGTTAAATGCTTGACAGAACTGTTCAAAATTTTGGCTTGTAAATTGAGACCCGGAATCGGATAAAATTATTTCAGGTACCCCATGCACAAAGATTAGCTGACTCTTTAGTATCTTTAACACATTTTCAGTAGTAGCACTTCGCATAGGTTTCGCAATTAAATACCTACTGTGATGATCTAAAATGGTTAAACAGAATTTGTTCTGGTTCTTTGACCTTACCAACGGCCCCACAATGTCTATTGACACAATTTGAAAAGGTAACAGCTCTTTGTCCTTCACAGTAATCTGTCCAGCTGGTTTAACTCCAGGTACCTTATGCTGTTGACATTCTTTACAGGACCTTACAAACTTTTTGACCAAAAGATACATTTTAGGAAAATAGAACCTTTTTGATAACGCTTTGTAAGTCTTGTTCACCCCACCGTGCCCTCCAAAGTAACTCTCATGAAATTTTTGACACAGCATGGTCCTTAGATCTGTAGGGACAACAATTCGATAACAATCCTCCTTAGTTTCTGGGTCACGAAGTCTTTTGTACAAGTACTGACCTTCCACTTTAAAACTTGGATACTTATTAGGCTCTTTTTCAACACTGTCCTTCAGATCTAGCAACCACTGATCCCGAGATGTGGAAAAATCCGGAACATCCAAATTATGTAACTCTACTTTCATCTCACCAACATCTACCTCATCAATTTCTTCCGTCAAATAGTCATTTTCCTCAGGATTTTCCCCTACAGCACGACTAAGAGCATCAGGAACTGTATGGTTCTTACCGGCTTTATGAACCACCTTTAATGGGTACTGATTCAGTTTCACACAGTATCTAAAAATCCTCCCCTTTGGGTTGGGTATTGAAAACAGCCATGGTATTGCTGAATGGTCTGTCACGATAGTTGTAGGATAAGGACTGCCTAGCACAAGGTGCCCCCAGACTTCCAAACTATACAAACAACCCAAAATCTCTTTTTCAGTTGTGGTCAAATTTTTCTCTCGTTTGCTGAGACTTCTGGAACAGAACCCTACTACATTTGCTTTCGACTTATCTCCTGTATCTTGATAACATACACCCCCCACCCCTTCATCTGAGGCGTCCACTTCAATCCTAAATTTCCCTTGTGTGTCAGGTATAACAAGAATCTCAGGACTCACAAGACAATCTTTTAGATACTGAAAAGACCCTTCCTGAGGTTCGTCCCAATTGAATGGTTCATCTTTCTGCAGAAGCTTGTTTAGAGGAGCTGCATGAGCGGACAAATTTTTTATAAATTTCCTATACCAACCCACAAGCCCCAAAAACCTTCTCACATCCTTCACTTTCTTTGGCCGTTTGTAATTGATTATCCCTCCCACTTTCGACTCAGTCACTTTTATTTCACCTGAACCAACTCGGTATCCAAGGAAGACAATAGAATCAAGACAAAACTCAGACTTTTTAAAATTGACCCTCATGTCCGCTTCTCTAATCAACCTTAACACCTCATTCAGGTCTTCCTTGTGCTGTTCGTAGGTTTTGCTGTAGATACAGATGTCATCAATGTAAACAAACGCGCACTTTAGCAACACCGGCCGCAAGATCTTTTCCATGGTCTGTTGGAAAATTGAGCTTGAGATCTTTAGTCCCTGAGGTAACCTTTTATAGCGATAAAAACCCCCTCCTGACACGTTAAATCCAGTAAGGTCACGTGACTCACTATCTAAAGGGATCTGATGGAACCCATGAACTAAATCTAGCTTAGACATGTATGAACATCCGTGCAGAAGAGACAACACATCATCTGTCTTTGGTATGGGCCCTGCCACATTTTTACAAACCTTGTTTAATTTAGTGAAGTCCACCACGAACCTCCTAGCATTTGAGTCTCCAGGTTTTTTGACAGTAAAAGCTGGACTACACCACTCCCCATCTGCATGTTCAATTATGTCTTCTGCCAACATCTTCTGAATTTCCTCTTGCGCTAATTTTTGCTCAAAAACAGGCAACGGAATGACTCTTTCCTTAGCTGGAGGAGTATCTGGGTCAACATAGATCTTAGCTACAGCTTTGTTACATTTCCCCGGACTGGTCTCAAACTCCTTTTGCCACTTGTCAATCAGCTCACTGATTTCTCTTTTCTGACCTTCGTTAATTTTAGGATGACTAACCTCCAACCCATCTATCTGCAACATATGATCTGAATCCCACCAATGTGGATGCGCATGATCGAACATTTCCTCTTCCCACTGATCTAGTTCTTCTTTCAACCCTACCATCTCTCCATCTGGTAACTCAATTGCATTCAAATCGAAGATCGGTTGAATGTTCTTCACAGGAACTCGGTGCAAATTCACAATTTCTGGACCATACTCGTCTTCGATTTCTAGTGAACAGTTCTTAAAATCTAGCTTGGACCCCAAAGCCTTTAAAGTATTAGTTCCTACAATCATACTGTGGCTTAGATTTTTGACAAGATAAACATCACCTTCCCATTCCTTTGATCCAATTTCGATTTTCAACTTTACTACCCCAGTTATTTCTACCTTGGTTTTGTTTGCAGCATTACCTGACATAGTAATAGGCCTAAGCACATGTCCCATAGTTTGCAAGATATCAAACATACAACTGTCAACAACAGTATGGCTGCACCCACTATCCAACAGTGACATAACCGGCATACTCTTAATACTAGCATACACATACAATCGTTCGTCAGCTTTCTTTTTTGGATACATGGTTGAAATAATGATCTCTTCTTTCAGAACTTCTCCAGGGAGTTCTTCTATTCCTGCTGGATCCCCTGGTTTTTCCATCAGGCCTTCTCGTTTCCCTGTTGTGATCGTTGACCCTCAAGAATTATCTTCGCTGTCATTTTAGCAATGGTCTCCATCACTTCCGGTGTGATCTGGCTTGCCACTCCACATGGGCAATTGTTTTCGTCGAAACCCTGCTTTCCACATTTCTTGCAAAAAACAGTCTTTGCCTTTCTACAATCTCTCCAGTAGTGTCCAACCTGATTGCAGTTGTGGCACTTTGGTGCGACACCTGTTCTCAAACGATTTTCCTTTTCAAAGGCCTCCAACTCGACGTCTTCAGTTTCTTCCTCTGACTCTGGTAAATCCTCGATCGCGTTCACTTTTGGTGTCCTTTTCATGTCTAAAAATGTCTTTGACCTTGCATTGTATGCCTGCTCCTCATCCAGGATCTCATTCGCATGTTTACCAGCTTCCTCCAATTCTTCAATGTCTCGGAACCTCCTAGCACCGATCAGACCTTTGTATTTGAAATTCATATTCAAAACAAGACATTTCAGTACTTCACCCTCCTCCATAGGTTCTTCCAACTCCACATTCATTGCTAAAATATCTGCTATGAAGTCACACAATCTCTCCCCTATCTTTTGTTTCCTGGTTTGGATCCGACACCTGACCCTGAAATCATGGTCCTCTGGTAGGTACCATGCCTTTAAACCAGCCTTTAAAGATTCCCATTCTTTGAATTTTGCTTTTTTCCCGGTGAGCCAGTTTGCCGCTCTACCACTTAGTAGATTCCCTACTGCAGTGATCGCATCTCTGTCCGATAGGT
This sequence comes from Mesopsocus fuscifrons, assembly GCA_950004255.1. Taxonomy (NCBI): domain Eukaryota; kingdom Metazoa; phylum Arthropoda; class Insecta; order Psocodea; family Mesopsocidae; genus Mesopsocus; species Mesopsocus fuscifrons. Next base: position 9,201,531 of record OX465377.1, read on the forward strand.
TATACATCTCAATCAGTTCCTCACATTGTCTAATAAAACTGCTGAGGTTGCTGCCTGACTCCCCTGAGAACACCATTTTCCTGTTCTCACAAGTTTTGATAAAGTCACCTACCGCCCTATGAGAGGTTGAACGTTCGCTTGATCTTTGATTACTACTGAGAATCTTACCTGTTTCCTCAATAGCTACTCTCAACAGTGACTCAACATCCACCTTACCTACTTCTCTCAGATTCGAATTCAGCAAAGTACTGTCATTGTTTACAATCAGTTCTTCGTTATTGTTTACATTTAAATTTTCGTCAACATTCGGGTTCTCATGGGGAGGAGTAGTTACAAGTACCTCACCCCCATTGTCATTGATCTGTCTATCTCTGGTAGGTGTGAGCTGTTCACCACCACTACCATGACCTTGGTCAGCGTTGCTGAGAGTCCCCATATTGCTCCTTGGTTCCCTCCTCAACCTGATCCTGATTCTTTGCATTTTTAACTTTTTTATTTTTCTTCGCACTTCCCTGTGCGCCTCCTCGCGTCTTAACCATTTTATATAATTTCACCAACACATTGAGTAGGACCTACCTACTCTATGATGACCTGACTGACCTGTAAGATGTTACGTTGATAATAAATAAAAGCATGTCTGGCAAAATCGGCCTTGGTAAACAGTGCATCAGAAGTATGCCTTTTCTGTTCCACCCAAAAACCTATTCCTGACTATCCTGCAAAATATTTTTTTAATAATAAATAAAGTACCCTAGCTAAACAGTGCATCAGAAGTATGCCTTATCTGTTCAACTCAGCAACTTATACCTAACTGAACAAATAAAAATAAAAATAACCATCTAAGAGTAAAGATGAAACCAAACAGTCGCATCAGAAAATATGCTCTTCTGCAGGAGACAACTCCAACCCTATCAGGTTCTAATAAAAATTGGAAATAATAAAAACAAAAATAAATAAATGACCCGATACCCGATACATATACATAAGATAACAATAGATAAAGATGATCAGACAATAGAGCTAAGACTTTGAACACAAAAGAAAGTCCAAATACTAGCCTTGCTCAACCGCCCCCATTGACTAACAAAACTACGTTAACACTACTTCCCCCAGAATGAACGGTAACGTGGCATTAACTAGCTTGCGTCAAATGGACAAAAAGAAAAGTGTTCCCTTTGGCAAATCCCATTACAAATTCTTTTTTTAAGTCTAACCTATATCGTGCCTCGAGTTGGGCGTCAAATTACTATCGTGAAATTTATTAACAAACTATATACCTAGGGATGATAATGATACAATTGAATTTGGATGCCACAGCTAGCCTAATGATGGTGATGATTTCAGGGACGAAATGAGTTCAAGAAAAAAGGTGATATAGGTGTCCTAAATAAAGAATAAAGTTTGTACAGGCGCCACCACAGTTTTCTTAAGGGGGAAAACAGGGAAAAGCCATCAAATGGATAATTTAGAACTTAGCTGCCGAGATGAAGAATTTTGGAAGATTGAAGATTTTGCCACAGGGAATTTAGGGATAATAACAGGATCAGGGTTACAGGGTCATATCGATCAGCCGGTCAGAGTAGGTAGGTTCCTCCTCATTATATTTCTACTCCATCGTCCGCATTTAATCTATTGAATAAATATAAAAACCCATACACGTTACACAATAATTTAGATCATGACAATAAATATCCAAATTTAGCAACAGAACTTACCAGAAAATATTAAATAAATCGGCACGGACAAAGTATAATACATTTGTTTTATCTTTATTTATTTACCCCGGAACACAAGAATTTTGAGTAAGTATAAGTGGCCAAGTACACGTTACAACCACAATAATTCCTTTCATTATTAGACCAAAATAAAATAACTGAAAGGGAGAAAATAATGACGTTCCATCATTTTCCAGTTGAGCCTGCACTGGGGATCGCTGCGCAAAAAGTGTGGGGGATGGTGGATTATATTTATCAGAGCTAAGAACAAATGGTTTGAAAGCCGCTCGGGGACCAAAGCTACTCTTAGTCGTTTCAGCTGTCAGCACTGATTTCCCCATGGCTGTGTTACCTATGTCGCACGTCTATCTACTCACTGTGTTACCTATGTCGCACGTCTATCTACTCACTATAAAACCTGCCCTATTTCTCTCTTTTTTTTGGGAAACCTTTTTCACTTTCTCACCCATATGTCGTAAAACGTGCATGGGCTGAGAAGGTAATGTCATCATCATTGGTTTCTAAAAAATGTCCCACGTAAGTGCGGATAAGCTCATTACTGTCGCACCGCTTCACACTCTTTCTATACCATCACCTGGGTTCAAATTAGGCATGTGATTCGGTATCTATAGTGTGAATAAGCTCGAATGTTTTTCATCAAATTTTGATAGCTTAAAAATTCCATCTATTATGGTGAAGAAAGACTTTCAGTTTCTTTTGCTGACAATCAGCTACAAATACCTTCAAATCTTGGGTGAGTGTTTCCATATAAATGCTTTAAGGCCCCCGCGAAGATTTCAAGCAAGGTAGTTCTAGAAAGGTAGAAATTAATTAAAAGAAAGAAGAAACTTGAGTAGTACGAAATAACAATGAAAGGGAAAATTGGAACTTGCAAATTATTGCCGCCGAACGAATGAGAATCCAAGTTTTGTCTTTAATCCTTTTCTTACTTATCTTGTTGTCTAATTATAAAGTAAATGTATTGAAGGAGGTTGGTATGTATGCAAGGTCATTGACAGGCCACTGTTTCAGTCTGCTCCATTCAGAAAATAGAGACTGCGCTTTTTTCTCAGAGCCTAATGAGCAAAATGCAAAATACATGGAGTGGGATTTTGTTAGATAGTCTTACCCTTCAGTCCTTTTCTTCTTCCCTCTTTATGCATCAGCATGGCCTTAAGAGTATAATTATTTCCTAGGTCGTTCGCTGAATCGGACTTCTACATTTACAGTTTTTTAAATGTGAGTTTAGGTATGCACCACTATAATAATAGCTGAGGGTTGGGGGAGACAAGCCCAGCAACTAGACCGTTTTCAAGAACTATCCATTGTGCTCAGCTGGCAGCACTACCAATACCAGCTCCCCAGCCATCGTGTAAACGATAGGGACCATCTGCGGCTGTGACCAACATTCGTTTTAGGTGGGTTCCGAACCACCACAGCCTCGATATACATTTCACTTGACATGTTGAACATATCAGAGGTGAATGCCAAGCAGAAAAACTTTTTGGTAGGATCGGGATCGAACCGGTGTGACCCGGCTCTCACTGCTCCTCAAAAGTCGACCATTTAGTCCACTCGGCTATCGAGGCCTTCCGTATGCACCACTAAGATATGGAGAAATTGTAGAAGAAAACGCAATTCGAAGAATTTAAAATACCTGTAGGTACATTTTTTTTTTTTTTTTTTTTTTTTTTTTTTTTTTTTTTAAGAGAAAACTCATAATAATAGTCTTGTTAATTTTTATATATATATATATTTTTTTTTTTTTTTGAGTGAGAAGTTTGAAAGACCATCTTGAGAATAGTAACTAGCAAAATCAGTACTCGGAATGATGGGTGCACATCCGCACTTTAAGTTTTTCCATACTGTAAGTGCATTCGGAAGTATTTTCACAATAACCTTAACTTATTTGGTCATCTTAGTGTCAAATTAACACAAGCTATTTGAACTTGCAAACTGCATGGGTTGTTAAAAGTTTTACTACGTGACAGCACATCAACAATATAACCCGGGATATAACCTCAGCCAAGGAGACTGAATTTATTTTGCATATTGGATACCTCGTAAATGTCAGTCGGAAACTTGAGTCGTAGGAAATAGCAATGGAAGGCAAAATTCGAACTTATAAATCAGGTCACAAATTATTGCCCCCGAACGAATGAGAATCCAAGTTTTGTCTTTAAGCTGAAGAGTAATGTTTTCCCATTGATCAGAAGGATCAGATCTTGGAGGGGATCCTTGTTAGGTGAGAAATGTCATTGAAAGGAAGAAGGGAACCTTTCCCTTACCTCCTCGTCATTAAAATGCCGCGCGTTCAGCCTCCTGCTAACCTTTGCAGCCTTTCCTACCTAGATCTGTGCCCCTCCAGTCAACTGCTGGGTTCTCCTTAATTGCCTTGACAGGAACCTTTTCCTTCTACCTTTTCGTTTCCATTCTGCGTAGAAGGGTCTGATTTAGCAAGCGAATCCTAATCATTCTTGCTAAGGTAATCGAATCAGTCACACAGTTCCATAATATGAATTCTATACGTCTACGTGTATGTGGCTCTTTCAGTTTCAATCCATGAATATTTTCAATTGTAATTTGTCTCACGTTTCTGTTCATTGCTTGAAATTTACTTTCTTCGGCTGTTATACTCCACGCGCATCTTATTGGATGACAGTAACTTCCCACATTGTTTTAAAAAACACAGGGTTTCCAAAATTATTTTTTACTCAGAACTAGAAGTAGACTTGAGAATTAGGGTCACAATGATCTAAAAGAGTTTAGCAACGACAATTCACATATCTGTAACCTATCAACCCTTCCATAAGTCTGAATTTACTATATCATCCAAGATCCGCGCGGAGTATAGTTCGGATTGAAAATTTGGGAACTTGAAACTGATGAGTTTAACAATGAGTTCTATTTGAAGAAATTTTAGCACTGCTTAAAGCTATCGACGGGCGAACTGTGAAACTAAATATTCGGGGTAAATCCACATGAAGCTGCTACCACACAAGGTAAAGACACACTAGTAGTTTTCGATTCCCAGTCCCGTAAATTCTCCTCCCTTTGATATTTGAGGATGACTTTACACTAGAAATATCAAAGAGTAGTTGTGTTAATTTTGTTTTTTGATTGTGAAAAAAACATTGAAAGAGTGGTCGAGGAAGCTCGATGACACTTTTGTGACGAAAATCTGCTGTCGAAATATACCATCAACTTTTCACTACATGTAAAATAATTAATTCATCAGGCTTTGCTGACGATGCTGGAGCTATTTTAATGACTAATTAGCTCTTGGGGCGTAGAAAAAAGTGTACTTGATGAATACGTATTGATAAAGACAGGAATTCCAAGTGTAAGAATAATGGGAGTGCTAACAGCTAGGCGTGGACGAGCCCGTCAGTTCTCATTCCAAAATAAGGTAATGGAATTCTAATTTTCCGAAGATGGAACATGATTTGCTCATCCCTCCCGCCTCGCAGCGTCTCCGGGAAATGTTCATTTATTTATTATAATCTTCACCTTCAGATGGATGAAACAAGTGAGGGAAGCAAGGCAAGGCCGTCTCAATCCGCACGTCCCTTTCGTTTCACTGAACGCAACTTTTGCTATGATTTTTTTTGGTTAGACAGCCTGATTCCAATCGTTGGAAGACATTACCATTTCAACCACATAGCTCTGATTTCTGTGGAGTTTTAAAGGGGTCATATTAAAGTTTAAAAAAAAGTGATGATGGTTCTTCTTGAATCATCTTATATATAAGTGGATAAGATTTTAAGATTATACCACGATGATATTCATACAACACCAAACTAATATGCATGCAAGTATGAAGTACCTTACTCACACGGAAGGTTCGTAGATACGAGTACATTCTTTCCTGATACTAACCAGGAATATAACCCTTATACAAGGGCTATTTTTTCTAAACGTTCGTAAAATCAATAGGTAAAGTACCTAATTTTTGTAAGAAGTAGGAAGTGTAGTAAACACCCGAGGGGTTAACCACTCGTTGGGAATCTCGTTGGGAATCATTGGAAGTTTTTAGAGTGGTTACCCCTCCGGGGTTAATCTTTCTATGAATATCGTTGGGAATCTTTGGAAATCTTTATGGAATCTCAAGGAATCTCTGGAGTGGTTACCCCTCGTAAACACCCATGTAGGTACGCACGACGTCTCTGACAAAGGGGGTCCGAATAGCAGGAAAATTTGACGGAAGGATTCGTGAGAACTTTCACACCACGGATGACCTCTTTGAAGGGTTCTTAAAAACAGTTAAAGGCCTATTAACAATATTGTGACCTATAGACAATGATTAAGTAGGCTCACCTTATATAGGAAGGCGTAGTTACATGTGCTGACTGTTGTGGCCCAATGATGATGCCTGTATCGCATGCTACCTCCTGGCTTTGAACTCACACTTTTCACCACATGTCGCAGTGTCTTTTCACTGGGTCTCACATCACTTACAACTATCCGTTTTTTCTTCTTCACCTCGTGCTTCTCGTTCTTGTCTTTTTTATCCTTTTTCGTCGTCTCTTCGCCGTCTTTCGCACTCCTGCATCAACCATCCATTCAGTCATACTATTTATATTTTCTCTAAATATATCCTTACCTAGCATGCCGTTATAACGCTTACCTGGAGACATGTCAGCTTTAACTCCTCATGCAAAACTCAATGCTTCTTATGTTAAATATTTGACAGATTACTGACTACTGTCTTGCTGCGCCCCATTATTACGAGCTATTGCTCATCAAATCCGATTGATCTGTATCACAATAGTCTGATTGTAATTACTACCTAATTTGTGGTTAATTAATAGCTTACAGGCCGGTGTGGAATTATTAGCATCTCGAAATACTCTTGAATTGTATTGACTGAACTATGCCAACATTGCTACTGATCTATGTGTATGCATTGTTTACTTGGACAGCTTGTAATAGATTTATTCTCGTTAGATTCGTAACTTGTGATGTCAGAGTGGATTTATAACGTTTTTTTGGACTCAGCTCTTTTACAGCCAAAGAAAAACTAAAAGTTCTCTGCCGTGCCAGTTGTAAAGGACTGATCACCATCGGCCACTCTACTATTATTTAGTTTCCTCTGTGAAAAGGATAACATACCTATATTTTGGAAGTTTGAAAGAAGGACTTTAAAATGCATAGGTACAACAAATTGTGTTGGATCGATTCGATAAAACTGTATCACCAAAATAAAGTAGGGTAGGAAGTACTATGCTACTTTTTTTTAAAAGCGAATTATCCTTTTCCAGTTCATAGTATTGGTTGATACGTCCTATGCCGTTGAGATGGTTATTATCTGAATGGGCCATTATAGTGACGTGAATACATGGAGAAGCCCATTGTTAGCAATAACAAGGAAGAGCAGCTGTTGGGAATGGCTGCTCTACATCTCCACAACTTTCTCAATTTTTACTTGTTTACCCCCCCCCCCCCCCCCCCCCCCGCCCTTCTACTTTCATTTCAGTCCCTTGAAATATTTTAATTTTTACCAAAGTACCAATCACCTCACGACAGCAGGTCCCTCAGACACTGGAGCATCCTGCCAACGACCATTTTTGAAATGAATTTAGCTGAAAAAGCTTTAAAAACTAGAACTGAGAAGAGTGTGCTGGCTGAGTTCCCTGTTGCTCGTAAATTACCTCTCGTTCCTTCTGTAAACACTTAAAGATCTAGGCGGAAGTTTCTTATTCTAATACACCTGTAAAATTAATTTCTTGCGGCTGTGGAGCTTATTCTTATTTAGCGAGTCCTTTGAAATATAATTCTTTTCAAAAATTCTCCTTTAGAAATTATTCATTGGTTCTCTTTTTCTTTGACGAAAAAGAAAAGTAGATTTGAAACATAAGGTAAAGTTAAAATTGTAAATGAAAATTGAATCGAGGGAAACATTTTAAATTCGTAGCATGAAATAAAAAAACGCCTGTTCCCCGATGATCTGAATAAAACCATTATCGATTCACATTCATTCAGCATTCATTCGCTTCTTTTTTTACCCATGACTGCTCTCTGGTTCGCTCTCCCCCTGACTGGTGTAGGCTCCTTCCTCGACGAACCATGAGCTGAGGACGGACTCAATGAAGGAGAAGAGCTCCTGGACGTTCGGTGCGCACTGCTGAGGAGGTGGCAGCACTCGCGCCTCCTCCACAGGCTTGCAGGCACAGTGAATCGCCTCCAGGCTGGTCCATCCTAATGTTTGGGGGACCCACCAAGTCAGCACATATCCACCCCTCAGCCTCCATCATCTTTCTTTCTACTGAGGAGGGGAAAATTATCTCAAGTTGCGTTGGGAACAAATTATTATTAATGAGATCAACTAATGGAAGGCAATTATTTTAGAAAACAGCTCTAAAAGCGGAGATGGCTTTAAAGACTTTAAAACAAAAGAAGAGTTTTAAAAAGAGCGGTTAATAATTTTTAATTGTGAAGAAAGTTGAACTCTTATTTTCCACCTCGGGATGAGTATTGAGTGCCTGGTCTAGAGGCAATATACGATACGAAAGAAAATTTTAACAATGATGTTGGAAATAACGTTTTACAACATTGAGATTTTCAAATTAGGTTTACGCATTTTTACATTTTTCATATTTTGCCCATTCAGACAATGTAAAGCCAACGGAGTGAGGATGACTCTTAGAGCTGTTATCAGTATGGTAAAGTAATCTGAAATTTGACCTTTAACACGATACCTTTAGTATGGTGAAGAAGCCTTACGAAGTGCCTTTAGAGAAAAATAGTTAAGTTTCATATTATCATTTAGTTCGAAATATTGTGTTGGTATCATTGTACCTCCTGAGAAAGAAATAAGATGATTGGCGTCGGGGGGATGGTGTGACGTACCGGTCCTCCGGGGGCACGCAGCCGCGTCGGCATCGACCGAGCTGTCGCGGCCCCGGCCTGTGAAGCGACAGCAGTCTGGCAGGTCCGCGCACCAGTGCCCGAGCCCGCTGAGTCCAAGGTCCCCGAAGTGAACCGTCTTGTGGCGGCGGCGCCGCGTTAGGACGCCCGGGCAGCGCCGCGTGCACTGCGCGGGACATTCTACCATACTCTACGTACTGCCAACTATGAAGGGTTTAGGTCCTGGTGATTACCATTTCAAATAAAAATATAACTTTATTTCTATTCAGGGCAATTTCTTTGTTTGGTTGGTTGTTGTGGTTGGTTGGTTGAATATGAATCATACCATATAAAAGGTATGAGATGACATAAAGACCCGGGACCCAGTATACAGTATAACCCGGTGCTCGATTCCACTAGGAACTCACAATATATCAGAGAACTGTTAAGATCTCCCGAGGTTGGAATTGACGTATTCCACATGAAATGACTTATGGAATTCCCATATCATATCCAAAACAATTGCGTGCGATGATTGGGATGGTATTTTTTATTTCAGTTTGGAATCAACAGCGTTCATTGAAAGTAAATAAGTAAATAACCAAATTAAGCCCATGTCCGTAAACAATAAGGAGTGGCGTTGACCTCACCAACCCGTATAACCACGGAAGGTTCTAGGACGGTTCATGAACAGTCCAAGCTTCCAAGGAGCGTTTCCTTTCAAATAGCGTACCCAATTGTTACTGATGGACGGTACAAGGACCGTCCTCCAAGGGTCCCAGAGTAAGTTACAACTAAGGCTGATATTAACAGTTCTTGGAAGGTACTAGAACCGTACGCTGACCATGCGCGGGAAACTTCCACTATCAGTACATTTCAAGTTCTTTTAATGTATTTCAACCTTCCACAAAGCGTCCGGGAAGTTTCACGGGGAACAGTAGAAGGAACTTCCTAGGAACGTCCTAGGACGGTACAGGAATGGTCTTGCTCACAGTTACCTATCGCGCATGCGCGCCGCCATTTTAATTCAGTGTTTATTTCGACGTTCGGCGTTGGTGCTTTACTAGCCTCGTTTCAGCGATATTATCAGGTAAATGTTTCTTTTATTCAACTTCACTATGTTAGTCTTTCTCTGATTCGACTTAGTTAAGTTAGTCTCAAACCTCAAGCAGTAAAAATTGGCGTGGCCCGTTAGGTTTTCCAAAACGATTTTTCACAGTCTGATTTCAGTTCGAGAAATGAGTTCACATTGCCTTCATTAAACTATACGGAGCTGGAATACCATAAACCATATTAGATTAAGAAATAATTAATGCATAAATAGGTACTTAGGGTGAGTACCACCATACTCGTTAACGTTAAACTAGTTAAATTTCATTTATTGCACGGTAAACACCGAATTTAGCTGGACTTTGACCGTTAACCGCGAGTATGACGCACCCGCCTTTAGTACCTATATACGTTCTTGAGGCTTTTCTTATACCTACACTAATCCTAAATCCAATACCTAGGATATCTGCTGATAATTTTGTAAAGGACTTATCTTTTAAAATATGTAAACCGGTTTTATGAAAATTCGTAGTTATAATAATTGTAATTTTGTCTTTTTTAGTGGAATTGGAACGTTCGTCATTGCATTAGTGACAGCAGTCTCCTTTCTTGGGAACCACAATGACAAAGATGTCTTAACGGGACCATCACTCTTTCGAATGCAGATAGCCACTGCTGACCACTGCTGCGCTCCACACTGTTCACCCTCAGCTGAGAGTGTAGGTCTCACTCTTCACCGTCTCCATCAGCCTCACATGGCTTTTACAAAGGTTTATTTCTGCATTCTAAATAACTTATTGGTCTGGACAAGCCTCCCTTCCATCCCTTTTACTTCAGTGCCTCCATGTGGAACTAAAAAGACAATTCTTCATTTCTTCAACTTGTGAGATTTAATAAAATTATTGTAATAATAATTATTTTTAGGTATGCTCCAAATAATTTTTTTTTTCTCATTTCATTTCACCTTATACCTACGCTGGTAGTAATAGAACGTTCAAGCTGGATTTAACTATAGGTAAGTAATTTCGGAATGGAATTTACCAGAATTTTTTGTAAGTTAAAGAAGGGTGCCATGCATTGCTAGGTAAATAAAGTCGGAATTTTATTTCCCTACCAACGCATGACAACCTTGTTTAACTTACAGAAAAAAATTCGGGTAAAATCCATTCCGAAATTCACTAAATCCAGCCCTAATATACTGTCGTGGGAAGCTTCCAAAAACAGTCCATGAACCGTCCATGAAAGGTACATGGGAAGCTTTACTACAGACATTGGACGGTACTATGATGGTATTTGTAAGGTCCTAGGAAGTTTCCAAGCAGCGTCTATAAACGGTTCCTTTTCTATGTAGGGAAGCTTCTAATACCCTCCAAACCCAGTTCTTGAACCGTCCATGGAAGGTACACGGGAAGCTTTATGGACGCGATTTGTAAACAGACATTTAACGGTACTAGGATGGTATTTGTAACGTCCAAGGAAGCTTCCAAATAGCGTACTTGGATGTTCCGTGGTTATACGGGAACCTGTATGAAGAGCTCGCGGTTGCCAGGAAAGCCAATAGAGAAATGAAATCCAAACACAAATTGTAATTTTTCCCGTGTGCGGTTTAGAGGAATCAGGGAAAGTAATCACCGAGAGGGAGGGGGGAGGGGTAAGGGAGGGGGAAGCTGAGGCAGAACCATATATTGCTGCGCCTCGACCCAGAGATACAGATAAAACCATATACCTATATACCTACCTAATGGAATGATTTTCATCTTGTTTTTGTTTTTTAAACCTTCCATGTCGTATATATAGGCTGAAGGTCGAGTGTCACCGCGAAAAATTTAATTGTTTTAGTTTTTGTCTTTCCTATACGATTGTGGAGGTCCCCAAAATCCAAAAAAGTGTTTTTACAAACTATCTATCCGTAGAGTTGTCTTCAGAGCAGCTAGCGGTCACTTGGGTTTACATATTTTTCTCAAATTATCATTAATATGGGTATAGGTAATCAGTGGTAGTGGTTTTTAAACCTGGGTATGTAATAATTTTTCATAACTAAAAAATTACGCCAGTTGGTGTTGTTGTACAATAATGTAAAAAGAGTCAAAATCTTGTTATCAGCTGGTCGAGATGGAATGTACAGAATGTAGGTACGAAATGCAACAAGGAATCATGAAATTTTGGTTGCATTTTGTGAAATATGCCGTTTTGCCATAGTTTTGCGGATTGCAAAAATTTGGTCAATTTTGGCAGAATTATGGCTCTACCATCACGGTTCGTCCCAATTTCGTAAAAGTGAAAATACGTAATTCCGTCAATTTCCCATTATTGAACAGTATTGAACAGTTTCTCGGTAATTTGGGAATCGCAGCCATTAGTGGAATAACAACAAGTCAAAGATTGACGAAAATGGAATTGGAAAGCACGGGTTATTTGCTAGGTCCTTGTGGAATTGTATTGAATTTAATCGCTTTTCGATTTAGTTCCTACAATCATAACTTTAAGAAGTATGTAAAACCAAGAGGACCAAAATTAGTGTGAGAAAGCGTTTTATACGTATACCAACAAACAACAATGTATTCTTCACAATACCGTATTCTGCAGGTCTGATTTGGCCACGTATTTATATCTTGCGGCTATTTTGTGCTTCCGGCAGGAAATAGTTTTTATGGGTTTGAAAGTGAGGGGAAAGGTATAGTTCCGCATACGTCAAGGAATGCGGGCCCGCAGCAAACTAATATTGAGCCGAAAGTTTTGATAGCAACTCTGTTATGCGATACTATAATGCTCCTCCCCTAGGAAGCTGTAAAGGTGTTAAGTGCTTTTCTGCTTTTCCCGTTGGAGAGAACCCTCCTCGCGTTTCAATTTACACAACTCTTTGATTGCTTTCAATACAATTTCGTATTTTCGATTCATTTCCGTATTTATTTGCCTCAGGCGAGCTTTCGGGACACTTTGCTGGTTTTTGGAAGCCACTGAGAGGGATCCGGCGTTTTTTTTTTTTTTGTTGCTTACAAAAGGCAAGCTATACTGTTAAAAAGGTGGTTCGATGCCAATGGTTTGAACGCCACTGTCATTTGCCTTTTTTTCGTGTGTTTCACAGGCGGTTAGTTTATATTATTCACCTCTGAGCGATGCTGCCCATATTATTATCTCCTGCATAACAATTTTCGAGATACCTACAAGCACCTAAAATGTATGTTTTGAATTAGTTGTGTTCGAAGTCTAGTCCAATAATAATTGTCGCCCTTGACTTTCTCGCATCAAGTCCTTTTTTCCTGAAAGTTTTTTTTTCAACTCAGGGTGATGGGTAACCTAAAGTCACGAAATTGGTTCTTTCGCGCACTACGAGAAAGTAAAGAATTTGCGAAAATACAATATGATCCTGATGCTTTGTGATATTTCCTGAGATTGGATAACTGACTGAGACAGCTAGGAGGGGGGGGGGGATAGTTATTCACTAGGGAGAAGAAGTGATGGATGTGAAGGGGCAGAGATAAGTCATATTATGAGGCTCCGAGTTAAGTTATGTGAGGCCCGAATCTGGGCGCCGCTGAGAACGGGTTTTCGGAAAGTTTTTTGGGGCCATTTTCATTACAGACATTACACATTTGTCACATGGGAGGGCACCTTCATTTTCGTTCGGGAAGAACGTTCCATTTAGCTTCAATCAACAATGTTTTATAAGAAAAATTATATTGCCGCTATTTTTATTTTCATAAAGTACTTTGTGAACCAGCTAAATGATAGCATTAGGTAACTGGAACAAGCTATGAAAAAGTACGGCGAGAAAAAACGAGAACTTACCAGAACCACGAACAAGCGCTTAACCCTCCTCTATAGGAGGAAATATCACTGAAAATTTTTATTTGAGTTTCGAAAACATTCAGTTCAGGGAAAATGCCTTTTTTATAATTCACGAAGAGAAATTATTATATTATTTCTTTTGGTCTGACAGTAGAAATTTTTAAAAACCCTTATCTTAATTGTTCGCTTGTCGAGCATGAAGTCTGTAACGCTCTCCCTATCTACTTACTTTGTACTTTTTTGAACCTTGCTTTGCATGGAAACCACGCAGTTCCACTTGTTAAGTATTTATTGTTTTCTCTGAAATCAGAGCCTTTCCAGTCAACAGGGTATATGTGCATGGACCTAAGGGTGCATGATATTCCAATATAGTGGCCAGTTTTTTACTGTGGACACCACCTCTACCAAATTTATATAATTATTCGTATAGTAATTACATTTTCGGGGTCTTGAGCCTTTAAGGCTCTTTCAGTCAAAAAATCAAAATTTCCTTCTCGGAAAATCACGGCAGGTGCTTTAACATTCATATTGTTCGCATGGAATAGACGAATGTAAAAATATTCTTGAGGATTTCGCTAAAAAAAATAAATTCAGTTTACTTGCTACTGGTTCAATAGTTTGTTAGTTGGGGTGGTTGCTGCGCTTCCAACCACCAGAGCTTCTCTATACTATTTTGAATATTTCAGTAGCGAATAGTAGAAAATTTTAGATGACGTACATTGTATTTTCGAACCAGTTGCCTCACTTTTTTGGAGTACAAATACCATTTCTGTTGCCTTTTTTCTACTAAAAGCTCTACTGAACACTCTGAAGTTTGACGTAATTTAGAAAAGAGGTTTCAAGGAAACCTGAAAAATTGTGTCCAAGTTTGGGAGAGATATTTTTTTGCTGTGAGAAAGACCTTGCTGCCAGCTGAAAGCCGGATGATTGAAGTAGTTCGAAAGCTGTATTGACACCGACATTGACTACTTCCACACGGATTCTTTTCATCTCCCGTTTTTCTTTCCGTTTCTTCTTTGTCCCCCCCCCCCCCCCCCCCCCCCCCCGTTTTTTTAGAATTTGGGTGAAAGGTCTTCTCTGTCCGGCTTATTTTGTAACTGGGGGTGAAACTTTAGTTTTATTTTGAACATTATAGCATGGTTCCTCATTAGGGTAATTAGCTGTTTAGATGCCATCAGTATTTTTGAAAGTTTTCACTCGAAAAAACCTTTTTTATTTGTGACTGATAGTGTGAGCTGTAGAGTTAAGAGGTGAACGGTGAATTCTCCATTCAATGATTTTCTGTTTTTCTATATGCATAATATGGAATGTGTAGGTTTTAGGCAGTTGGGGGAGAGGTTTAATAAAAACATCAAGATACCGATTTTCAGACAGCGTTTAGCTTGAAGGTTAGCAATAGGCGTTGGGAATCTCGTTGGGAATCGTTGGAAATCTTTATGAAATCTCAGGGAATCTTGGAATTTTTTTGAGTGGTTAACCATTCGGGGTTCATCTTTCTATGAATATCATTGGGAATCTTTATGGAATCTCAATGAATCTCTGGAGTGGTTACCCCTTCGGCAATAGGAAATGTACTAGCGCGAGGACTAGAAATCAAAACCTCAGTTGTGATGGTCAAGATGCCCTGACCTCTCCACCACGGGAGGAATTTCTTGGTTTCCCGCTTGGATGAAAAAAGTCAATAACTTTTTAGAAATAGAAGAGACACCTCTGAAAGGGATGGAAATTTTGGCCATGAAAAAATATTAGAATATTTTCTGGGATGATCATAAAGATTAGGTATCATCGATATCTCTCGTCTCTGGAGAGGAAAACAAGATAGTCATGTCAAAGAAATAAATTCACTAGTCTCTGCCACATTTCTTCCTTCATCAATCATGCGCGGATAGCAATTTCCCTTTGGTGCTTTTTGCCTCCAGCGTTCACTTCTTTGGTTGTGTCCTACAAAAATCATTCATCAAAGCACCAAAATAAATAATTTTCTAGGTATAACTTACAGCTGAGGCAAAAAGTCATTTTCATCTAGGATTTTTGAATGAAACGAGAGAAACCTATTTATTTCCCTCTTTGTATACATGTAGACGAGGGGGTAACCACGGGTGTGCTCTAATTTTATTGGAATCTGAAAATGATTCTACTTTGAGAACATTCTTTTCTCAAGTAAAAACCTTGATTGAATGGCGTGGAAACTTTTAAGCTCCCATAAAGACTGTGAAAATAAAATCTTCTTTTATGCTGTGAGTGGAGCCAGAATTTCAGAAACGAAAAACAAGTCCTTTTCGGAATGGAAAGCCTTATAAAGTATGACGGGAAACGTTGAAAGTATTTACGCTCTTGTGAGATTCCTGCTTCACCGTGATTGATCGAGTGTTTTAAAACTTTTGAGAGTTACCGCAGTTACCTACCCCATAGGAAGTCAATGGGGTTGGGAGCTGGATGGGTACAGTACGGAAGGATATTTACCAAACCATAGCGACATTAGCGACTGGTCAAAATCGCAGTGTGAAGCCATCCCATGCGCGTAGACGAGGGGTTAACCACTCGTTGGGAATCATTGGAAATCTTTATGAAATCTCAGGAAATCTTGGAATTTTTTTGGAGTGGTTACCCCTTTGGGGTTCATCTTTCTTTGAATATCGTTGGGAATCTTTGGAAATATTTATGGAATCTCAGTGGAATCTCAAGGAATCTCTGGAGTGGTTACCCCCTCGTAAATACTATACTAAGGGCCGAGAGATGGCGAAAATTCCATCGTAATATCCCAACATTAAACTTCTTGCTGATGTTAAAAAGAATGATGTTAAAAGCCCAAAAATTCTCCTCAGAAAAGTGGCATTAAAAAAGCTCAACCAACAGCACTGCAACTTTAGTTAACAAACCCCTTGGGGCTTTGCAAAGTCTTATTTTTTATCTCGGGAATTCTAAATCAGTTCCTCATTGGGAAAATCTGGAAAATTTATAGATAAATTGAAAATTTGATTTGTTATAAGGATTGTATGAGATCTTTTTTTCCATTCCGAAACACCTGACTCGTGTGCACTCGCATCAGGAATTGGGACGTATTGATCAAAACGGGACGTCAGGTTCTAAATCTGACTTTGCATGATTGGGACCCTTTCAATATGACGGATCCCAATTTCGGAACGAAAAATCCATTGTCATGCGCTATGAATCCCTATTTCCATCTGACATACGTTGCGGACATACAGCACAATGAAAATTCTAGGTAGGGGTCCCGTCCCCTCCCTCCTCTCAAGCTTTCTCAAGGTGTTTTCGATATTCTGGACTTTTTACCGAAATTTTTCTCGTTGAAATCGTGACTGATGGACGAGGCTGAATTTTAAAAAAATCGCGTTTGCGTTATAACAGTGCACGCTGTAACCGAGTTCGTACTGGCCAGGCCATCTGAATTCAGTTTCTTTAGTATACGGCAGACGCCATGTTATTAATTAGAAAATATTTGTGTGAATGAAATCCCTTTGGCAAACAGTCTGATCTATATGCTATTATGCTGTGCAAATGTTGCTGTGCCGTGTTGTGTCTACTAAAATCTTCCTTTCCGGGTATATACTTTGTATGAGTATATAGGTACTGTCAGTTTCCTCTACACTACACTATACGAACAATACAATATGCTACTGTATAGATAGGATTGAACTTATCACCAGCTAATTAAATCTAAACACATTGGATTATACTGCCCGATTATGGCAAGGTAGTCCCGAAATAGGTTCGATAAATTTCTCATGTAACCAGACATAGGTACAATGGGGTATTCTCCATAAATTTTAGCGAAGAACAGAGCTGGGTAATCCAGTGGGGCATTACGAAGAGAGATGATAGCTGACGGTGAGCAGGTTACCGGACAAAGGACCGATGATAATCTCGCAGATGAAAGAATGAGGCAAGGACCATCAATTAGCATTTTACTGTGGGCAGTCGTATGGCCTTTTCGTTTGATCTTTTCAATTTCAGTCTAAACTCGCCTGAAATACTTTGTTAACAGGGCTTTCGTGTATGGTCACCCTCTTGAAGGGCCCGACTCCCCATAGTACAGTTTGTAATGTTCGCTGATTCCGCTTGACGATTTGTGCTTTTCTGGAATTTCTTTTTTCACACTCATTTGCATGCGTACTTGCTCTTCGAAATTCAGAGTTTTTAGCCGCTCACCCCTCCGCTCTTTCACGAATTATAAATTTTGATCATTTTCCAGCTTTTGTTGTCGGGTGTTATAGTTCTTACTGATAAGAGTTTGAAAGTTCACTTCGCTCAAGGCATTCATAGAGCACCAGAGAGAAGAATCATTTGCCAGAAATAAAACTTTCCCCTTCAACAAAATTTGAATTGTTTAGAAAAATGTTTCACTTCTTCAATTAAAGTAGAGATACAATTTGGAACTTGAAAGTTAGTAAATTACACTTCGCAGTGAATTGTGCAAGTTGATTTGCTATCTCCCTGTGGCAATTGAAACCGTTGGAGTTTGGCTAAAATACGAGTAGGGCTGTCAGTCAGGGAGGACAGCGTGCTTTATTTCATGGGAGTACACAGGAAAAGCATCAGTCAAGTTGGTAATTCGGTAACAAGATGACCAGATTCAAAGTTGAAGGGTCGAAGGTTCGGCTGCTCCCCGGAGAAAACATCCCCCTTCTATTAAATTAGGCTAATTTCCCCTTTTCCGATTTCCTTTTCTAGAGTCCTTCTTCTTGTTTTTTTCGAAAATGGAAATTTTTGAAGTAGTCGAGCTTCTTTTCATCTTTCTAGTGAATATAAATGGGTAGTTTTTTTTTCTGAATTACGACATCATTTCAGAATCGTCTTGGTCGCTTATTCTGGAGTTTTTTTGGAGAATTTTTTGAAAAGCCTTTCCCACAGGAAATCTTCTTCATTGCAAAATCATAAAAATTGTGTAATACCGAGAATCAATTGTAACGCTGAAGCAGTTATTTTCTTCGGAGCTCAATTTCTATTTTATAGCTAGAAAATAATTAAACTCTCTGAACTAGTTTGGATCCCTTCTTCAGATGATATATCTCTGGCAATGGAACTCACTTGATCATAAACTCAAAATTTCACTGTAGCAATCTTTTGTCGGAACGGATTTTTTTGCCAACCAATGCCCCCTCCCCCATGCAAAAGAACGCTTTCGTTATCTCCAGCCAAGTTTTGAACATCTGCAGCTTCTGCTTCGGCAGAGACGAAAAGACTCATTTCCAGGCTAGTTGGCACCTACCTCAAAGAGGGCAAAACGAGTTTTATAAAAATGGGGCAGCTTTATAACACATATTATTCTATATCTAAGACGTCAGCACGAGGAACTGGCGATGATGAATCACCACATTCGTCCCCGTCTCCCCGTCGTCTCAGTAGATGCATCCGAGAACACGGGCTCCCATTTAGAGCTAATGCTCATACCTCACAGAGGAACATCTTAACCATGAAGACGTAACTATATTCTTTTTCACATAGCAGTTTTTCTTATTTAAAGGAGACCTTCATTACCTTAACTTGACAGGTAGGTACAACAGACGGAACGCTACTTAATGCAGTAAAATCACAAAGTATTTTTTCCTGCAACAGTTTTTCTTTATTCCACGGAGATGTTTCCAGTTTTAGTTGCTTCTTGACACAAAGTTATCCAAGAGGGAATTACGAAAAAAATGAATTTTCAGGATCACGAGTCACTTGCGTGGTACCTAAAGGATTGCTTTTTCTCAGAATTATGGGGAATATACCTATTGTAGGTATTTATTGTATAAGTGTATGCTCTCTTAATTAATTGCTCTCATTTGTGGGTTACATACCTTTATTTCTCTACCTGCAGTCAAAGACGTAATTACGAGTACCTCAGATAGTTACTAAGTCACCAAACGAGGGGTTAACCACTCTTTGGGAATCTCGCTGGGAATCATTGGAAATATTTATGAAATCTCAGGGAATCTTGGAATTTTTTGGAGTGGTTACCCCTTCGGGGTTCATCTTTCTATGAATATCGTTCGGAATCTTTGGAAATCTTTATGGAATCTCAAGGAATCTCTGGAGTGGTTACCCCTTCGTCACCAAAGCTCAATCTGATTTTTAATTTTAAGTCGTCGACCTACTTTGTCCGGGCCATTGCAGAACAGACAGTATATCAGAGAAGACCATAATATAGGTGGGTATATCGTTATAAGGTTCAGGTCCCATTCTGGAACCGTTATAGTGCATTTGTAAGTAATTCGATTATGGTAATTTGATTCTAATAGTTTTGCCCAAGTTTCTACGTGCAACACATTATTTTTCAGCGTCGGAATTTTTCAGTTTATCCAACAGTCTGGACAGTTTACGAAGTTACTACTTGATATAGCGGAAATTGGGTCAGCGGAGTTTTTTCATTGGGAGAATGGGGGAAATAATGAGAACGGAATCCAGGGAATGTAATCGAATGTACGGATTAGCAACGTCCAACTCGGGATTATCTCTTGTTTCACGCCCTCCTACATCAGAAGAATACAGTTGCTGAAGCTTCAACAACTACTGAAGGTTCAAGTATATACCTTCACAAGTATTCGGTTGACGAGTCTATTTGCAGTGGCTTTCACAGTGTAACCCGAGGGGGTAACCACTCTAGAGATTCCTTGAGATTCCACTGAGATTCCATAAAGATTTCCAAAGATTCCAAACGATATTCATAGAAAGATGAACCCCGAAGGGGTAACCTGGTACGGTGGGTAACGTAGAAAGGCGCACTGTGCCGTTCGTTGTTAGTAACGAACCTTCTCCACTTCTGAGGTAAAGCAGCCTTTCGGATACTCCTAAGGATCTGCGACCATCGTGATTTCAGGCAAGATAACGACACAGTATATTTTGGAATAGTGAACAGCATAAAATGGCGGAGTCTGGGTATAGAAGGGACTCGGTAGGTTTCAGATCCTGCTCTTCTTTTTCGTCCCAGAAGTAGAATTTAAATGATAAAATATCAGGAAAAGGACGGGGTTGCGGAGTTTGAAAGTTTAACAATCGTTTAAGAATTCAGCTCGCGGCGATGGAATGTTGGGAGTCTGTAGGAGAGTTTCGCGACACAGTCACGTTCCTTCTTAGATGAACACGTGAAAGAGTATAGATATAGAGCTTGAGGGTGTGCAACTGGAGGTATAGAAGTCGCATGTTACGTATTGCTGGCTCTAGGGTTGAACTAGGGCCAGTTTTGCTAGATGTTGTCAGGTGTTAAAGTTGGAAGAACCAATGTTTTTTTAATTTTATTATTTGAGAGCTTACTACAGGTATTTGGCAAAAACCAATGGCAAAGTGGGCGAAGCCGGGCAGAGAACGGTTACATCGATAGAAAAACCGGAAAACACTATGTTTGCTCCGGGATTCGCTATCAGCCTTCTTGTTAGAATGAGACTTCTTGGGCAGTGAGAAGTATTACACTCCGCGTTATTTGAAATTGTATAATTATTATAATTATAGTATGCAATTATTCTGGATACGTGTCTCACTTTGACCATTCGCAAGTGGTCTCTGAAGAACAACTGAGGAATAATAGGACAAGGGACTGAAATAAATTTCCCTTTGTTGCGAGAGATACGAGGAAAGAATGGTCCCTTTCACCGACATAGGGAAGCCACTGTCTTCCCGTCTTCTCGCTACCACAGAAAAATATATTATTCATTCAATGATTTTAAGATAGTTTTCAGGTATTAATTTTTGCTTATGGATAACCAAGCATCACAAAACAGATTTTTAATTTTTGCTTTGGTGTTGAGGAAAGCGGAAAAAAAAGAGATTTCACAATCTTGTGCATGACCGTGAACGTTTATCATATATGCGGTTTGAGAGCGCTTAGGTTAGGCCCAGTATATTATGTCAGAACAAAAGCATTATCAGTAAAACGATACAGCTTTTTACTCTTTACCCTTTTTTTTATAAAAAGGTCCCATCATTAGTGTTTTCAAAGCGCCAGGAGCTTGGACTTGGAGATTAGGTACCTTACTGGAAGCATGGCTGAAACTGAAGTCGGTATTGGATCGATTTGGCGCCGGGAATCTGTTTGATGTATGGATCCATTTCCCGTTTCCTTTTTGTTTGTCCCAACTGTGATTCTCATTTGCCCCAATTCTGCGTACACATTAAACTGTCCCCTTGCGGGGTTTTATTGTCGGGGCTGCTGTTTCCAGTAGCCTCATGTTGCCTTCCCTGCTGGTCAGCTGCTTCCTGTATACCGTCACATTCCGTTTCAAATGCTGATGCTTATACAAGCCCTGTGATTACAAACAGTTAATAACCAGTTTATAAATATTTTGTCGTGTATCAGAGGCTTGTAGCAGGCTAGTTATTATTTGAAAGATAGCACCGTAACTTGCCCTCTTATTTCTATAATTATTATACAGAGTTCGTTGAATATCCCTGTCAAGACGTAGTTTACTGGTATTTTAGGGACCCCGAGAGGATACTTGCCAAAATGACGCCATGAAAAGAAAACCCGAGCAAAGAACCGAAGCATCTCGAAAAGACTCAAAGCCGAGCTTGGCCCAAGATAGGAGACATGGGAAAATGAAAGAATTTTGGCATCGCGTGGAGGCCGTGGAGAGCTCTTTTCAAATCATTTTCAAATTGTTTGCACTTTATTCCGTTATTTTGTTTTCGTTAACAGCGTCCCATTGTTTTTCTTTTCCAAAATTAATTGGACGACAGTCTTAATTCTGGCTCAGTCGATTTTGGAAAGAAACTCCTAGCAATTTTAATCAGATAAAAGTTTTGTGGAATCCTTCTCTGACATTTTGAATCGCGATAGCATAGAATCTCAAGAAATATTAACGGGAGAACTTGGTAAAGAGAAACTTGCGCTAGTTATGGCCAGCAGATAGGGGATAGCGATGATATCCAGGTGCAAATATGTATAGGTATATATGAACATATCTGTTCCGTTCTCTGATTTAGACACATTATCCAAGACTCAGCCCTGTATTGTTTCGTTTTCAATGCTCCTTTCCGGGAGGAACTGGCAAGGGTCCGAACTTGTAGAGTTCCAGAGGCAGATCTCAGATCTTCTCCAAGTCCGGTCCCCTTTGACATTCAGAGTCTGCGGCGTACAATTCTAATTGTTTTCCAGTCTATATCTTAACTAACGACAGTTAAAGTTAAATGCGGGTACGAAGCCTGAAGCGAATACCACGAGACTGAGACAAGTTTGTCCCTAAATTTCGCAGAAGTTTTGCCCGTCACCCACCTCTACCACTCATTCCCTTTCCCTCTGAATCCATGGCTCTCATGAGTGGATTAGTGCACGAATTCAGATTTAGCGTCGGGGTTGTGCGCCAACGAGAAACTTCCAAAAGGTAAGAACGCTCGATACGAAGGGTTGGGATATTTGTTTCGTTTTGGGGTGGACGGATCCCAATGCGAAACATTTCTCCTAATGGGTTCGGCTTCAGAATGTAAAAGCGGGACAAAAACAGGAGTTTCTCTGCGCTTTCGATTGTCACAGTAAGGTAACTAAAGCACAACGAATTTCCTGCCTTCATACTGTTTAAAGTTACGACCCATCGGGCTAAATGCGGCAAGTTACAGATTAAAGTTTAATTTAAACTTTCCACCCTGGTAGAGGGAAATCATTTCCTGTTGCAACTCCTGGTTGGGTAATTCAAATTGAAATGGTGGTTGCCAGCATTTTACTATTTGTACGCACATGACGGTTTCAGAGAATTTCTGTAAAAATAAACGTTATGAGCTCCCAGTTCTTCACATGAATAGTGAATGTCTATACTGAAAAAATATTTATATAAGTATATAATACAATAATATCAGGACTAAATTATTTGTTCATTCCATTATTATAACTTATTAGGGATAGGCTCGATAACCTTCGGCTAAGTAACTGTCACCTTGGCTGAACTTGGATGCATGTTCATAATCTCCAGTGAAACTGGTGGGTCCATGCGAGATCGATGTTTAAGATAGCAGCTTTGTGTAACTATTTATAGTTTGCCATTGTCCGCAAAATTTTCCAAATCATCGAATACGATTACTTTCATTGCTCTGTCTTATACTTTTGGAGCAAAACAATTGTTAATTCTGCGTCATGTCCGATATATCTCTTGTAGTGGACTAACTGAAGTGCCAGGGCGCTGATACTTCTAGATTTGGCGACTGTCGGTTGACTAGTCCAATAAAAGTTGACTGAAGTGAAGTAGCAGTAACATTTTTACAAAGGAGCGTTTTAAAAATTGGGGACGAACATAAAAGAAAAACCAACCAACCAACCAACTTGTTGCTTCGAATCCTCTAAAACCCTTATATACCTTGACCTGAGACCTGTCAACTTCACAGGGACTAAGGGGAATAGACTGATAAGCACAGGGGACGCTAGCGCACATCGGGTGCTCGGTTGCGGGGTGAGGGAGCCGCGGATGCGAACGTTCAAACGGACACGACCGAACGCTTTGCCGTTCCAGCGAATACTACCGAGACGCTGACGAACGGACGACTGGAGACCAGCCCTGGAGCCAAGACCCACCACCCGTGTAATCCAGCCCCTTTATTTATTTATTTACTTAATCCGGAAATGGCTTCAGGGCTTCAGGTTCCTGAAATTATTGTCACCCGAGTTTTTTAGAGATAGAGTCTAAGCTTGTTGTAATGTATTTAGAGATGACTTGAAGTGGGGTTAACCGGAACGAATTGTATCCTTATTCTTGAACAATTCGAGGGGGTAACCACTCCAGAGATTTCTTGAGATTCCATAAAGATTTCCAAAGATTCCCAACGATATTGATAGCAAGATGAACCCCGAGGGGGTAACCACTCCAAAAAATTCCAAGATTACCTGAGATTTCATAAAGATTTCCAATGATTCCCAACGAGATTCCCAACCAGTGGTTGACCCCTCGGAACAATTTGACGTAATTTTTTCAAATTTTGCTGTAGAGATCCGTGACCATAACTCCGTTTGCTCCCTGTGTGCCTCAAACCAGAGTCTCATCCAAAATGTATCCTAGACCAACTGATAACCGTTTGAGCTGGTTAAAACGAATAAACTCATGATTTTTTAGGGCTGTAGCCCCCCCCCCCCCCCAATTTTCACGGAGGGGGAGGAGGAATGGATCAGAAATGTGTGATGGGGACCTGCGTGAGCGGGCTTTCAATGCATGTTCCTCTAAACCTAAAACCTCTGCTGTCCAGGTGGTTCGATGATGATTATAATTTAAGTGAACGAAATTGATTATTATTCCGCCAATTTTGTCAGTTAATGTTATGTAAAATCGTTTTATGATGATTAAGAAGCAGAATAATTTAAGAAGTACTCAAAAGAAATGTACCTATCCAGGAATTCTGTACGGAAGGAATTTTGTGAACCTCTTTTCATTGTACACAGACACAGTGTTATTCTATTCTTGAGGAGGAATATTAGGAGCTAGCATTCAGCCAAAAGTTGAGAGTGGTTTCGACATTTAAAAAGTTTTCACCCCGTAAAATAAGGTAAGTTTTGACTGTTGGTTATTTTGAATGTGTTTTGCACCCCATGGGACGCCAGAGCTAGATTTATAGCCGTCAGGTAGACAATGATGTACTGAATCCAGTGGATAGCAATAACTCAGCCATCGTATCTTCCGTCCACTTGCCCACCAAGTCCATTATTGCATTTCCCAGTCACCATACGTAGCCACAACATAATTGCTCCCTGGGTATAAAATTATACGCAGGAAATATAGGTATAGCGCTTCGATTTTTCCTTAATCATCATCTGGTTTCTCCACTAGAACTAGAACTAGAATAGGTACGAAAATTGGGTTGAGGTAAACACTATCGTACAGGTTAGGGAGCTCTTTTCTAGATTTGTAATAGAAAAAAAAAAAATGAGATTATCACCCCTCTTACCTTCCATTAAACAGCAAAGTGGACTCACGTCTGTACCGAGGGGGTACTCACCCCTTGGGGCTAAGCAGGCGGTCCAGGAGCCAGGGGGGGCGGGGGCCCTCCAGAGATTCCATAAAGATTTCCAAAGATTCCCAACGATATTCATAGAAAGATGAACCCCGAAGGGGTTACCACTCCAAAAAAATTCCAAGATTCCCAGAGATTTCATAAAGATTTCCAATGATTCCCAACGAGATTCCCAACGAGTGGTTAACCCCTCGGTACAGAAAATCTGAAAGCAATTGGAGCTGCAACCGCTCCATAATAATGTGGATATAGCCTGTACCGTTACACTATTTATAAGTGCCCCTCCTCCCTCATTTCTCTCAAACCCCAATATTACTTTACGCAACTCTTATTACTTACCTGTAATTCCAAGCATGATAAACATTGTAGGACCCGATTTTCGTTTTCTGTCGCTCAGTGGTAGATGCATGGAAGAGGGTCCAGTTGTGGAGGGTGCCTTACTATGAATAAAGGGGGACCCCGCTTACGAATTTTACCCTGAGCCTAGGTCCGCTTCTGCTTATACTTTCATATAAAATAAAAAGTTAGGGGGGCGCTGCAAAAAGAAAGAAGGTCGTTTGGTGATTTAAATGTAGATGGATACGGTGTGTAACGTTGCAAAAAGCTTGTAAAGTCCTCATTCGCGATAATGTGAGTGCTTGCAAATTTTATTCGAGTGTAGCAAATAACAAGGCGAAATGCTTAGCAACTGTCTTGAATTCATTGTGTTCTTTTTATTTCTCTTTCTGCGGCCAGCTCATTGAAATCTTGAGACGATACTTCCAGAGACGAGCGTATTTCAATATTTTTCATAAATGCTTTATTTCTCATAGAAAATTCTCGCAGGTGAGTCTGGTCTCAGTTGAAAATATCGATCCTTACGCTCAGTATGCATTTGTACTCTTAACTCCAGCAAAATTTCTTTGCTCTCATTTTAATCCGACCTACCTTTGCAAAATATTCTGGAGGCTGGGGCTTTCTCTTGTGCTCTAAGAATTTCTCATAAAATGAAAATGAAGAATCTCCTCGTGCGATGTCTCGAAAACTTATACAAGATTTTAATTTCGTGGTGGGTGTCGCCTTCACTCCCCAGGCATTCATCTATTGTTGCAGGTATATTAGCTCTTGACGGAATCTACGTTATAGCGCCGGCTGGGATTTTCAGTTTACATTCTGTCTTATTGATCTGCTACATCACACGATGCACGTTACATGAGGCATTCTTTGAAGCTTTAGCCTCCGTGATTTTTAGGTGCCCAGCTGAAGGAACACCAAATCTTAAGTTGGCATCAGCATTCTTAAAACTGTACTTAAGTCAACAATTCCTTCTGTTTGTTTTACTCAAACAATAATTTATAATTCGGGCTTTCGGGCGTTTCTTGAATCATTTAGTTGAGTTTCATCGCATATTTATACTCAGCCATGTACTTCTTCCAAAGATGCTTCCTCCCCTCTTCATTTTGGCTTGGCTGGAAGAAATGCCAACCTTCTCTATGTGATGATAGAATTTCTACTCGTATGTTGATTGAATTGATAGACCGGTGAGAATTGGGCTTTAGTCGGAACACTGAACAGTGGCAGCGGCAGCACTGTCAGTCTGTTGACACTGTTTTGTAATCGGGTTACATCCCCCTCTGTCAACTCCTCATTGTCTCCCCTTACTCCGTTAACAATCGCAATTCACTTGAACTTGCCACGGTTTTCCGTCCGAGCCGAGTTTATCAGTCACGTCACTTGAGTTACGTACACTAGTTAGCAAACTTTTCATTTACAACACTACATCTCAAGATCAAATCCCTCTGGAAGTGAAGAAGAGATTTTACCCAACGTGCAAGTCGAGGGGGTAACCACTCCAGAGATTACTTGAGATTCCATAAAGATTTCCAAAGATTCAGAACGATATTCATAGAAAGATGAACCCTGAAGGGGTAACCACTCGAAAAAATTCCAAGATTCCCTGAGATTTCATAAAGATTTCCAATGATTCCAACGAGATTCCCAACGAGTGGTTAACCCCTCGGTGCAAGTGGAAAATTTCAGATATTTAAAAAATTTGAATTCTTTAGTGGGGCGGGGTGTACACGGTAGGTATGGGTCGTTTCTCAGCAATGTCCTGTACAATTCCCATCATAGTTGTGACATAGACCTCTTTGTTATTTATTTATTTAATTGAGTCGTTTTTTAGAATTTTGTTTTAATCTCACCTCAGAAAGTTGGTATTATTTAGATAAAAATTTATACTTCCCTTGACTTTTGTATACAAAAATTGATACTACCTAAGTCTATAGTCTATATAGATACTGTAGTGGTATAGCCAATGAATTTTCAACTTTCCTTTTACGCTATAACGTACTCTTATCGACTCAGGAAACAATTTACAAAATAAAAGGCTCATTGCTCGAAACAATACTGATAATTACATGTTTTTAGAGAAGAATGGGCCGTGTGTGGTGAATCTAGGAAATGGTAGCTTTTGGTACATTTTGCCTTCGCCTCAGCACCATCTCTCATGCTTCGTGACCATTTTCCAATAACCGATAACGACTCGTAAAGGCGTTGTTCAGCTTGGAAGCTGAATATTGCAAGCTTTGAACAGAGTCAGGCCACGGGAGTCAGGTAAATAACCACGGGCCAATCGAATACCTACTCGTACATAGTGGAATTGCCCTCAAAATTGAGTTGAGGTTTGACGCTTCTGTGAGGCACTTCCGCTCTCCCGATATCATCATAATATGTCACAAAATATCGGACATGAAATATTGAGCGCGTGTGTGCCTAATACTAATGGTAACTCAGCATTAGACTGATTGATGCTTTTTGACTCCCTGTTTTGGTGGAATTTGCTATGAATATTTTGGGGGTTATAAAAGCATCTGGGGTTTCAACTAAATGGACTCAGTTTCGAAAAGCGTAAACCAGCACTGTAGAATAATTAGTAACTATTGCATAATAAGCAATGAATATGCATGTGAAGGTGGAAATAACAGTCAAAACGAAGGTAAAGTTTGAGACGTCTTGACTTGGGTCGTGTTGTCGCGATTGCGGTATGCAACAGTAAATCATGTGTATCTAGCTGATCAATACCGGAGCTGGGCAAACAGTTTAGCCAACACCCCAGTCGGAAATAGATGGCCCTGCTTTCCCCGCGGTGCTGCTGTCTCGTGACAAAGGAGGTCAGGCTGCTAAATGGCCTTGCGGGCAACTATGGCTCCTCCCTGCCGTCTGCTGACACGAAACTGCTCTTTCCGCTAGAAAGGCTAGTGGCACGATAATAATGAAAGGAAAGCTAGTGACACGATGCAGGTTTCTGCTGTGTCGACTAGTACTTGCATGGCATAGTTAGCTGCACGATTTCGCTGTCCCTGTAGCCCAGAGTCCTGAGGCTACCCGTGCCTACACTACAATCTATGATGCCAAGCGTCGCAATATTTCCTCGTTTAATTTAATAGCCAGGTGGCACATCCTCCTTGTACAGTGAGGGACACAATGCAGTTCCCTCCGCCGCAGCAGCTTTTATTCCATGAATAAAGAACAAGAGTGCCCGAGGGAAATAACCTCTTTGTTCATGTGATTTGCAATATAGATGAATTCCTTAAACAGGGAAGCCTCCGGCTTTTTCTCCAAAATATTGCAATGATCCATTGAAGCAATGAAGCAATTATTTCTCAAAATATATACTTACCTTTAAGAAACTCGAAGACACTAAAAATAAATTGAAATATGGAAGACGTGAAGGGAAACGGATAAAATGCTGATTATGCAAATGCGAACGAATTTGGTTTGATAGCCTCAGCCCTTGTATAGGAATAAACCCGAAGGCCCCAGACCACGCGTACGTACCCTCAATCATCCCCAAACGTTTCTCTGAGGATATCAGATAAGTCCTTCCATTCGATATGCAAGATTACGACTCTCATAGGAAAAGAAAAGGAAAGAAGAACCTCGAAAAGAAAATCTGCTAAAGCGGTAAAAGAAAAGCCAAGCTGTGAAGACAAAACGAGCCATTCTCCAGATTAGAGATATACACATTTCCAGAGCTTATCCAGAGATTCGACCTACAGCCGCTGGGGTGAGATGACCTACTTCGGACCTGGGAGGGAGCCAGCAACATCTGGCGGCAGACTTGCTAACTTACCGTGCGGATTTTTCTACCCCCCAACAGCTGTGAGCTTTTATTGGATTTCCCACCAATTGGAAATAGTTGGGGAGTCGCTGCCCACTCGAAAATACAGTTGGACTTGCAAACTATGCGGCCACTCCACCGACTACTCGACCAGAGTTGCGTCCTCGAATGAGGCGAGGGGAACTCTTTTACTGCACTTCATATAATCATTGCCCCTTGATGATGGGCTTCAGTTTGTACATATACCCTGCACAGTAATAGGAAACTATTTTTAATGATAATAAAATAGATTTCGTTTCAGAGGTGGGATGGGAAAAAAAGGGGGTAGAAAATACAGAAAAATCATAAATCGCTTTGCACAAATCCATTCTTTTCAATTTTCAATTATCCTTTTATACATAAACAATTTTGCTGAAAAGTTTTTTTACCCTTACTGCTGAGGGTGTATGCGCATTTAAACGTCTTGTAGTAGACAGAACTCACAGAACTTGACGGGGTCGCCCGCAGGATGTTGACTTAGGCCCGTAGAACAACAACAACAACCTTACCTTAAGTTAAATTCAACTTCTAGAAATTAAGACCGTCTGACTAAGATTACTTACAGCAGGGACGATCTTCATGATAATGTTATCGATGGACGTCTTTACCATCCTGTCTCGTGGTCGCGCCCTCGCCTCCACGGCGTCGTTTGTACATAAGTCTAATGGTGGAAAAGTGGGAACGAACTTCCGAGGTTGAGTCCACACTGTTGCACAAACTTCTTAATGAGGGGCTCTACGGTTCTCCATTAAAGTGTCAGTAAGCTTAACTGGTAGTACCGATGAGAGAAACTGAAAATGCTGGAAAATTTTACCAGACAAGAAAGGTTAAAAGGTGAAAGAAAATGGAAGTACTGAAGAGATTTTATTTGTAAATAAATTTACCTGTGTCTGCCGCAAGTTTTCTTTAAATAAAAGTGAGAGGTAGTTAGCCGTTAGAGCAGTTGACTATATGTATGTATATGGATCCGGAAAGCAGGGTTCGATTTAAATTTCATCCACAACGAAATTTTGTCTCCCTTGCAAATTTTAAAAGTTCTACTACTATTTTACTGACTTCAACGGAGGATCGTAGAACCCACCCTCAGTCGAATGAAATGGAAGTCCCGTTTCACTTGCAGTCACACTGCTGAATCACATGTATTGTATTCTTACCACTTGACTTACGGCAATGTCCCCAGCCATTGACCTTGGTAATAGTTTTGCAGAAGTTTTAATTGTTGAGAGAGTGTTGTGACTATTACTTAGTTTAAAAGCTCTTTCGTAGTTTTAAAATCTCATGAAGTCTTTTAAGTATTGAAGTCAACACTTTCAGTTAGAAAATTAGCTGTGAAATTCCATTTTATATTCATTGTCATAAAATTTCAATTTCTGAGTTGATAATTTAGTTTCACAGTAGTTTGATAGTTTGGTTTTAAGCCATTCTTCGTTCTCTTTACCTATTCCTTCAGCTACCTGTACACTGGGGGAAATTATGCATGGAATGAAGTCATGGCAACGAAATATTCAATTCGACCCAGTATTGTTCAGCTCAAAAGTTGTGGAACTCTACTTTTGTACAAAAGAGAATGCTAGTCATAATTCAAGTAATGTAAGGTGCTACGAATTCAAAGTTCATCACAGAATATAGACAATTTGACTGTTGACTTGATTTTTTTTTGGACCTTGTATTTTGGAAATAAAAATAAAAAAAAATTACCAGATGAAATTGGAGAAGTACTGAGAAATTTATGTAAACTATAAAATATGTTAACTAAAATATTGATTTCTTTCGTCAGAATATCAATTTTAATTTTTGGGGAGAGTATGATTTTACCAAAGCTCTTGCCAAACAAGGAGGGGCTTCAGAACTTCCAAAAAACACTTCCTTTTTACACTCAGGATCATGAAAAATACAACTCAAAATTGAATCTGGTTCATGCTCGTGATTTTTTGTATGAGAAGTAAAAACTAAGGTTGCATGCGTCCCACCATACTCGGTTAACGTTAAACTCCTGTTAAATTACAATTATTGTACGGTAAAAACCAAAGTTAACTGGAGTTTAACCGCTAACCGATTATGGTGGGACGCACCCTTAGTTAGAGTGATACTATTACTGTAAATTGAATGAGTAAGGGTGCGTCCCACCATACCCAGTTAAAATTAAACTGAAGATTTTGTCATATGTTTACCATGTTGAATTTAACTTTTAAGTTAAATTTAACATGGTAAATCTCCAGTTAAATTTTAACTGGGCATGGTGGGACGCACCCTAAGTTGCCCTATTCTGGTTCGCAAAAGAGATGACGCGACCCAGTTTCTTTCCCGGGATCTAGGCCAAATGCGAAGAAGTTGAATGCCGCCCTCCTCCATTCATAATTAATACCAACTAAGCTGACTCAGTACATCATTAATATAGGGGAGGCCTGCGTCTGACACTACCTCACTCCCAGCACACCTCGAGCAAAAATCAACAAAACTAGTTTGATGTTCTCATTCAAAGTTTTGATTGGTTGTCACAGCAGGGGTTCCTAGTTGTTAATTACCAATGGTGATCGCTTAATAGTTTTGATTGTTTATGCAATGTGTTTGCTTTGTTTATAATTCATGAATTAAAATGGATTTGGCCGAAACCAACGGACGGTTAGTAGTTTTCAGGCTATATGTTAGTTTTGGTTGGTATACCTATACCAAAAGAGTCTTGGTTGTTTTTTGTTCATTCGAATTTATGTGACCTTCAGGATGTTTTTATACCTTGAGAAAATAGCTTATTTTATGGTCAGAATGGAAAATAGGTTTCAAAATGACGTTTCAAAAAGTTTAATCTAATAATCGTGCATGGTTCCGAAAATTGTATTTAGCGTTGTCAGCTGGTCAGCAAGGAGAATCTGCAGCGAACGCGACTACATATCAATAAGATGCAAGCACTGTCGTCAGCACTTGCTTAGTTGTCAAGGTCTGCCCTTATCAACACACCCCATTGGACAGGAATAGATCGAATGTAAACAACACCCTTTTCCAAGTGCCAGCTGTAAAACGTCATACCAAGGTCAAGGGTGGCTAGGAAATCACGGTGGTACGATTGGAACACAGAATAGGGCACAGTGGGAGGCACACCACGTTTTCTGACGGATAGCACTGCACAGTAAATACGGGCGTTGAAATTCAAAATGGCGGGGTGACTGGGTGTTCTGGGCGCAGGGCGGTGAGGCTGGGCTGAGGCTTGGAGGGAGGGAGTAAGGGGGGGGGGGGGGGCTGTTGTTCGATCGGTCTCTCGTTCTGCGGATTCTGCAGTTTTCCCGCCAACTTTCGCACCGTCTGCATTTGCGAAAGATACTTTTTATTTTTGAAAAGCCATGCTCTCGTTATTACTCTTTGAACGTTTTTGAACAAAAAATGTAATCAGATTTGCTGAGATGGCTGCATCATCGTTGCTGTAGACATGGTTGCCTTGTGGTTTTTGATAAATGATTGACGATGACAAGGCAAACAAGCATTGAAGGAGGGGGACGGGGGGAAGGGGGAAGGAGGGGGACGGGCGGCTTCCATCAATGAACGATCATTTCATGTTCTTTCAAGGCTTTCCCCTTTCAACTTCACAAAAAATTTGTGTAGTTGCTTAGCATAATTTATGAACTTTTTTTTTCGACACGTACATAATGTACTTAATGTATCGTTTAAAAAGGGTTTCAATCGGAAAACGTTAAAGACATTGCAACCAGGTCTATGATTTGGTTTTTACATAACATAACCGAAGTAAACTTTCCCAACTGAAATTTACAAAAATTCACCCCCCCTCTCCCCCTTTTGGAATTTAACTCCTCGTACTTAGTTCCCGCAACAGCGATGAATGCTTATTCCCAAATCCCTTCTCTTTGTGACCTGAAGGAGCGGGAACGCCAATAGTTACGGGTCATCTCTTTTGTTTTCTGACCTTGCCCTCATGCTTTCCATTGTTCAAACTCTACAAATGTTAGCAAAGGACCACAGTGCATAAAAAAGGTTCGACCTTCCTTCCTGTTGTCAAGACTGAGTTGGACAGTTAAAATTTATAATGTGGTGTTCGCCTTTCAGCACCGGAGACTGGGAAGGGGTGCCGCCCGGGCAGAGCGTCCCCCTCCACCTCGGCTCACAATTCAGTTGTTCGCGGTCGTTCATGTTAGGGTAGTCGGATGCTATGGAACGTCGACATATTTTTTTAGTCTATAAATATTGAGAGCAATGTGACTCCATTCCATTTTTTTCTCAGATCCACTCGAGAATAGTACCTCCTGCCTCTCAGCAGCAGCCCAAAACCATTTATATTATTTTCGGTTGATTGCATGGAGTAGATATATTAAACAAGGTTCGCCCGGGGGGTCCGAACGGCAGCTGGTCAGCGTGGGAACTAGGTCAGTTCTCAGTACCTGCCAAAGTCCATTCCGACATGGGACACCTACTTATCTCTTGGATTACCCTCTAAACATCTCCTGCGCAGATGTCGTGTAAATGTCAAAGGAGAACGTCCTGGTAACGTCTTGTTATTCGATCTATTGTTGTCTGAGTTTCGGCTTTTTTGTACAAGTAGGTATAGAAAAAGTGTTGGGGCTGAACGGCTATATCAATACTTTTTACAACTTATTACTTTTTACAGATTTATTATTTCTTGTGATTTAAGTAAGAAGTTCGGTTGAGCACTTCAGTGGGTTTTTAAGTTGGAGCCAATTTCGACAGGATTTTGTTTTTTTCCAAAGAGGGAAGAGTTACACATTTTATACCCAAAACTACGTCAGTGCAATAAACGTAAATAAACTTAAATAGTTTGTTAGGTTTTATATTGTACTTACCTATTGTGTTTCCCTTAATAGCAACTACTTTGTCCTCAATTTCAACATGCTCGGTCGTATGCCAAAACGTTGTTGAACCCCCCAATGTTGAATGAATGTGTGTGGGACGGTGAAAAGATAGTTAATCAAATGAAAAATGTCAGAATTGTTTTCCAAGTTTGACGTAACTTTTAATGAGTGTCAAACTTTACAACGCGAAACAAATTGTTCAGTCGCCCATACAAAGTTGAAAGGATACGAAACATTTCCAATTTCGAGAAAATTTTTCAATATTTTCTGATACAAGAAATTGGGAAGCCAAACATGTGGAGAATGTTGAAAGAGGAAAGAAGAAAGTTTCTTGATGTCGGAAAGCAATAAAAGAAGGCTATGAAGATGGCGTAAGTCAATCAATGTGACTTGATATCGACACTTCCTATTGCTTTCTGTTACCGCACAAAAAACGACAAGCGAAGAAACCATTTCCAACCTAAGAGACACTGATGGGCAGGATGGACTCTATTTGGAGAGCATTAAGTGAGGGAATACATCGTTTGTTCGTAAGGGGGAAAGAATTTATATCCGGTATTTCCGCTTTGATTGTTTAAATGGAATGCATCTTGCTACATCGGATTTGTTAACTAACAGTTTGTCACATCTTACAAATTCATTTCTATTGTATTGCTAACTTCGAAGCGAAGGGTATACAAACACAGGTATAAGTAAACTGGATTACCGTTTTAATTACTGTTATTAGTCCATTAGTCAAAATGAACTAGTAGCCCCCTTTAGTTCTTTTAGACTACCTACCTCTGAAGTCTAGAATGGAGCCCAACTACCTTACCGAAGACATCCACTGAAATAGTCATCTTCTACTGGCAGACCAGTTTGAAACCCTGCTACTTTTCGAAACAGCGTAGAAACGTAATCACTGGTTTACTTCTTGTATGATTACAAGGCGTGACTATGTTGGATAGCTGCGGAACTTCCCCTGTAGTACACATACACACACACCACTGCAGCGTGATCAATACTGTCGGGCTTATAATGGACTACTGAGGCACTACCTAAGGGATTCAGCACAAACGGAGGAAATTTATTATTGCAGATAGTGATAGTGAAATCCCAACATGGGAGGTTGGAGGGAAATTTTTTGGGAGAAAGAGTTATAGTACGTTAGCGGTACCAGTAATGATTCCCATTAGGAGAAGTTTCCTTGCTTTTGAATTTCCTTAATTAAGAGTTTAGAGTAATATAACAAAGCTCCCATTTTCCCCTGTAATGTGTACTCGCACTCTTTTAAAATTCAAAAGCTCAGCAGTGTAAGCCCGGAGCTTAGATTGCGTCCTTGCTTTCAAGTGTTAAACAAAGCCATGTCAGCTCTGCTTTGTCTTACTAAGCTGCACCCAGGTTCACGGGCGAACACTGACGTCATATAAATATAGGTACGGCTGCCTCCTTGATTAAGTATACGTATGGCAAGCTACCCATTTTTGGCCAGTAGGTACCTTATCCAAAATCCATATAGACATTCGCCTCGACATGCACCATTAACAATTTCGAGCAAGTCAAACAGACAATTGAGGTTCCATCATATCTTCCTTGTTATATGTATTTATTTGTAGTGTTAGATTTTTATTTATGAAAGCTGTGCTTAAGGCATGGCACCTGTACCTACACCCTGTATCGTTTCCTGTGAATAAATTGTTTGATTGTTCGATATGTATTTACATATTCCGTCTTTCACTTCACTGAGTGAGTAAGTTTTTCCCATTGACAATCACTGATATTTTCAAGCACATCTAATATACCATACGAAAAGATATACTTACCGTGCGTATCAATACAGATTACAGATATTAACAACCAATGACCGCGATGAGAACTCAGATGAAAAGTCCATTTGACGCCAGAGAGTTTATAAATGCAGTGAGGTGACCTAAGTGCGTTGCCAACCAACACAGTGAATACAAAATCCACTTGAGTAGAGTCATCAAACTCTAAATAAATCATTATACCAACTGCAAAATCCATTTGCTGATGTGCCGTTTGTAGATTTACTATATTCCCCTCTGTTCTGTTATGAGTTAAAAGATAATGAATGATGAAGTATCTACTGAATTATTCATTCGAAGCTGTTTGCAATTAATCTGAAGTCGTTGTAGATCTTAAATGTTTTATCCAGTACCTATAGCAATTGGGTCTACAACTGTTCTTATAAGCCTTCGAGAAAAATGAGTCCTCTCGTTAAAAATATGAAGCGGTCTATGGATGACCTAGGTATATCTGCTACCAATCTTTTAGGACTACTAGACCTAAATCCTTCAGGTCATGAGTGGGAGTAGTGTGACATAAACTTCCCTCACAAACCAAATGGGGTTACTATGGTAACCGCTTTTGTCCTACTTAGATTGTACCTATGCCGTCGATTGCCAGTCTAGTTCAAGTTATTGGGGGACTTACCTCAGAAGACGTGAGATAGCAAAGCCTCGAGTCAGCACTCTCAATGGAAGCTTGCTGAACGATCCCATACCGCGGCTCCCGGTCGCTCATGTAGTCGGATCGGAGGCTGTCCTGCCTGTCCAGTAGGCTGCTGCTCCTAAGCCATAACCATCACTTTATTCAGTTGTCAGAACGAGGGAACGATCTATTGTCCGATTTCTGTCAGTGTTAGGGTAATCAAACCTTAGGCCATTGGGCTTGGGTTCAACGCATCGTAACCCAAGTTTTTACGACATCTCCTGTGCGGTTTCGTTTGCATGGCTACTTCGGGTTGCTGATTGTTGCTGGGTACGTAAAGTCTAGATGGTAATCGCTAACCTGTGCTCGAAGGAGTCCGCGCGAGCGCTTTTGTAGCCGCTGTCGTCGCGACTGTCGTGGCGGAGCGAGGGGAGCGAGTCCCAGGGTGAGCGTTTGTGTCCAGGACCCGTCGAGATGGACCCATTGCAGGAGCCCAGAGTAGAGCTGCCCGAGCGCCAGCCGTCAGAATGTCGAAACCACTGTGCCCGGGAGGACTCGCTCATGCACGACCCGCAGCGGCTGCAACTCCCAAACATAGCCGTCAGGGCGACAGCTATCAGCAGTCAGGGTCAACACACCTTATTCAGAATTCAGATCAGATACAAAATTTTCGTTTATTGTGAGGGGAAAAAAAGAGTGGACAAGTGACTAAATCGTACAGTTTCTATAATTTTTCTTGATTTTCATAGGCATGTAAGCAAGATACCTGGAGTTGTTGTGTTCGCTGAGATCCCGCATGAGTTCATTGCGATCGCTGTAGTAGCCCTCTCGGTCTCGGGAGCTGTTGCTTCGGTCTTGCTGGCGCAATCTGTGCGAAAGTGGTAGGGTGGATGACCTTGTGCTTGCGCTACTACCTGGGCCTGTAATCAAACAGGAACAACCCTTCTGTACTTCGGTACAGTTATTCTCAACCTATTTATCGGTTGGAAAATGGCCTTGTTCGTTGGTTGAAGTGTGATGTGCTTCAAGAATAATGAGTAGTGACTTACGTCGACGATTGATGTAAGGGCTTCTTGGCACTGAACTGGGGAGGCTTTCGGCGAATTCCAAGTTTTCCATTGACTGGGACAGAAGTGCCTCAAATGTGTGAAGGCTGTAGCTCTCAGCGTCCATGCCTTTGGCCAGAGTATTACGTAGGTGCATCTCATACTCCAGAAGGAGTCGTGACGTTGGGCTGCCAGGGGCAGAGGGTGTTTGGTAACGACATCCCTGAGGTTGGTCTAGGTCCGAATTGCCTGTAACAAGTCCCGGCCGTCTGCTCTCAAATCATTACGATTAATAACCGTCCCCACTTTGCGGAAGACGAAAAGGGGGGAGAAATAGAGTGGACACTTTCACTTGGGATACTGAATTTTAGTACAAATCGTGAGATTAAGCCGTGCTGACTGTTGTTACTGCTCTTTGTAGCCCAATCCCATTCAAGAGGACACACACAGCGGAGATTTGGGGAGAGACATTCAGATCATCCCTCAAATTAATAAAACACCTGAGGGTGGTTTATAAGGGTTTCATGGGGTTATAATTTTTTCCCGGACTTAGAAATGTAGGACAATTTTACATATTTCCTCTACGGATAGTGAATTATCTCGTACCATTGCTGGAGCTCGGGGTTGTAGCGTAACACTGGTTGTCGAAAAGGACGTTATCCGAAGGAGGTGACATGTCCGGTGGAACCTCGCTTCGTTCGAGCTCCAAGAAGAGTCCTCGATCCCTGTTGTACATGCTGCGACCAATGTCGTGAGATGACCTATACCAAGAAAAAATGAGAGGTCAGTTAGGGTTTATTCTTAGGGCAGGAAACGTGCTTCATAAGGCGACCATTAAACTGGGATGCAGAATTCTACCCTTAATGTTTTTATAAGATTTATGAATTTATAAAGGTACCTAGAACCGGAGAATCTAGTGTTACGATCCCGATCGACAAGCACTTGTCGTCGATGTGAATGAGGAGTACCCTCAACATCGCTCATCACCCCTCGCCCGTGGTGTTGCTGTTGATAGTAACTTCCACCGCCATATCTGCAAACACCAGCAAAATATAACATTATTATGTTATATATAACATTCCCATAGTTTAAATCAATGTAACAATGTTTAATCAAATGGATGAAAGCTTTTTTTACTCGAAAATCTATCTGTTAGTTTAGGGAAGTATTGGGTCAGCAGAACGTACATTTGAGCGAGACGTGAGAAAATGGGAGAGTGATTTAAACCGTTTCCCATGCAATACTCAACCTTTACAAAATATTTTTCATAGACGGCCAGTCTCCTTATTTTAAAATACGAGAAGGAAGGAAAGGGCGTACCTTCGTCGAGTCATTTCCGGGGAGGTGACGGGGCTTTCGTTGCTGGTCATGGGCTTGAGCATACGTTTGAGCGTTCCTGAATCTAGGCTCAGCTCTCGCTGGCCATCTCGCACGTCCTCCGTGGACTTGCTCACTTTGTTTCGCTTGTTGTTGGCCGCGTTAATGTTATTTACCACGTTGTTGTTGTTGTTCATATTATTATTGAGCATATTGGTGTGATGTCCCTGCACAAAAACCCAAATTTAAGCAAAATGACTCAATCTTGACCATTTTAAGGTAGGCGATGGCCTGAGTTTCAAATAATTCAGCGAACCCTAGAAAAAATTACTAACTGGAGGAAAAGTAACTAATTTAATGGTTTCTATTTGGCTAAATAATAAAAAAAAAAGCTACTAAATTGAAGGATTCCGGGGACCGTTGTGCCAGGATCAGTTCAGCACACAGATTTCAGTATCTTGCCTTGTCTTATACTTCACTCTTCAAAGTCTACTGGTCTCTTTCCCCTCCTTGAATGGCAACCTGTCTCTCGTCTTAGTGTCTTACCATATCAGTTCCGTAGTCAGAATTATACATATTTTTGTTTTTGTGTGCTTGCAGGGTGCCACCAGCTTGAGTGCCTTCGCTGCGGCATTTCTCTTTCACGCCATCTTCTGTGGTTTGGCTCTGGCTCACCTGCAACGGTAAGTTAAGTTAAAAGGAATATTTCTTACTCGACCCCATGCACAATAACAGTTTCTTTTATAACGAAGGTGGTCTATAAGTTCAAGGTAAAACTGGCTGTTTTATGCACCACCTGGTGGCAGTCCTCCCTCAAAGTGGGACTCAGCAGGGTGTTTTACTACCCATATGTTCATTCCCACGGCACCCCTTCTCTCCTGTATAAGTCTGTGTGTTCCTGAGTACATGCCATTGAAGGGACATTTTTTGTTTGGAAATGTAATACTCCTACAAACATATCAACGTTATATTATACCTTAGGTATATAATTCACAATATAATATAATGCAGAGCAGACCAGTGCAAAAGCGGGTCCTGCTGCGAACTATCCTTCGCTGGCTAGGAGCTACGAGTACCTACGTTTGCTGGGAACTAATGTGAGATAATTGGAAACTAACGTTTCCTGGCTGGAGCCCCAGACTAAGAGCACTCCTATTGTGTTAAAACCCAGGTACAGAGACAGTATAAAAACAGACCTGTGACCCGACATGGTTTTGAGTGCCAGGCCCGGATTTGGATGCAGTAGGTGCTGGATTGGATGCCTCGGCCTGTTGTTGCTGAGTCGCACGGTCCCTACTCGCCCTTGGTTGTGTCCCAGTCTCCCCTGAAAATTTAAATGAATGTTGGTTATTCAGGTTAGAATATAATCTGTATGACAGTATGAATGGTGTTATGATTTTCAAATACAATCTCTACGTATAACTTATAACTACCTAACCATTCTGGCAAACAGCCTCGATAGCCGAGTGGACTAAATGGTCGACTTTTGAGGAGCAGAGAGAGCCGAGTCACACCGGTTCGATCCCGATCCTACCAAAAAGTTTTTCTGCTTGGCATTCACCTCTAATATGTTCAGCATGTCAAGTGAAATGTATATCAAGGCTGTGGTGGTTCGGAACCCACCTAAAACTGTAGGTCCCCATCGTTTACTCGATGGCTGGGGAGCTGGTATTTGGTAGTGCTGCCAGCTGAGCACAATGGATAGTTCTTGAAACGGTCTAGTTGCTGGGCTTGTCCCCCCCAACCCTCAGCTATAGCTATATAGCTATAACCATTCTGGCTCCTTTAACCGC
Source organism: Mesopsocus fuscifrons (assembly GCA_950004255.1). Lineage (NCBI taxonomy): Eukaryota > Metazoa > Arthropoda > Insecta > Psocodea > Mesopsocidae > Mesopsocus > Mesopsocus fuscifrons. Next base: position 9,242,394 of record OX465377.1, read on the forward strand.
AATTTCTGACCCTGATTAGAACAGGCTAAACACTAACTAGGCCTTTTTAACAACTCAAAGGTTCTTACTTTACCTTCGCCTGAAGAATCGTGATTATGTAATTCAAAAGTTGGTGTACATGACGCCTGACGATTCATGATTATGTAGCTTCAAAGTTGGTGTACATGTAAATTTTCCCTCACCTGGACATACTTTTGTAAATTTAATTTACGTGAATTTGCATCAGTTCTATTTATACTATAAGATTTATTCTTATATACGTAAAGCAGCTGCCTCTTAGCGACTGATGGACTGAGTACGAGACAGAGCTTTTTGTTTTGATGGATGCTGTGTGAAAGGTAGGATTAACCTTACCGGTAGTAGTTGCGCGTGTTTGTTGTGGTTTTCCTCCACTGACGTTGTCATAGAGGGATGTGCTCGACGTGGCTGCGGTCACCTTCTCACTGCGAGAACCTTCGGTCTCGGTAGCTCGTGTCTGCGCTCGTGGCAAAGTAGAAGACCCTGCAGAATAAACCACTCTTATATTGGTTTTCTTCTTCTACAGTGATTGAGATTTAACCTCAAAGAGCGACCTGACGAAGAGTGGTATAGTATCCTTGATTGTATCACTACTTACAACATATTTGTACCATAACGAAATTTCATTTTCAAATTGAATGTCATTTTACTGAACGGTCAGGCGTCTTACACTTTAGCCCCGTTTTTTTTTGGCGGGAAAAAGTCAACAAAATGTATACAAAAAAAAAGGTGTACTAACTGTATCTTGGGTCTTGAGCTCTAAGCCTTGCATATTGCTCGGCCGTCATGCAGGTGCATTGCGGTTCTCGGGCCCTGCTGGGACTGGCTGGAGTGGAGAGCGGCTTTCTTTTAGTTTTCACACGCTGCTTGCTGGGTGGGTCCAGTTTTAGGCTGTATGAAGAACTGGCCTTCCGCGAGAATTTGAATGACGGTGACTGAAACATGATGTTCCCAAATATGTTAGTGATTTTCTGGAGTCTTGTCGTTACAGTGCCATTAAAAAACGAACAGTGGCTCCTTCCCGCTTCAAAATAATTTTTATTGCAATTCAAAGGTTCCTAACAATACAGCATGATCATTTTTCTCAAATGTTTTTACTTTGACAAGTATTTGAGCTGTCTCTGGGAAATAGCCCTGAAGTGAACCGAAAACCTGACTTACGCAACATTCCTTGAATTGTTTGGCATCAATAGGAGACGTGAAGTTGAGACCCCACGTATCGTTGGTCATGGGGTCCTTCCAGTAGACAAAACATTCGGAAGCCTGCCCGATCCGTGTTCCTGAAAATAATTCACAATCAAGCCTAATTCTTGTGCCGCTAAGAAAATACGACTAGTATATCTACTTACTTTATCTACTACCTTTAATATTTTTCAACAATAGCAACCGTCAATATAACAAAGAACCTATACTCTAGCTATTTATCCGAAATTGCTTTACTGAAATTTCGTGTTTTATGAGATTTTTTATACCTGGCTGGACAAGGCGGACGTCCAGTATCTTGTCAACCTGGCTGTTATAAGCTGTGATGTGGAAGACGCACTCTGGAGAGTCCTGGATGCAGGTGATGTTAACGGGCACCAAATCCTCAGATACCTGCTGCCATTTGATGGTGCCTGTACCGCTCGACACGTGGAACACCTCCGCCCAGAGTCTGCAACAGAAGGGAGCACCGGTCGGCATAGTGGGACAAAATGTGAGCACCCAACAACGCTCTTTGCGCAGTGTTCAAGTCCGTTAAAAGGTGTTATATGAAAAAGTAACCATGATCATTATCACTAGGGATCGGATTCCTAGGTGCTAAAAACGCCAAAATAGGTTTTTCAAAACCCTATTTTAGGTTTTTATAGGTTTTTATAATTCCAATTTAGGTTTTTGTATAGGTTCTAAAAAAAGCTTCGGTAGTTCAAAATTTGATGTTATTTACAATGCACTGCAGTGCATAACCATGTATTTGTTAATATTTTCAACAGTAATCCGCCTTCGGTTGTCCTGCAACACATTTTTATATCTCGAGAACGACCTCTCCACGTCACAGCTGGTAAGAGGTGCGAATATTAAACAAGCCAACATGTCAGGGTTCCATGATGGTGCCTTGGGGGGTAGCTGGACAAACTCACCCATCAAAATTTTACTCACCCCTTCCATAGTCAGAAAACCCGGGTTTCTTCCCAAAATCCTCTGCGTTTGGATCTCCCGAGAGCCACTCTCTTAATAAGAAGCTCTTCGTTCCTTTTACTTTAGTCATCGTAAAAAGAAAATTGTAAAGGCACACAAACTGCAAACACTTTAGGACAAGATCTGAATACAGAGTGAGCCTAAGCCAGTACACCTGCCCTACCGCCCGCCCTTAACGATCCGAAATTAGCCGATGTCAATAGTCGGCTAAGCATAGGAATTGACCTGAGTACATCTGTACCTGGGTAACAATAACAGGACTCTTGCAGGTAGTCCTAGGCCTAGGCTATTTACGGGGGTGAGTGACCTGTTACTTACACAATAGCTCTTTTCAAAATTAAAAATTGTGAGAAAATTCTACTTTGATTTCTGAAAAGTGACATTTAGGTGATATTTAGATTTTAAAGTCAATATAGGTGCTTTTAGGTTTTAAACGCGATTTAGGTTTTTTTAGGTGCTATAAAATTTGGAAGGGGGGTTACTGTGTTCATAAAACGTGTAAATCCGTTAAAAGCACTACCGTAGCTAGCAAGGAACAAAATAGGTAAAAACCTAGGAATCCGATCCCTAATTATCACTAACCAGTTTATTTTGAGGTGAATTATATTACTTACTCCTCAAAGTGTAAGACAGTGTCAGATATATCATCTACCAGAACCCTGACTCCTGTCAGTGGTTTGTCATTTTCAGCTTTCCATATTCGTTGTAGGTATAATACTGATCTAGGTATTGTGTGACGAAGTGCTGGTTATTTCCTCAAAAATGTGTCACAAAGAAAAGATTATAAAAAGAAATATTTACAACATGTTGTTAAATTTTTATTCAAAAATGCGAAAATTGGAACACCCTGTCGAATACTGAGTGTAGCGTATATTCCCGGGTGTCCACCTCAGAAGCGAGAAAAGTCCTCTTCCGGACTTACTATGATATTATTAGCTACCTGTATGAGAAGGTGTTGGCGCTGTTTTGAAAAACGCGACGAGGGCCAAAACCATAGCGTTTTATTTGCTGTATAATACGTGGTATATATAACTTTCGTTTTATAACGTCTAGATAATTTTTTTAAATAGGTCATGTCTGGAAGCAGGTCATCCGCCGCGCAAAGTATCATGTGCAGGCACACCAAGACAGGAATTGTGCACTTAGACAACAGAAAACGACAATGTCGAGAGCTCTCGAAACCTCAGAGAAGGTTGTCATTGGCTGCTGCGCCTTCGTCCAACGCTCTGTGTGGGAGCGGGACTTTCTACCCCAAGGGGTTTATAATTTACTGTTTTCTGTTCAGCAATTTTTTTTCTTTAAAAACGACTTTTCTATGTCATTCCAAGTTTTCAAGGTGTGTTCATTTTCAGTCTTGAAAGTGAGGTAGGGTGTTGGGCTTGGACATAAACTTGAGGAGGAGGGGTTACTCGTAAAAGAGTATGAAATTGCCAGTTGAGTCAAAACCTATTTCTTTACGGGCCTTAGCACCTGTGCTGAGAATATCTCAGTCTTTCTTGTTTGACCGCCAAAAACATATTTTTTCCATCCATATACCACGGTCTCTCACTGGCTTGTCCATCCATATAGGCGTTCATTTACCTTGGTCTCTCACTGGCTTGAAAACTAGCGAACTATTTACGATATAATGTTACCTATACCTAGTAGGTATACACGTAAGAAAAGAAAAATAATTTTTCTCTCCTTAACAGCCTTACTGGCTATATAATTTTTGTGTGTAAATACCTAGCGATGGGAAAAAGTAGGGATATGTTTTTTCCTATACATTTGAAGGCAAATTTTGTTACTGAGTCAAAATTCTTCTCCAAAAAAAATAAAACCACCGTATTTATCCCCTGTTAATGAGCAAGGACACTTTTTCTTGATAAAAAGTAAAGGCCAGCCATCCATAGTGTACGGTTATTGTTCCAAAGACGAAAATAACTCGAGTATTGTGCAGAATACCGAAGAACTCAGTTTATCAGTTTATTTACTTCACTTTGTAAAGGGCAGTTTTCAAACGGGTGTAGATACATACATTTACTTTTAGGTATTAATATTGGAGTAAGAGCATAAGTATTGAAGAAAATAATGGTAGGCTGTGCTGCTGTGCAGAAGTTCTTGACAAAAGAAAGGAAAGGATACGTGCTTGTGCGAGGACAATTTTGAAACTGGGTATAGTGTTTCACAATACTTTTTGTTCACAATTCTTTTCTCGCAGTTCTTGCACTGAAGTGAAATAAAACGAATCAGTTTTCGCCGATATTAAGATTTTCCAACAGAAGTTTCTACTCGCTTTTTTCACAGTTTCTTCAACTGACGAAAGCATCAAATTTATTCGATATTCACTGATGCTATCTCATATTTCTATTTTTCCGTATTTTCCCCAGATTTGAAAATAGTGAACACATTTTTGTAACGGGCCCTCATCCACATCTCCTTGGAGAGGCATACGGAGTTTGTAGATTATTCCGTCGGGGTTCCATGTGCAACAGTTCATGCACCAAGACGCATGCGAGGACGCACACATGGCTTGCGACGCACACCTAGTTAGAAGAGCAGAGTACCTGTACCTGAGAAGGTGCCCATCCCGGCGCCGAGACGTTTGCCACGGCGAGTCCTCGTAGCGGTACGCCTTGCGGATGAGGGGGGCGCACGAACAGGACAGCTTGTTACCCATTTCCTGCGGACCTCCTGGGTCGGTGTGCCGTCACCAACCCTGCCCCTAAAATAACAACAATATTCAGTTTATGTAATGGCAGAGTTGCTTCCCGCCAGCAAGTCTTGTGAAGGATGCGGAAACGGTATAAAAGTCGAGGGTGCCATGCATGGGGAAGAAACGGATAGAAACGACAAATAAAAGATAGTATGAAGTGGGCACCTTTCCCAAATATCATTGCGGAAATATACACCCGGACAGTATAGCTATACTATATGCTCTGTGAAGCGTTACAGTACGATGTCGCCTTGGTATAAATAATCTACTTATTAACTCATTCTATACCTGTCGTCAGTTTCTACACGGCCGGAGAGTTTACAGACCAGCAGACAGCTGACACCAGGAACAGCAGTATGACCCGCTGTCTCAGATATTGCTACAACACTCTAACGAGTCTTGGACAAGATGTAAAAACACTCAAGTACTAAAAAGCATTTTCTTTTTACTGCGCTGGTGCAACGGTGCATTTTCAAATAGGTACAGATTTATCAGAACCTTGATTCTCTTGCTTTCAGCTTCTGCCAACTGAAAATCTCAACATTTGTGGCATTATCCGTGGGAAAGCTGTAAATTCTCTTAGGGAAACTTGGGTCATGTCTCATGTCATGATCGCATGATGAAAGAACACTTTGAATATTTGACTCAAACCAGGGGATATACACGTGTGTGTGTGTACCAAGTTTTGTCGACAATTGGAAGAGAAAATTTTGATATCAGTTTGTAGGTATGTATGCGGTTAAATTTAAAGATGCTTTTTCTTCATCTTCATCTTATCTATGGCAAGATGTGTGAACACTGTGGGAACAGATATGACCCAATTTATTTCTTATTTTGAAGAAATAATGACGCAAATGTGGTACTGTGATTTTCCAACAAATTTTCTGCTAGTATAGGTAGATCTTTGAGCTTAATGCTAATACTGTGCGACTGGTACTTCGTAGATTCGGCTGCTCTTACAAAGCTATGCTGCTGGAATACTCAACTGAAGTTCAGAACAATGAACATTTATTTCAAATTCAATTAAAAGTAAAATGGTTCAGAATTGAATTTTCCAACACCCCGCCCCACAGAATAAATAATGTGCGAGATGAATGGAACATTCTGATGGCAGTCGCTGTGGAATCGACCAGCCTCGCGAGCTTCAATTCACTTACTATTTCCATCCATTTCCCAGCAAGTTATCAAAATATGAACATCTCTCACGGCCTAAATCTCTAAGGAAAGTGTATATATTCATCATCCCGAAGCCTTCCTTGACCTCATCCCGTGGGATCTCGCGATCGTCGCCTTGGAGACAAGTGTGATAGGGAAGAGGGCGTGTTTTGGGTTTGCCCCTACCTGGGAGTGCGACGCCCAGACGTGGTGGTTCTGGCACTTGCTTTGCTCCAGGATGCTTTCTCGTGCCCCCATATCCTCTAACAACAATAGGCAGCACCACTCACGACAACACGACAACGTGAACCGAGAATTGGCAGAAAACCCGAGAGGAAAACAGAAACAGGGTTTGGTGGACAGTCGAGAAGTTCACCGCTATGCGCGCCACTGTCGCATCGATCCTATGCTGACGGACGCACCCTTAGATGACGGACCACCCCTGTCATTTCAGATCAACCCAAGGACCGACTTGTGACTTCACCCCACTGTCCATGCTCAGAACATTTTTTGGGGGAAAAAGTTGTTAAGGAATAGGATTGATGGTGATCCTCTCCGATCTCATCTTCCGACAGATAACATGGAAATGGGGATTCCCAGTTTAGTTCGCGCTATAGGTGTTTGTCTTACGTTTTTATCCCCATCCCCTCTATCGGCTAATTATCGATTTTAAAATCATGTGGAATCAAATCCGCGTGATCAAATTACCTCCGAGGCACCTCTATTGAAGTTTAAGCAGTCGTGAATATTTGTAATTTAAACTTCAACAGTACGATCGATCCTTTGTTGTAACAACTTAGCAGTGCACCTAGAAAAATCCTGTCGAACCAAGCGCTTGGGAAAGTGTTGACGCTTATGTTTACCTCATTCCTCGTTGATTGGAGCAACTTGTCACCCTAATTATGTACCTATAGGTATTGTGTCTCCTATGATGTATCCTATCGTTAGGCTTAGGAGAACGTTCGATTAGGGGGTTGGCAGTATAAAATACAAAAACACTCCGCAGCCCTCGGCATTAGCCTAAAATGGTATATGATAGCTTGATGATAAAATTGCCCCCCCCCCCCCCCCCATCTGAAACTGTGAAAAGAGCAATTCACAATTTCTGCTATAGCCAACACCTATTTATATAGAAGTGGAATTTCGGGACCCGGAAAATAAGGAAGCATTTGCGTAGGATTGCGCATTGTGACAAAAGAGGGTGTCAGCGATTTCATTGTTGTTGGAGCAGAGCCTTCTCCCAGTCTCCCACCGACTTGTTAAATTACTTAACTTCCACGCTGAGTTGTGAAGAGGTGGAGTGAGGGGGGGGGGGGGGGGGAGGGAAGTGGAGGGACTTTTGTAGAGGGTGGACATTCAGGTATTACCTCCCTCTTAGCAAACAGCTAACTCACTTTACTTTTCGCCTCAGGGACATACTTTTATGAAGTCGAGTAGTCCAACCATACAGCCACCCTTTCATTTCGCATTTACAACTTCCGCATTTCTCCGACACTTTCACGTACGCACTGTCATACGGTCCGCAAGATAGATGATTTCGATGCAGGAATTATGATGGTGATTGATTGAACTCAGACTACTCTATCTATACATTATTAATATAATAAGTAATTAGGTACATTAAAAAAGGAATTTCTCTCATAAACTCTTTGGAAAAAGTTTTGAACATATTATTTCATTTCTCTACTCGTATCTTGCAAATCTCTTTTGCGTCCGTTTTGACATCCTCGCCAGAGTAAAATGGAAACAGCTAATAACATTTTCAAAATTGCAGAATCTGTCTAGGAAGATGAGAACAGATTTATCATTCTTGATAATAAGTGACTCGTCCAGAAGTCTCAACCCAACTACGTGGTAGCAAATTGTAGCCAACTGCCACTTTGGCTGTAAGTATATTTAGCTGATTGATGTTCGCAGGGAGCAAGGGAAAAACCTCAAAATCGCAATTTCCCTCTCCCGTCTTCATCCCCTCTTTCCACCACCCACCATCCTTCTACATAAATAGAGTGTTTCTAATTTATTAGCTGGCAATACTTTGGCTTGGTCAGGCAGTCTAACTTCATTGGGCGTCACCGAAACTAAAATATCTGTGCAAGGAAATGACGAAAACAGGTGGCAATTTCGTTCAGACCTACGTTTCGTATGTAGCAATCACCTAAGGCCCTACATTTTGCAGGAAATGCTTTGTAGTCCGAAGCAGGGGTGAATCACATAATTCGTCCATGATTCTACGTGATTTCAACTTCAAAATATAAATTTGGGAACAATTCAATTTATTTCACATATTGGATTATTGCCTATTGTATAGACGCTAAAACCAGACTGCTCAGGTGTCTTAGATAAAAAATTATAATCAAAGGTTTTTTTTTTTTCAAAAAAGATAAATTGTAACTATACAGAGGTAAATGGTAGGTAAAGTCGGCAATAAATCTTCCGTCCGTTTGGAAATCTCATTATAGGGCTGAATAACAAATCTGAACAAAGCCAAGCCACGCCCTAAGTAGGTAATAGGCCTCATTTTTGCTCCACAGGCACGTTATTATGAAAGTTACTGGCCAATTTGAGAAATTGGTGGATAACAACGGTTAATTCAAACAATCTAAACATTTTATAAAAGAACTGAAACCATCTAAAGTCCAAAATCCTGAGAAGGGATCCAGGAAGGTGCACATCCATCCCCCACCCTTGGCCTCTGTCCAATAGGTGTATGCGAGGTTCTTTGAACGTTTGTCAAAAGTGAGCGCGTGGTGAAGTGAGCTATTATTCAGTTATTTAGCCAAAAGTAGGTAGGTACTTTGACATTATATTATTTTTGTAAATGTGGATTTCACCACTTCAAGTATAATAAAATAATAATATACTTATTGGTATTATACTGGTCATAAGCTAAACCTGGGGCTATACATACGATACGATAAATCTATTCGATAAATCTGTTCGTTAGGAGACACTATAGTATATTTTAAAATATGGTGAAATGCACCCTAACTCAAGTATTTTTAAAAAGCAGATTGTATCATAATTAGAGGTGCAGTGAAATACGTGTACACCCACTATTACATTACAATACATAATCATGGTTTTGCTGGCGCATTGAAATTCGTGTACACCCACTTTTGGATTACATAATCATGGTTTTTGCAGGCGTATTGAAATACGTTTGAGGCTGCGTCCCACCAAGCCCGGTTAAAAAATAAACCTCGGATTAATTCGGTTTTTAATATGAACTAATTGGAATGTAACGGGGATGTAACTTTTAACCGAGTATGGTGGGACTCACCCTAAAGCAAAGAAATTTTCTCTAAAATGGGGTTCTTTGGGTAAAATCGTCTGAGACCGCTGCGCTGTACTAGAAGGATTAGGAATCAAAACTGTCCCTACTCTAATTCTTCCCTTCAGTCTATTTGTTTATAGCAAACTGGAGTATTGCTATGTCATTTGGTATCCTCAACCTGAGTTTAAAGTAAATTTGAAATGTCATTAGATGCAGGTGGGAATCGAACCCACACCTTCTGATTGCCGATTAGATGTTTAACCGCTGAAGTACCACCGTTTCTGCATGTCTGCCTCTATTCTTCCTCTTGCCGTAGTGTGCTCTAAATGGCAATTGCTCTTCCATATACATTTGACCATTTACTTTCAGAGTTCAGATGAAATGTTTTGGCTGTTTCTCTATTAAACTGGATCTGCGTAACTAGAAACTCCCTACATTGAAAAATAGGTTTGTTTACATCAACATTGGACTAAATAAAACCAAACATATCAGGGTCAAACTTCTGTTAATCCTTTTGTAACAAAGGATTTCAACGTCAGTACTACCTTTACGTTCCTAAATTAGCGATGTATAGGTACTTACGCTGCGCTGTAGGGTGGGGCGGGGGTGGTGGGTTAAACCGTTGATGCCGTAGGTTTGCACGAGACTGGGCCGCCTGCGTCACCCCCTCCCTTACCCCCTCCCCTTTGACCAGACTTCCCCGCCCGGCCGCTCCTTCTCCAGCACAAATGTCATAGTTTTGTCAGCTCTCTGGATACAGCCCATTATTGTCCCCTCTTATGGAGCCCCTGAAGGTTACAAATTACAAATCCCTTAGATAAAATAGTCTTTCATGAACTCACTAGAAAGTAAAATGAAATTTACTTTCCTCTTTCCAGTAATTATCCCAGAAAGCTCTTTAACGGTAAAGTAAACAAAGGGTCAAAGGCCTTAAATTTTTCTCTCGCTTCGCTCACTCGAGCACTCGGCGTTTCCTCACTAATGTCGTAAGCTACGATTGCTGCGTATATCGCTTGATGTAGCGGCACGCGGCATACCTATGATAAGGTGTACCTATTAGTCTCGCCTTTTTGAGTGGGTCAATAAGTCGTACCTAGGATTAAATGGTTGCAAATAGTAAGGACTAATGTATTGATAGCACTAAGTTACAAAATATTAGCTATGGACATTTTCACAGCACGGATATTGTTTAAGTTATAAAAACAGTTTGGAGACGCGTTCCAGTGTAGTTCATAGTTGTTATAAGGTAATTTCGTTCGCTGCGATTTCTGATTGATTGATTGCTAATTATCTTATTGGCTCGGTTGGAAATCATCTTCTAGAGCAAGGACCAATCAGACGCAAGGAATTTTTTACCGTCACAATTCAAGCCGTTAACTTTCAGTTCACAAACTTAAGAACTGGGCTATTTAATAGCACGACGACACTTATTGCGTTCTTCATTTTCATGGAGTCAGACTTTCGGTAATAAAATTCATCAGCTGCATAAAATTTTCTTGAGTTGGGAAAAATGTTCTTCATGAATCATGACTATCATGAGTTATGATTCAAAATGTTATAAGAGCCATAAAGTGGGATAAGTAGAACAAACGTATACAAATTTCTTAGTGTTCACTTGTAAGAAGGAAGGTATTAAAAATAGCCATAGTTTTCGTTAAATTATTAAAGGAAAAACTGACGAATTATCGTCGAATTTCTGTCTTACCGGATTTCCGAAAACTGTCATTTTTTTAAGTTACAGAAAATAATCTTAACAAATCAACATGTCTTTTCTTGATCGCAACAGCCATTTTAGGAAACTTGACTGAAAGTATAGCATTGTGTCTGCCTTATAGATCAAGAGAATACCGTTGATATTTATAAGTTGCTTACGAAACTTTTCTCTCTAGCGTCAGCAGAAATTTATTAAATGTTTTCGTTAATAATTACTTGGACCCACTTTATTAAAAAATAAATTATTGTAGATATAAAATAGCTTATTTACTGATGAGTCTGACTTCATGAATATATTTTTTCTCCACTTTGAATGACATTCAGTCTCGATGGTTTACAAACGCCTGATGTTTTGACACCAATATATTCGTAGTATGAAAACGCCAATTTAAAAAAATTAAAAACACCCAATTATGATTAACTCACCCAGATTTAAACAATGCAAACACCAAAAGTAGTCATTAAAACACCCACTCTTTACAATTTACTAATTTACCATAAAAATGATTCATGTGGTTAGGAGTATGTAGGTAGGTACACAGTACATAGGCATAAGTTAGGACTATTGTAAAAAATCGAGTCAGGTCTTTTGAAAGAAAGTGAAAGTGTTTTATAACTGACAGCATTAGTTCATGTGCACCTTTGATCACGATCAAGTTTGCAGTAATTATATAATTAACTATAACGGTGAGCTATTACTCATACATATAACTGATAACTAGATAACTGATTCGCCTGCAATTGTTTTTAACTGGATTTACAGGAATATGGACGTAAAAAATATGTTAATTAACTAGTACATATAGGAATGAATACATACAATAGTGGAAATCGTTGTAAAACTTAACTCAAGATTATTGTATGAAAATTACCATTTCGGTAATATAGAGCCAACATTCAAGAATGGAATATGAAAAATAAGTGATTAGGTATATTTCAGCCTACTTTTTAATTATATAAAGTTGAAGACATTCATAGTTGGCTCTATTGTTACCAAATATTCATAATCAGGTTGTATACTTCTCTTAAGATTTAACTAAGTACTATGCGGAGTGTAAACATCATGTTTGGCATTTGAGTATAATTATTTTAAAAGCGCGGAGAGTATGCAATTAGACATCTTAATTGATTACCCACCTACTACCAACTCTACAGCTATTTATTCATACAATGGCGGTTGAAGGTGGAGTTAAATTATGTAGTTATTTTCTAAGTGCGGAAAATTGGAACACATGGAACACGATGTCTGACTACTTGTTTGTAGTGATATTTTTTTTTTTTCGAAGGGTAAAAAAAATATGGATACATTCTATCTATTAGTGGAGAAACTAAGACGTTAGTGCATAATATGCAACTTTGATCAGATTCGTAAGCACGGCGCAATATACATGCCTATAGTATGTCTGTAGCTTATTTCTTTTCTAGCGTACCTACGGGTTTTTAACAGAAAGTTGACGCAAAATTCATGCGAAAGTTCCATAGAATATAAATGAAAGGGGTGGTAAATGTGATGCCTAACCGTGCATGCTTGAGATACATAATATAAGGATGTTTATTGGATTCGACTCTTAATACTATACTTACTAGTTACTAGTGTAACGATCAAATGTGCAAGTAGGTATAGAAGTTATCTAGCCTATTTGTTACGGCGCTATCAAAACGCTTTCACAACTGTTTGGAGAAATTGTGACTTCAACAGTAGAATGGGGGCACAATGTGGTTGTAATTGCAATGTTATTGGGCACATTGTGGTTGTGACTGCAATGCATGGGGGCACAATGTGGTTGTGACTGCAATGCATGGGGCACAATGTGGTTGTAATTGCAATGTTATTGGGGCACAATGTGGTTGTAATTGCAATGTAGTTGAAGGAACAATTCTTGCTCAAATGTGTCCCCTAAACCTAAAGTTTGGCTCTCGATACCTGCTTTGCTAATATTTAATAGTTTTTTCATTCATTTTTTAATAGTACAATATAAAAGAAAATTCGGTTAACACCTGGTATCGGGAGCCATAACCTAAGAAGTAAATATAGAAGCACATATAGAAAAGCAATTTTTGGCCTAATGTCGAGGCTTCTTTAAGAATATTCCTTCTTGCAGTTCCAAGTCAGTACTTAATTAGAAAACACAAAACAGTTAAAAAAACAAGTGTTTCACAACAGTCTGTACAGCTCGTGTTTGTACTGTTATGATGATACCTGCAGGTGTATTCCCTTTCTCGAACGCCAGCAAACCCACCCAACTAACACCTTCAAAATTTATTGTAAGAAGAACTTTTCTCCGTATATTGCATCATGGCGTGCCTTATCTTCTTACAATAAATTTTGAAGGTGTTAGTTGGGTGGGTTTGCTGGCGTTCGAGAAAGGGAATACACCTGCTGGAAAGGTACTTGCGTGTAAGGTACCGGAGTGGGTTGCAGTCTCCTAGTAGTTGTAGTTAACAACTCAGTCTTGAAATATTGTACTATAAAGTAAGCATTAGAAGCACCGAACATAATAGTTTTTGCAAATAATGTATAAGCATGTAAAAGTAAACAATTCGTCTAACTATTCTTTGTAATCGTTTACCTCTTTTGTACTCTTACTAGTAACAACGTTGTGGTTGATTATATATTTATCGTTAATATGAATAAGCTATGAGGTAGATTATATTTCAAAATCAGTCTTTTATCCCTCCAACAGTCTCGTTAAGAATGCCCTTACGATAAACCAAAACTTTGCCTCCATGTTGTACCTACACTTACTGAGTTCACACTAGATTTTCTTTTCCAGTTTACTTATAGAGTTCAGTCGGGTACGTGGCCAGAAATATTTTTAAGGGGGCTTACAGTTAAAATTAATTCTTAGCTTAGAACAAAACGCACACAAACATCCTATGAATTTCTAGAAAGTGAGAAATGAGTACGGAGGGCTTCTGTCCCTACTTTTGCCCCTCTCCTCGATTCGACCTATTATTAAAATAACGATAAACTACATGTACGTATTTAGGGGCCATATGTCTAATTCAACACTACCTTTCTAATGTTCAGTCTTCCTACGATGTGACTCTTAAAAGAGGACCTGAAACAAATCAAATATTAGTTAGGTAGTTAAGTATTTTTTTTTAATGTTACCCTTCCTCTTGGAATATGTGGAGTTGAAATTTAAACAAGTGAAAAAGGCGACGGTAGAGTCCCCAGTCGTTTAGAATACCTTTTAAGAAGAGATTTGGATACCAGAAGAGTGAGTTATGGTGTTTTGAAGTGAGTGTACCTGGTTCCAGCTCCTCACCTTCTGATATTGTAACCTCCTCAAATTCGCACCTCTCCCCGCTAGGCGTAGGTACGTATAGCGTATAGTATACCTGCAGTATTAACCTATTTCCCCCTTTGGTAAGGGATGAGTGGGAATAAGGGACCTTTACTTTTCTCTTCATTTACTCAGCTCCCTCGTGTGAAAGACTTGCCCCCCGTAAATTATGACACATTCACACAACTCATTAATTGTTTCACCCCCCTGTTTTGCATTAGCATCTCATACTTTGGCCCATTTCTGCATGGAATGTACCTACTGAAATAAAAGTAATGAAATGAAAGATAGAGTAGGGATCTGTGAAAAGCACCATGTGTCTTTTTTGTGGTCGATTGTACAACTTGCAGCATCTAGCGGTGAACGTGTCGTCTTCCCAGGCGCCATCTCTGTTTTCCGATCAAGAGCAAAAAAGTCAAATTTTAGAGAGTTCCAACTTGAAATTGAAGAGGACTCTCTTTCATGGGCAAGCAAGTCATACAATTTTGATGTGTAAAAAGCTTCAAGCTTCGCTTTCCCTTTCACTATGTACTTGTGTGATGTTCGTGGTGGAGGGTAATGAGGTATGCAGGTTACTTAATTTCATGCCTACTTTCGCGGTCCTTGGCTGCTTTTTTGTGTGAACTGTTTGTTAGTAGCAGCCCTTACACTCAAGTGTTTCATGCTTTTCCTCATTTTTCTGTGGGATTTTTTCGACTCTAATTGTCTACCTTCTTCTTAAGGGGCTTTAACTCCTACAGTCTTCTGTAGTTCCCTCATGTGGTTTTTTAAGTTTTTTCTCCAAAACTAGCAGTCCGGTAAATGTCATCGCTCCAAGCATTTCGCAATTACTCAGGCTAGTTTGTACCAACTGATGATCTATAGGTATTGTATGAACCGATTTTTAACAAATGTTTTAAAAATTTTCAGTTCTGTTTGTCTGGATAATGTAATAAAAAGGTGCCTCCAAGTTAAAGAGATCACTCTTGTTTATAAATCGCGCTAGTAAGTACCTACTTTTAATTCGTATTATCGGTATTATTACTGAGCGAAAAAGCAACGAATTATTTACTACCCTTTTGAACCTAGTTTTGGAAAAAAACTTGAAAACCGCTTACTGCCAGAATAGCGTCTTCATGCAATAATAGGTATTTACCTAGTGCGTGCTGTTTTCGGGGGCAGCCGCTTCCTCGCCACTGGTGGGTTCTCCAGTGCTCCCTCCACCGTTGTTGGTGGGTTCAGGTTGAGCTGGCTTGAGGGGGCAGTCAGCTATAAGATGATCCTCTGACTTGCAGTTATGGCACCGTTTGGGTTGCGGGCCAAGTGTGCACTTGGCCGCGATATGGTTGGAAAACTCCCCGCAGTTGTAGCACCTGACCATAGAAACATGATTATTGTACCTACTCTTTTTTTTTTACTTTTTTCATGGGTGTACAAAATATTAATAAAATAAATTTAGTAGCGACCTGACTGTAAGATCATGCACTATCCGATGATCTGCTGCTATGATACAAGGCTGCAATCGAGGGGGTAACCACTCCAGAGATTCCTTGAGATTTCCTGAGATTCTATAAAGATTTTCAAAGATTCCCAACGATATCCATAGAAAGATGAACCCCGAAGGGTTAACCCCTCCAAAATATTCCAAGATTCCCTGAGATTTCCTAAAGATTTCCAATGATTCCCAACAAGTGGTTAACCCCTCGGCTGCAATATACTCAATGGTGTTGGCCTAAGGTCTCATACCTTATTTTGCGAAATCTCTTCTTGCTGACGGGGCGCCGGCTGGAGCCCTTGCACTCTGAGTCCTCAGGTCCGCTGACATGAGTGGCCTCAAGTCCTTTGTCTGAAGCCTTGCACAGAAACTCCACCACTTCCGAGTCCGCCAGACTCCGGAATCCAGTCATCTTGATCACACTCTGTTGAAGAGACATGCGGTCAAATACACTGAGGGGTGACCTTGGACGTGACAAGGCTCATTCATTATAGATGAGGCAGAGCTGTTTTCTCTCTTTTCTAATTCAGAATGGCCTAACGGAGTCTCCGTTATTTTATTTTAAAAAAGCGTGTGGGTATACTTCCCTTGCCCTGGGCTACCGAAGGTAACGAAGTACTTCTATAGTTGTTTGCTGCTTACTTGATGGACGAAGACATCCTGCGAGCCGTCGTCAGGGGTAATGAAGCCCCAACCCTTGGCCACGTTGAACCACTTGCATCGACCTCTTTTCTTCAGTACGGTTTCGTCGCTGCTGCTTCCACCTCCTGAAATTATTATTACGATCATTCAAATCTGTGTATATGACCGCAGGTTGTGGTAAAAAAACTCCGTCATATGGGAATGTTCAATTTGAGCGCAAGTGCTCACCTTACTTAATTTTGCTATACCATGAGGCTGTGTTGAATATGAAGCACATTTAGCAACCCAGAGCTAAGGCCGCTTGAGCATAAAGATCACGGTTACTTTGATTTTTTCAGGAACCCAGATTTTAAAAAAATGCTTATTGTAGTGGTTGCCTAAAGTTGCGACTTCTGGACAATTTCTTCATGACCCCAAATCCATGTTCATTTCAAAAGTTAACGTGTGGAACACACAAAAATCGCTTTCTGACTGATACAATAGAAGTTTGGAAAATCTAAATTAGTTTTAGCTGATGGGAAAAATAGGAACGAGGGTTGAAAATTACTCCTTTATTAAAATATAATAATAGATATAGCTTTTCGTTGAGAATATTTGAAGTACCTATACTTACATTACCTACAATGTTTGTCAAAAAAGTTTTTTAGCCACTCCCTTGAAGTGGGAAAAACAAGAAGAACTTCGAAACCGACACCAACGCTTATTTTTTCAAAAATACTACACGTATGTATTTCAATGATTGGTGCAGCAGCAGCAGCAGTCGTTTGGAATTTCTTATTTAACGAGGTTGACCTGAAATTTCAGTAAAAGGCGTAGGTATTTAAAGTTTAATATATCTCTGACTGTTAATCTTTATAGCACACTGATATAGTCACAGATAACTCAGAGAATGCCGAATAAGATTACTTATTGATTTTTCGAACTGATAGTGATTTAGACGAATCCTGTCTTTACTTGTTGGAATGAACTAGAGATATCATCGTGGTTAACTGATTTTTTTAAAGAAAAAATACATAAAAAGTGCAAGGCCAAAATCACTGTTTTCTGTAGCAAAATTATATCATCATAGGTCTGATCGGGGGACCAGGTGCACATAGAGTGTATACAGACCGAAGAAAATGTTTGTAGGAGTGCTGTATTTACAATGCAACGACTTGGTATCCACACCAAGACACGAATACAATACCATTTCCATTTACCTGACTATAGTCCCGACCCTCTGGCAGTGTCTGGCATCCAAGCCCACAATCTGCCTCTATACCTCTAGCAGCGCTGGCTGAGAACCAACCGAAATACTGCCCTATTTTTCAGATAGCGTACCACTCCCATTTACAAATATTTTAGTCCCAGAGTTAGTTTTTGAATTTAAAATTTTATTTTTATTATAGAATCTAACTGTCCTTATGAACTTACGTGAACCTGTTTTGATATGGATTTTATAGTTTCCCCACTGGAAAGAAAAGCATCATTAACGCGGTTTCCTTGGCACAGACACGCCTTAGGGTGCCACTCTATACTTGCTGAAAGAGTTGGTATCACCCGAGGTGTGATAGAAAACCTTATAGAAAACGTCTTAATGGTTATTGGCAGACTGCTGATAGACCCACTGAACTTTGAAAGAGAGGAGTAGCAAACAGGTACCTAACGTAACCCAGCCTGTGCCCTGCCCTATACTGATTAAGTTTTCATATAACTAACCCTGAAACCTTCTGAGAGTGAGTGACATTCCTGGAGTTTTTGAGATGCAACCTGACGGAAACGAGGCAGGTGTTGGTACCCGGGTCTTGGGCCGTTAAAGCCGGCGGCTGTAATTCTAGAATTTATATAATGAAGGGTTGAGCAAAAGAATGGCGGCAGCGGCACCCCCTATCCCTATACTCACCGTTTTCCTTGTTGGGGTTGGTCGCGGCGGTGTTGGTTTCGCTTCGCTCTTCGTCCACCATAGTGCCAGTCATACCCTGAAAAATTTTGAGTTACATTTCAGGAATAATTCAAATTTATAAGCCTCACAAAATGAAAATTTCTTCACAGGCGTCGAAATAGGAGAGGGGACGCGGGTGGATCACGCCATGCGTTCTACGCAGTTCCACGCGCGGCACACGCCATGTTTAATAAACCCGGCAAAACACTCTTCTCATTCATTCATTTCCTCATAAATTACATCACTTTCTTAAAAACAGACATTTAAAACGCATACATACCTATTTATGTACAAACTACCTCGGCTCCTTCTTCATAGGAACTGAAGTTGTTACCAAAAATCACCAATTTTACCTAGAATTTGGGACAGTTGAGGGGGAATTTTTTCGGGTGATATAAGCGACTGGTTATGTTTCGATTATGGACAACAACGTTAGCTTAGGGTGGGTGAAGAAGGGTCTTCCATTCTATTGAAATTGGACTTTGGGATAATGTGTTTGTGTGGCCCGGGTATGGAGGTGAAACATAACAACTCCGAATGTCGGATGCGTGTTCTTGAATTAATTCTTTGGAATTTGAGTTAGAGGAAGCCGGTAGCCGGTTAGGATGCTTCTATTTGTAGAGCTATCAGTTCTACACTATAGGTTTACCTACGTCATCAGAGCCTATAGGGTGGTCTCGAGGCTTTCTAAAGTTCGTGCTTGGACACTTGTGGGTGGGGTGAGGCATTATAGGGAAGACAATAATAGCTTATTTTGAAATTGTTGAATTCATATAATGTAGCCATATTCAAACGAATTTGATTTATATTTGAAGCTTAAGTCTGCTGCACTATTCTGCCTTCAGTAAGAAATAAGTAATTACTGGTGTCGGATTCGTTTCTGTGAGTCTCTTGCCTAGCTCCTGCTGACTTCTCTTCGGCTTCAGCCAGAATATAATGTGGTGTCCACTGTGTCCAGGGTCCCCCGGGTCGGCACTGTCGGTTACGCATAGTACATACATAGTAGCTTTTTGAATTGAAGCCACCCTAAAATAAGAAACGTTGAAAAACCAGCTTTACCGGTGGACACCCCCGACTTCTAACGTTCCATGAATAAGGGTATTGGTACCCTGGAACGGATTTTAGGGGTGAACCGACGTCTGTGAGAGTGATTACAAAAACTCGAACCCCCTGGCTTGCGGGCACCTTTTCAAAGTTCAGCTCTACCTGCAACATTAAACCTATATGTAGATGCATTTTTGTTTGGGTCTTCCTGCCCTAACCTAAGCCGATGCTGCGATGCCTCTTACTTAGTCATTCCCCCTT
Organism: Mesopsocus fuscifrons; assembly: GCA_950004255.1. Lineage (NCBI taxonomy): Eukaryota > Metazoa > Arthropoda > Insecta > Psocodea > Mesopsocidae > Mesopsocus > Mesopsocus fuscifrons. The sequence continues at coordinate 9,262,059 of OX465377.1, forward strand.
TCCTTTTACTTGTAAGTATAGGTAACAATTTTGTTTATCAAGCTTGGAGTACAGATTGAAAACTGATCAATTGATTAGACTTACGAATTCCAGCTGAATTCTCCAGTTTCCAGAGCTGGAAACTAACCCTAACCCTATTGTAGAACAGGACCTATAATGATTTTTTTTTTTTTTTTTTTTTTAGGAAGATGAGGGTCTCAACCTGTGAACGGGCTAAGTAGGTATAACGATTAGAAACATCACATTGAATTTCAAAGACGAGTTTTAATGTTGCACTCCCAGACAACAAATCACTTTTGACACCATTTTGCACCAAATTACAAATTAGGAACAAAATGAGAAAATAAATTAAAACAATTTAAACGAGAGTTTTGTACATTATTATACCTACGCAGTATATGTATTACGAGAACATTTGTTTTTGTACAGCGTACCATAGTAAAGTGCAAACGACATAACTGATATAGCAAAAAACATTTAGAAAAACTTGGGATGCCTGTCTGTTGACACTACCCTTACCGTTTGCCCTCCCTCACTACGAACTTGATAGGTTCGTAGGTTTAATTAACGAATCAACTGACTGTTCAGGTAATGTCACCACTAGGTATAGGTAGGTCCAACACATTGCTTTTTGTCAGTCTCACTTTTCTTCACTCTCTTCTGTTTTCAGTTTACCAAAAATTGAAACTTTACCAGGCCAGCTGCTGTTTGAATAATTTTTCACGATAAACATCAAGTATTTTATATACGTTACGATTGAAGTTCTAACAGTACTTCAGTTATGAAAAAGCATGTAAAAGTGTAACACCGCAAGGATTATTATACATAATCAGCATATCAACATTGCAGCGCTTGAACGAGAAATTTTTGCAGCTGTATTCCAGTAAGTACTTATTTTGAGAATCAGAGTATTTTTTAGTGTAAGTAGTTTTCTTTGTTTTGTTTTAGTTCCAAAATATAACGAATTGTAAGGGTTAACTATGCAATAATGATTTCCAAGTGGGTAATAGTTACCTATCTTCTGCGCTCGCTTTAAACAAAAAAGTAGGTAACTTTACCTTGGAATAGACATCGCATTCATCGTATCCCTAAAAATGTATATAGGTTTTTTGAATCTTTTTGAGAAACTCCAATGAAAATGTTTTCAGAGGGCAGAATTCCTGTATGTTATGCCACAAACACAACGTCAAGTCGAAAAGACAAATTTTTTTGTGAAACCAGATCTAGTTTGGTTTCAGCATTAGAACATTTACATTTACGCTATAGCACAATAACAAAGCTACAAATTTACTGTTTTAAACAAAATATAGTTACAAGCCTACATAAACATTAATCAGTCAAATACATTTTGTTCAGTAGAGGACGGTGGGGTAATCCTTTCTAAAAGGTGACTATTTTTTTACAGATTTAAGATTCGCCAAGTTGGACCTTGTACCTTGGACCAAGTACCGATAATTTTGAACTTGGTTCGTCTTTTCGTCGCCTGCCACTAAGCTCGGTCCTTAGCCATAAATCTCAGTTTCAATGCTTTTAATAAAGTTTGACTAACTTTCACCGGTGCAAACTACTTACATAAATATACCATGCAACACTGTTTATGTTCAGTGACTGCCAAAAATTAGAAAGCGAAAGGACTCGGGCCTAGTGACTGCGAAACTTTTAACTCCACGATGGCTTCAGAATGCTTCTCACCATTGTTTCGCAGATACTTTAGGTCGTTATTTTCTTGTAATTTTAATACTCTTTACGAACTCTTCGCGGACCCCTGGGGTTCGCGGAAACCCGATCGAAAACCAGAGGTGTATCTACATGGATTCCACTACGCCTGCAAAACCATGATTATATAATTCTAAAGTTGGTGTACACGGATTGCAAAGTTACTATTCGGGCCCCTATATTAGTATGTGCGAACCCAGGTTGGAAACATAAGGGCAAAAGATTCCAAAATGATAGATAGCAGCTAATTTGACCTTCTATTAATGAAAAAATCGTATTTTCGCGAAGAGGGTGGGGTCATCATTTGCTAGGTCCCCATTCCTGGGATATTTCTTTAGTGTTTGTCAGTAAGTCGAATATTTCAAATGTTGCAACCTTAATTTTTCTGGTGGTGTCTTTGTCTGAAATCAAACTTTCTGTAACTGTTCATCTGAAGTAAGTAAGTATGTCCTTTCAGTGTCTTGCATGCTCTTACAAATGTGTAAATTTGTAGGTATTGTGTAATTAGTGACTGTAACTGCAGGTAGGTAAGTCATACGTATCAGTTCAGCGCTACCACTTTCAGTCCTGTCCACATTCCGATTTGCAGCCATAGTGCATTTGTACCGATAAAACAAGTAACGTAATATGTCTATGTAAAAAGTAATGTACTTAGTAAGTAGGAAGTCTGGTAAGTATGTAAGTCATTTTTGCTTTCTAAGCCAGTTGTCAAGTATAGGAATAAGTTTCTGTCTTTGGTACAAGTCCTCGCATCAGTCGCAGAATAATAAGTAGGTATATACGAGTCTCGTATTGCGACATTTTGCTTCAGTTTTCACGTATCAGTCAGTTCGTAGTCTGGTTTAGTAAAGTTCCTTTACGAAAACCTGTCTGGTCCGTTCAAATCAGGTATACGTATTTTCACAAGTAATCTAGTTGTAGTGCGTATAGGTATGTGAGTAGTTTAAGTGAGTAAGAAGTAACAAAGAAATATTTGTTCGGTGGGTCATTGGTTGGTGGGGTTTGTTGCTGGTGTCAAACAGTAATTTTTCAATCGAAGGGTGTCCACAATGATATCAGGTTGATATTCCTTAAGATTTGATTTGAAGCCATCGTGAAATTGAGCTTAGGGGGAAAGCTATGTTACACCACCTGTCTATGTGCATTCTATGACGGTAGGTCGAGTCTCCTGCGCTGGCCTACTCTGTGGCATGTGAAGGTTATTCTGCTGATGCTCCAGCACTTCGAATGACTCTCGTGAGTCGTTGTCAGCCGCATCTCTCTCCATACTCCCTGTAAAAAGCAAATCATACTAAGAATTAACACGGGGGCGTCTCGGGAGTGTATAGGAGATTATGGAATTGATACATTTGTCCGGCCGTTTATACAGTTCGATAATATTCGTTCTATAGTCATTTCCAAGGGTAATGATGCTGGAGCTTATGTAGTCATCTCGGATATTGGGATTTCAGGGGATTTCCACTCACCAATGCTGACGTCAGAGCCTGCGTACTCATAGTAGCCAGGGTTGGGCGATCCAGCCATTTGTGCGATAGCCAGTTCCTCCTCAATTGTATTTGGCCTGCAGCTTGTTGTCTTCCAATGCGTTCTAAATAGAAAGTCATACGGGATTAATGGATGATTTATTCAGCCGAGATTTTTACACTATTTTTTTTTTTTTTTTTTGCTTGCTACATGATACAAGGAACACTAAAACATTTTTTGCCGATTCGTGCATGACAGCAAAAAGCCCAACGGCATAGGTCCGCACTAAACTGAGTTAAACATGGAATTTGTACTACTGGAAAGTGAGAGTGATTGGTTAGGTAGAGGAGCTCACCTCAGGCCGGATGCGCTGATGTACTTTTTGGCGCATCCTTGGCATGTGTACGGCCTCTCATTGGTATGTAGTCTCTTGTGAAGTTTGAGATGAACGAACTGTGTGAATTTAGCGGGGCAGAGATCGCAGGCGTAGGGTTTCTGCCCGCTGTGCAGCCTTAGGTGCGTTTTGAGATTAGACGTAGAACTAAACCTTTTCTTGCAGATGTCGCACTGGTGTGGTTTCTCACCTGAAAAAATAATATTATGATATTATGATATTGTAATTTACATCGGACTCTATGGATGGGAACGGCTACGAAACAAAATGTTTTCATCTATATCAACGACAAGATCACTTTTTTTTTCTCGTTATCAAACTGACCTGTGTGAACGAGGTGGTGTTTCTGCAAGTGAGCCAGCTGAGTAAAGCTTTTGGTGCAGACGCCACACCTGAACGGCCTCTCTCCAGAGTGCGTCCTCAAATGTACTTTGAGGTTGCTCAGTTGACCGAAAGTCTTGAAGCACACGTTACATTCATAGTGCATCTTGCCATCCTTCTTCTTCAGCGGGTATGGCAGTGAGCGGAAACCGCGGTTAGTGGATGACGTGGGGGAAAGTGGTGGGGAATGGAGGTGGGGGTTGTATACGCTGTTTGGTGGGTACGTGGAGGGAAGGTAGTAGTACTGACTCCCTGGAGAAGGGGACTGTCCCCGCGGGGTTGGGGAAGGAGAGCGGGGACTGCTGCTGTCAGGGCTGCACTGGTATCGGTGGGACTTTTTGTAGGAGTAAGCCATCTCTGTGGGTGACGTGGGTGGAGGAGTCACCTCCTTCGGGACTTGAGGCTCTCTCCTATTCTGCAGAAGAATTGTCTCCAAGATTGAGCTCGACTGAGGAGGTGCCGGTGGGGTTGTCGTGCTGTTGACGATGTGCTCATCCTCGTAGTAGACTGCAGGTGGGGTTATGTGCACCCTGGGCTCTTGCAGTGGAGGGGGAGCAGGTCCTTCCTGGATCTGCACTTCTTCAGTGCTCTCCGCGAACGCCTTATTCATCTTGATCTTGACCTTCCGGTACTCATTCTTCACGGGCTCCGGTGCCGGTTGGCTGACTGTCATTTTCTCCTCGTCTTCTGGCTCTTTTTTACTGCAGAAAAATCCAAGAAAGAAATTAATGACCTAGCTGTATCTCGACTATAAATTTGCGCTTGGCTATACCAATTTTCTTACTTCCGTCGTTCTGTAGTGGACTCATCCTGAATCCCTCCATTGCCTTTTGCTACTGTATTATCGAAAAGTAACGTTGTATATATACCTGTAGTCAATGACGTAGTTCTCCATGTCAGAGTCACTGGAATCCTCTGGTGGGGTGAGTTCATGATACTCAGTAGAGTGGTATCCCTCATCAGAGCGCACAGAGCCATTGCAGGCACCTGGTGGGCTGCGCTGAGCAGTAAGCGTCTCGTAGGTGGGAACGGCTCCCCCTGCGGGGCTACGCTGCCCTCCCAGAGCATCATAGGGAGGGACTGGCGCACCGGGAGAGCTGCGTTGTGCCGTCAAAGTCTCATAGGTAGGTGGGTTTCCGTCGAAATCCACGCTTAAGCGATACGTGGCAGTCGAGTGTCGACGAGGAACTGGAGCTGAAATTTGAAGAATAAAATGTGCAAAATTATTACAGTGATATGACAAAGGTGAACGATGCTTCACTTAAGAGGTTTCACTGAGGACTATAGACTCAGTATTTTTTTGCATTTGCATCATGGTATTTTCAATTTTGAATTAAAAAATTCGCTGATAAAAGAAACGTACGTTTAGGGCTGCGTATCTGGTCCGGTAGCGGGAGAGCAGGGAGGGTAGGGTGAGGAGGGTAAACAGGGCACACAGGGCCATGTTTCAGTGTCTCCTCCTTCTTTGCTTTGTCTTCTTTGATAGGGGGTTGCTGCTGTACCTGTTGGCCTGAAATAAAAAATATTCACATCAAAATTATAAATATATTACCTGAATTTCATTAATTAATGGTTCGTGTGAAGCTAAGAGTCCTGCTACATTACAGTAGGTACCTAAATTACTCTGGGTAAATTGAAGATTACATCCCAAACATCAACTGAATAAACAAATTTATGGAGTAATGATTTTGATTGAAGTTTGTTACTTTTATTTTGAGGATGTATCCAAAAATTGTAATGACTTACGTATCCTGAGCAGCATGAGTTCCCCAGTGAGCGGGTAGTTGAGCCTCTCGGCGAATTCTCGACAGTACCAGACCAGAAGCTCCTGGTTAGGGAGGATGGGCTTGATGGTGTAGAAGTAGATACACATCTTGTACTGGCATGCAATCAGGTTCTGGCTCTCCGAGCTGTATGCTGGGTTCACGTACCGCATCCAGTTGGACTTGGCGACGTCGAATCCGTCGATGTAGTAGAACAGCTCATTCTCCTTGTATACCTACAGTGAAAAGGAAATTAGTTCATCTGGACAGCCGAGTAACCAGAAACTACAGCTTACCACCAGAGATTTGTCCTATTTTCAGTCTGATTTGACACATCATCAAAACGGCAAAGGGTTTCTGCGAATTTTTCAAGATGTATTCTTACTCGAGAGCCTGGTTTTTTTTTTTTACTTTAATTTAGTTCCACTTCTTATAGGAGGGATAAGGGTGCAATACGTATAAAAAGAAGTCAAGCCATTTCGTAGGTAAATGCCAAATGCGGATTTTACTACTGAAATGGTTTAAATCCTGAAGCGACAGGAATTTTTTCGTCTCCTGTATTTGGTGATGACTTCGATTTATAATACTTAAATGTATCATCAAAAAAATTATTTTTTGGAAGAAATCCCTATTTTTCTCGCCTCTAAATTAAAAGTGTTTAATTAATACGGGAAGAGCCTAAATGATTTGAAGATAAACCTGTAGCACCCTGTACCTGCGTAATAAACTGGTATAAAACCTCTACAATTTTTACAATAATTAAGTACTAGTTACTCTATTAAAATTAATCCCACTACCACGGCTTTTGGAAATTTATATATACACAAAGGAAATAAAATCATACCTCGTATCTGGGAGATCGCTCCTTCTTCATTTGAACCTAAAGTTAGTGAGAGAAACAGAAAAGTAAGCATTAGCTAAAGGACAGTCCACACCGCAGTTAGTCATTTGTACAGTTCACCACCTTGGCTGGGAAGATACCTTTGAACCGGTGCAGTGTGTGTATGATTCTATAGTCAGGTGCTAGATAATATCCATATTTTTTACCTCCATGGAGGGCTGTATTCTACGAGGTTCCCTTTTTTGATAGACCGAACAACGGACTGGGCTAATTGAGAGGAATCATTGAGTTTGGTCTACGTCATCGCTTTCACTTACGTAACGTCCACTTACATCGAACCACCTTGCTAAACGAATGGTATATTTCTGGACTAAAGAAATTGGGCCTCAGGGAATCAGTGTCCTAAATTTTCAGTTAAATGAAATCACACTTTGTATAGGTTAGGTATCCTATTCTCGTCAATGTTGTAGTAATTTTACAAAATCTAATTCTTTCTCAGATTGTTCAAATTATAGCAAGAGGTAAATTATTTAACATTCAGCAACTGGTATACGTCTGTATACTACCAAGCTTTTAGGGATACTATACCTACACAAAAACTTAAAGAGAGCTGTCACCGCGTAGAATGGAAAAGCAACCTCCACAGGACAAGCATATCGTTGCTTGCCAGGTAAACCACCAATAAATGATTATTTACAATACAGTGTTTCTGGTTATGGTGCTGACTGATGTTCAACTTACCCTCCAAAAGTATTTGCGATTGGCGGTTTGGGGGACCGAATCTTTGGCGTAAATTTCTCCCACCAAGGGGCCAAAGCGCGTTCCGCGAGGAATATATCCCGTGCTCCAAACACCCAAAACCTGCAAACAGAAGCTTCTGGTGAAATTCGCCATTTCCAGGAACCGTCTCTTATACTCTCTGAACCGAAGGTGTAATGCGGATTTTGTAATTTCCAGTCAGAATAAATAGTGGTTTTGAATGTTTAGTATTATTTTATCCAGTTGTAGAAAACACGTTCAAATCAGGTAAGGTGGCAGGGGCCAGTGAAATCATGCTAAATTTCACTGTTTTTGTCACCAACAAATCGAACAATTAAATATTTGTTTGTATTGCTTATGCAACTCAGCCGTAATATTGTAAGAAGACTAGCAAAACTCAGGTGGAGGGGTTCTATACAAACTTCCTAAAGAGTAGGTGTAGAGTCGCTGGACCACCCTCTCGGAAAATTAGAGAGCCTCGGCGATTTGGCGGCTGTTGGACTTGTGAGCCGAACGTCTGCCGTTAAAGATCTGAACAATTTTTCTGGGTAACTTACATCGCTGAGAGCCTGGGATGGCTTAAGGACCAGGTTCCTGGGCAGGGATGCCTCCGCCTTGTTGCGGCAGCCAGGTTCGGTGGAGACATCAGGTACGATGTACACTACATGTTGGTCGAACTCTTCTTCCTTCATAATCGCCACATCAAAACAGTCTTGGGAAGCATCCTCTCCTGCCTGAGGCTGCGATTCTGCTGCTTCTCCCTTTAAAGATGAAAAATAAAACATGTAATATGTTGTATGATGTGTAAGCGCAATCCATGCATACCTATACCTACATAATTTTATTTTGAAACTTGAGTCTTTTGACTAGTCGCTGAGTTCCTTAGTTCTGGTTGTTGGCTTTTTTTATCTCATTGGCTTCTTCTTCCTAACTTTATACCTAAATTTTGTAGTGTAAGGGTGGAGAGTATAGGTACAAAATCCTGGCTGAGTCCCTAATTCAATCCTCATCTTTGGTAATGAGTTGAGTAAACGTGAAAGACATGCCGGCGCTGTGAAAATTAAGTCAGCAGGTTAAGTGTATAAAAGGCCGCGTGGAGGTAAAACTAGAACAGGAGAAAGCTGACAGGAACCGGGACAGAAAGCAAAAGGCTGCCGGGGCTGTAAGCGGTCGAGCGCAAATATAGGGCAGAGGTCTAGGATCGATCACAGGTCCCTCTCGCTTAATGATACCACTCGCCACGTACCTATACGTCACTATACAGCTATTTTATGCAATTGGAAGGCCACTAAAAATTAAATATTCATTCGGGTGGGTAAGCTGTGATATGTCCTTTTAGTTGCTCCCTCATACAAAAAGTGCACTTTATTCCATGCACCTATAGCAACACGTGTGGCCACTACCGACCTTTCTCTTTTATTTACTGTTATTGAAGAGGTTCCAAGGAATCTTCCTCAGTGTTTACCTTGCATAAAAAATTGTAAAAGAAACGATGACTTTTTTAAAAGGGATTATGACTTATTCAAAGAACTTCATACATAAAGAATTGTTATTGAACGAGATTAGGTCACTGGCAACTGCATCTAGTCAAGCTTATCAGCGATTTAGAACCAAACTCTCGAATCTCAGTTTTGTTTATCTGCAGACTGCTTCTGGCCCCAGGGGGGTTACAGATGAGAATGCTGTTTTGAGCAGCAAAGCGGTCGTGGGATTCTCCAGCGAGAGCACTATGCAGGGAGAGGGCCCCCCTCCCTCTTTTGACCTAGTTTTCCAGACATGGTGACCCAGTATCCCTCTATACCCCCCCCCCCCCCATCCCCCCATTCCCACCCACCCTCTTCCCTCCTTCGATCCACGCTGTCATACATCGCTACAGCAGAACCAGAGAATGGCGTCGGAACCCAAAATGGCGATCATTAGGCTTGATGTGGAGATGGTATTCACAAGGCCCAAGCAACAAGTGAAACAGCCCACGTGCATGCTCACATTCATTTCATTCTGTAACGTTACCTGCCTATCCAAACAGGCATTTTCTTATTTTTGATGATAAACCTTTGTATGAAAAATTTTTACGCTAATGCATGGCAATTTCGATTTTCCATTCTTAAAAATTATTTTGATGAAGATCGAGTGAAATTTCTCTCCACTCTCCAGGGTTCCCTCTGGCGCCAACTAGAGCTGAATGTGACATGTAACTCTAGAAAGCCCAAAGTCGTTACAGTAGATCTGATACACGTATAGTTACATGGACGCCATTAGGTTGCTAGCGAGTTAAAATAAAGGGTCCGACAACAGTCGCACTTAACTTTCTCGCCCAGAATGATTTTTTTTTTTTTTTGGTTTTTTGAGATTTTTTTGCGGGCGTAATTTTTAAGCAATCGAAAATCGGTTGAAAATGACCCACGAGCATCTATCTGAGATCACTCATACCAAATCTCACGTCTGTCATTTTATTACTGTAGTCCCAAATGCGTTCCGACCATTAAAAAACGTGGTTTCTCATTCTCAACTCATTTTCGACACTTTTTTGACTACAACGGCCGTAATTTTGAAGATAACAAAATTCTGTTCGACAGATGTTTAAGTTACATGGTTCTACACCAATTTACCAAATTTCATGACAATCGGTCAATAAATGTGAATGGCGCCGAAACGATCGAACTTTGGTCCAGAACGGCCGTAATTTTCAACCAATTCAATTTTAGTTGAAAATGACCTCGAAGCATCTATTTGTCAACACACATACCAATTTTCAGTGTTATAGATTGAAAAGTGTACCGTCGGCGCTTGTCTAAGTAACCAAAAACACGATTTTTGAATTATTTTGGCGGTTTTTTGACAATAGCGGCCGCAATTTTCGACCAATCAAAAAATCCTTGAAAATGCCCCTCGGCAGTGATTTTAGACAGGTCCATACCAAATTTCATCAAAATCGGATGAACGGTATAGGCGCTAGAGCACTGCACGGACTGACTGACGGACGGACTGACTGACTGACGGACGGACTGACGGACGGACAGACTTTTTCCAGAAACCACTTTTTTGGACTCAGGGGACCCCCAGGATCATGGGAAACCCAAAATCTCAATTTCGAAATTTTGCACGAAAACAATACTTTCTCGCCATATATGGCTAGCGAGAAAGTAAAAAAACTCTCAAGTGCAGGAGTTGAAGACCATTTCCACGGCCCTCGGTTATGCCATTCATTAATGGGGCCCGCCTGGAGTTTAAAGGAGAGAGGTATCCATGTTGTTTATACATTTTTCTTCTTCGGTTAAAATACAAAGTGAAAATATTTAATAAATAAACGACATGGATGATGTTACAAGTGTGAGGTCCAGAAGAAAGAGATTTGACCTATAGTTACGAAGGATCAAAATTTAGCTCAAATTGGACTGCAATAATTGCAAGTTGGTCTGACTCCTATATTTTTCAGTAACCACTCTCTAAACTCACCTGTCTCATTTTGAACGTGCATTTATCTTTGGTTCCCATCGAGACTTCTCATCCTCTTGGGACACAGCTTTCTGGAAATAGAAAAACACGATCGTTATTACTGTGAAATGCTACAATTACAACAACTGGGGTAATATCGTATAGGTAGGATAGGTGACTTCGTGTTTGTAAATTTTTATAGCGGATGTTTTGGTTTTTATAAACAATACATTCTTGTACATTCTTGATAATAGACAAGAACAATAATTATGTGATTCCATGATGAAATTTATCTGACATCTAATGGTTAGGGGAGTGGGGGTCATCCGATAGAACTTCAGTTGAAGCGAACTGATACTTCTATTTGGCCAGGGGAAGGAGCGCTAGCAAACAAAGTAAACTGCATGAGGACAGCAGTCGCTGAGCCCAGAATAGTTGGCCTTGTACGGTATTTCGAATAATCACGTAATCACTGCGTGACATTCTCTGTCTCTTTGGGCTTGCCTGGATCTCTGACAAGCCACAGAGTAGGACTTGAGTGCCGAACTTAGGAGAAGATTGTGGAAAAGGGTGATGGGGGAAGCCCTGCAACTTAATGCTCAAGTGGTAGTGGTAGACTTCCCATGGAGGGTTCTATACTGATTTAGATGTGTTCCGAACCACCATGGGTGACTGCCGATCAGAAAGCTTTTCGTGATGAACTGGATACCAGCCGTGCTCTAAAAATAACAAGCATCGTAACTATACCCAAAGGTAATTGATAACAACTACAATATTGGTAGTACTCATTCAAGAAAAATCATCACAACAATAAATCATGCTGCCTGTAGAGAATCGTGCGGTCAGAGAGGGGTTAACCACTCGTTGGGAATCATTGAAAATCTTTATAAAATCTCAGGGAATCTTGAAATTTTTGGGAGTGGTTAACCCTTCGGAGTTCATCTTTCTAGGAATATCGTTGGGAATCTTTGGAAATCTTTATTGAATCGCAGTGGAATGTCAAGGAATCTATGGAGTGGTTACCCCCTCGGCGGCCAGTATGCTTGCGCGCAATAGATTTGGCTCTCTTCTTTACGTTTCTTGTAACTGTCAGCCAGTGTGGGTCTTTCTGTGGGTAATTTGGCTCCTTCCATCAGGAAGTCGCGATACTTCCAACCTAATGTTACTGCTCTCATGGAAGAAATAACCTTGCTCGAATTGGTGCCCATCCAACAGACTGCACTTGCTCCGTCGTCCGTAATATTCTAGATAAGCAACGTTTCTTCTTAGGAAAGCCTACACTTTAAACTTGAAGAGAGACGTTTTAAATATTAAAAGCTAAAGTTTCCATCTCATCTAAGAAAAGACCATAGCCTTATTATTGTAAGAAGGCTGAGTGCAGCTTTTAATTGCGAAACATTGCTGAAGTCACATGCGAAAAATTTTAAGATGAGAAGCCAACTTTCGGTTTCAGAATGGACTGAAGTTCTCTCTGAAATATTTGTTTACTAGGTCAGCTTTTAATTTTAACTCTAGAATTATAGCGTTCCCTTGAATAAAAGGAAAAGTGCAGCCTGCAGCATCAAGCAGCGAAGCCATTGCGAAACAGAAACTCGTTTTATTTCAAGCCTGACAGCGAAAGTCGTACTTTTACTAATGCACTCCGACAGGCATCCTTAAGAAATCGAGGGGGCTCTCTAGACGGACCAAACACTTCTATAGTGTCATCGAAGTACTTCAGTGTAGGAGCACAGGGATGAATAGGAAAATGTTTCAAAAAGAAAAACCCAGGTAGGGCAAAAATGGCTTATAAGTCATATTGCTGAGGAAACCCTTCCATATTGTATAGGTATATAGATGCAGCGAGTAGAAATTACAATCTCAATCTAAGTACAGGTAAGCAGAGGAGAATGCCGATAAGATCAATTTTATGACTCGTCTCAGTCATTTCCCAGAGTTCCTCTCTCCATGTGCAGAACCAGGCTACTCAGCTAGCCTTTTAAGAGCGAGGGGGTAACCACTCCAGAGGTTCTTTGAGATTCCATAACGATTTCCAAAAATTCCCAACGATATTCAAAGAAAGATGAACCCCGAAGGGGTAACCACTCCAAAAAATTCCAAGATTCCCTGAGATTTCATAAAGATTTCCAATGATTCCCAACGAGTGGTTAACCCCTAGTTTAAGAGTGACCACCCACAACTTTTTTAATTATCTATGTCATGTTTTCTAGGAAACTGTTGTATATTTTTCTTCATGTCCCGATATTACCAGTTTTCTGGTTGTAGGTAGAACTAGGCAAGGCTTTCATAGCAAAATGTGCATTTGACTGCTCCGGCCGTCAATTATTTATTTTTACTCAGCGACTGTTGCTGTGAACAACTGGCTTGCGTTGCCTTTATTTAGCCCTTAACTCAAAAAGGCCTAGTTTCATATTTTTTAATTTTTAACAGTCAAGGCATTTTTTTCTGTCAGAACGAAAGTCACTTGATTTTTTAGTATTAAGATTTTGAAGTGTTTACATGAATTTACCGACAGATGGCATGATGATGCAATGCTTTATGGTGTGAAAAGAACGATGAAGTAGAATGGGGCAGATATAGCTTTATGATTCCATCTGCCGACAGAAAGGGGAACTCTTGCCTAACCCCCCCCCCCCCCTTCTTCTGCCCCCTCCAAGACTCCATGCCTTTTTCTTAAAGATTGTAAATTTAGAGGACACTGCATGTCCAGCACGAGCCAAGTTCCAGGCCTCCCTTCTCCTTCTTCGGTATTTGGAACGGATAGGGACGTATGCAGTTGCAGGCATACTAAACTTATTTTTGTAGAATTACAGCATATTTATTAAGTGCCTGGTCAAAATTAATATCCAGACGGATACCGCATGATTGAGAATTTCTGATAGCTAAGTAAGCTATATGATAACATTATTAATTATAACAATATATAGTTACAGTTACAGAAAATTGTTGGATATTTATCTGTTCTTCCTATTATTTTTAAACCTATCTACTGACTTTTTTTTTATATACATTTTTTTTTTTTTTTTAGATATTTCGTAGTGGAGCGAACATAATTCTCTCCTGTCTCTACTTCACTCGGAGGCAAAATTTAGGCGAAAGTTCAGTCTTTCCAACGATGGGAAAGAATGGGAAACCATTCGCCGCTCTCCATTTTAATTCAATGATTTGCAGTTGCAGAAATGCTTCTATGCAGTTTTCTATTTATCATGCACATCCAAAATATGCATTTGGCATGCAGTTAAAAGAACAGGTTGGAAAAATATGAAATAAAATCTTAAGCTAAAAAATAACTAAATCTATGTCCACTGAAAACCGAGCGGGCTAAATATGGAAATTCCATCAATCCGCTCTGAATTTTTAGCGACTTTTAGGGAATTGTATTTGCATGGGAACGGCAAATTGCCACCACACTACTAAATAGGTAAGTGCGTTTGAAAGCCAAAATTCCTAGGGAAATTAAAGCCTTTCGCCAAAAACTGCTGAAATATCCGCTGAACATGCATAAAACAAAAATATGCATTTATTGCGGAGAATTTTGAAAATATGCAAATACATGCACCAAAATAAATCTGGTTACCTGAGTACCTAGTTAAGGCCACACTTTTACAGCACAAATGAAAACAACTTTCAGTCATTGATTTTGTTTTTAAAATTTTGAATGAAGGTTAGCAGCAAAAGGTTTTGTACTGCCCTGAGATTTTGATAAGTTGCAATTTTTAATCTTATCCCGATTTGCAAATAATGTATCCAGTAAATAAAAAATAAAAATGTATAAAGGTCTTTTACAGTTAAGACGAATTTCTGCATTTTGTATTTTTTTCTGGAAATATAGGAGAATCGGACTTTAAAACTTTTGTTTCACGTAAATCCGAAGTAAAAGGCAATTTTTAAATATATCGGTCTTAAGAAGCTATTACAATTCGTTAGAATTAAAAATGTCCTCTTGTCCGCTTGATGAAGTGATGAGTGAGTCAATAGTTCCGCATTTCAGAGTACTATCACAGTCAGTCAAGGGTGGAGGTAACTTAATACAATACATGTAAAATAATAATGTAAATTTTCATTATGTAGTTCGACGGGTAGGCCTGTTGAAAATTAACCCAAATAAAAATTAGAAATTCTCTTAAAATAGGGCGAAAACGCAAGTGACGGTGACGGACAGTCAGTGTAACCTAGGCCTACTAACCTTGAAAATTTTCAGGTCGTGAAAACCGGTTAAAAAGGGGAACACTTACCCCTCGCTTGGATCACTTGTTTACCAAAACGAACTACTAATTTTTAAATAAAATTGATGATTTAAATATGCACAAGCAGATTAGATTTTGTGCTGACTAGCTGTAGTCTGCTCGACGGTCTAACAATAAGTGACAGTAAAGTACTTTTACTTCCTTGAACCCCTGCACAAGCGCGAATGGACAGACGACCAACTTACTGCTAGAAAACCAGCAAATCAAACGAACTTTTTATAAAAAACGGAATATACCTATTTGATCATTTTATGAAGTCAAAATGAAATTTGTAATTTTTGAATTGCTTGACGAAAATTTTAAAATGTGGGGTAGGTCAGTAGGGTAGTGGAACAAACGAAACCAGGCTAGCCACCTTTGCAAATCATCTTTCTGATGCACGAAATGGATGCAAAAACAAACTGTGAAAATTTTGAAAAATAAATTGCATACAATTTTATCATCTGTAATTTGGGATGAAGGTCTTAGTTGGTACCAAATTATTACCTAATTTTAATTATTTCTACTTCAATATCTATTGTATGTTCATTGTTGTCATGCACCCACAGGGCCCCTATTGCTGAAAAATTTGGTAAGTAACCTTATTTTAACATGTAGTATAGGACCTATGTTTGCCCAAAAGCCTCAGTCAGTACCTAGGTATGTGTCTACAAATATTACAAAAAATCTGGGAACTAAAAAGTAGCAAAAGTTAATCAGTTTTTTATTTGTATAGTTGGGGACCAAGAATTTTCAATCTCAGATAGGTAGGTACCTACTTCTTTTTTTATTTTTTTATATTTATTTTCTATTGTATACCATCACCTCCAAAAGAATTAAATCCTCGCAGCCGAAAAGGTACCTGTTTCTTTTTCTCGCAATTTTTGCATAGTTACCTATACTTCTTTGCACTCATTTTTCCGGTTTCTATGGTTAGGTTCTCTAGTGAGTAGCAAAACGTAGGGTGAATCATAAATAATTTTAAAATCAATTTTTTCCTTGTAGTTGGCAATCACCTTACCAAGAACACAACAAGATCACATTCACCAAGGGAAGTACCGGCTTACTTCAGAAAAGTACCGACTTCTTAACCGACCGAATAAAAGCCACCGCCACTGACCGGCCTCAATGTTGAATGCTGTGTGTAGGGTAGGATCTCACCCCTCAGAGATTGCTAACGTAAGCTAACAACGGCGGGCCCCCTTCAGACTTCCGCAGTGCGAGTTGGCGGTAGCGCCCATGCCCTAGCAACGGCACCCCAATCATTTTGCACCAGCAACACTTACAGCAGGCTGGTTTTCCTTACTGCTTAATACCGTTTATAATTTTTTACGGGGATGTTAGCTATCGGAATATTTTCTGCTTGGTAGTAAGATCATCGTACAGAAGAAGCTTTCAAAAAAAATTTGGATGAAATTGTTCAAAAGGCCCAAAAGTGCCTACTTAATTTTTATGAAGCCATTGTGAGTGAAAAGTAATGTACCCACATTTTTTTACGTAATAGGTACTTACTACAAAAAAGCTTCCAATTTTACAACTTCTTTCAATCATTCATTTGCCGTATTTCTATGTCTATAGGCCTATTGCACCACGTCTGTCTTCTTTCATCTACATTCTACACTCTGAAGCACTGAACAGTGCTGTCTCTCTCGCTCTTTGCAGTTTGCAAGTGCAAGTCAATAGATAGGACTCCCCATTCACTTTCCTCTGAGCCGGTGCAACACTGCAAGTGTTCCCATTCCAACTTTTCCCCTACTTTTAAAAAATCTATGAACTCCCGAAAGCCATGAATGTTTTCAATACAGTGGTGCCCGTAATGAGCGTCAAACCAGTACCGATTTCTCTACTATAAGAAGTCAAAAATTAAGTCTGTCTGTTTTTGAAATGGACAACAATTTTTTAAAATCAGTTTAAGAAATAACAGGGATAACGCTGGGATCCGCAGTTCCCCAACAGAGAGTGCCTTGCCCTAGGTCACTGCCCCGCGTTACACACAACTCTACAAAAATACGCGGCCCAAGGTTGAAGCTTTCTTGTAGTAAGATAGCAAGATTCTCTATACTAAAGTGGGTAGGCGAGCGAAAATGTATTAAGAAATAAATAATATCAGTAGGTAAACTTCATAAAAGAACCTATTTCAGCAGATTTTTATTTTGTTTTACCTACTTATTTTTACTGCTTTTATATTAGAACATTGGTATACGGTACGTACCACTCTGTTGGGAGACCAAAACGGTAGAAGAAGTAATTTATGTTATCAGCGAAAATACGGATATCTGCAGAGCCACGGGGTTTTGCGTTACCCTAGGTCGTTGCCCCAACCAAGCGCGCACTCCCGTTATAAAATACGCCAAGCTCCCCCCGCCCAAATTAGTTTGTTTACATTCTATTTTCATCGCACAACTCATCCGACTGGTCAATAAATTTTGATCATTTGATGCTTCAAACAAAAAGTGTGGTGACCCAAATTCCAATACAACCACTTCTATGATGCAATTTGCCGATAAAAATTCGACAAAATACGTTCAAAACCGATTGTTTTGTATTATTCTTGAAAGTATAAGCTTTATTCGTATCTGAAATGAATGGCTTCGAAGAAATGGTCAATCATTCCAAATATGCTTATAGCTCCCTAAAGGTGAATCAAGGTTACATTTGCCATTTTCGTTAATACAGTAAAGGATAACGGTAGGGCAGTAGGGTCAAATTGCAAACCTTCTTCCTAAATTTTCGTTATTTAATTAGAAAATAAAATAAAAATATTTTTCTACTTCACTAAAAAATTGCTGGGACGATTTTTTATTTCAGTTGTTAGCGAGCCCATTTTATCAACAATAGACTATTGCAAAAAACTCTGTATAGGTCACGAAACGTGTTGTTGAGGCAGGTCATGACGGCCCTTCCCAATGAGAGAAATGCAGCAGAGAGCATTGACCCTCCTAGTCCCGCTACCCATAATCGAGAGTGAATACGCACGCGACGCTTCAAAGAACGCTAACCCTCCAACGCGGGTCGTTGGCCTCTCTCTTCTTACTCTGAACCTGTATGGAGACGTTTAAAAAGACCTTGAAATGTGCACATTGGCGTAGGAGCTGTGGGTATACTTGTGATGAGGTTATCGATTCGAAAATTCGGTCGGTCAACGACCTGACGCGTCGCGCCTGCAGATTTGTGTTTAGACTTGGTTTGCAGGGTCGCGTCTGCCCCTCGACTTCACGTCAATAGCTCGATAAGTGATATGAGAGAATCGCTGAGTACAAGGGGAAAGTCAGACGGTAGGTTAAGGGGCTACAACACCTTATCAGCACATGAAAATGTCTACGGGGTGAAAGAACTTCCATGCTCAAGTTGAAGACTTTATTTCCCGCCCGTCCTCTCAGAACAATGACTTTTGAGTTTCTTTCTTATTGAATATACCGGAGTGGCATTTCGTGTTTTTGGTATTGGTAACATTGCTCAAAAAGTGACCAAAGAAATTCCTGGTACACGAGAATTTGAAAGTGCCACTTATGTGTAATGTTTCATTTGCACCTGGAAGAAATGGATCATTCACTTTAAATTTTTGGGGCGTTTCCTCGTAGAAACACTCGTACTTCTTGCTTTAAGAAAACTGGATCGTCGTACTTTTGGCACGACTTTTAGCAAGCCGACACCGTACTGAAAATTAGATATAGAGCGTCAGTACTATCGATAAAAAGTTTGTCCTCCCGCTGTTTGTGGCAACCTGGATATTGCGAATACCCATGAGATGATATTATATGCCCTCAGGACATTGGGCAGCTCGCAAGTAGACTTTACAATTCCCTCACTCCATTACAAATTCATACATTTGCAATGATGGGGCACATACTAAATTAATTCCCAAGTCAATACGTTCCAGTATAGGCTTCGTGAGTCGATAGGTATGGGAACTCCAAATGGCCTCGCAATATAAGTAATGTACATCTAACTTACAAATATTTCAGTCAGTGTTCAAACCAACAAAACCTGGGGTCCGCAGCGACCTATGTGGAGGCATCTGCGAAGACTATTTTCTGCTGGCGGATTGAAAAACGTGTACACCAACTTTCAAATTACATAATCAGGTTTTTTGCAGGCGTAGCGCAGTCTGCTTAAAGCAGCTTTTCAGTTTCAAAATCATGGGTTTTTCGGACGACGAATGTAGTGCAATACATGCACACACCAGGGTTCCCAACCTCCCAGGACCCCCAGGGGTCCGCAGTGACCCACGTGGCGGTTCGGAAAACTTGAAAACGTTATTGTTAAATTACAAATTATTTTTCAATTAACATTATAAAAGAACTTTCGACATATTTTGGAAAGAGTGGAACGTGCGATTATCTTTCCTTTTTCTTTTTGCTGGGCTACCTAACTATCAGAAACAAGCTTTAGGACCATTACCAAGAAAATTCAACGTTGATTTGAAATAAAAATCAAATTTTACCCTAGCAACACCAGTAGCGAGGCTCGAGTTTGTTGATTACCATAGCAACTGATTCAAATCAGCTTGGACCTGCACCTGACTTTTGGTCGTAATTTCCTTAGTAGGGTCAGTGTTGTCTGTAGGTACTGTTGCTTTGTTCTTGGTATAGGCAGAATATGAAGGTACCCTGTACAGGTACCGAGGGATTTTTTTTTTCGATGCCACAAAAAAATGGTTCACCACCAGGTCGCGCGTCAACACGGAGGCGCCAGTTTCAGAGCCAACGGCACGCATTAGGAGGTTATTGTACGCGTGCCGTGAAAGTGAAGTTTAAATCGCATGACCCAATCCTATAAGACATGACACAGTAAACGATTGACCTACAGACGGCTCATTCTAAAATGAAAGAGTATTTTATACTGCGCTTATTGTCTAGGGTACCTTCTTCAGCTATCTGTGATCTGGCAGTTCGTCTGTCGGTAGTCATAGTCGTCACTAGTCAAGATTGTTGCTATACCTACTTGCTTTGATTCAATTTTGATGGTTATGTTATGAAAATCGTGAGTAAAAAAATATTAGTTATATTCCATACCAGCTTTCTTTCAGTTCTTACTTTTTGCCGAGCCCCAGTAAGTGAAAAGTTGAAATACCTACATGTACCTAGCATCAGGATGCGGATCAGGACTCGGGAATAAAAAAGCGTTCGAAATGAGCTTTTCAAAAATCAAAATTAAATATTTTATCGACTTTCTACTGCTTGTGTTCCTGGGGTTTCTGCGGAAATTTTGGCCATTGCGGTAGGAACCTATCTTTATTCTTCAACCCATACCTACTTAGACGATGTAACGCATTGCAAGACACATTGAGTATGGGGTTAATATTGGGTAGGTATGTCGCAGATATAGTCACAGGCATAGAATTCGCATGGACATCGTAGGAAGTTAATCCATTTGGAGAAATAATATAACGTGAACGTTAAATCAAATAAAAATACACTAAAAAATGGCAGCGAGCGGGAGTCTATGAGTGAGACCGGTGCGGACTATGAATCCCTCCTCTAGTGATACCAACGGGCATTGAACTTGGTACAGGGATCGGGGCCTAGGTCGCGGTGTGTTGTATAACAGTTCATTCCCCTGTACTGCTTCTGCATTCAACTACTTTCCCCCGGAGTACCTACCTACCTCCTATACCCATCAAAACCTCAAAAACTCCAAAACGTGCGAACTCTATCCCTCTCCCTCTACTCTCTATAAAAATTTGTTTATGTTTTGTGTTTTACTAGGTATGATTAAGAGGCTCCAACTGAAACTCTATAAATGGTGCCACTAAAGTAAACAAATAAAATAACCTCCCGGTAAAAATCACAAACTTGGAAATTCATCAAAACTCTAAAATTGGATTTTTATTAATTCCCTCCAAGTCGTTACATTGTCTTCATGTTTGATTTCAGTTAGGGGACGAATACCTAAAATCCAACGACACCCACCGAAATTGACATTGTCTGGCAAGACTGACTGTTTGAAGTTTGAATAGTGGGGAAATTTTCGGCATGAGCAATGAAATTTTCTTAAAAAGAACCTTCAAGAAGAAAGCGGTGATTCTTAACATAATTCTAATGCGTCTCGTTTGAAATTTAAAAATTGACTCTATATTCTGCTTTAGAGTTAAGCTTTGACTGCTGTCTTTATTTACCTAACGGTGAAAGAAATGTAAAGGGACAATTCATGACACTTGCGATAGAAAGGGGTGTGCCAGGACCGAGTGACTAGGTCGGAGTGACTGGTGACTAGGAAGGAGCACTCGTATGACGCGTGACTCTCTAGTAGGGATTGAATGAACCGGCCATCAAGGGAAATACCTGATGCTTCGTATCTCTGTTGGATTCGTGCACACCATTACATAATCATGTTTTTCCAGTCACTCTTCACCTTGGGGATGTTGAAAAATACAATATTGGATTTATGCAGATAGCATGACTATTTTTCAATACATATTATGCGAGAGAATTCTAAACCGTATGAAAACAGGAAAATTATGTTTTTGTTCGAATTTGGAAATATTTTGGAAATGAGAACGCCGAAAATACGGGAAAGGAGAGATTATATATTTGACTGCCATCGAAGAGAACGGCCCGAAGGGGTGAATCCGAATAGTTTCACTATAGTGGCAGAACTCCTGAGGTGGCTGAGGGAAATGTAGGATAATAATTCCAGTTGGTTTAGGTGTGCTTTAGACACAACCACATGTAAAAATGCCCCTAGCTGGTGCGTCATTAACCAGGCTAGACATGGGTCTTCCCATAAGTCTCATCTCATCTGGAACAGCGGAGGAGCTGCCTCGCCTTCTTCTACGCGGCTCACTTAGGATTACCAAGAAATGCGGAGCTTGAGTCCCCCTCTGAGTCCTTGAGTTTTTTCTGCTGCCCCAGTTTCATTCTCTATTTTATTTTCCTTGTATACCTCTTCTATACGATCTTCACAAATTTTAGTATCTGATATTCTTTGAAATTACAAACCTATCACCAAGGTATTTGAAATAACGGAGCCATTTTTCAAGAACTGAAACAAAACTCTTTCTCGTATTCGTACATTGTCTTTCATACTACTTTCCATTCGGAAACACTATTACAAAAATCACGTAACCTTTTAAGGGATAACTCAACACCCTCACTGAAAATCCAATCCTTTTTTTTACTCTGAAGTGAGTATCGGTAACAATAATTATCAGAGATTTCGACTGGGTCCATTTACCTACTCTCACAAATGGTGAATGCAGAAAGCATAAAAAATAATTTAAAAAATAATACAGGTATACCTACCTACTTATATTTCCTGAACCCCAAGAGCAACTGCATTGGCAGTCTGACATATTCATAAGGAAGAAAAGCACTCCAGGTGGGTGTATTTACAAGGGAAGGAAAGAAATTTGTTGTCCCAGATATGCCAATCAGCCATATGGGGGCTTTGTTATTGAAATGTTCCTCACGGAAACCTTCAAGAAAAAAAAAATGTAAAAAACCTAACGGGACCCAATGCCAGGGCTGAGGGTTGGGGTAGGTTACCCCAGCATCCCAGGTACCGTTAGGGAACCTAACTGTTGTACGGGCCGCCCGCCACCCTTCCACACCTGACGTAACCTACATTTTTTGATTCATCACCTGCCCTTATAACAGCAGCAGCTGCCACCCCAATGCCCCACTCACACTCCGGCAAGGATCTCTAGTTGAAACTATTATTGTATCATCTGGTTCCATGAGGAAATTGATCTGGAGAAGCTAATACTCAACCCCTATACTTTACAATAAGGTCACTGGCGCTCCAGCCCTTGATATCGGACCAGTCTTATGTGACTTGGTCGCTTGGACCTCGGTAAGCATTGGGAGTGATTTGGCCGGAATCAGGTCCCATTATAGAGTTTTCCTCCTGTCCCTAAGGACTATAGGTAGGCCCAGTGTTGGGATTCAAACCTTTCTGCATTCTGATTTTGCTGTCACATATCCAGTTTATTCGGACGTTCGGACGTCTTATAATTCAGAACATATAAATATTAACGGTTTCCTCAGAAGATGGTAGAAAAAAAACCATAAACAAACAGATAATAAATTTGAAAAAAATAATTGTTTAGTTCCGAAGATTTCTGGACTTCTTTGGAAGAATCGCGGAAGTCCCCACATTGAAAGAGGACTCCATATTACCTACTGCACAACTTAAAGACACCTACCTAAGTAACTATACTGTTATTATATCTCGTTGTATTGTGATTAAGTATGAAATGATTTATTATGCTAGGGGCAATAGTAAGATAAAGGCAGGATTGGACTGTGAAGATAAGGGGTATGATGACATGACTCACAAGGTTATTCCGGTTATAGCAGTTTCTGCCTAGAAGTAGGTATTGAATTAAATAGCTGGCTGGTGAAATATTTTGGCGGCTAATCGTCCCTGATACCAAAAGAAAATTTGCTCGAACCAGAGTTTGAACCCGGTACCTTCGTCCTGCAGTCTGACCACTCCATTGGGAAGGCAGTTCAGTTCCAAAATTGTAAACTAAGAACTGCCTTATAACCTTCCAGTTTCCAGGTGTTTCCATTTCTAATGAAATGATATCTTGTCCACTAAGATATTAAATTTAAAAAAACTGTTGATTGGTTGTAGGTTCATTCATAAAGAATAATAATTCATAGCACGAACCTCAAGAAATATGCTCACGGTTGGCTACAAGCCATTGACCCTAAATTCGTTTTCTAGAATGCTCTCGTAGTCCTATCGTCCCTACCTACCTACTTATCGGATACCCTCCATTCTTCAACTCTCAGGCTGGTCAGGCTTTCATTTTAGAGCTTTTTAAAGTTCGCTTGAGATTTTTAGAACAAATAAGGCGATAATGGCGTAGGAAATGGTGTGGCATGGTATGGCTGAGCGTTTGTAGGCAGCTAGCCTACTTTGTGCCGACACTGACCGAGGAGTCATTCACCCCGGCCACGAAGCGCCATGAAGCCGCGCGGGGCCATGTTTAGACTACCCGACAATGTCAAGGCAGAGATATGTGTAGGCACTAGGAAGAGGATAACAATGCTATTTATCTAAAACAATCAATAACTGTTATCTTTAAGAAATTTGGGAAGTATTTCCGGAAGGGTCGTTTCAAAAGGCACATTCTGCAGCTAGAGCCGTTCTAGGCTTCATTGACTTATCTGAGACCATAGAGAACTTATTCCAGATCTTTTTGATATTTCGATTGTTCAACCATATGAAAGGCCGTTCCAGATGTTTCTTTGACAAGGGGTTAGTTTAGTTTTTGGAGTTCGGTCTCTCATTCTCAGCTTAGGGATAAAGCTACACATTTGTATGTGCCACTTGAAGAGTATTGAGAGGCCCAAGTGGCCAAACTCTTGCGAAGGTTACGGAGGTTAAGGGACAATATTGGTGCATGAGGTGCTGGAAAAGTAACTTACCCAGCTAATGTTGAGTATTTGAGTAGGTGACCTATACCTGCTCAATATGACAACCATGCTTTTTTCACAGGCACGTTGCGAATTTCAGTATAGGAAGCAAACGAAAAAAAAATGAAACTCACCTCAAATTCCTCTCTTTCCGGATGTGAAGAATATGTTGGGTATCCAAAGAGAACAAAACACCACATACACAAGTCAAACAGCCATTACTCCGTATTTTGGGCACACACTGCACGAAAACTTAAGGAAAGTACCTTTCCTTTCAGTGACACCAAAAGCAACAGCCACTATCCTGATGGAGGATGAGCAATGTCCGCTCGCGCTGTAGCCATCGTACCTGAGGAACCTCGAAGCCAACTCATCGTATGTTTCTGTTTCTGCTTCATAAGATAAACATAAAAATTTCGTTCTTCGTAAAATAACTATTGTCCGAATTTCCCGTACCCTTAAAAGATAGTTTGTGGCCGTGACTTTCCAGTTGGGTAGTGCGGTATTTTTACAATGAATACTTGCTTCTACCCGTTATACTTGGTAGGGTGACCGCGCATCTCCAGCAACTTTTCCAAGTCGTCCAATTTAGATTCTTTGGAATTGTTCAGGAGGTTGGACATCTTAAGCTATTCAAGTCGTTTTATTATAGCTGGAAAATCCTTACTGCCCTCACGTTCACTCGCCTCCACTGTAGTTTATTCTCAATTTCATTGGAAACATAAGATCTCGTAATGATCTGAGTTTATGCGTTAATCAGGCATTCAGGTATTTCAAAGATGCCACCCTTAGTTATGTATTTTTATGGATTCAGATATGTCTTGATGTGATGGGGCAAGTTATTAGCAAGGTAAAGGTCTTCTGCTTGGGGTGTAAGGACCTAGAGACGATATGACTGGAGTAGGGGCGCCATTTAATTATCGATCTATCTATTTGCCTACAGTAGGCCCTGAGGCAAAACCCTTTTCGGATACATTACCGTTGTAGGTAGGTAGGTACTTACTTAGGTAGGTACTTACTTAGGTAGGTACTTTTTTTTTTTTTTTTTTTTTTTTAGAAAATTATTTTGATGAAGAGAAAAATAGGTAGGTATTTGTTCCAACCCCATAGTTCAATAGCCAGTAGATACTGATTGTATGTATACAAAGAAAGGAGAGGTCTGAAGTACAAATCTGTAGGCTGTAGGTATATGTAAGTACAATAGAACTGTCGGAGAGGAATGCCTGATTCTAGAACCCCATCGAATTCTTAACTGCTTCTGTGTTACTATACCCAAGTAGGTAACAGCTCGCGTCTCGTGCGACAAATTTTTTTTCTCTCTCTCATTTTGGGATCACAAATCACAAAATTGGGCGTGACTTAATGAGTTTTAAGGAAAGTATTTTAAAAAATCTGAGAAATTATATAATATCTTCTATTTCGGTCGCTGCTATTTCATTTCAAATCCTAGAAGAGACTTAAATAATAGCCATCCGTTGTCAGTTTCGCTTTGCTGATGTGGTGACTCGTGGCCAGGCAGCAGATTCCCTTTCAGCGCGGTCAACGAACCAGCCGGTTGTTATTTACAGAGAAAACCTCACAGGTACAAGGGAACTACCCGCAACGGTACTTGCTTCCAAACCCGGGCTGGCTTTGGGACAGAAGAATGTATCTCCATCGGCCTAAGGAAAGTAACGATTGAAATAGACGAAAGGAATATCCGATGTCCTTTCACTTTGGACGCAGACTCGCCCAAGCCGCCATGGGCGCAAAAGTGAATTAAAATGGGAAGTTGCCACCGACTCGAAAGACCGTCGACTCTGCGACACCTATCCCTACATTATAACTAGCTAAAGACAATCGAATCTGCGACACCTATCCCCGAGGGGAATCTCGTTGGGAATCATTGGAAATCTTTATGAAATCTCAGGGAATCTTGGAATTTTTTGGAGTGGTTACCCCTTCGGGGTTCATCTTTCTACAAATATCGTTGGGAATCTTTAGAAATATTTTTGTGGAATCTCAGTGCAATCTCAAGGAATCTCTGGAGTGGTTACCCCCTCGCCTATCCCTATATAACTAGCCAATGGCAGTCTATTCTGCGACACCTATCCCTATATAACTAGCCAATGGCAGTCTATTCTGCGACACCTATCCCTATATAACTAGCTAAGGGCAGTCTATTCTGCGACACCTATCCCTAGGTATATAACTATATAGCTTACGACAGACTACTCAGTTTCAGTGGGCCCACATCTGTAACCCTGTTTCCATTTCTCCACTTTACTTAGTCCTCCCCCACCTAAATTTTTATTTATTTATTTTTATTTACTTGACTGGGATTATTAAACGTCTACACTCGACATCAGCGATCAGGGATGGCCCTGAACTGTCCCAGTGGTGGATAAATCACTGGAGCAGAACTCTATCTTGTCAGCTAAGTAGGTAAGTACATTTCGACACACTGTGGGTAAGCCTGCGACTATAGACTAACAAGGTATAGGAAGGATGACGTTTGGTAAGCACAGTTCGAGGGAGGCGCTCTGCGCACCTGCTGAGGAACTCACAACTCTATACTAGGGAAAACCTAGCTGCCAAATTTTGTATCCTTAGACTTATTGCTGCTACCATCTTGTAGCTGTAGTATAATACTTGCACTTGTTAAGTGTTCGTTCGTCAACCGTAAATCTCTCTTTGGCTTTTTTTTGACCACTCGTCACTTCATTATTGCGATCGCCAGTACTGCTGTAGTACCTACTGTTCTACGTATTTTGCAAATATTGCACTGAATTGCGCAGTACACTGATGCCCTTGAACTTGAGGAACTGAATTCCTGTTTCGCCACTGAGATTGCAAGAAGAGGTAGACCTGTAGGTACACCGCGCCGTGCCTGCACGACCGGCACCAACCGCGCAGCGCTCAGCGCGCGAGTCACGACCCAACACAGCGACCGTGAATATTCCTACACTTGTGCCATTCTGCGGCTAAATTACACTTTCTTACACTGAAAAAGACCATAACTTGGAGGATTCTTCCACTAACTATGGCCCTTCTCACACTCACCCATCGAACTAGATACAAGAACGCTTCGCTCAATGTCGGGCGTTGAACCTCTGTTTATGGTGGTGCCACTTTGTTAAAAATGTTTGAGCTCCATAAGAGACTTAAAAAGACCTGTGTGAATCGGTGGATGACTCGATTCAATGCCATGGTCCTTTGGTTTCCGTATATTACCAATTTTAACAGTGGGGTCGACGAACGTTGTTATTGTAGATGGCGCAGGCGATTGTTGCACACGTTGTTTACGTGTTTTATGGACAATAGTATGTTGTTCATCCTTTGTATATTATTCTTTGCTTTGTAGTTTAGTCTTTTGATACATGACGCACGTGCCTCCGTACTGTCTTGCATAAATATCTTCCGGGTCAGCATTCGCCAAATTATTCGACTTCCCTTGTCCTTTATGCAGCACTTGAAAGCCCAGACTGAGAGTTCCATAATTCAAGAGGTTGGGTCTTTCCTTAATTGAACGTAGTGTGTTTGATGCTTAATGAGGCCTCAAACAGACAGAAAGAGGAGCTTCCAGCCAGAAGGACCTTTTGAAAGCAGTTTTTCATGCTTACCTGTCGAGTATGCCGGTATCATTCAAATTGTGGGTGTATCCAGCGAATGTAACACAGACCGTGGCAGTGTAGTGGCATGGCACTGAGATAATATGAAGCGAGAGGAGCCAGGATCTAATCGCGACTTCTTGAAATTTTCCCTGGTGAATCTTGTCCTGCCCTTGGCCTACCCAGCCCGGGTGGGTACCTGGCATGCACCGGTTGGGGGAAACAGGGTGTATAGAGGTCCCGAAAGGTGTATTATCCCATACTAGGCCCTGGCGTTGGCCCAGGAGTCAGTTACTTTATTTATCAGATTACCAGAGAACAGAGGGATTGATGATTTATAGCTATGCAACCAATTTGTACCTACATCGGAAGTGAATATTCTAGAAGCATCGGTCACTACCCTCATTTACAAAACAGGCCTGTCCAAATATTGGTGACAAATACGAGGGATAAATGAGGGATGAGTGGCTTGGGAAGATGGCACAAAGGTAGCAAACAAAGAATGTGAAAATAGAGAACAGTGATGGCCCGCCAGCATGGGGTATGGGGACACCTTTCGTGCCTGGTCCTTCACCCCAGGTTTCTCCCCATACAACTGTTTGCTGTCCAAAATATATCTATGGGCCTCACACAGGTCCCTTTTAAATTTTCAAAACAAGTTTCACCCAGAGAGGTTCATGCCCTCATTGAAATAATTTTTGAATAGCGAGAAAATGGAGAAATCAGAAAATAGGGAATGGGGATGTAACCTGATTTCGTTTGTTTCTTTACGTCGCTTCGTATTTTCACATTCCTTAGCCTCAAACAGGCTATCGTTTGTACGTACCATTAAATCATTACATATTACATCTATATTGTATAGGTACAATATATCTCAATGATACATGCAGTATAGAACCATAGATATTAAGACGGAATATACCTACCTATATACACTTTGTATTTATTTATGTTTTTCTGAGGACACTGTTGGCTATTTAAATGTTCTGCAATATGTGTCTTCATAGCAAGTTAAATTCAAACGTTAACAAGACATAATTTACATTTAAATATCTGACGGTGTCCTAAAAAAAAATGGTTGAAAGGTTGCAAATGCTCCATTCCATCTTATAAAGGTATAAAAATAAAAATGGTGACTGCAGTTAGGCTTATAGGGATCCCTCCAACAGTTCACATTCACTTTCTCGCCGTGCTTCGTGAAATAGTTTCTGCGTGCATCCCCAAAACCCTTCCCCCCTCCCCCCTTGGGGATGAGATTTTAGATGGTCGCGAAGTATGCCTTCTTTCTGGGCATTAGGATTCTCTGGGAGGCTTCCCCAGCTAGCTATTTTGTCCTCCTATTCGGGGTTCTTTTTGTGAAAAGCAGCACCTTTCCTGGTAATTGTTCCTCTTCCTCTTCTAGGTAGTAGAAGCCTGAGACCATTGCCCCTTCACTCTTACCTTCCTGGCTGCGCTTCTGAAATGGGATGGATCCTCGTAAGAAGAGCTTGGAAAAAGGGAGATGAGATGAGTATGCCTGGCATTGTACCTTACCGAAAGGCCGTTGACCGAGGTTTGGGCAGGCGGGCGAGTTCACACTTTGTGGGCTGCTCGGTGCTCGGGCTCTTCACCGGCCAATGCCCCATTATCAACCGAACTACCGAACCAAAACTAAGGAGGATGGAAAATCGAATCTGAGAGAATGGTGTTGGAATCTCAAAACTGGCGGACACGACCCTTTTTTGTTGTGGATCCTTTTCTTGGGGGTGAATCAGATGACTGCTTTTTGAGGTACCTACTTTGGTCATTCATGTCATCATTTATTATTTTCCAAGTAAGTAAGTGTATTGCAGTCGAGAGGGTAGGGAGAGATATGATAACAAGTCCATTCTTTCTGCTTTGAATTTGTCTTAATGTATCCTACGAGTACAACCTTATTTTATGAAAACACATCTCGTCCGACCACTTCCTGCCGAGAGTGGGGGTGGAATTTTTCCATATATTCTATTTTATTGGTGGGGGTCAAATGATTTTTACTTTCTCGCTAGCCATATATGGCGAGAAAGTATTGTTTTCGTGCAAAATTTCGAAATTGAGATTTTGGGTTTCCCATGATCCTGGGGGTCCCCTGAGTCCAAAAAAGTGGTTTCTGGAAAAAGTCTGTCCGTCCGTCCGTCCGTCCGTCAGTCCGTCAGTCAGTCCGTGCAGTGCTCTAGCGCCTATACCGTTCATCCGATTTTGATGAAATTTGGTATGGACCTGTCTAAAATCACTGCCGAGACACATTTTTAAGGATTTTTTGATTGGTCAAAAATTGCGGCCGCTATTGTCAAAAAAGCGCCAAAATAATTCAAAAATCGTGTTTTTGGTTACTTAGACAAGCGCCGACGGTACACTTTTCAATCTATAACACTGAAAATTGGTATGTGTGTTGACAAATAGATGCTTCGAGGTCATTTGCAACTAAAATTGAATTGGTTGAAAATTACGGCCGTTCTGGACCAAAGTTCGATCGTTTCGGCGCCATTCACATTTATTGACCGATTGTCATGAAATTTGGTAAATTTGTGTAGAACCATGTAACTTAAACATCTGTCGAACATAATTTTGTTATCTTCAAAATTACGGTCGTTGTAGTCAAAATGTGTCGAAAATGAGTTGAGAATGAGAAACCACGTTTTTGAATGGTCGGAACGCATTTGGGACTACAGTAATAGAACGACAGCCATGAAACTTGGTGGGAGTGATCTCGGATAGATGCTATTGGGTCATTTTCAACCGATTTTGGATTGCTTAAAAATTACGCCCGCAAAAAAATCTCAAAAAAAAAAAAAAAAAAAAAAAAAAATCACATGGGGCGAGAAAGTTTAGTGCGACTGTTGTCGGACCCTTTATTTTTTACGTTTTGTTGACCTTGACCTACCCAAAATAGGTGGAACTAAAGTATAAAACGTCTGGTTGTCCCGTTAAATTACAAATTGAGAAATTCCTCTAAACTATAAAAAACATTTTCAAGTAAATACGATTTTAGCAATTTTTTAAATATTGTTAATCTTTCTTCAGATTTGAGATCTTCTTAAACTTTTTCTTCTTAAACGTATTTCTTAACGATTTACTTAACGGCCACCATACATTCTCGACGAACTCCGCCAAAACCACTGTGCGAAAGTAAATATTCGACAAAACTAATGTTTACATATGAGTACAACCGGAGACTGGTAATTGCAATATCGTATGGATTGTGTCTACTCTAAAAGCTAAACATAGTGTGCTATTTGAACGTGAAACGAACGAGTAAAAGTAGGACACTATGTTTAGCTTTTACAGGAGAAAAGTAGAGAAATGATGTTGCAATTACCCACTTCTGTAAGTGAAAAAAAAATTGTCAAAATGCAACATGGCTACGGTAAATAGTACAAACATTTATCAAGCTTTTCTACTAAATGTGACGATAAAATCATACTGTTTTAGTCCGAATCGTTACAAAAAAATATTTCGCGTGAGGTAGTGTTGTGTTTTCGCGATCTGTCAAAAAACATGTGGACTGGTAGTTGACTGTTTAAAATCGCTCCTGTGGGCTTATTACTCCATTTCATGCAAAAATACAACACTACCTCACGACAAAGAGTCTCAGGTTTACATCCCCCTATAAACACTTTCCACTCGCCCTGTAACTTTGGAGTAGGGCTTGAAGTACTTAGCATTGCGAACCAAGTACATGTAGTCGAAAATAGCGAATGTATATTCAGCCTTAAAGCTGGTAAAAATGAACTTCAAACTCTACCTGCTATCGGCTGAAAGAATGTTTAGAGAAAGAGACGTAGGTGCATGCATTGGTGACCTGCGCCTTAAACAATGCTTTGTGGACAAAATTTGAAAATCAAGTTTCAGTAAGCAGCAGCACGGTGACAAAACAATCATCTGTCTTGCCTAGTAGTAGTACATTAGTATTGTCGTCATTATTTCCTTCTGAACGTACACCTATATGTACCTGCTGGGCTGCTCGGGACTGAATAGAGTTCATCGACTTCTCCAGGAATGACGTCATGACGTCGTAGCTAGATCTAGCCAGCTACTTCACTGTCATGGATGCCCAGTGCTCTTCGCCTCTTTCATTTCACATCACTTCAATTATCATTTTGTATGGGGTGCAGAAGGTCTGTCGAACTGGAAAAAAATAACTATTCCAGTAGTCAATTGCTTTGCTTACCTTATGTCAGTTTCTTACCTATAGGTACGCACTTATCGGTTTTACAGTAACCGACTGAACCGTAATGGGTAATGAAAATCCTTCGAATTTTTTCATAAACAAATCCTCCTTACGTGGAGTAGGTAGTGAATTTTAAGGGTGGGTTGTTTGTTTGTAGGTTTCGCGCCAAATGTCGTGTGCCATGGGGATGAGCAGTCAACGTTGGGGGTCATCACAAAAATCCGCTTAGCATTTTTCTTAAAGCTCTTACTTTGAGAAAAGGGTAAATAACGGTGAATATGTGAGAATATGCATAATTGACACCCTGTATGTTCTCTCTGTCTACCCCATCTCCCCATAAATCTCTTCACACACAATCGGTTTTTAGTAGGAACAAAAAATGTAACGGTACCCCCACGAAACCCCTTTCATCTTCGATTCATCCTAAGTTGACTGAACTGTCCCGTCTCCAGCGATACAACGCAACCGTCTTCTGTTTCTTCACAAACTTTCGACGTTAAATGATTGCGACTGAATGGTTCTGTTGAAGAAGAAACCTGTCTTTTAACGAAATAGTGGAACTGAGGTTACTTGATGTCTTCGTTCTAGAAAAGTGAACTTGACTCACAAACGGTATTCTGTTGTTACATTCTAGTTATATCAACGAAAGTCTCGAGCTGCCTCTCGCCGTACAAGTTGCGGGAAAATCCTCTTCTCCCCTCATAACTTGGAAACTTACAAGTTGGGTCTCTAAAGGGTCATCGTAGTACAGCTGTGCTGTGCCTATCATTAATTACGAATTATCACTCCTCAGTGGCGCAAGATTTTAATAATTTAACGTGGGGAGCCAGAAGGGTACATGCAATCATGAGTGAGGGAAAACCCGAACACACTTGATTACTGAGTTACGTCTTGAGGGCAAAGCAAACTCGCTCTTTCCTCCCATTTTCGCTGCCTCAGTGATTCCAACCCTGGAGTCCGCACGGAACTATTTAGGGGTCCACCAAAACTTGGCCACGTTTATGAAATTAATTTTAGTAGTGCAATGTGTACACCGACTTGCAAATTACATAATCACGGTTTTCGCAGGCGTAGTACACCAGTTTTTCTATTGTGGGTTTTTCGGGGGCTGGATGCTGGATGTACGATAATCTTGATTTTTTCTCCCGCACTTCATTCTTCTTTTGTCGTTTTTTTGACGGATACGCATAATACCACAGTCTACCCAACCTGCTCTCCATCTACTTGTAATTTTATCGTGAGTCATGAGTCATTCATATCCGTGAGAAAAATAAGGAAAATGAGAAAATAAATTACGTTTTCTTTTGACAACCACTGCTCCACCTAGTTCAGTGAACTTTTTCTAATCCGGACCGATTTTATAGTTTGAATCTTTCGATCTGCGGTTTAATATCTTTTGAATTTAAACAAAAGTGATTGATCAGTGATGAACACACACCGAAAGCTCTCCTCACCAACCTTTTTTGGTCAAAATGTGAATCTTAGTCTTCCTGAATAAACAATTTACCATCTGAAAGTAATTCCCGAGTCTTGTGCGTCCGTACAGAACCCAGCCTAGCTCCTTCAGTGTTATGTGGCAAGGTGAACGAACTTGCTGGAGACAGTGGAGACAGTGTTCTTTCACAGAGGGAACCCTCAACCCTCAAGTGCTTCCTGAGCTCTGCTTGCCATTTTTTCCGAATTTTCCGATATTTCTACCTATATAGAGGTAGAAATCAGCTTCGACAGAGGCTGAGATTTCCAGTTTAGGCGCATTTCTAAAATGCAACTCTGAGAGAAGAAGTGGCAAGTACCTAGTATCGTTGATGAGACAGCAGGGAAAAGACATTTAAGTTTTTTCAGAAATTCTAAAATGGACGGAAACTTAATGGGTCCATCCAATCTTCCTACTTCCTAGGTGTATTTGCGTGTTGAGACGCCACTTCACTATGTCAAATACCTATATCGCCAACATACTGACATTATTAAAAATAAAATTGTGTCCGAATATGTACTTATTACTCTTTCCAGTAGTGTGGTGGCTTCTTTATGCATGCCTAAACTTTTCCCTACTTCAGACCCACTTAAGAACAAATTCCAGAGCAGTGAGTCACTAACTATAGGTACACTTCAACGCAGTTCCATTCCATTACTTACATTACTTTTGGACAATAATTAACAAGTTAGTCCTACCTATAGGTACCTACTTATGTCATATAATGTGTAATTCGTGTCAGGTCTCCAAAATTAACATTTAAGGAAAGTGTTTTTCTTCGAATTAGGCTTAGAACACCGTTACACTCTAGAAATATACCTACAGGTATTTGTAAGAGAATTGTAGGGACCTACAAGCATTTCAAACGATATCATTACCTACCTGCTCCTATATACGAGTAACTACTTCACTTGTCGTCCATTCATCTAGGATAGGTTTTATCACTCAGGTTATGAAGACGAGAAATCAGAATAAGCTACTCTTTCATAAAATATTAAAATGGTATGTTTTACATGCAGTTCTGTCAGGTTTCCACAGACTGGCATGAAGGCCTCTTCATGGTTTGGAACTTGGGACATGGGAGATACCCTTCATAATACTGGGTACCTACTCGACTACCTACTATAGCTAGATGAAGAAGTGAAGTAGGTAGTTTGGCATCGCGCAGCGCAAGTGGACTGCCAGTTCAACGACCTGCGAGTTGAATGCCCTCCTTCAACCTGGGCAGCCGTGGTCCGTCATTTAGCAACTTACACTCTCTGCAGTCTGCAGTCTACGCTAGATGCAGGCACATAACGTCTATAAATTCTAGAGGTTGGCTCGTTTGAATGCGAGTAAGTGCAGGTCTCATGATGACATTAAATCGCGTTGACCAAGCCTACGTGATAGGTATTTGATTTTTTTTTTTTTACTTTTTATTATTTGGACCCCACGTGCGAAGGAGTAGCTTAAGCCAGAAAAGTGGTTGTTTTGTTAACCACGTATGTAAGTTACCAAGTTTTTGGTTTCATATGCCAAACACATGGGTGGTTATGGGTGAGAAAAAGTGAAAGAATTTGCAAGAATAAGGTGCAATAAAGGAATAAAAAGAATAGCGTATCAGCTTTTATTTCGGATTGCTCTCCAATTTTTGACATAATTCAGGTTAGTGCTAAATGCTGTCGGGACTAGAGCTTGAGAAGTTGGTCTTGCGTAGGCAATAATGGCCCCATCCAGAAAGCTTTCGCATGAAATGAATTGAAAACAAGGTTGCATATATTTCCTATAAAATAAAAAAGTGTGGGCGCATTTCGTTGCCCTTTCCTAACGTCATACCCCGTTCCCACTTCCTTACAGATCGAACCATTGTGAGGCAAGTGCCAAGGTGAAGGTGATTATACCGAGAATACAAGGCCCCAGCAAAGCGTGGCCGAGGCCTCAGAAAGAGGATAGAGGTGAATGCTCCCTGCTAGCCTGGACTTCATCGCCAAGGTTCTGCCTTCATCACTTTCTTTATACTATTTGTGTTAACATCCCTGTACATCTTGTTGCAGAAGTTACTTTTTACAGGAGCTTCGGAGTTCGACTATTTTTTAGCCTCCCTTAGGGACTTTTTTCCCCAATACCTTATGAGGGGTACGTTGAATGTTCATAAGACGTTGAGGGTGGAGTGTCAGTTCGGTTCAGAGGACCTATTGCAGTCTACAGAATGTCGAACAAAAAGCACCTACTACCTCTCATATTTTAGGTTACATTTAGGTAGGAAACCAGGTTACTTTTGTAAGGCACTTTTGCTAACGGCGCGAATGTTCAGAATTGGGCTCGCGTTTGCGAATGCTAGCTAGCTTGTTTCCCAACTCATGGCCAGCCGCAATACCCTCCTCACTGCATGAGAGCGGGGGTGAGTCTGAGCCTTCGTGCAGTTCTAAATCTGAATATGAGGAAAAAACCCTGCGGTAGCTACCTACCTAACGTGAAATTTGCAGATCTGAATAGGCCTACTCTGTTGCTGAGGGAGCAGGAGTTCGCATCTGCTATACTGGTAGTCCCTCCCTACTACCTAATATGTAAGGTACCTAGAATAATTTTGAAGGGTTTCAAAAATTAAACCGAAAGTATTTTGCAATCTCTTATAATGTCTTGAGGAGAATGGCCATGCGCAAATGCAGAATGTT
The DNA here is from genome assembly GCA_950004255.1 of Mesopsocus fuscifrons. Taxonomy (NCBI): domain Eukaryota; kingdom Metazoa; phylum Arthropoda; class Insecta; order Psocodea; family Mesopsocidae; genus Mesopsocus; species Mesopsocus fuscifrons. The sequence goes on from OX465377.1 coordinate 9,298,313, forward strand.
AGTAGCATGAAACGCTAGCAATGTAAAATGTTGGTCTTGTCACGCACAGCACAGTTTTTTTTATTCCCTTGTACGTAGATGCAGCTGATTTTAATTAAATACCTTAAATAAATAATTAGTCAATTTGCTGGTCTTTTTTATAAACAGAAATCAACTTTTAACGAAGGAAAAAATAAGCTACTGGAAAAAATAAAATGAGTGTCGTGAAAGTCCATTCGATATTGTTACCAAGGTACCTAGGTACCTAACCTAACCTAAGTTCCGTAGTTCCGTAAGTTAAGTTGTCGATAAGTAGAGGTGGTTAGTAAGTAGGCAATGTTGCGTAGTTTCCGTATTGGGCAGGGAAGTCTTGCAGCTGCTGTAGGTAACTCCATATTAGTGACGGTCGTTCAGTCAATATAGGCGTGAATTATTACTGTAAATCATCACTGTCAGTTTCACGGCTTTTCCGACTTCTCTGGTTTTGCAGTAGCAACAGCAGCAGCGATTCTTCTCCTCATCTTCTCTTCCCCACCAATTTGAACAGAGTTTGCACCTTGACCTGAAAGAAATTTTGGCATTTTACATTTCATGTTCGAATAAATAAACAGAATTTTAATCTGATGCTAAGCCATCATTTTTTGAACTGGTCAATGTCACCACTTGTCCCTAACTCCGAATTATGCAACTTTTGGCACATGCATAGAGTATATAGTAACTATATTATAGTATTATTTGCATATCAAAATACCTAGAGTACGCACGGTGCACATATTATTAAATTGGACAGAAAAAGTGTAACATACCTGCAACGGCAGTTGCACTGGGTGCTGCAATGGCAAGACCATTTTTGCCAACTACTGCTGTAGCGACAGGGGCGGCCTGGGCGACTCCACCTGCACCAGCCAACGCGATAGCTTGAGGCTTGCTCTAAACATGAAAATATTTCACAACTCAGTAAAAAAACATCTGTATTGGGATTTCCTATAAGTCTAGTCGTCTCTCATCTCTGGGTACAATGTTTGTTTATTTTGGGCGTTTAATGGTAAAACTGGGACAGCTGAAATATGTCTTTTTAACGTCAGAAACTAAATTTTAAGGGTGACAGAACAAGCGGCACCAGACACAAGAACACTATTTTCTGACGTTATGTAACAAAAAACGTAAACTAACTGTTTCATTTAGTCACAGTTAATACAGTCTGATACTCAACTGAAGCCTCATCTCAAATCTAGTTATTTTTAATATGTTTTACCTGAGCAACCGAAGGCTCAGGTTCATCCTTGGTTTCGGAAGTAGTGGAAGTATTGGTGTTGCTGTCAGTACTGGTCTCTTCTGCTCTGGGCCCCGCAGCGCTGATCACTACCCCCTCATCCTCATCCCCCTCACTGCTATATGCGTATGTCTGCCGTTTCACCTTGGGGAACAAAATCAGACAATCGTAACATCTTATCCCGGTAAAACCTTCTAAAACAGATCACCTTTACCTTCGCCAACAGGGTACGAGTCCCCGAATCATCATGCCTTGTTTTTCGATTCAGATTTTATGAAACAGAATTTGTAGTTTTCAATAATCTAAGAAATGCCGAATTTCCGTACCCACCTTATCGCTAGCTTCACGTTGAAGAATAAAATTGGAGACGACACCCCCAACTGGTGGGAGGGCACTTTCATCCACTCCAAGTTTCATCTTCTTATTCTTCACCACGTCAAAGTTTCCAAAGAACTGGCTTTGGGGACTCCGCGTGAGGAGGATGAAATCAGAAGGCAGAAGATGACCTGTTTGAAATAATTTAACCACATTTGGTGGAAGCCAGTTTGATCATTGTTTATAAACTCTGTTTAAAGAAACAAAATCCAACTTTTATTACACTCGGTCTGACAGAAAATCTGACGTAACAATAAGTAACTACCCCAAAAAAACTGAAATACCTCAATATTTCGATTTAGGTATTTTAAACTTTCTAGTGATTCTTTCTCTGTACCTGTTACTCTGTCATACACCAACTATTTCCCGAAGCTCTGCATACAAGGTATTAAGTAAAAAATCATCGGTACGTGTACATGTGTAGGTACATGGACCGATCTGAATATTATTTAACTATTTTTACAGTTTAAAAAGATAGCTACGTACTAGGTTGGACGGGGGTCCCCACCGCAGCACCAGGGCCCTCAGTGACCGGCTCCCTGGGTCCGTTGTCGACCAACGCCGGTTCATCCCTCACCCCGAAATCCTCCACCCGGGCGGGATACCCTAGATTAACCTATAATCAAAAAAATTATTTAAGAATTACTATTAAATACAATTCCATACATGTCTTAATGACAATAAAAGTTAGGGCCTGATACGTGTACCTATGAGCCAAAGGTCGTAGCATCAGACCATAGTACTATGTAGTCACGCTGTAACTGGTGTTCCGAGAACTATGGAAAAACTAGGCAAAGCTTTGAGTCAAGTTATTACGTCATGTTATTTTCCCAGGTTGATTTTCACACTCTGGCTAGTTATCTTATCGCTTGTTGATGACAGATAAACTGACCACTACTGAAATAGGTAAGTACTGTACAAGAGTGGTAGTGATGAAGTGTGAGTGTGACGGACGAACACGACCAAATCTGTCATGACGGCCAGGACTTCAAACTGACACTAAATGTGGCTAACGGCAAACGCCGTTGGTACAACCAACCACACTTGCTAAATAAGATTTCATAGTCATAGTCATACCTGAGCAGGGGGATGACGGCCAGCCATTTGGGTGATGTAGTCGTACACAAGCGCATGGTAGCGGGGGGTCAGTCCGAGACCAGGGAACCTCTCTGGAGAACTCAGGCTTGGTGCCAAAAAGAACAGCTGGTTGTGCTGGGCTGAGCACAATGACGCTAGCGCCAAACATAAACATACCTGCATACAAAAGAAAACACAGTCAAATCAAGCAATGAGTGCTTTACAAAATTATCAATTCTCCGGGAAAAGTTTTTTTTTTTTTTTTTTTAGGCCAGTAGGGTCTGATGGAGCGGGAGGGTAAAGTGAACACCCAAGGGGCCACCCAATCACACATGTATAAAATGATGGCCTGTGAAGTTGCCAACGTACTCAAAATTAAGAAGATTAATTTTCCGGGCAGGTACTACTTTAGGTTTCATTTCATTTCAATCAAGACAGACAAATTTAGACAGTGTGGACAGCAACAGATTTATTCAGTGTGTTAATCTGTATTCTCACATATCCACTTTATAATATGTAATGTTTAGCAAGAACACTCACCCCCAGAAGTGGCATTTGGCGATGTGTCGCTTAGCGGTCAAGAGCCCCAACTAGTCTTCAGTCTTCCAGTGGTATCCTCACCTTAGCGCCTGTGGCTACCGATTCGGTCACAATATTCGCCAGCTACACCGGCTGGAGTCGATCTTGATTATAAACATGTCGTAAAGAACTGGCACCTGCAAAAACCAGTCAACCTTGGATACCAGTAGTTAAATCAATATGTGAGTGAACTGAAAATTTAAAAGTGCCAGTTTTAAATATGGTTTGATGAAATATTTGATGGCACATTCCGGGGGAACAATTGGAAATTTTTTGTTCTGAAATCTAAAATATACTAACACCAGACATGCACTTCAGGATATTTAAATTGAGTGAATTTCGACAAATTAAACTTGATAAAAATGAGTCCGCAGTGAAACCACAACACTTTTGAACTACCTATTACATACATTCGATACTCAGGTATTTAGGTGAAGAAGGTGAGGAAACATAAGTTTCGAAAATTATGTGCCAAATGCCTCTCCCTGGAACATTTTATTATCTGCCACATTTCATGGAACAAGTGAACTTCTCCAGATGAAGTACCTGGCTGGTTAATATGTGTGTAGGTGCTGTAAGGTAAGCATGCGAAGCTGCTTTATCGCTTTTTGCCAATAAACTCGCACTGCCTGTGGGGTTTGGTAGATCGGGTGTGAATGACCAGACTAATATTTAGCTGTTGAAAGGGCCCAAATACGGTGCTAAACAATGGAGGTCGGTACAGAACCTTGTATATAAAGGGTGTTTGATCCCAACCCAATAATTTCCATCCAAACCAACAATGGGTGACTCATTAAAAACTCAGTCCCAAGTCGGAACGTAGGAAGATCGTATAGCTAATCTAACCTGAGTTTATTGCGGGAACATCAGATTAATCGGGCCCCCTGTGGTCTGGCTATGCCTGAATCCATGGGCATGTAGTAACTGTTCATTCTATGACTCTATGGTTCGTTGCTAGAAAATCACTACCACATAGGTTCATGCTGTTCAAATAAAGTTCAGATGATACAGCTAGGCACAGTCCAGATCAGGTTTCTGCGGGAAACAAGGAGGGTCTGGACCACTTCAGGTCGCGGTCGTTCAATAGCTCTGCTATACTCAGGAGCGTATACGTGTACAGTCTAGATCTGGGTGCCAGCTCATGTACCTATACTTACCTACGCAAGAGCGGATCCAGACCGACTTTTTGGAGAGGGAAATTTCTCAAACTCCAGATCATGATTTCTGTTTCTGTTTTTGAGAGGAAAATAATGGTCTTTAATTATAGTAAACAGAACCTTGCTTGCTCTGCGTTGCGAACCCATCCCATAACGACCGCCGAGTGCGAAATCCGTGCGTTGTGTGTCGAGGAAGTTATGCCTCGCGGAATTATACGCTTCTCGTAAACCATCCATTAAAAAAGAGACGGCAACGTCCCCTGTCAGATCAATGGAAATCCCGAATAATAATAGTTCAATTTTTTAATCGTTATTTTACTGGACCGAAAATCTTCCTTCTTGGAGGGCGTACAACCTTAAGGCACATCATGCACGAGCCACCATTGCTCCAGATTGAAACATACGGCCAAATGGTATTAGGGATTAGTTCTTGGCATAGGTGTTTTAAAGGCTCAATTTACTCACCTCTTCTCTGAGCCATTGCCTCATCCTTTATTATCACATTAAAAAATGAACAATGAATAAAGTCAACGACCATCGGATAAAGTGCCGAACCAAGGCCTACATTCTACATTAGATAAGTTTAAGTTGTTCGCTTTAGTGAAAAACTCCACACTTCCCCAAGAATTCCTCCCCATTGTTGAGGACCTGTGTTATACCTGGAAGGTACCTTCATGCAATATCTTACCTCTTACCTGTTGGCAACATGCCGCATAGGTGTGGGTGCCAGTACTAACTTTATGTAGCATCTGCCAATTTATATGCCATTCGAATATTGTGCTGCGGTGCCAGCTGCTTGCGTCGCAAGGACACATTCTGTGTGCCGTGTCATGGTCGCATACCTGAACACAAATACATAAATCAAGTCTCAACATACGGCCAACATTAGGCAGGCAGGCACTTCCCGGTTGAAAAAAGAAACCAGCCACTAAGGTATACAATAAGTAGGCAGGTACCTACTATTAATACCACCAAACAGTTCATCTAAAATAACGTGCGAACTGGATGATCATGGAACCATGGGACCTATAGTCCAAGTCCATATCCTACCATACGCTAAAAATGCCAATCCGACCCTGACCAGATATTTCCCTGATCAAGAAGAAGTTTTGATCAGCCCTAGATTTGCAAGAAATTATGAGTAATCGGTACCTACCTACGCTCCTAGCCTGACATAGACTATACCTATGAATGTTTAGGTGACGTTCTACCACATCAAAAGCACTCTTCAACAGGGATTAACTTATATTTACCTTGGATGTTGTACTACTGCCCTGTCAAAGAGCAGTGCACCTAAAGGCGTATACGCCCCATACAATGCCCATGCATTATCGTAAAATGACTAACCAGCTCCCACAGATTTGTTGCTCTTTAAAAATAATTAATTTAGCAAAGTGATGTGTCGAAAACTTTCGAAAAAGTTTCATGCTTTCTGATGTCTAGAGACATCAAAATCCCCCAAAAAAGAAATCATACACAAAAGTGTAAACAAAAAATATCGAACGATTAATCGATAACTTGTATGGACTGGGCCCTAAAAAAAAGTATTTTGGGCCTCAAAACAATGTAAACAAATAGATTCCATTTGTCATTTTGGATGAAATGAACAAGTTTTTCGGTCAGTCGATATCGCTGTGGAAAGGAATACTGGCTTCTGGTTGAAAGTAAGTAAGCTATTTGTTTTCTTTCTACACTGAACACTCAGGTGGCCTATAGTCTAACTTCAGTACCGCCTTAGCAGCTGCCCACTTTTGTTCAGGACCTAATTACCTACTTTGACTGATTGGACATTTGTGTCCACAGGCACTTCTACAATGCTAAAGTCTCTGCCTTCAAATGATCCGGCCTACGTGTCCTTCTTTAATCATTCATCCAAGACTGTAGACATTGTCTGGTTCGACTTCGAAGGAAAAATGGTGCGATATGGCGTTCTTCGGCCTGGTGAGATGCAGCACGTCAATACCTTCAGCAGACACCCCTGGAAGTGCTTTGACAGTGCCACAGGTGTCAGCATGGTTCTCAATGGACGGGCCGTCTTTTATCCTGTGTCTGTGAGAGAAATTCATGAAAGATTGCAAATGGTTCAAATCCCTTTGCGTTCACTGCAATGCCAGCGATCGCCTATCAGTATTTCATCTCAATTTTTAACGTTAAGCGAATTATGCCAGCTGCTGATAATGCAGCAAATCAACACATTTGATGATATTGATCAATTGGAAATTCCAGAGCTTTTAAAAAAATACTTGAGACAAAGGCTAGCGACCAAGCAGGACTATTTGCACAATTTAGTCAATTACGTCCATTGAGTTAATAGATAGGATGGACTCTGGACGTTGGACACTGAACTCTAAATATGATTTTTTGATTATTGTTTATGCCATATCCAATTTCGACTGAAAAGGTAGGTTAAATATTCCTCATGAATTTGAATAAATAGTTTTACACATCTGAAATGTGTAGTTACCAACCGTGTTCCTTATTTTACTTCATTCATAAATCACAACATCTATATCTTTCTTTCCCTATTGCTGTACCTTCGGTACTGAATAGACTGGTACTTGCAATAGCGGCATTTGCCGTGGCTGCTCTAAAAGCTAAACATTGTGTACCATTCGAACGCAAAACAAATGACTGACACTAGGACACTATGTCTAGCTTTGACGGATGAAAAAATACTATCGAACTAGAGAAATGGTGTTGCAATTGAATATTATGTTCTTTCTGCTATGCTTCCACGAGTGTTATGAAAGTAGGAGTAGGATATGCAGGGTACCAACCTGTCATTCCAGCACAGACGTGCTGGTCAGCTGGAAGGCATATCCCTTCATTCACCCCCCCCCCCCCCCCCCTTCCTCCGGGGGGTTTGAGTTAGGTGGTATAGGTAGGTTATTCAATCTAAATTTATTTTAATTATTATGCTTATAATAATTGAATAAATCAGTCACCTATGGCATCCACCACATTCACTACCTTTCTTAAGATGTGAGACCTGAATTTCTTTGAGATAGTGACTACAAGCTCACAAACTCCCACTCATGCTTCTAATATTCACATGAAACACGGTCAAGCAGCCTCCAAAAGACCTATGAATCAGGAGTCAACACTCTTATCAGGAAAACAACCATATCAGTCCTATAGTCCTCTCCTAGTAACTATATATATAGACTATATGAGGGGTGTTACACAGCAACCGTATTCATCGCAAGTATCGACCTACAAACATTCACATTATTATGTTGCTCTGTGGTCATATGAGGCAAGTGCTTTAGGAAGCTAAGTCGCTTCCCGTAAACATTACACTGAATATTACTCCATAAAGTAGCCACATGTCACATTGGTAATGACACAAAGTTGCCACTCGTGGGGTGGAGGCTTACACACAATATAGAATGGAATAGTTCAATGCAAAACTTTAGACAAGTATAAATATTTGCCTATACCTACTTATACCTTGTTTTACACAATTTTCGACTCTTGATGTCATGTTGAATGTTGGCAGATACGTCATTTCAGGTATTTTGTTAACAGGTTTTCTGAATATAAAGTACTCACTTGAAATGCCAAGTCTGCCACATAGTATGGGTACCAATATTTGTATTAGGTACTGCTCTCAGGAGTCGTTAATTGTGTAGTACCCATACCTAACTCACCCGACTTACCCGATAGTCTCTCTATACGAAATCTATACAAGATCTTTGAGAAGCACCCATGCCTTGAGTCTCTGGCTGAACATCGTTTCAACTATCAAAAATTGGCTCGGCAGTAAATCGACTTAAACCAAAATGACACTTAAAATAATACTTATGTAGTTTTCTTAACTCTTTAACGTCTTGTTCCATATCCGTATCAAGATAGACGTCTTGTAAAGACGGACATTTTGCTGCTGCAGCTTGAAAGCCAGTTCTCACAACTCTAGTCCTACTAAGATCAATACTTTGTAATTCTAGCAAATTAAGCTCAGCCACCGACTCATTACTAACTTTTTTGCAACCGTGGAGATCCAGGTGAATGAGCCCTTTCAGTTCGTTAACTCCTGCAACATCTCTGATTTTGACACAGTTTTGAAGAGATAAGGAACGTAATATTTTACAAGACATGATGATAGATTGTAACGATTCATCAGTCAGCAATCCACATCCATTCAAATAGAGATATTTTAGGTTGGGCAAGTGTGGCACTATGTCGCAAATAATGGCATCCGTTATTCGCAAGTAATCTAGCCGCAGATCGGCCAACTTTAGGTGATCTTGTTGACTAAATGTATACTGAAGACAGCCAGGAGTAATATTCTTACTCTGAGAGAGCTCTATAGCTCGTAACTGAGTCATTGACGCCATTGAAGATAGCGTGACATCCCCAACCAACGACTTGAGCAGCGATATGTGAGTGAGGTGTTTCAAAGTTCCTATCAAACTCTGCAACCCAGCATCAGTAAAAGAGCACATACTGGCGTCTATTTCCTTTAAATTTGGCAGATACTTTGTAATAACGTGAAGAGAGTTATCGGACAGAAGACAACATTTTCTCAAATACAACCCAGTTAGTTGTGGACCAAGACTGGAAATGACTGCTCCCAAAAATTCATCTGTAATAATGTATGTGGAGTAACTGAAGTTGAGCTCTTTCAGCTTACTCCTCTGGCGTATTGCAAAGTATTCTAGTGCATTTTGAAGTTCATAGGGCCTGCTAGACTCCAGCCATTCTAAGCTTAGCCTCTTCAACATAGGAGCATTTTCGACCATACTACAAAAATGGTCTCCTTTCAAGTCCTTCACATGGAGCAAGTCCAAGCTAACCAGTTTGGGCAATTTATAACTTCCAGAAGTAGGAATAATCATGGGAATATCTCTCAATTCAATACGACTATGGTCATTTTCATCATACGATGAAAGCAAGAGAAATTCCAAGTTGGGAGTGTGGATAAACACTTCCCGAAGCCAATAGCATCGCATATGGTCTATCATATACATTTCAATGGATCTAACGTGACTTCCACATTTGCCCCAAAATTCAACTGGATCGGGGGTTACCACGTTAATCTTTTTTATTTTAACATTAAAATACTTTCTTCCGAAACTGAGCTTATCCAAAGAAGAGTAGAACGGAAGGATCGTAATATCATCCTTGATAAGACTGGCAGAGAACGATAATTCACACCAACGCCGGCTGACAAGACGCGCGTTCTTCCGGTCCGGGAGGGAGAGGTAGGACATGAGCTGCACAATTATCTCGTCCGGTAACTCTGAGATAGTCGCCATCATCCGTTTTTTCATATCTAAGAACCCTGAAAGGAAAGTGATTTTCTTTAGGAAATGTTTCTGCTTTTTTGGGGGGTAGAAGTACGTCATCTCCCCGAGGAGTTTCATAGTACCTAGCGATAAGTATCTAATACCTTTGGCGAAAAAACGTCGGCTGCCTCCTTTTCTGTACCCCAAAAGGTTGGCTTTATAGCTTTTATAAAAAGCCTGTCACCGGTTTCTTAGTTCGCATTGTATACCTTCCTCCTATTCTGTACTTACCCACAATCTAAACAGCCGTTGGGCCACTATCTACGAGCAGTCTTTACATTGACCAAACAATTCACATTTATAGAGTAAAAAATTTAACTCTTCGTTGATACTAATGACACTTTTCATCCAAAAATTTTGGTTACAAGGAAACATATAAATAATATTGAATTGTTTATTTATGTTTAAAAATTTCCTAATATTTCAATGTTGGTACCCATGGATTTTGTGGGCCCTAAAAAAAGCGGGAAAATTCTCGTTCATAAATTTTAATATGTATTTTCTTACGAAGCATTATTTAATTCTAGAATGAAGCCAGTCCAGGCCAATGATACCTACTTGCACACATCTATTTCAGTAAAACGTAACTACGTAAAAGAGGCAGCAAGGAATAATCTGACAGAAAGTTTGGCAGCTATCAGATCTGTACTTGTTGCTTTGGTTGGATTAGTAAAGATGGATTTAGCTATTTCCGAATGAAATTTAACCTAATATTTTATTTGTAAGTTAAACAAGGTTGCCATGCGTTGTTAGGGAAATATACCTTCAATAATCTTGTACGTAAAAAAGTAGGTTAGGTACTTAGGTGTAAAGACGTGTCCTTGTTGTAGGTGGGATATCAATCACGATATCATGCGATGAGGATACTTATTACTCTTATTAGATGCAAAGGGGACTCGTCTACTAAATAACAGACATTTTCTTTTGGCAACTGTGACAAGCGAGTGCACTAACTGATTTTTTCAGCATTACTTGAGTAGGTACCTACACAACCTATTCAAGTGAAGTTGTAACAGGATTGGGTATGTGCCTCTCGTCGCGATTCGCGTGACTTGGTTACTTGGTGGAGACAAGGAGCTCAAGGGTAGGTATGCCAAAAGTCGAAATCCTTCGAATTGACGATTTCCCCGTTAACCTCAAAATCGCAGTGTCCGTTCACCACCTGCAAAGGAACAAAAAGTGCTTAAAGGTCAAATATTATGAAGGGCAGGCCCTCGACTATCAAATCCTGACAAATTAGTAGTGATGCACGATGCAAGAACAAGAACAATAAACGGCATTTCTTGTTCTTGTTCTCGCAAAGCGACTCTTGCTCTTGTTCTTGCAGTCAAAATCCTATATTGTTCTTGTTCTTGCATTAGAAATCATTTCTTGCTCTTGTTCTTGTTATTGCTGCGAGACTCTTGCAATATCTTGCATACACATGGAATTTTATGCTGTTAAAATGTGGTTTTTTGCCTACCGAGCGGCCATTTCAAGTGCAATCTATCGTCGCATAGTCTGCAGAGTTTTTCGCACAATATATGGACTGCAATCCATGAATGAAGCTTTGGAAAATAATTGCCTGGGTTTATGCAAGACTCTTGCGATAACTCTTGCAAGAGTTCTTTTTCTTGCAAGTCACTTCTTGTTCTTGTATCCAAAATCAACTCTTGTTCTTGCTCTTGTTCATGTTCTTGCATGCAAGAAGTGCAAGAACAATTGCAAGACAAGAAATTTTCGTGCATCACTACAAATTAGCCAAGGTTCTGATAAAAAGGTACAATAAACTAGTGTTACCAGTATGGTTTGGATTAAATCTTTCCAAGGAAAGAGATAGATAATTTTTTGCTCTCTATGTAGTTAGGTATATGAGAAACCTGTATCGTCAGACCCAAAAAAAATACCCAACATTTCTTGAGAAATTTGTCATTAAAAAGCCCATCAGTGTCAGGCCTCGGCAGACTTCAAGGGCGAGGTCCGAGAGTTTCTCGAGCCCAGCTGGATGGGTGGCAGGAGGCAGGGCGCGCAAACGACCGAGCAAACCGTATACGATGTCCGTATGGCGGTAATATTTTTTTTCCAACAGGGCCCAGGTATCCTCGAAAGGCTGAGTAGTGTAGAATTTGACTGCCTCCTTGGCTGTCCCCCCAAGGCTGTTGGACAGCATACGCAGCCGCTGGGTGCTGGTGAGGGAAGGGTAGTTGGCCACTGCATCCTTGAAAAGGGCGGAGAAGGTGGGCCAGTCCGTGAGCTCGCCACGAAATGTGGGGAGCTCGATGGGTGGCAGTCGAAATGCGGCACTCGTGTCAGACTGTGGAGCGGGAGTGCCAGCGTGATCTGGAGCGAGCCCGGATTGTAGGGATTTCTTAGCCACCAGCAGCTTGTTGACCAAGGCATCGTATTCCGCGGTGAAAGTGGGCAGCTCGTCCACGGAACAGGTGGTAAAAAGATCCTCAAAATTCTCGTCCAAGTCGTGTCGCAGGGATGCTCCTCGAGCCCAGCGGGGGCCGCGGCGGAGGCAGCTAATGAGCTCATTCGCAACTGCAGCATGCAGCGACGACGACGAAAATTTTCCATTTTAGGACGAGGGTACACTGGGGTACTTGACACAGTAAAAACTTTACACTCGCAAACTGAAAGGGGACACGAGCACACGCGGGTGCTGGGAGGACCCCGCGCTCATGAGGGCAGTGGCCGCACCAGGGACGCGGTGAGCTCGCATCCGAACCCCTGCTGGGAAGCCCAAGGGTCGGGTGAGCTGCGAACAATCCGTAGAAAAACCCAGGTTTTCCAGGATGGCGAGGGTATTCCCTTCCCTTGTCAACGCAAGGCGTCTACGTCCACCGAAGTGGTACGAGAAAAAAAGGCACGGGGGCCAATTAATTCCCGCAGCTGCTGCAGGCACACACTAACATTGGATCCCGCAGACAGGGCACCAAGGAGCTGCTCATGAATTTCATCAACAACTACTGCCCATAATCCAAAATGCGCCCCCAGTTAGCCAGGATATGCTCCTGCCGGGTTTGCAAATTTTCATATGGAGGGAAAATCCCACTCAGAGCCCGAGGCCATAAGCCAGGGAACAATGAGTCAGCAGCCGAAGATAAAATTCCATGAAGTCAGGCATCCAAGGCGGGAGCTTGCAGACCTTGTCTCCGAAGATAAGCCACTGCTGCCATGGAGCACTCGAAGATCCTCCAGACGGAACAGCGTCGATCAGCAGAGGCGCGAAGGACCACTGACCAGATGAAGCGGAGAGGTCTGGAGCAGGGAATAGACAGTTTGCGAATGATGATTTATATTGTCAGAAACAAGTAAAATCTATGCTGGGTGGCATTGACCAATCAGAGGCCTGCAAGGTGGGTAGGTAGCTATCGCATCTTAGGTATGGGCGCAACCAGTTTGGGTTACGTGCCTGCCTGGGGCCTGGGGGTGAAGCGAGGTCACTGGCATAACGGTAAAAAGGAGCCTGAGTAGGGGCTGATGCGATAGCCACCTGCCTTACAAAACAATGAGGAATATTGTCCTTGAACTCAGTTTGGTAAGTGTATGAGAGAATTGGGTGCAGGGACCCTTGGGCTACAGGGAGCCAAATTAATACTTAAGGCTGCAGGGAGCCACGTAAATACTTAAGGCTGCAGGGAGCCAAATAAATACTTAAGGCTGCAGGGAGCCAGATAAATATAAACGAGAATGGGGTGAAATAATATGATGGCTCCAACATTTAGAAATGTATAAATATTTGCCTATACCTTCTTATACCTTGTTTTACACAATTTTCGACTCTTGGTGTCATGTTGAATGTTGGCAGATACGTCATTTCAGGTATTTTGTTAACAGGTTTTCTGAATATAAAGTACTCACTTGAAATGCCAAGTCTGCCACATAGTATGGGTACCAATATTTGTATTACTGCTCTCATAACCTTCGTATCATCCAGGAATCGTTAATTGTGTAGTACCCATACGTAGCTCACCCGACTTACCCGATAGTCTCTCTATACGAAATCTATACAAGATCATTGAGAAGCACCCATGTCTTGAGTCTCTGGCTAAACATCTTCCCAACAATCAAAAATTGGCTCGGCAGTATATCGACTTAAACCAAAATGACACTTAAAATAATACTTATGTAATTTTCTTAACTCTTTAACGTCTTGTTCCATATCCGTATCAAGATAGACGTCTTGTAAAGACGGACATTTTGCTGCTGCAGCTTGAAAGCCAGTTCTCACAACTCTAGTGCTACTAAGATCAATACTTTGTAATTCTAGCAAATTAAGCTCAGCCACCGACTCATTACTAACTTTTTTGCAACCGTGGAGATCCAGGTGAATGAGCCCTTTCAGTTCGTTAACTCCTGCAACATCTCTGATTTTGACACACTTTTGAAGAGATAAGGAACGTAACATTTTACATGACTTGATGATAGATTGTAACGATTCATCAGTCAGCAATCCACATCCATTCAAATAGAGATATTTTAGGTTGGGTAAGTGTGGCATAATGTCGCAAATAATGGCATCCGTTATTCGCAAGTAATCTAGCCGCAGGTCGGCCAACTTTAGGTGATCTTGTTGACTAAATGTATACTGAAGACAGCCAGGAGTAATGTTCTTACTCTGAGAGAGCTCTATAGCTCGTAACTGAGTCATTGACGCCATTGAAGATAGCGTGACATCCCCAACCAACGACATGAACAGTGTTATGCGAGTGAGGTGTTTCAAAGTTCCTATCAACCTGTGCAACCCAGCATCAGTAAAAGAGCACATACTGGCATCTATTTCTTTCAAATTTGGCAGATACTTTGTAATAACGTGAAGAGAGTTATCGGACAGACGACAACAATTTCTCAAATACAACCCAGTTAGTTGTGGACCAATATTGGAAATGACTGCTCCCAAAAATTCATCTGTAATAATGTGTGTGGAGTAGCTGAAGTTGAGCTCTTTCAGCTTACTCCTCTGGCGTATTGCAAAGTGTTCTAGTGCATTTTTAAGTTCATACGGCCTGCTAGACTCCAGCCATTCTAAGCTTAGCCTCTTCAACATAGGAGCATTTTCGACCATACTACAAAAATGGTCTCCTTTCAAGTCCTCCACATGGAGCAAGTCCAAGCTAACCAGTTTGGGCAATTTATAACTTCCAGAAGTAGGAGTAATCATGGGAATATCTCCCAATTCAATACTAATAAAGTCATTTTCATGACACGATGAAAGCAAGAGAAATTCCAAGTTGGGAGTGTGGATAAACACTTCCCGAAGCCAATAGCAACGCATATGGTCTATCATATACATTTCAATGGATCTAACGTGACTTCCACATTTGCCCCAAAATTCAACTGGATCGGGGGTTATCACGTTAATCTTTTTTATTTTAACATTAAAATACTTTCTTCCGAAACTGAGCTTATCCAAAGAAGAGTAGAACGGAAGGACCGTAATATCATCCTTGATAAGACTGGCAGAGAACGATAATTCACACCAACGCCGGCTGACAAGACGCGCGTTCTTCCGGTCCGGGAGGGAGAGGTAGGACATCAGATGCACAATTATCTCGTCCGGTAACTCTGAGATCGTCGCCATCATCCGTTTTTTCATATCTAAGAACCCTGGAAAGAAAGTGATTTTCTTTAGGAAATGTTTCTGCTTTTTTGGGGGGTAGAAGTACGTCATCTCCCCGAGGAGTTTCATAGTACCTACCTAGCGATATCTAATACCTTTGGCGAAAAAACGTCCTCCTACCCCAAAAGGTTGGCTTTATAGCTTTTATAAAAAGCCTGTCACCGGTTTCTTAGTTCGCATTGTGCAGAGATGGGAGTATTTTAAATAAAACCTAAGTACTTGAAATACAAATATAAAATATAAAATACAAAATACTGTATTTTGTATTTGTATTTTAAATACTTTCTTTATAAAGGTCTTTTGTATTTTATTTGAAATACATTTTTTGACGTATTTTGTATAAGAAATACTAATCAGATGCCCGATGTTTGGAGAACTAGGTAGGTACCTACGTATTAATTTGCCATTGTGTACCTTCCTCCTATTCTGTACTTACCCACAATCTAGACAGCCGTTGGGCCACTATCTACGAGCAGTCTTTACATCGACCAAATAATTCACATTTATAGAGTAAAAAATTTAACTCTTCGTTGATACTACCTAATAACACTTTTCATCCAAAAATTTTGGTTACAAGGGAACATAAATATTGAATTGTTTATTAAAAATTTCCTAAAATATTTCAATGTTGGTACGCATGGATTTTCTGGGCCCTAAAAAAAGCGGGAAAATTCTCATTCATAAATTTTAATATGTATGTTCTTACGAAGCATTATTTAATTCTAGAATGAAGCCAGTCCAGGCCAATGATACTTACTCGCACACATCTATTTCAGTAAAACGTAACTACGTAAAAGAGGCATCAAGGAATAATCTGACAGAAAGTTTGGCAGCTATCAGATCTGTACTTGTTGCTTAGGTTGGATTAGTAAAGATGGATTCAGCTATTTCCGAATGAAATGTACCCTAATTTTTTATTTGTAAGTTAAACAAGGTTGCCATGCGTTGTTAGGGAAATATAACTTCAATAATCTTGTACATAAAAAAGTAGGTAAGGTACTTAGGTGTAAAGACGTGTCCTTGTTATAGGTGGGATATCACGATATCATGCGATGAGGATAATTATTAGATGCAAAGGGGACTCGTCTACTAAACAACAGACATTTTCTTTTGGCAACTGTGACAAGCGAGTGCACTAACTGATTTTTTCAGCATTACTTGAGTACCTACACAACCTATTCAAGTGAAGTTGTAACAGGATTAGGTTATGTGCCTCTCATCGCGATTCGCGTGACTTGGTTACTTGGTGGAGACAAGGAGCTCAAGGGTATGCCAAAAGTCGAAATCCTTCGAATTGACGATTTCCCCGTTAACCTCAAATTCGCAGTGTCCGTTCACCACCTGCAAAGGAACAAAAAGTGCTTAAAAGTCAAATATTATGAAGGGCAGGCCCTCGACTATCAAATCCTGACAAATTAGCCAAGGTTCTGATAAAAAGGTACAATAAACTAGTGTTACCAGTATGGTTTGAATTAAATCTTTCCAAGGAAAGAGATGGATAATTTTTTGCTCTCTATGTAGGTAGGTATATGAGAAACCTGTATCGTCAGACCCAAAAAAATACCCAACATTTCTTGAGAAATTTGTCATTAAAAAGCGTTCAGGTACATCGTATTACTGAAAAAGATATGACAGAGTACACAAGTGATTTATTTTTTACTTTACCTGTATACGGAGTATACGTAAGGTAAAGTATTGTATTCGTGCGGGCCAATTTTCGGCAAACCTCAACTTTGAACCGTCATTGCTCCCAGACCTCAAAAGCGATTGGAACTTGCATATACATTTCGGAAACGTCCATGCCTTCGGAATATGAAAACCAACTCACTTTTGTCATCCGACGAAAAGTTTGCCCCCAGGAATTTTTAGAAGAGGTCAGGTACGCCGTGTCAGTACGTATGTATGTATGTATGTAGCTATGTATGTATGTATGTAGCTATGTATGTGGCATTGACCTGGACGGCACACTTTTCAACCGATTTTCTTCAAAATCGGTAGTGACCTTTCTAAAATTGGAAGAAATAAAAATCCAGAAGCCCAGTTTCCCCCCTTTAAAATTAAGGGGGGTTACCCCCCTAAAACACCCCCAAAAAGTAGAAAAAAAATATTTGCTCAAAATCGGCTCTAACGATTTCGATCAAATTTTAGACAATTATAGAACAAATAATTACGAATCCAATGATACCACCCACTACCCCCGCATAACTCCCTGGCCGCTAAAAAAAGGGGGGAAGTCCCCCCTGGACCTGTAAAAGGGCGAAATCAGTGGATTCAGTTGTTTGTGGTATATGAGTAGTTCTGGATATGACACGTGACAACGGCCATACTCGTCACAAATGGTATATGGCTCATTTTGAGCCCCCCCCCCCCCGGGGGGGGGGGGGGGCAATTTTGAGTGAATTTTAAAGTGCGGCTTATGGGGTCTCAAACTGTTCGGGCGAACGTTGTGAAGCAATTTTTTGTATCAAAAAGTTTTTCTGAACGTATCCAAGCACCCCACCCCCTAAGGGGGGTATATTTGAGTGGTTTGCGAAATATGGGTTGTGGGGGCTCAAAATGATCGGGAGATCGTTCTGAGGCAATTTATATGGTCAAAATGATTTTTCGCCACACCCCCCCCCCCCCCCTATGGGGGGAGTTTTGGATACTTTCCAAAGTACGTTGTATGGGGTATCAAAATGCTCAGGGAAACGTTCTGAGGCAATTTATTTTGTCAAAACGTTTTTCCGAGCTTCCACATCCACCCCACCTCCTTTTAGGGGGTAGTTTTGGGTGGTTGCCGAAGTATGTCGTGTGGGGTCTCTAAGTACTTGGGAGAACATTCTGGGGCCATTCCTTTCGTCAAAAAGTTTTTCCGTCTCCAATCATTTAACCAAGGGTTTATTTCTAGGAAT
The DNA here is from genome assembly GCA_950004255.1 of Mesopsocus fuscifrons. NCBI lineage: Eukaryota > Metazoa > Arthropoda > Insecta > Psocodea > Mesopsocidae > Mesopsocus > Mesopsocus fuscifrons. The sequence continues at coordinate 9,316,540 of OX465377.1, forward strand.
CACGCAAATAAGCAGGTAAAGTTTTGTCCGACCGTGTCGTACCGCTTGTTTTTCTTTAAAAGAGACACTTACCGTTCCTAGGGAAGCTGGGTATTGATCACTGAAGAACGAGTGGACCAGGCAGCCATAGGTCAGAGTGCGTGTTTTTCCATTAAGACCAATAGGTATGGCTCGGGAAGCAACCAGAGTTTTCACAGACAGGTCCTCTACTCGCGCCCAGGCCACGTTCCCCTTTCCGCACAGCCACTAAAAATAAAATTAATCCGTAGTTGTAGAGGAGATAAATAACGGGGTGCTCAAGTGCACGCTCTTCGCAGTTGCACAATTTTTGCCGAGACTATCGATATCCTGGTTCGGAGGTCTGATCTCCTCCGCAGTGGAACATTCAAATCCTACCGTGACAAGATTTTTTTCGTCCCTTATTTGTCAATAACTTCTGTGGCCATGCTAGCAAGAAAGTAAAAACTCACCTCGACATCCTTCTGACTATGGACCTGGCCGTTACGGATGTAAGTGACAGTCTCTGTACCCCCCTGGCCGTAGTGGTGAATGGCAGCTGGGATGACGTCCCAGCCCACACGCACGCGCCCGACGTACAGCATCCGCTTGTAGCCTCCGCCGTACACAAAATTGCATTGGTATGGCAATGTACCAGCTGACTTGGGAACCCATTCATACTCTGGAAAGACGTTAAAAATGAACAGGTTTCACTCTCACAACCACTTTTTAGTGACGCACTACGTTCATTTACGCAGGCCGGGCGCTCATGGCACCTACAGCTCTTGGTCAAAAAAAGATCCTGTGACCACTACTTAGTTCAAGACTCAGAAGTTCTGAGGTAGCAGCCCACTGTCGTTACTAGCTATCAGTATCAAATCAAAAATACTTTGCTGTAAAGTCTACAACACTAGAAAATGCAATTCCAACGCAAATTCAGCCCTAGATAGGATAGCTATTGCACTGGTGCAGGAAATAGAAAACGCTACAGCTCTGGCGCGTTATCTCTTAGTTAAGAAATTAGAACTTCGGCCTACACCTGCACACCACCAACATCGAAGTTTCAATCACGAAATGAATTTAACAAATTAATTTCAAACAAAAATTTAAGGAAGAAACATAACTCACGTTTTCCCAATGAGCACAAAGGATGAGGTAGTAAACACGGGAGTTGGATGGTGTTTGCGGCGGGTAGAAGGCCTTTCGTTATGTTTTTGGTCGGAGTTGGCACAGCTGAACCTGAAATTTTAACAAGCAACGTCACGTTGTTGAAGCAGCGTTGGATGGAGTGGATTAAGGGGGTTGAAAAGTGAGCGAGGTCAGGAAGCTACTGCTGCAACTGCTTTGCCGTTTCTCTCACTACCAAAGCAACATCTGGAAATTTGCTCCGTGACATTTCTTTATTATTAAGTCGCCCCTGAAAAATATTGATAAGAGTGGTCGTAGCGACCCATGATAAACCACTTACCGCTGACAATAAGGCCACATATGGTAGAAAGCAGCAACAGCGCGATCTCGCCCTTCATTGTGCTACGTCTGTTTACCTAACGGTATCCGCGGTATAATTCTACTAAGAAATATCACACACGTAAGATTCGTATTTATACAGCATCTAGCGGCCGTATGATTTGACTGATATGTGATTAAACTTAAAGATTATTCACATCAGTGCCCATCAGGGGATTTAGAGCATTACTTTCGCAGCAAACAGCTTTGATCATGTACGCAAGTCGTTGCAAAATCGTCCCAATGTCTGATTGCACAAAACTTCTTGCCTCATTTGTAAAACAATAGCATTATCTCTTTATTATCTCAAGTATGGATTAGTGAAACTGATGACCCTCCATAACGGATCATGTGAGATTTTGTTACATCCTACAGTTTCCGCCTGCATTGTCAAAGTGCACTTCGAAATTGATAACATCATAAAGGTAAGACATGCGCTAAGCAAGATAGTGACCCCAAATGCAAAGTTTTCGGAAAAATCATCAAACGACGTTTTATTGAAAAAATGAGCTAAGATTATTTTTCGATAAAAATAAGTGTATGTAAGTAAATTGTAAAAAATATTAAAAAAAAAAAAAAAAAAAACACTTCAGCAGGTGCCAAAAAACTGCACACTGACGGACATTTTTGGAATTTTTTCTAAGCGGATGCGTTATTAGTTATTATTATTTTCGTTTCATTACAAAGACACATGGTGTTTCAGAGAAATAGTGGGTTTGTCCCGTTTGCACCTACCAATACCAAGCACACAAAAATATTTTCAAGTCTAAAAATGCCTACAGATTTAAAATTAAAAGTACACCTAAAATCAGCCAAGATGATTCGGAGGCAAGAGATTTGCCAAGAGTTACTTCACTTCAACTAGTACCTACTATAAGAATACAGGTTCTTATTTCGACTCATTTTCAACTGCGCGGTCCAAATTATCCTCACATCTCAAACTCAACCTCATCCACAGGTATCCGCCGTTGTTCAGCATGAAATTTCTACCACAGTATTGATAGAATACTTATGTGGAATTTACCCCAAAAGTAAACTAATGCGAAATACCTGTTGAACAAAATCGGACTTGTGATGTGTTAGCAGTGAGACAAGCCCTTATAGCACTCTTAGCAGTGAGACAAGCCCTTATAGCACTCTTAGCAGTGAGACAAGCCCTTATAGCACTCTTAGCAGTGAGACAAGCCCTTATAGCACTCTTAGCAGTGAGACAAGCCCTTATAGCACTCTTAGCAGTGAGACAAGCCCTTATAGCACTCTTAGCAGTGAGACAAGCCCTTATAGCACTCTTAGCAGTGAGACAAGCCCTTATAGCACTCTTAAATATCTGAGGTAGATTACGTTTTGAATTGAGCGAATAAGAATGAAAATATAACATTCAAAAATACCATTTTTATACCAGATTTAGTCTGAAAATTCTGTGTTGTGAAATGTCATAAATATACTTAGGGGTTTTCTCAACTGCTGACTGCGGCTACAGACTACAGAAAAAAGGGTTTTGTTTTTAAATTCTTACATTCCAGAACGAATAATTTCCAGATAGTTTCCGGAGATTTCCTCACAATCAATGTATGTTTGCATGTAGAATTTTTTGCTTATTCTGAATGTTCAGCCTTACAAAATTAACAAGTTCGCGAGAACTGAGTATCTACAAAGTACAGCAAAATTCTGATTCGACCCTTGAACTTAGGTATACTGTATAGCCTACAAATGAACGCAGGATATCGAAGGAAGGGACTAGAAGTCCGCCTTGTAAGTGACCGCTGAGTCGACTCTATGGAGGGAGGTGGAGAAAGGCTTGAACTGGACGTGCTGCGAGTTGGCGATGTAGCAAGGCTCCGACTCTCCCCACTCATCCGGAATATCGCAGTCTTTGAATGTGAATACAAGCACGTCGAATGAACCTAAAACAGACAAGATTCAGAGCCCGAGTTATCTAGCGTGTTGGCAGCCGTTTTCTGAGTTGGGTTCTAGTTCCTGAGTAGATAATGAGGTATCAAAAGAAACGAAGACAGTGGTTGAAAATTCACTTTTGAATCACTAATAAAGTAATAAAGCACGTAACTAAATATAAAAGGGGAAAAATAACTCACAAAGACAATCTAGAAAAGGCAGAAATGTGATGGTGGAGCAGATCTGGAGCATGACGTCACGGATCTCTCTTTGGATAACTTTGATGTCCTTCGTGCCGACGTCAGAACCCGCGGGCTTCTCAGTATTTTCTGTAAAATCAAGTCATGCAACATAAGAAAAATATACATAATTTATCAATAGTTACGCTATAACAGCAGCAGCGTGCAGCAAAAGAATACGAGGGTAAGTAGGTGCTTACAACGACTACGGCTGGGTATTGTGTGGCCAATGTGTGGACAAATCAACAAACTGAAACTGGATCCCCTGTTACATGTAAAAATTGCACTGACAGAATTATCAATGGCCGTAAAATGTTTACCAATAGCAGTGAGGGGTTTCGAGAGACCTCGTTCCACTGTAGAAACTCCATCCTCGTACTGAAGATTGAAATCCCAGCACTCTACTGTTTCTTTTGTCGCCAAGTTTTTAATCACGAGGCTCATCTTTTTGATCTTCTTTGCGACCAGCCATTCTGTAAAAATTCATAATAATAAAGACAACTGTATACCTAACTTAAATAAGTGTGCTGAGTTCCTGGAGTATGATGTTGACAGAATTTTAGACAGGGGTGGGGATGAATCTCACTGAAATTCAATATCTAACTTTCTTCACCTCACCAAGGCATTTCTGTTTCAGCAGTCTTTTTTATTGTTCCAGGCAGAAAGCAGATGGCGTCGTCTTGCCAACTGTTAGCAGAGCGATGATGCAAAGGACAAAGTACAAGCGTAGTTGTCATTCAGTAAGGTAAGATTCCAATTCAAGTTGCTTTGAGAGATAAACTAAAATAGGAGATAGGAGCCATTCAGTCAACTTCCAAGCCACTGGAAACTTGATTACTAACCACCGGAAAGTGGTCCCACCACAGGCTGATCTGTTAACCTATCTATTTGCAGTAGCTTACCTCTTGCCTGGTCCAGGACATTATCCAGGAATGTTTTAATTTTGGGGTCTGTCGAGGTGAGAATAGTGATTCCATACTGCTGAACCGGCTCAAAGGTCTCCGCCGGGTAGATTCCTCTTTGGTAAAGGATACTGTTGATACCAAATTCTGGGAGGTAGGAAAAAAGCGTACCATTAGTTGGGTATTAAGCAGACTGCACGTCGACCTCTTGAATAACGAAAGATGAAAACAAACTCAGGGGCTAGTAAAATTTACGAAGCATAAGCTAGCCCCAAGTATTGTTTGGTGTTAAGATGGGTTATACTTGTAACCATACGACTGGAAGCTAGTGATAACGCGTGGCGCTAACTAACGCTGTGAGAGATACAAGGTGTAGTTCTGGCGTCACACATGCACTCGTCTAAAAAGTCGCTTAGGGTGGATTTCACAAGTCCAGTTTAACTAAGTTTATCACAAGTGTTTAGTCATAAGTGTTTAGTCATACGTTTAGCATCAAGAAAAAGCCAAACCAGCCAAAGAATATCCCTGAAGGACGGCTTGGTGGGTCTTACCATGCATATACGAAATATAGTGATAAATTGGCGTTAATCAGAATTTGTGAAATCCAGCATAAATCTAACAACGGCCATCAACAACTGTTGAAAGCTAGCATGATCATAATCAGACCACTGATGTTCCAGTTTTCGTCCAGGAAGGGTATGTAAACAATACGAAAGAGAACTGCATATCTAAAATATCTATTTACTACTGCCACTATGAAGGAAGTTACAATATTATGTTAGTTGAAGATTTTCATACTTCGATAAGCAATGTTAAATTTAAGATCTGTAAACAATGTTCAGTTGAGGTATACACAATACATGGCATGCACAGCTAAAGTCGTTGTGGTAAATCACTGGACTAACAATCTAAAGACTGTCAATAAATTTGTGTAAACTAAGGTAGGTATTACGGAACAATACTGAATGGCATCGCATTAATAAACTGGTAAGGGCATTAACCGTTATCAGACCCGCCAAACTGGCAAAGAACGAGTGACAAGACGAGCAAAAATTAAAATAAATAAATAATGTTAAAATAAAATAACTTACTTGCTAGGTAACTTAAAATCTTATAAAATGTGTCTTTTTTTGAGTGAGTCACAAACCGATAAAGCTATCAAATAAGTTTCAGACTAATCATGTAATTACGTAATTTACGACTGTGATGTCACCGTTACGTCACGTGCTTGCAAAATAAGTTATCTATTAACCCCCCACACTTGAGATTAGCTAACGATTTTAAAATGAGTCAGTGAGTTTTACAGCCGTCTAACCAGTCTATACAGCTTTCAACAACCTCCAAGTCTCTTTTTCTGTGCTTTTCGATACAGCTCATAGGTTTTGGGTCTAGATCGGACACCCCGATATTGAACATGAAAGGTGTCCCAAACAGATCATGGACGACGTTTGGGCCACGCGCCGTGTCAGTCTGCTGGAAGGCGATCAAGATAGAGCAGTCCTTCGCTGTGGTGGCCAACAGGTAGGCGTTAAGAGGCTCGAAGATGGCGAGTGTGTTCCGCACAACCTCATCAACGTAATCGTAGTCACGAAGGTGGGTGGCTGAGTACAGCCGGTGAACTTCGTCAGACCCATACACATCCAGTTGCTGAATACGCAGAATTCTAGAAAGGATGCAGCCAACAGGAAGACCAGAAGAGGCCTGATAGCAGGACGGGCCATCCAGAAGAGCCGCTGCCTTCTCCAAAAGGTGCTTTGGGATTCGACTCTGATGAGGCGCCTGGCGTGCGGAGTCTAGCCCCATCTCGGGCATGAGTGACAGGTCTGACTCGTTGCCGTCTCGTATCAGCGCCTGTACCACCACACTGCATACATTATCCATCAGAGCGCTTTCGTCCAGGTCCTTCCCGAACCAACCTTCTAGTACTGGGAGGTAGGAAGTACTACTCTCACCGTATTGCAGTGTTCCGTTGCAAAACAGTTTGAAGTTGTTTTGCGGGCACTGAATAAGAGCGCGAATAGCCGATTCCATTCGACATGGATCGCCTGAGAAAAGATCCAAGGGACAGTAATCGCTACGTTCAGACACCGATCCGTTTCTTAACTTCAGGAACTGGTTCAGACAGAATGTACATTTAGACAAACGCCGATCTGGAACCGGAATCCATCCCTGTTTCGGTTTAACTTCGACACAGAACGTGGGTGCGTGGGAGCGAGGGCGGCAAGCGGGAAGAAGGCACAGATCGGGGAAAATAGCAGCAAATTCGCCGAACACACTTTTGTGATGTCGATGCCGAGGTCTGAGGGGGCGGAGTTTTTCGTTCAAGCATTCGAGTTCCCACGGCGGAATTCGCACCACCTTGGGAACATGGACGAAATTACAGCTCAGTAAAGGACGCATCACACCCTGACTGAAGGCGACTTCACGCAAGATGCGTTCGCTGTCTGAGGCCTCATTTTGTCGACATTTTCGCAGCCGAACGATGGAGTGTTCGTCAGGGACGGCGAGAACCAGGTTCGCGTTCCCTTCTCCGCGGTAACTCCACGCCCTGTTGCGGAAGCTATAGGCTTGCGACGGGCAGGGTGCCAGGCCCATCGCTGGGTCAGTGGACGGCAGACGCATGGTGAAGCTTCGCCGGAGGTCAAAGGTCACCACCCATATCAGAAAGCATTACCTGCAACAAAATAAAACTATAAACACCTACTGAAACAATCACAACAATATAAGACACTCTTGGATCTGTGACTTTACTTCCACGAACAGTAAGTTCCTTGCGGTAGATTCAGGGGCAAACAAACTGTCGCCGGCATAATAGGTACATCCATAACACTTGGCACGGGAAACCGTTAGAAAATGACAGCTCGGACATTTCTCGACCAGGACACAACATTAAATGTGAAATTTTTGGGACAAAGCATTTAGCGATGCGATCTGTTTTTGTTCACTTACTTAAACATTTAGTAGATCATATCGACTGCTGAGTTATGTCATGCTTAATTACTTAGTTGTGGTGTCTGACTCTACACGTTACTGTGTTACTACCGTGTACGCAGCGTGGACCTCGATAGAAAAAAATCATAAATTCTGAGAATAACTTGAAAAAGCATACCTGACTATCCTTCTTGACTCAGTCGCGAGCAAAGACAGAGAGGTTGAGGACCTTCCTTCAAACAAAAACAACATAAAAGTTAACGAGGAAAACTGTCAGTACTATCAATGACAGCGCCTGCCACCTAAGCTAACTCCTACTGCTCTCGCTTCCCCCGGGAAAACATAAGTATGAAACGCATTTAAGTAAATTGAACTAAGGGTACTTAGTTGAAGTGTGTAGGTATATATAAAATGAACTAACTGACGGTAAAACCTACTGTAGTGGTACCTATTGGTCATATACAATAGGTACAGTGAGGGGTGGGATGAGTTGTGAGATGATAGTGGCTGCAAATTCTCCATCAACCCCTCAAAACAAAAATAATAAATAATATAAAATAAAACAAACCTTGTTGGCACTTGGCTAGTGTGTTATTGACACGGCATTCAACACAACTCCTACTGCATCTAACAGAGCAAGGCCATCTCATGCTTCCTGTTTTATCCTGCTTCCGCATATAAACTGCAGGAAAACTTCACTTTTAAAATACAAAAACACAAAATCAAATTTTAAAATAGAATTTAGCGGCGATTTATGTAACAGCGCCATATGCCAAATACCGTGACAGCCCGTTTGGAGGTTAAAAATAGCACTGATTATGTCCGCTTGATACCGAGATTATAACTTTGCATTCATGCAGAACCCTTAAGACAACATGTGATGCAAAATTACTTACTTAAATATTCAGCAACTAACGTTGCCGAGCCCTTCAAGGTGATTGCATTTTTAACTTGCTGTGCAGTCGCCATGTTTTTGATTTGAATATTTTTTGACGTGGCAGTAGAATAAAAATGGCGCAAAGCGGTAAACTGAAAACCGTTACTAGTTTTCGTGGTTAGGAAAATGTTTGAAATCCAAATAATTTTTTATTTTAGTGTTTAAGTTTTAGATGCCCTCAGAACACACATTTTTGACAATTCTGAGCATCAGCGTTCCCGTACAGTAGGAACACCATAAATCCGTAATAACTTCTTTCTAAAGTCCCACTCTTCTGCACATATGCTCGCTGAGCGTCGCGCGTAATATATATATGTATATATAAACTTCTATTACTTCTACGTAAGTAAGTACCTAGGTAGTACTTGCATACTTCTACATAAGTCAAGAAGCGATACAGTTTTATGTTCCTTCATTATGATATCTTCCGAATGAAGAATAGAAGGACTATTTTTTGTCGGTGGCTTCATTGTGGTTTTGGGTTTCTCTTGTTTGCTGGGGAGTTAGCAAGTTTGCATAACCTTTGTTTTGTAGGCTTAAACCACTTTAATGCCGAAATATTTTACAATAGGTGTATGATAGAATTATATAATATATAAATTATTTGAAGCGAGTAGTTTGAAAAAATACATATAGGTACTTAGTAATTAGATGACTTTGGGTTGAATTCTGTTTCGTCATTTTCTCAACGTTTCTTGTGGTTCCATCTTGAGTCTTGAGTCGTTGTTTTGGGAAACAGTATCACTGAATGTAGCCCTGTTGGGGAGCTAGAGTTTTTCATGAGGTCCTCACACCTGTAAGGGCCACTACCTATATGTATCATAGCCGTATCCACGGGGGGTTTAGGGGGTTAACCTCCCCCCCATGAACGGAAAATTAACATGGTAATGGCAACGTGAAGAAAATAAATATAGGCTAAACCCCCCCCCCCCCCTTGACACTAACCCCCCCCCCCCCATTACCGCTTTCTGGATACGGGCCTGATATGTATAATGAATAATCTGCTTACACCGACAGTGTAGGTACTGTACCTATAAGTGAAGGTGGCGGTACCTCTTCCTCCTTAATAAATCGATATCTTCGATATTTTTTAATGTACCTACTTATACTTACCATCTATTAACCTTACCTACCAATATGATAACCTGATAGGAAGGTACCTAAGTACCCAATCAATTTTTTTCAGCTGCAGCGTGCTGTCATAGGACAAGTAAAGGTGTGCAGTTGGCCAACCTATAGTTCCGTAATACCTTCCTGCGTAGATAAAATTAAATAGAAGGAAAACTGGGATCTGATACCAAACCTACATACTTATTACATTACCAGAGGTGTTATGGGCAGTACTTATAGGTAGGTAAACAAAAGAAACGTGTTTCAGTAAAAAAACATTTACAGATCACATCACAGAATAAATAAGGTCAATCAGCAGCTTTGGAGCAGCGCACGTATTGTTTTTGGTATCCTTCCACGGGAAGACTATTTTTCATGCCAAAAATCTGAAAAAGAGAAGTAAAAAAAAATTTGTGAGTCCTTGATATCTTGGAACGCAATTTAATCTTACTTGTTGGGACATAATTAAGGTTATGGTGTTCAGACATTCTATATACAATCTTCATTAGGTGATGGGTCAGGCATTGATTTTGTGGTGGTACCTACGATACATTGCGTGTACCTAATTGTAACTTTTTTGCTAGCAATAGAATGCACACAAAATATGGGTTGAGAGTAGACCATTAATTTTTATATACGTTGCCTGTACCCATGAGTGCCTACACTACTCCCGCGTGTTCTTTGCAACTGTACTGAGTTGTCCCATCTGTCATGAGTGTCAGTCGGCAGAGGATCGATACTTACTCATCAACCGAACCTGTTCTGGTTGTAAGCGGGGGCAGGAGGGTTATTCCTCTGGGCGGTCTGGATGAGTTCTAGGGACCTCGCAATCTCAGCGGGAATTGGAGGAGGGGTTGGCAGGTGCAGACCTTCCGCTCGGTATCCTGTTACAAAAAAACAATTTCACTACCTACTTGAGGGGAGGTGCAAATACTATAAAGATGAGGTAGCGGTGTCTTTTAGAGACTGATGTATCTACCCTTGACCTTGGTCAATTAATTATAGTGGCTCATGGGATTGGTGGGTGAACCAAATAGTTTGCACCAAACCAATCATAGTCCGCGGTGGAGAATTGGTCACTAGCTGATATACTGTCTACACCTAACACACGAAAGACATGAAATGACGTTTGTTCGATAATCATTGCGGTGGACTCAGAATTAGTAAACTGACCGTTCTCGTCGGCGATATAGTTGACGGTGATGACCTGGCCATCGGGAGCCGTGTAGGAGTAGGACCCCTGAACAGATGTCGCCACGGAGTTCTCTGCGTCCTTCAGGCCGGTAGGGCGGACTGAGCCTGTGGCTTGGGCGCTGATGCCGTCTCCAGTCTGGTAGCTGTACTGGTAGGATCCATCCACGCTGGCGTCATTGCTGTAGGCTATGATGGGGACAACGTTCTGGGAACCGGCAGGGGCAAAGTTCTGCTTCGGGGCTGCGAACTGGTTTGGACGTGCGTTGCTGCCGAACCTGTTGTTCCCGAACTGAGGGACGGCGGTGGAAACGCCCAAGAGGGCAGCAAGAGAGAGCAACTGTTGGAAGCCAAAGGCAAAGGGTTCTGTAGTTAAGCTGCTAATGCGAAAATGTAGATGCTCAGATTTTATTGAAGTGTAGAGGAAAATATAGGTGCATTCATCCATGGATATGTAATAGTCTGGATAATGATGATTTGATGTATACAGTGAAATGACAGTTATACGTAAGGTAGGTCAGATAAAACGATCTAACTGCTGAAGTTTCAGTTCTCAAGTAAGCTGTCATAGGTTTTCAAGCTCATAAGACACCTGGTTTTCGAAGGATATACCAAAAACTTACCAGCTTCATGATAATGTGTGTTATCCAAATAGGTTCACAGGACGAACTGACGTAGGAAAGGCCGATTTAGCTATATATACCAGGCTAGGTGCGGGATGGTATCTGCCCCCTCCAAGCCATCGCTCCCATCGCTCAGGCAAATCTTGTTATTGTCTGCAATAGCCGGAATGCGAAGATGCCTTTCAGTTGTAGTGAGGTGCTCACGAGTAGTTAGCTTATGATCATTCATTAGCACTGGACTACCAGCCCAATCTGAACACTTTGCTTTGAATCTTCCGACTCTTTATTGTTTCAGGTACCTATCGGTCAGATGTTTCAGGTAGGTTATAGGTGATTTACTTTTGATGGTCACATTCACAAACATCCTCAGTTTATCTGTAGTTTTTCCTTTTCCTTTCTTCTTTGTGGTCGTTTCTGGGGATTTATTTTCTGTAAGTCTGTAGGTACCTATAGGTATACCAATACCAATGGTTCAGAGTTATAACCTGCAAAAAAAGTCTACTCTATCTCTCGAACTCCACTGTAGCAATAAAATGTAACCCTAAATAGGAGCCCTGAAAAATGTAAAGTGTTTACTTAAGTAGCTTGAGATAATAAAGTTATAGTTATGGTTATGGGATCTTCAAGAATCTTTTATTAAATGATGAAGGCAGTAAATTATTCTCAGCACCATATAGGCACGTCGTATATTGTAGTAGCCAGGTATAAAAGTATATATACGTATATATCTAGGTATAGGTAGCTAATTGGGTTAATAACATGTCAACCCCTTCCGGCCTCCCTAAGTTTGCTCAAGGTAAGTTAGTATAAGAAGTATTTACATTGTTAAAAGTGAGGTTGGTGGTCGTCATTATAGAGGTTCTATATGAGAATATCACACCGATTCGATCCCAATCCAATCAAGTTTTCCTGCATGATCACTATTCAGATGTGTTCGAAAGGTGTATTAAACTGTAGGTCCACATCGTGCCTATGGTAGGGAGCTGGTATTTGGTAGTGCTGCCGGAGTGCTTGCTGCGCACAATGGATGATGGTTCTTGCAACGGTCTAAATGCTGGGGGTACCCGGTCCCAGCCTTCTATATCAGTGTAAGTATACAAGTCTGGTGTTTTTGCTTAGACGAGGATAGGAGAGACAATCCCAGCAACTCGACCAAGAAGGGAAGCGGTTTTGATGGAATTATTCCGAAAGTCCTCATTGTAGTCTCGATCGTACTATCGTGCAGTTTCGAAGTGCGTTTTGAATGCTACTAGAAAAAAAAAATCTGATGGTCCGGTCAATAGGAGGTAGACAGGTATACGAAGAGCCCATTGTCAGCTAACGATACCTAGGTACAGAGTGGGATGAGCAAACTCATAACTCTCGAGTCCATCGCTTTGATTGGCATAGAAGCTATTGTCCTATTATAAAATGCAACAATTCCTAATTAGTTAATGCGATCAGAGTAACTCCTGACCTTTCCATGGGACCCTAAATACCTGGAGATGTTGCTAAAGTAAGGTTATCATGTATCCTGACTGTAACACACCAACACCACTCAACGTCTGCTAAGTGTAGTTTCCATCCATGAATGGTTAGACCGGTTTACGTCCCATTTTGAAATGGTTATTAATTTTATTTAAATTGCACCTCATCCTTAAGCCTAGGTTATTCGTACACCTTCTCTTCGGACGAACCCGTGCTTCTTGACATTCCTAGCCAAGTCGTTTATTTATAGGCCACTTTTGGGCTACTCGTCTTCGTCTCCTGATGTGTCCTCGAGGATGAATCATAGATCATGATTAACGTTAGGTCACGAGTCACGACTATATTCTAGACAGGAGCTAAAACTCTGTCCACAACGGCTCAACTTCATGCCCACCAGTGATTCTCATTCTAGACAGGAGCTAAAACTCTGTCCACAACGGCTCAACTTCATGCCCACCAGTCATTCTCATTCTAGACAGGAGCTAAAACTCTGTCCACAACGGCTCAACTTCATGCCCACCAGTGATTCTCATTCAATTTTAATCTGTGTTGTACGCCTTACTGCGGTTAGTAATGGTTTTTTCGGCACATGTCCAATCGGACCGCCTTATAACCTTGAAGACTCGCGAACTATCTTCACACTATTTGGCCAAATGGGTTTTGTAGACCAAGATTTGCCACATCTACACTTGTAGTATTATTTTCAGCTGATTGAATCACCCCAAAATTCAGATAATTTGTTCCGATATCGGTCAGCCTGATTTTCGCCAGGATAGCGACTCGTGTGTGTTCACCCACCTATATACCTACATTGTATGGTGGCTTGTTTTAGCTCCGAAGGAATGATGGAGCAAGAGCATCAAAATTGTCCGATTCCCCCTAGGTGTAAGTATGACTTGCCACTCTGTCCACAACGCCTCAGGATGCTTAATAGGCGTACCTAACATTAACAGTGGGCACTTACTGCCCTGGAGTAGGGTTCCTCAAAGTATACAACAATTGAACAGATGTCGGACTTGGGGACTTTAAGAAATTCAAGATTTTTCAAATCATCTATAACCTATAGGTACCTATTTTTTCAATTTTATCCAAGTGTGATAAATTTCATGATGAATTTCCTATTCCCACCATTTAAACCGAGAAACTAATCATATAGTTCGTAATACCTAATTCTTTAATAAAGTAAAGGCTGTACCAGTAAACCTTGAAGAAAGTGCAAATAGAAATGGAAGGTTAGAAATCTTTCTCCACCTCTCAGTTTAAAAAATAGTAGATACCAATTAAAAAGTTTTTGTGTGCCTTAGAATCAGCTGATTTGTTAGATAATGTCGTGTAGTAGGTGTCTATACAGTATAGGTAGCACTTTGGTCACCCCTTTTCTAGCCTCATAGATTTTCCTAGAAGAGTGATTGCCGCGCCAATAGATGATTGAAATGAAGATGAGCTATACCTACTCCTTAAAGATGTTGTGACACCAAGTCCTTATTCATATCCACTGCGTTTGATATGCATATTAGTTACTAGTAAGTAATGTAAGCTAAAGGGCAGCGCATGTACATGCATCTCGCACCATTCGCCAGATCGAACTATTTTTTCCTACGGAAATGTATTTCTCCATTGACCCCTCAATTTTTATAATTTTACTGAGGACGCCCTTTTACTTGTACCATGCATGTTGTAGGTTGGACATTTTTTTGGTTGCCATTTCTTTGCTGACATCTTTCAGAAGAAACTTTTTTTGTCAATCCAGTTACCTCATACGTCAGAAATAAAGGGTCCGACAACAGTCGCACTAAACTTTCTCGCCCCATGTGATTTTTTTTTTTTTTTTTGGATTTCTTTGAGATTTTTTTGCGGGCGTAATTTTTAAGCAATCCAAAATCGGTTGAAAATGACCCAAGAGCATCTATCCGAGATCACTCCCACCAAGTTTCATGGCTGTCATTCTATTACTGTAGTCCCAAATGCGTTCCGACCATTCAAAAACGTGGTTTCTCATTCTCAACTCATTTTCGACACTTTTTTGACTACAACGACCGTAATTTTGAAGATAACAACATTATGTTCGACAGATGTTTAAGTTACATGGTTCTACACAAATTTACCAAATTTCATGACAATCGGTCAATAAATGTGAATGGCGCCGAAACGATCGAACTTTGGTCCAGAACGGCCGTAATTTTCAACCAATTCAATTTTAGTTGAAAATGACCTCGAAGCATCTATTTGTCAACACACATACCAATTTTCAGTGTTATAGATTGAAAAGTGTACCGTCGGCGCTTGTCTAAGTAACCAAAAACACGATTTTTGAATTATTTTGGCGGTTTTTTGACAATAGCGGCCGCAATTTTTGACCAATCAAAAAATCCTTAAAAATGTGTCTCGGCAGTGATTTTAGACAGGTCCATACCAAATTTCATCAAAATCGGATGAACGGTATAGGCGCTAGAGCACTGCACGGACTGACTGACGGACTGACGGACGGACGGACGGACGGACAGACTTTTTCCAGAAACCACTTTTTTGGACTCAGGGGACCCCCAGGATCATGGGAAACCCAAAATCTCAATTTCGAAATTTTGCACGAAAACAATACTTTCTCGCCATATATGGCTAGCGAGAAAGTAAAAAAGCACCTTTCCTGAAAGTCTGTTACTGTTCTTTTGAGTATGGGGTAAGTATGGGCCGTTATTGTAACTCAATAAGACCTTCTTTAATTTTTCCTTAAAATTAAAATCCTAATATCTCGAGTAACAAAGCATGCTTGTAGAGAGCCTTCCGCAACACAGTACAAAGAGGCGTGACGAAACTGACGCTAAACAATATCGAAGACTATACCCATACCCATAACTCTTGTCTTGAGCCTGGAGTGCCTCGATTTGAAGCCTCACGTTCGGTTGCCGAAGGAGAAGAAGATGCACTTGATCACTGAAAGGAGATTAGTCCGAGATAAAAAAGGAGTGGGCGGATCCGTGCTAGATGTCGAACGTGGCATTTCCCATATGAACTTCTTTTAGGTATGATCCGCGAGAAAGGCACCAAGGTACAAGGTTGTGGGTGCGAAATGCCATTCTACCGAGTGGGTGGTAGGTACGTCCAAATATTATGTGATGTTAACCTAGTGATGGTGATTCATTGTTGAGGCTTTCGTTCACGCTACATTGTTGTCCAAACTGAATACTCAGGTAGGTGCAGATAATTTCAGCTCATTCTGCAAGAGTAAAAACGTTTGTTGGTATGTATCTTGTACGAAAAAAAGATATAGTGTTTTAGATAAGGAATAATACAAGGAGAAGTCTCTTGAGCGAGTTGCAACATTATATACGTTGCATATAAGTACCTACTCATGCAGATAAACAAGACCAGAATAAGATGTCGCTGGATCAATTTGTTTGCGATTGAATGATTAAGAAGTATAAGGGTTTCAGGATTCTCACAGGATTTAGTACCCACAAGGTGAAATATTTGGCATGCGATATGCGAATAAGAGTGAGCAACATGCAAGATGGCATGGTGCAACGAGCCTAATGGGCTAATGGGCGTAATAGAGGCATTTGTTCATGCACAATAATAATAGCGTGCAGACGTCAAGCGAGTTTTCGGTTTATGGAAGACTTAATCTTGAAGAAAAAATATTACCTATTCTTCAAGGAATCTATAGTGAGTTGTTGTTATGAAAATTTAATATTTGTCAAAATGCGCCCGTATAGATCCAGACGGGCATGTGATGGAAAGAAGGCCACTGGGTAGAGAAAGACTCGTACTCTTCTGACCTGATGATGGAACAGAATAAGTCCAATCTGTGGGCTGAGGTGTAGAATGGTCCTCTGCTCTTTATAATGATCGATGCAAAGTAATTAATCTCTGCTTGGCTCATGCAATGGATAATACATCAGCTGTAGGTGAGGGAAGCGCAAGGCCTGTAGATTTGACAGGTTTTCTCGCTTGAATATGAAGCATAGGGTCTCAAAATTGCGTCAAATCACAATGAACAGTCCGAGTTGTTTAACATTTGATTGGTCAGTGTGAATCGTCATCGTGTAACCGTATTTGATATTTAAAAGAGGCAACCCCGACAATTTACAAACCTTAGCCATAGCTGCTGGTCATTGGTATGAATTCAACGAAGCTCCCAGAACCGCCAGTAGCCAAGGCATTCTTCTTTCTATCCAGACGAGGCCTAATCAATTGAATGTGAGTCATGATGACTGATGTAACTAATAAGCTGCTTCTTCTACTTACGATCAATAATGCTTAAATCACCGTATCCTTTCGCTTGTTAATGACCGATTAGTTTAATTGCCCAAAGGAACTCCATCAGTTTCTTGTAGAATGTGTTTTTACCTATTTAAATTTACAATAATAGATTTTTACCTTCTGGGTAATTAACTTAGAATATTGGCTTGAGGCTAAAGAGGTCAGATGGAAAATTAGCATGCCCGGTGAGGGATTCAGAGCTTAACTACCTATGACCTTAACCTTAACTACCTATATATGCCGGCAGACATCTATCTCCCTAGTGAAAGGGGTAGGGACTACCCTCCGATGACTAACTACACCGCCTGGGCCTCTGGTTATGGCGAATTTGATGATCGTTCTTAAGGAAAAAAAAAGTCGATGTTAATAATAAGTGGGACAAAACGCAGAAATTGAGAAGACTTTGCTCTCTTTTTTGCTGTTCCTATTTCAATAGTTCACCATTTCCAGAATACCCATTCTCAAAAGTTGCTTACTGTTTATGTTGTTTTTGTTTATACATATAAGATGCCAAATAGTTATAGGTGACAGCTTTGAACTAGTCCAACTATACTCTTTCGCTGGCAGGAGTTCAGCATTACCGTACCTGTAGCAAATTTCAGGTATGTTATATACCTACCTAGATACCTAAGTTCTTGGGCAGTATGCATATTATGTGAGATAGTCCTGGCACTTCAATTAAAGATCCTATAGGTACCTATTGTACATTTGGATATGGTAGGATCAATTTATCACCAGCAGTACCTATAGCACTCCTTCACATCTTCATGCACAAGTACCTTCAAGGATCCATTTACCTAAAGCGGATCTTCCTATACACTCACTCAAAGGTTACTGCGAAGCACAAAAAATAACAATTCAATGACATGGTCATATTAATGTTTTTACTGCGGGATCGAGCTGGGTGAAGAAGTAAGGAAGAAGTAATAAGGATATAAAATTGTAAAGGTTGTCCTGTTTTAATGTGAAATAGGGGCACACTGTGACATCACATCACACAGAGCTCTTAGTCTTCAAACAATCAAACATTTTTTTATTTCAGCCTCTAACGTCACAGTTCGACCCTGCAACATTCAAAAGAGCCAGCCTCTAAAATTGATGGTAGATCTTTACTGTCAGAGTAGTTGCTTCACGCGTTTTCAGGTTCAGGAATTTCATATCGGCAAAATGAACTTCCGGCGGCCTTGAACTATGATAACAATGAGAAAGTACAATAATAGCTGAAAAGAACATGATCGAATGGGATGAGGTTTGAAGGTTGCGGAGGCCGGTGCCTACTGTACCTGACATAATAGGCCTTGCTTCAATGGTTCCGAGTGGTTCTTTTCTTGAGCTATTATTGCTGATTGCATATTCAGTGTGGTCAGTGAACCTGGTCCATTTATTCAGATTTGCTCTACTTACTTCTCCTCAAATAAAATTTGGCTCATCCTGTCTGTATTTACTATATACCCATACCTATACTCAGGCCCGTATCCAGAAAGCGATCATGTCATGGGGGGGTGAGGGTCATGGGGGGGGGGGGGGTTCGCCTATATTTTTTTGCTTCAAGTTGGCATTACCATGTTAATTTTCCGCTGATGGGGGGGGGGGGGGTTTAACCCCATAACCCCCCCCCCCCCCGTATACCTATAGGTACTATTTATACCTATAGGTATTGTATACTATTGTATACCTATACCTATACAATACCTTATGCTCGAGGGGTTAACCACTCGCTGGGAATCTTGTTGGGAATCACAATCACTGGAAATCTTTATGAAATCTCAGGGAATTTTGGAATTTTTGGAGTGGTGACCCCTTCGGGGTTCATCTTTCTATGAGTATCGTTGGGAATCTTTGGAAATCTTTATGGAATCTCAGTGGAATCCCAAGGAATCTCTGGAGTGGTTACCCCCTTGCCTATGCTAATACTAAAAAATTCGAGCAAAGTAATTTATGGATTTTAAGGTGCCCTGAACCCTGTACTGTGATAAAGGCGATAGGTTGCTCTTCATGGATTTTAAATGCACTCTTCATTGTTCACTGGTTTCCTCGGAGTCAATACAGTAGTAGCTTCCAGTTGTCCCGTGGTAAATAAGCATTTATACGAAGGTCCTGAGTCCCGGTTTTAGTTGGTGGTTTCTAGCTCTCGCAGGGTATGCTACGTACCTTTTCTGAAGACTGGGATGAGGACCAGTGTAGTAAATGAGACTTGAGCGGGTCGCGGTAGAGTCTGAAGAATGTCTCAGTCACCGCGTCCGTCCGTCTGTCTGACTTAGCGAAGGAGACAAATGACAGAAATCACAGATTGCGGGGCCAGAAACAAAAAGCCATTACAAGGTCTGCAGAGCGGTGATTGGTTGAGGCCGGCGACTTCATCAAAATCCATGACCGATCAAACTGCTGAAAAATCACCAGTTTCTTAAACAAAGAGTTCGTTTTGATTATATTTTTTATTGGAATCACAATAAGCTATTTATTAGGTGTTTGTTTAGGTTTGGATGGTCTATAGGTAAAATGGCATACCTACGCATTATCTTGCACATCTATTGTTTTAAGTTCAAGGACGGAGAGTATTTATTACTCTACAATTATCTCTCTCATTCCTGTTAGTCATTTGGATCAGTTTACGTGATGTTCAGATAATAGGTTATAGGTAGATAATCTAAGTTCGATTCCTACTAGAAAACAGTTCGAGAAGTTCGATTCCTACTCAACGTCAAAAAGTGCAAAATAATGAATATTAGAGGTTAAATTAGTTGATTCGATGCGATAACCTTTGCGAGGTCGTACCTGAACAACTGACAGGCTGTCCGACCGATCGTTCCGTGATGAGCTGACGACCATTAAATACCCAATACCCACTCAGGTTGACTGGCTGTTCTGCTAGTACCCAAATTTGGGCAATTCTCACACTCACGTCTTCACCTTGGCATATTGCTGGAGGATATTTGAAGTGCATCTTATTCGGTCCGTTATTGGAACTTCATAACTGAAGGTACCTCTTTTAGGTATAGGAACCTACCTAATACAAAATACTTGAAGGGAGGGCCGCCCTGACTGTGAGCTCTGCTAGATTGTAATTGAAAGATCTTCCTATATAATGCATTTATTTGCACTCATGTTAGTTGTGTAACGTTTTTATTGCATTTTTATTACAGTTTACTCATCGTGCGCATGAAAGAACTTGAGTGCAACAAGTTTTTACTACATTTTCTTATCACTAGTAGTACTGGTGACCCTGCTTTCAGACCACTGAGCTAAGCCACCGAGCCATTGGGGTAGTAATGTCCTCTGTATAACAACGAGCGCCTGACGCCTACCTTATTTATCTAGCACTTAAATCAGGATTGTTCTCCTAAAAAGAACGTTATTTTTTGCTGACGCAACGTGTACAAATCGATGCTTATGTTCCCGGAGCTGCTCCCAGTGCTCTCACAATAGGATGCACTTCTCTTGCCCCATCTCGTGGCAACTGCAGCGAGTGGGCCACCTTGCTACCCTGCAATTAGCCGTCCTCTGTCTGTGCCTGAATAATTTGGGGCGACCTTTCGGTGTCCACGACGCGGCGAGTGTTTTTGTGACCTAGGTACGACACTCCTTCCAGTTTAGGTATAAGGTTCAAGGTCAGCCGCATACCCATCTGCAACGTCTGCCGTAGCCGTAAGTTATGTAAGATAGGTAATTACTGCCAGGATTGCCACTCCTCTGATTCTGATTCCGGTCGCGGCAGCTTCAGGACTATAGTAACTACCTACCTATGCTTATAGCTCCTGCTAAACATCTTTGTAAATCAAACTAGAGGGACTTGCCTTGATTGCATTTTGTGGGAGGTCGTATTTGAAGATGCTCGGCGCTGCAATTTATTTATTGCGCATAGTAACACCATATTACATATAATCCCAATGAGACAAGCTTTTAGGCCTTTGGACTTTATTGCTATACCTGTAAAAATCCATACCTTATTCAATCACAATCCATGTATGTTTAGTATTTAGGTATAGTCCGGTATAGTCTTCAATGGGACGATAGAATGTTCTTCTTGGTCTCTATTTCTGTCGACAATTATTCTAATGAATATCAGAATTAAGTTGTTTTGCTACATAAGATAATTTTATTGAGCTGATTTTTTTTTAACTTTTTGTTTACATACATATATATATTCTTAAAAAGTACCTATAGGTAGGTACAAAATGTTTATCTAAGTTCTACGGTCAGCTTGACTTTCTTTGTCTATACTATTCATTGGTGCATTCATGTAACATAAAGAATATCCGTAAGATTGCAGGCGATACTTCATTTTTATCCTGAATATCAACGAAAAACTAAATAGCCAGGTACCTAAGTGTGTGAGCCCAGGGGGCTGATGCGGAAAATCAGCACTAACAGAGCAATCGTGTTAATGGGGATATAATGGAAATAGCGACCTATAGATATAGATAATATAAAAGTGTTGGATCATGAAAAAAAACAAAAAAAAAAATCATAATAGTAACAGATTCGTGGTTTTGGGTTCCCCGTCCTGCCTTACCAACCCTCTCCACGCACTAGCGGCAGTAATGCAAAAAATATATATACCAATACCATGTTTAGCGCAATGCCAATTCGCCCATTTGGCCGCATCGTATTCAGTGCTAGCCATTGTTATGATTCGTGTTCGTGACGAGTAATGGCATCACGGCTCTTATTGTCTTGCCTGTCCACTACTCCCAACTACTCCCACCAGCTTCTTCTATGAGATTGTTCTCACAAATTGATGCTGTGCGTTTCATCACTTTGTCTGGGGCGTTTATGGATGCAAATCAAAGGATGGGTCGTGAATTACGAAGCATACGCTCGTTACATGAAGCTTTCGTGGGCTCAGCTCATCCCACCCCTTAATGTCAGCGTGCATTTGGCGTGGAGAACCACGGCGATAGATTTATGTTAAAATACCGCAGAGTAACAACAGAACAGAGTGGTGCCAAAGAGCTAAATTTTCCGACCTAATTAGCTGCAACAGTCATCGGCGAGACAAAGCGAGACTCCGGCAGCTGAAGTGGCGGGAATCCTGAAGTTTTTTGTGGCTTTATAAAAGATACATGACTAGTCCGTCCCAAGATGCTAAAAGAAGCGGGTAATAGACGTCAGTGAACTGCACTCGAACCTGAGCGACTACAGGACAGCGGGTGAGAAAAAAATTAGGAGCTACCAACCCGACAAGGCGAACCCTCAAATGGTATTGGAAATTCTCGCAAAAGTAGTCAGTACCTATAACTACGTAAATGGAAATGCAAATGTATTTAGTGTGTGTATGACGTTCCTACAACAGTATGATCATGATTATTGGTACTCCCTTGGTAAGTTGTTACAAACATTGTCTATGGTGGAAAAATAAAATACTAACTCATCAACAGTTAAAATCTGAAATATAACATTAAATATTCGCGACTTTACGAGTAATATCTACGATATTTCTGTTCTATCTATTTTTGTTACCTAGTTAGACAGTATATTATTTTTTACTGGCCAGATTCACAGAACCTCTAGGTACTACCTATATTGCAGAAGGAATGTGTTAACCTTGCTGCGCGCTGGAATATTTCGGGATAGGTTTTTCGTCTACCTACCTAAACCTACCTATAAGAATTTTTGGATTTCCAAATTTCCGACTATTTTTCTTACATAAAATGTCATGGTATAAAAAAATAGTGCTAAGGCAAAGTTTGGGCCTACCTATAACCGCATCACCAAGTATAGGCATAGAACCTACGATTACTAGTTTGGGAACTAAAGAAAGGACACCGGCCCGTCGTAAATCTCGCGACTACGAATTGGAGAACCAAAGGGACGAAAAGGTCACAAGATGCATCTATACATATACTCGTATATATTCGAAATTATTTGCGGTACCTACCTGGACCAACTTCCCCTCATTCATTTCACTTGAAATGCAGGCAATGTGACAATGCCAGGTCCCGACCCTCCACAGAGGTTTTATGAAAATCTTTTCAGCCAAAAGTTGAAGGTAGTAGGCATTCAAGCAATTTCGAAGTAAAGGGAACTGAGCGAATTAGGAAGTTTCAAAATATCAACCCCACCACACTCTGGAGTAAAAGTACCCATATAGATTCGACGATAAATATTCTTTGTGTTTTTACTAGTTTTCCTTTCAAAGATCTGAGGATGCTTGATTTATTTGAACAAAAAACTGAGAGTCTGCTGAGTTGTTTGAGACTGTATGACTTTCAGTCAGTATAGTCCCTGCTGCAGAAATTCCGCCTTTCTCAGTTATCTGCTCATATTTCGAAAACTCTGACGGGCAACTTCCTAATGAGGAGTCGCCACAAAGCAAAGTTATAATATTTCCTTTGTTAGTGGGGAGAATTGCAGAAGAGTATGGCTTCCCTGTACCTCGGTCACAGTGGGGAGAATTGCAGAAGAGTATGGCTTCCCTGTACCTGCAGCTTCCCTGTACCTGCAGCTTCCCTGTACCTCGGTCACTTTTCAATCCTTTCATCCTATATTTCCCCCATTTTCGACTTGGGACACTTTAGATGAGCTATTGTGATCATTTTGAAACCCACCACGGTATAGGAAGCTCCGCTATCAGAATTTTGAAACACCAATTTCTTCGCCCTATCCTTGTAAAAAAATATTCATTATTTTATTAAATTACTAATTTATTAACTACAGACATTTACATGATCACAATAGATTTGGTTTGGAGCAGACGGGCTGCTCTTCAGGCCGCGGAGCTCGCTTTACTTGCGTCCAAATCTGTTGAAGCCCTGGTTGTCGTAGGCCTGGGGGTTGGCCCTGGCTTCAGCTACTTGCTGAGCTACAGCCCTCTGGATGTCAGGATGCACTCCAGGTCCCGTGGGCTGGTACCCGAACTCGTTAGCCAAGTAATTCACCTGAACGGGTGCACCTGAAAATATAAGGGAGAAGTTGCAATGGCTACAGTTGATTTTCCTCTTCCTGCTGCCCTTTAATCCGGTGGCACCCAAAAATGGCTTAGCGCGGAAAAATGAGTTTTCAGACTTTTCGCGGCTAAAAGTGGAGCCTATTGGCCACCATTATGATCCATTCTCCAAGCTAATGACTTGCGAGGCATCATGTCTTGACTTTTAACTTGTAACCCCAAGAGGGGAGTTCCTTTCATATTACCGTTAGGGTGGGTGAAGGCGTAAGATCCAGTGACCTCATAAGCTTCGAGTGGTGATCCAGAGTTCTTCTGAACGCCTGATTCTTGCCTTTGGCTGCCGTCAGCAGAAACATAACTGAAAAAGCATTCCAAAAACGTTCAGCAACACTTATTTTGTAGAGATTTGGTATTATAAAATGTTGTGCTAACGAGCGAGCCTGTCGTGCAATAATTATTAAGTATGATAATAAGAGTCATCGAATACAAGAGTCTGTGTTTACAAATCTGTCAGGTTCTACATTTTTATGTGGTTAGGTGTCGTCACATGCAGTTTACACCTACAAGTTACCCATCTAATTTGAATATTGGGATGCAAACCTGTTGTTGACTTGGTGAGTTGGTATTTGCATTATTTTTACGTGAACCTTATTTTAGAATTATTTTATAAACGTCACTCCCCTTATGCCGTAACGCTGATGTAACGGAATCGTCATTCCCGGTTAACTATTAGCAGTAGTTAATAGTTCATAGGTTAACTGCGGGTTTTTCTATCTATCTTCAAATATATATCTCATCTTTATCAAACAGTATCTTAGGCTAGAATCTAAAGTAGACCATCGACTCTCGCACTCATCACTGAAATCATTAAGACATCACGATCGATATTTACCCATAGTTCTTGCCATAAGAAATTACAATAATTGGCAGTCGTGCAGAGCAGTTAATTATAGTCTGGGTAGATAATGGACCACAGCCTATAACGAGGCGCTAATCTTTTGAACGCATGGAGAAGATTGATATAATGCGGATTCCTCCGTAACAAATTACTACATCTTTCAAGGACCAAAAAGGCTTGCGAAATACGTTTACCTATCTATTTTCTCACGATACGAATGTCGAAAGAAAGTGACCGGTTAAAGTGGTATAGTAGGTACAACTCATTACCTTGTAGGTATTTTATGTAATTATTCAGAAAATCCGTAAAGGAATGGGGGTTTCGAGCCGGAGCCTGGACTGCTGATGTTGTCACGTCCGTCATAGAGTAGAATCCTCCCTTCGGCCTTGACCTTCTCCTTTGCGAGAATTATAGGTCCAGACCGTCGGACTATCGGACACGAGGCATCTCTCACGTGCCTTCTTTGTAATTTAAGGCAATAAAACTCATTACCCATGCCTGTTATTTTGTTTACCTTTCGATATTACGGTTACGAATGGTCGGTCGTGAAATTGTGTGGGAGGGTTATTGCTACAATTTTGCTACAACTGAACAAAGAAAATGATACCCTAGTCCAGAGCAGTGTATTAAATCTGAATGCAATTTATAGCCCTGAAAAAGGTACCTTACGGTGGATTTGAATCAAGTATCACTTTCTTTCGGAAAGTCTGTTAGGGTGTTGGAAATTGTCACTCACTATCCAAGCAAAAAGGTGCAAATTTGCTCAGTGATGTATGTTTGCCTCAAACGGAGAAACACTTACTTTGTCAATTATTTTTTGTTTTCTATGAATGAATTGGAAAAAGGACTACCTATACCTACTAGAAAAAAAACGAACATCAAAGTGCAAATTAAGGGCTGAGCGAAAAAAACGGGAAAAGCGCCAAAAAAATGAAGGGAAGTCGTGGCATTTAGCTGTAGGTACAATGTTAAGACGGTCCTTGACAAATTAGCCAAGGCATGCTCGCGAACGCTACCTGTAATGCCACCTGTGATAGCATCTCCATTAGGTACCCACCTGTAATCGGCAGGTACCTAGACATACCTACCTTCCTACTGCGTTTTAATGGACCATTTGCATAATTACGGATCTGTACTGTGTTTTAGGCCTGCCCCCTTCATTGATTGGAGCATGCCACCGCATACCTAGCCATTTATATGCCAGGCATGGCCTATGTTTATTGCTGCTCCCGGAAAAGTTCTCGGATGGTACCCTACAAATGTTATGGAGGGGGAAGGAAACAATCCCAGTAGGTAACTGACTGCGCCAGTGTATAAGTAATAGTTTTGGAATGAGATGCATAGCCGTATCCACGAGGGGGGGGGACCCCCATGAACGGAAAATTAACATGGTAATGCCAACGTGAAGCAAAAAAATATAGGTGAAACCCCCCCCCCCCCCCATGACCCTAAACCCCCCCACCCCCCCCCCCCCCATGACCGCTTTCTGGATACGGGCCTGATGAGATGTACGTATAGTTGGCGCAGTGAATACATTATTTATACCTCAGCTGCTCCGACTAATTTTGTGTCGATTTTTTTTTTTGCTGTAAAACAATGAAATGGGCGTGTCCATCTTGATGTTGGCAGACGGAAAAGAATTGCTTGCCGAAACCAGGCTCCAGGCTAGTGGTGGATTGAAGCAAGGTAGTGAGTGCAACTGAGCCGCAAATGGAAAATTTTGTTTGTGCTGGGACTTGAACCTAGTAACCTAGACCAATCACGACCGTTAGTCTACATGTTAATCCCCTCGGTCTCTAATAGGCTGACTTACTTGAAGCTGTAGGCTCGGTTATCAGGGGCCAGTTGGTAGTCCTGGGAGACAATAGGGATGAAAGGTCGGGCACCGAACTGTGCGACAGTCAGTGTAGCCAGCATGGCGAGAAAACAGCTTCGTACCTGAGAAAAAAAACAAAGGTTCAAATTTGGAA
Organism: Mesopsocus fuscifrons; assembly: GCA_950004255.1. Lineage (NCBI taxonomy): Eukaryota > Metazoa > Arthropoda > Insecta > Psocodea > Mesopsocidae > Mesopsocus > Mesopsocus fuscifrons. The sequence continues at coordinate 9,343,350 of OX465377.1, forward strand.
CTTGACAACTTGTTGTTATTTTTTGTTTACGTATAATTTGTTTACTATAGAGACCTTAGGAGGGTCTAATGTAGCTGCAGCTGCATAGTGGAGGGTACTTCATATTAGCTTCCGATTAGCCCCAAGATGCGAAATCGTCTTCGGCTTAGAACAAGGTATGCAACAAGACTTTATCGTTCTCCTCCCCCCATATTAGACAATGAGACAATCCTCCTGTGTAGACGTCTAGTTTTTCTCAGCTCGATCTAGCTCCATTAGAGGAGTTTAAAAATTCTGAACTGCGGCCCTTAAAGCTGAATTTTTAATTGATTGGAGGATCTCTTAATTACAGAGTTGGGAGCTATTCTTGCATTGTAATGTACACCATGCACCGAACAATGGGCTATTCTCTGGCATATTTCAGGGTCATGGTGCTCGCAGTTACGTAGAAGATTCTACAATCAGTTGCAAGCACCGGAGTTTCCTAAATTCAATAATAGGAGAACAATGGCAACTATAACATTCCTTGCCCAGTTTCCATGCATCCTCAATTCATCATTTTATGCTTCTGCCCTTCGTCTAATTCACATAAGAGTCGGTAATAAAGCAATGCAATCCTTGCCATGACCCGAGTCATTGCAGCCTTGCGGCCGCGGCAAGGCTAAGTATTCTGCAGTTCTGAGGTGACTCAGGTGGCAAATCGTGCAGATCAAAAATCGTGGGCCAAGGTGTTGAAGGCACCAGACAAAAAGCCAAGATCACACCCTATTTTGTGTGAGATCAAGTAATCTTTCCAGTGGTGAGTATACAAAACATCAACTGAACGTGTTTTTGTTATCTTTTTTTACCGTACTAACTCAGATTATTCAAACCTGAAAGCAGTACTTTGACATAATGGTCACCCCATTACAAGACCCAATAGGGAAGTTATGCCTAAGGCATAAATTCATGATAGGTAGATGCTATTAGATAATGAATAATTATCTGTCCTATTGAAGGGATTAACTAAAATAAGTGTCCGAGGGGTTAACCACTCCAGAGATTCCTTGAGATTCCACTGAGATTCCATAAAGATTTCCAATGATTCCCAACGATATTCATAGAAAGATGAACCCCGAAGTGGTAACCACTCCAAAAAATTCCAAGATTCCCTGAGATTTCATAAAGATTTCCAATGATTCCCAACGAGATTCCCAACGAGTGGTTAACCCCTCTTAAGTGTCTAATCTAACTGGTAAATATGTCGAATCAAATCAGTAGTTATTGTATCCACAGTGTAAAAGATTATTTCAAAACTGTACCCTCCTCTTTTCGTTCTTTGCTAAACACCTACAGCAGCTATTTTATCATTCCTGTCTTCGCTGATCCTTTTTCACGGAGAAATAGCCAAATTGTTGTGAGGCTAAGTCTTCGGCCTTTGCATCAACACTGGCGGTGGTGACAAGGTGAAGAAAGGGTCAAGAGCGCTGCAGTCCTGCAGATCGTGCTCCAGTCTGTAAGTGCAACTGCGAACGGCAAGCGTCTCAGCTGTGGTCGTGCGCCACCTCTGAGTGTCATGGACCTCACTGGTCTGGTTCTGCATGGATTTTACCGCCAAAGCCAAGTCTTAGTTGGATAGTTCTAGTATTTTATTAGAGACGAAATCTCCTTCAACAGGATCCCCTCTGAACTCAAAATCGGAATCGTCCCTAGTTACGAAGTGCCCAAGCTTAGAAGGCAATACAAACTATAAACCGGGATATATTGCTTTATTGAGGGCCCCCCATTCCCAGAATCTTTCTGTTTTGTCTTGAGAGCAGAAGGGCATATCTGCTTACTTGCTCAACATTGGATGGATACTTGTAACTGGTATCTGTAAGAAAGGTCTGTAAGGAAGATCATACAGGATTTTTCACCCCTTAGCAGTTGCAACAAATTTTGCCAGCTTAAGGTGGTACTTCTGTGCAAATAATTGTGGTTGATAAGGCATCAATGCCTTAATCTTCTGCTATTTTCTGCATACGTACGCTATGCAACTGACTTGAAATGTGAGTTGGGTTCACAGTTCTTTTAGTTGCATGCCATCTTATAGAAACAGGTTTTCCTGACATTATATTGGAAGAAACCATGTACCTGATATGTTCAACTTGCTCCGAATACAAATCACATACAGGTTTGATGATTTGCCAAGATGAGCAGTTTTGTTGTGCTATTTTACATTACAGTCGGGTTTTCACCCTAAACTTCTGATTTCGCTCTGAATTGGTATAAAAACTCAAAGGCACATATCAAGGAGAAATTGGGGGAGGAATGTACCCCGGTCAACCGTGAAAAAATTAGTTTTCAATTTCTCGAGAGGTTTTTAGCATACTTGGTTCAGAAGTTATTTCAAATAGTCATCCCCATCTTGACATCCCCATCCCAAAAAGTCTGATTCATAACACGCAGCAGATGATGGGGAATCGTGCAAGACAGCCAAATAAATGAAAAATGCTTAACCAACTATTTTAAATTGTTGAGAGAGTTATGACAGAACCATCCCTTTTATTATTGCTTATAGCCCGTGCGATGTAGGCACAGAAAATGCGACCTAAACTACGAAAAAAGAACCTCAAAAAGACGCTTTTAAGGCTGCAAAAACGCGTAATTTGCTGAAACACCGTACTCATTTAAGAAAAACTACCTATACTCAGCCTTTTGGCGGTACACCTTGACATACTTAAGCTTGACCGTTCAAAAGCAAAAAATCCTTGGAAAATGAACGATTTTTATTGCTTTTTTAATCCAAAAAAGCCAAAACAGAAATGCTTTACTGACGGAAAGGTGATTTTTGATGGGAAGGAATGCTGATAATAATATGCAAATTTGCACCTAAAACTAGGGGTGAACTATTTAAAAAGGAATCATAATGAAACTTCATAAGGAGCTTTTTAAAAAATACTCAAATACCTAGTATGTATCTATTTTCCGGGCTCTGTACTGGTGATCGGATTATGTGGGATTTGGAGTGAAAGTACGAAAAAAAATTAAAAATGTCAGAAAAATAGCATAGAAAGTGGCCCGCGAGTATTGGAGCTTCTGAGTTTGGTGAGATTAGGTCCTCCATAGTAGAAGTACTAGAAGTAGAAAAAGAACTGATCTATTTGTCAATTCATTTTTTGAGGAAACCCAGATACCTAGATACTACAAATTTTCACAATGATCACTTTCACATGACACAAACACAAGCACTTAAGTCGTCCCTGCAGTGCTGCTGCTGCTGGTAATCCAAAAGGGCTGTAAAGTGAACTCACCCAGAACATTTTGAAAATGTAGATTTATTAACACAACTGGTGCACTGTTATCGCTACAATGAATGGATCAAACCTTAAAATCTGATATTTATACTCTCATTCTGGACCCAACTGGAGCTAGTTCGTGAGGAAATCTTCACGCTGGAGCGAACGCTCTACACTGATGTTTAGCTTATCACATTCGCCGTCCACCTTAACCACATGTCTTTAATATTTTTCAGATATTGTGAATCTTACCCAAGGACCCAAATGCATTTAAAACTGCACTGATCTATTTTTCGTTTAACATTTAGTAAAGGTCTCGACAAGTCGACATGGAATCTCCAGCGCACTGGGTCATCTTGCAGCAATTCAACATTAACATATCACAAGCAGGAAGTGAACAATGTTTTTCAGTTTTTAACTACCAATCTACTATTTCTATTTAATTTAGATTATGTGGTTCTAATTGAAAGTTTTCCTGAAAGTATCTACCTATTGTAGATAAATTAATAATAACATTCTAGATTGAGTACCTATCCCTTGAGTTTCTTGTTTCTTGTTTTCTTGTTTCTTGTTTGTATTTCTTGTTTTGGTAATTTTCCCCGAAGACTTACCACTGCGAAAGGGCTGTCAATATTTACCTACCTACTCCTCATAGTTGAGAAAGGTAAAACGCCAACTGAACGACAAAAAAAATTAAAATCAAATCATTTAAAAAAGTTGTTTTGCAAGAAGCAAACACAAATTTCGTTATTCGTATGATAGGTATCTATTACACACCTAATGCTGACTACTATAGGAATAAAGTTGTGTTCTGGGCTAGCCAAAAGGGACAGGTTCGTCCTTCAGGGGAGGCTCTTGCGGTGTTGGATGTTCGAGTTGGGTGCGACAGTAATGAGACCATATACAATACACTGACCTCCAAGCCTGCAACCACTACCCGCCCCGTGATTTGTGTTTTCTAGGAGTGTCTGACGGCGCGGGTTGTCGGAATATATCACAGGTTATATCACGGGGTATCAAAATAATATATCATGGAAGGACTAGTTTGCGTGTCTGCGAGATGGTGAGATTCGGGTGCCGTGGAAGCCTCTCTCAACAGGGGTCTGCCCGAGGGGTTAACCACTCCAGAGATTGCTTGAGATTCCATGAAGATTTCCAAATTTTTCCTGAGATTCTCAACGAGATTCGTGGAAAGATGCACCCCGAAGGGTTAACTACTCCAGAAATTTCCAAGATTCCCTGAGATTTCCAATGATTGCCTGAGATTCCCAAGGAGATTCCTGGAGTGGTTAACCCCTCGGGTCTGCCTTAATTTTAAATACTTTAGTTTGTAATCATTCCGTACAGAGTCCCTTATTGACATCTTTTCTAGGAAACTGCTGCGTATATTTTTCTTCTTTCCTAGAATGTTTTTGCTTCACATCAGACAAAGTACTGACAAAAATCACTTATCCCCGTACTAAGTCCGACCATACTCGGTTAAGAGAAAAACTCCGATTTTCTCGGAAATTTAACATAGTAAACATAGGAGAAAATCTCCAGTTTTCTCTTAACCGGGCATGGTGGGACGCACCCTTAGTGGTCAAACCACAACCAACATTTTCCTACAAGCTTGTATGATGGGAATGGTCCATAGTCGTGTGCGGTTGTGTGCTTTCTGCCAGAAATTTCCTCAGGGGATTTTGCGTCAACTGATTTCCAGAGGTTTGACGAAGATCATTTACTTATGGAACAAAATTCAGTAAACCTTCCGTCTTCTGTCGTTGTTAAAGACAGGTTGCTAATTATTTTTTACATTCGTCCAAATTTTCCTCCTTCTTTTCGCAGTTTCTGTGACAGGTTCGTTTTCCTCACACCTTGACCCAAAGCGTACATGCAGGAGCAGATTCTGGCTGAGGTGGTCCGTGCGGAGGAGTGCAAGGTTACAGGTCGACCACTCATTGTTTCTGCAGTGAGGCAATAAGAGGAGGCACTCGACAAACTATCGATTAAACTGAAGAGCATCTTATACGTGCAAGATTAGTCGCTAGTTACCACTGTAAGAACTCTGAGTGGGTTCTGTGATCCTCTGTTAACTAACTCGAACTGAAGATTACTGATTATTTTACTGTACTGGTTTTTCTAACTGACAGTTACTTAACTTATTCGTCGAACCCACCCTTGGTGAAAAATTGGTAGTAGGTTTAGCAGGATCAATCCGGAAGATGATGGCAGTGTTTACCTAGGGCCCTTACTGACCAGTCTCCAATATTATTTGTTACGTTTCGTTTCATCTCCACCTAGAGACCTCTTTTTTGTTATGGTCCTCCTTGTACGATTTCGGTTATTTTCTCAGTACCTTTTTTTGTTTACCGCGCGACGTTCAGAGAACATATTTGCGCCGATGAGTTGGTTTGTTAAATGTTTTTGGCCGAAGCCGAAGATGAAGTGGCCGAAGCCGAATATGAGCGGGCCGAAGCCAGTACATCCATGTCGAAAGTGGAAAATTTTTTCGTTCCGCCGGGATTCGAACCCGGACCTCACAGGACACCAAGCGGACCCCTTGACCACTCGGCCACTGAGAGGCATTCTCAGTACCTACCTTGTTCTTCATGGGTATTCTATAAGTCCTGAAATAATCGAGGTATAGTTTCGGCATTGAATTTAGAATTTTGTTTCGCCATTGATCCCCCGCAACCCATTGAAGCCGTTTCGAAGTGGGCGCGGCGCGGGAAGGTGTGAGGATTGCGGTGCGTTCCCCTGCCACGGGCGGTGATGGTTCCTCACGAGTCCCTCCGATACCTCTTTCGTCATATCCCTTCCGTGGGCATCCCGAGGAGACCTAAGTAAAAAGTCGTGGACTTATCCAGGAATTTGAACCGTATAAGTTGACATTGTTAATCGCACAGGTACTGCAGTAGCCGTTCCAGGTTAAAAAAAGATTAACCTATAACCTATATATCAGTCAAGCCGCAAGCCGGAACCTAATAAAGTATAGAAATAATTAGAACAAATTATCTGGACAGCCAGAAGCTGCACAGCCTGAAGCTCCTGATTTGCCATAAATGGCAGGTGATACCTTCTTCAGTCTGATTCCCACCTTTGCGGTGCCTTACTGCCACTGAGAATCAGGCTTTTTGCTCAATACAAGTGCATTAGTTAAGACACAGGTTCAAGACTTCAAGGCGATGCTTTTAATTGGGACCACGATTTTCGCGGGGATATATAATTGGCGTTTTAGGTTATGCAAATGTATTCTGTCTTTGGTCAGTTAGCCTCCAACAAGTTACAGAATTTGGACCCATCCCGGATCCCCCTGATGCTTAATGCAGAATTGTACACTTTTTAGATATATTGGCGAATCTACATGTGTACCTCGATATGTACGGTGTACCTAAGATAGGCTTACAGTTTTCCCTTTAAAATTACACCATCTGTATCTGCTTCCACTTTAAAAGTTTAGGACCTGATTGTACGTGGCTATAATTTTTTGAGGTTCCGACCTTCATCACAGGTACTGGAACTTATATGAGATGAAAAAGCTGTAGAAAGCAATAAAGGCGAGTGGCTATAATTTCACGAAAGAGCTTCACCCCACGAGCCGAAGTCTTGTGGCCATTTTTCTGGCACTTAGGTTGAATAGTCCTAATGTTAGGCGGGGAAGCGCTGAAAATGGAGACAGGCCGTGATATTTGGAAGGTTTACGCCATTCCGATATGGATGGGGAAGAGCGAAAGGTCAAAGCCATGTCTGCTAATAAGGACACAGGCTCTGCGGAATCAGGTACGTTCAGGTACATCACCGTAATAAGGTCGTTACGCCAACTTGCTGTTTGCCACCGAAACATCAAATTTAACTTCACCTTATAGTCTGCTTTGGTTTTCATACTGGGAGCTTCTCATCTCGTACTTACCTACTCTATACGTGTCTTTTAACCTACTCTTAGTAAGTCCCCATTAGACTATTTTTATCACTTCATTGGGTTGAGTTTGTTGAACTTTCTGATGATGTCTGCGACCCTACCCTTTAAAAATCTGAACGCTTCACAAAGTAAAATGTTGCAAAATGAAATCAATAAATCATCTAAACAACCGATTAGCAGACTTAGCTTTCGCTTTCCGTGTGGGGGCAGGTCAGGGTTGCAGACTTTTGCTCCTGATTAGCTTTGCGCTAAACTGTTTTAGCAGCTGTAAATTACAAATCAGTAAATGCAAGCAAGGGATATCTACTCAGCACTTCAAAGCCATCCTTTCTATTTGCTACACATGTATTTCCGATGGGGTATCCACTCCAGAGATTCTTCAAGATTCCACTGAGATTCCATAAAGATTTCCAAAGATTACCAACGATATTCATAGAAATATGAACCCCGAAGGGGTAACCACTCCATAAAATTCTAAGATTCCCTGAGATTTCATAAAGATTTCCAATGATTCCCAACGAGATTCCCAACGAGTGGTTAACCCCTCGTGTATTTCGATTTGGGTGTCCTTTTCTGTCCTTCTTTCAATCGGTAGGATAAAGATGAGTGAGAACGTATTAATGTCGGCGGGTGGCGTCTAATTGAAGGCTCGTGAGGTCAGGACACGAGTTGCAGTCCATCGGTACCTGGCACTCGTACCTTTCTTCGTCCAAGTGGTTCGGACTGTTTGCAAACACTGACGCTGCTTGACAACCTGACAGACCTACCCCGCCCCCTTAGAAAGGTTAACCGACGTCAATCAAAACAACGATTGTCGGTATCATCATTTATGTACTTTGCATAATTGATTGTGTATGGGTTGATATGGCAGGAAAAGTCGGTTCGCACGTAAATTGCTTTGTCGGTCAGATGTCTGTGTAAGCTCAAATTAACTATACCTATAGACGCAAATTATACAGTATGCTGGTATACATACAGTATATCTGGAGCATTCTGGAATCACTTCTGGAAAACTTTTCCCATAGCTCGCCTGGCTTCAATTTGCAGTTGCTGATGAAAGTCCATGCTTGCCCAAGTCTGTCCCAGTCTTCCGTATACAATCATTTTCCACCCGGCGAGCAGTCTAAGGGTTATCGAAATGTCAATTTTACTGTAGTCTTGGAAGGTTCTACCATTCTACCGATTCTGTGCGGAGTTTGCTCCCAAAATAGAAATATGCCCTGCTGAATCAGTTTGTGTTTGTTATGTGGTGATCGAAATCATAATAACAGGCTCTACGTAACACCTAGTAACAACAACTGGTCTATGTGAATTGGGTGTGCTGAGCTTGGATTACATCTTGCTGGTCAGTGCATCATTTATCAACCTTAAAGGTGCATTTTAATCATTGGCTGATGAGACTGATAGAAAATTACATTGTATGCGTATTATGCAATATCATGGTGCAGTGTGCACTATACACTCGTTCAGGAATTAAGGTCCATTACTTTCAGAGGTTCCATGTCTCGTTTGGAGACGGTATCGAGAGAAGGTAAGTTTATCGCTAACGCTGACCAATCAGAGCCTGTACTCTTGGTACGTAACATTATCTCTACGTATTCTAGGGCTTGATGGTTACAAATATACATTTTTCCGGCTGTTCTTCCTGAGACTCCCTCCCTATCTACAGGTTATCTAACAATTCTAATAGAGTAAACTGGTAGTTTGAACGGGGCCCATCATCTTCAGAGAGTTTAAAAGCGGATCGAGACATCTGACTTTTAGATGGCGGAGGTGGAAGAAAAGGTTCCGATCCAGGCCTGATAGGACTCAGTGAAATACTGGCGGGAGGAATAGGGGGCGGCCGGGGGGGTCTTGGCCTCAGCTCCGGTGGACCAGCTAGCTCATTTGCCTGAAATGAAAATCAAGAAATGACAGCTTTCTTTATACCATGAGGAAGATACATAAATACAACCCGTCTACTTAGGCTGCGTAATATTAAATTATGAGCTATAAGGGAAACATGAACTGACCTCCAGTTAAATTTCACAGGGGATCGTGGATCCAAGGTAGACCCTGGAATTGTGGATCGTTTGGGGGGGAAAGCCTGGTTTCTGTTTGTTGACCCACCTCTTGGAGGGGTAGCAAGGTGGCGGCCAAGAGATGCAGAGGTGGAGGCGGGGGATGGCGGATAGGTTGGCGTACAGGTAGACGGGTTGGATTCAGCTGAAAGGCAGGAGGTCTTGATGCTGACTGGACGTTTCCTACAGCGGGAGGTGAGTTGCTAAAATCCGGGGCTGGCGATAATCTGTGAAAAAAGTCTTTTATCAGAAAATATTTTCCTTAGACTCAGAGTTATGTTCCAGTACACAATATCTTGGAACTTATGTGCCAATTCCTGCGCAAATTCGTGCAGTTTGGTCTTCACTAAACCTGTACTTACAGGCTCTTTAAAATTTGACAAATTACACCAAACTGCTGGATATTAACGAGTAGTCTCACGATCGACATTCATTTCTTTCCCAACTGTCTGCTCGTGTTTGGCTAGCAGCTCACTATGCCTCGGCCAGGTTTTTCGTACTACCGCACGCACCTGTAGCCTTCAAGTAGAATGAGGATGAAGCGCTCGAAGAGAACTATCAGTGGAGTCGAAACTTCCAAAGGTTGAAGTGACCCGTCCGGAGAATAATATTCGATGGTAGTAGCCCTTGCAGTGAAGGCCAGAATGATAGTGGCTAGATAGGAAATCAGCACCATTTGCCCCATCATCTGAAATAATTAGTTTGGCACAAAACATAACATCATCAATAATAAATAAGAACGCATTGTTTCAATGAGCTCTCATGGACCTAGAAGACATGGAGTGGCTGGAGGGCATAGTAACGTGCGGGACCTCAACCTTTCCCCCTTTCCCCTCCCCAAGCCCAAAAATTCTCCGACAAAAAGTGAAAAAAAATCTAAATACAGCTTTTTCCGAGTAGTTTTTCCAACTCTGAAGTTTTTTGGCTGCTATTCCTTTATTTGATGAATCCTGTAGCTACTATTGTCATAGTCACCTCTTCTTTGAGCTCTTGTGAAGTTTAACATTGATTATTAATTTTTTTTGGAGACAGGGAGGGGGAGGGGTGCAAGAGTGCTGACTCCTCTTCATTCCGCCCATGAGGGAGCAGGTACCTCCCTAATTACTGATCTCACACTACCTACTCAGTAACCTCTCAATGTCTGAGGTTCCCACTGACGTAACAAACAATATAGGACAGCTGCAACTCAGCATTTCAGAGCTGTCCATTGTTTCTTCCAAGTGTAGGTCTAGAATGATTGCGGCTAAATTGAAATGGCGGAGGTATAATGGATCCGCTCATTCATTATCAACACTCTGACCTAACCTGAAACGACATATTTAATCGGCAAATCCTGCCTCCTCGCTAATAGTTTGTTTATCATTCACATTATTTTTAACTTTATAATTTTTATTTTATAATCTATTCCTTCACATAAGTACCTACCTATCATTTTTGTGCCTAACCATATGTCACTACCTAACACACTGCCATTATGTTAAGGTATACATAAGTATCTAATCACTGACAATCATTCCAAAGAAATAATTGGGTGTAAGTAGGTACTCACCCTTGAAATAAATTTCACTTTTTCAATTTGTCTGATAATTTGAAGATAATTTTCGAGAAAGTAGAGAAAAAGTATGGAGCTGTAACTTGGATATAGGCACTGGTGAGTCAAGGTCGAAGTATAGACTGGCGCGATCATCCCTCTAGCTATATACGTTTGAAGGTCACCCAGGTACCTGTTAATCGACTCAACGTCATTATTTTCCTGAATTTAATATACCTTTTGCTAGGTAGGGATAGGTGTTTTCCGTTTTTAATAAAGAAGACGATTGGATAGGAATTTGATGACGCATCTAGTGAGTAGGCTGAGCAGAAAAGTTAGTATTATACCTACCTATAGGTGCCATACATTACGCAAAGCAGGGATCCAAAATTAAATCGCAGAAAAAACGAAAACTTGAAAACGTTCTACCCTAGCAGTAGAACATAGAGAATTTCTATTTACTTTCTTTATCTTATTTCCATAAAATTAACGTGGAAGTTAATACGATTATCTGACTCCCCGTCAAATTTGCATGGGAGACAATGAAAAGTAGCAACTGCAATTGGAGCAGGTGTTGAGAAAAAGAGAGATACCTAAATCATAAAGAACTTGAGTGCGGGTGATCTCACACCCATCCCCGGACCTAACTTGCCAGGATCCAGGTTTCAACACAAGAAATACGACTGACTCTGTGGCATAAGGTCACGGGAGGGTCGCTTGGACTTATAAATTACTGGTATTAATATTAATCGCACAGGTTCAATGTAAATTAGTTTATCGCATCCTCCTCGGGAAGATGATCTTTTCATGGCCAAACATAGCGATAGCGCACCTTTTCGTTCCTTTGTCCTTTACCTTTTATTCATTCGAGTAAAATATGCGGCTAGTCATCTACTATTGTGAAATCCACTCATCCTATTACTTATTCACTTACCTTACTTATTTACTTACCTTTTTCCGTGACGCCCATTTCGAGGTTTTTTATTATAGAGCTTGCGAACTTCTGAAAGAGAACCGAGGGGGTATAAACACTCTAGAGATTCCTTGAGATTCCCTGAGATTCCATAGAGATTTCCAAAGATCCCCAACGATATTAATAGAAAGATGAATCCCAAAGGGGTAACCACTCCAAAAAAATTCCAAGATTCCCTGAGATTTCATAAAGATTTCCAAAGATTCCCAACGATATTCATAGAAAGATGAATCCCGAAGGGGTAATCACTCCAAAAAATTCCAAGATTCCCTGAGATTTCATAAAGATTTCTAATAATTCCCAACGAGATTTTCCCTCGAAGAGAACCAGCTTCTACTCATCCACCAGATACATCTATAGACACCTACATATACATTTCTTCAATTAAGCATAGTATTATATACATTTTGTACTGCAGAATGTAGGTAATGAAAGCAGAACTCCCAATTGATTCAAACTAGATTTAATTCACGCAAAAACAATAATCACACATTGGATTACTTATTTGAAAGGGTCGACCCATTTCAGGGGGTATAATTACTCTGATAGGAACTTTTTTATGGCGGGCTAGACATGTCATTGAGGGAGAGGAGTCGGAGGCAGCGAACATCTTCTCAACCTGGAGGACAGGAGCTTTTCTCGGCTTATCCCTAAAAAATAAATTAGAGGGCATGTTGGATATGAGGACATGCACGAAATTTCAGAATTCGGAAAATATATTTTGAGATTTTCAATGCGAAAGACGTTTCAGGCGTTTCCCAAAACCGAGGGGGTAACCACTCCAGAGATTCCTTGAGATTCCACAAAGATTTCCACAGATTCCCAACGATATTCATAGAAAGATAAACCCCGAACCGCAGGGGTAACCACTCCAAAAAAAATTCCAAGATTCCCTGAGATTTCATAAAGATTTCCAATGATTCCCAACGAGTGGTTAACCCCTCGCCCAAAACCGTTGAACAGATTTCGTATGCGTAAAAGTTTTTACGAGTGACCGTCGGTTTTGGGGAGCTGTAGGAGTAGGAGAAGAATTATCTTTACCTACCCATTTTGAGAAGGTTCCCGGTAGCCTTTTGCAAAGGGATTGCTGCGTATCTTGAGGCGGGTGATCTCCTGGTTCTGGTAGGCGGTCACTGTGATGAAGGTGGTCAGCGGGAACGCGAACGTGCTGGCACGTCGTCTGTTCTCCATAACGTAGTCCAGCAGCTGGCTCGGCAGCACTTGACTCTTCTCTGGTACTTCCAGCACGTGCACCCGGGGCAAATACTTGTGCATTGACTGGAGTGAGATCTGGAAAAAAGCAGTGGCTGTTATCTGTTTTTAATAATTAGTTAATTGGCTTGGCTAGGCCAACTATAAGGATAAATAATTGTGTTCTATTGTTGATCATTATAGATGTTTTTTTATCAATCCTCACCTATCCATGATACAAAAAATTTATTTTTAAATTTGTGTATTAAGGGCCACCATACATTCTCGACGAACTCCACCAAAACCACTGTGCGAAAGTAAATATTCGACAAAACTAATGTTTACATATTAGTGCTGCTGGAGACGGGTAATTGCAATATCATATTGGTTGTGTTTACTCTAAAAGCTAAACATATTCGAACGCGAAACGAACGAGTGAAAGTAGGACACTATGCTTAGCTTTTACAGGAGAAAAAGTAGAGAAATGGTGTTGAAATTACCTACTTCCGTAAGTGAAATAAAAATTGTCAACATGTAACATGGCGGCGGTAAATATTACAAACATTTATCAAGCTTTTCTACTAAATGTGGCGATAAAATCATACTGCTTTAGTCCGAAACGTTACAAAAAAATATTTCGCGTGAGGTAGTGTTGTGTTTTTGCGATCTGTCAAAAAAACATGTGGACTGGTAGTTGACTGTTTAAAACCGCTCCTGTGGGCTTATTACTCCATTTCATGCAAAAATACAACACTACCTCACGACAAAGAGTCTCAGGTTTACATCCCCCTATAAACACTTTTCACTCGCCCTGTAACTTCGGAGTAGGGCTTGAAGTACGTAGCATTGCGAATCAAATGGGTGTATTTCCCCTTAAATTAAGTCTTATACTGCCTGCTGACTCCTACCAACTTGCATGCGGTACCTATAAGCTTTTCCTTAAAAATTATTTCTCGAGCCCTTTTCAAGCAGCGAACGCAAGATCCGCATGAAACTAACCTGGCCGCGCACGAGGGGTTCTTTGTTATTGGTAAGTTTGACCTCGTGGAAGGACACGTGACCTTGGGACGTCCAGAGATGGCCTGGCGCCGGGCTGTCTGGGTGGATGTACATCCGGCTCCCGCCAGTTTCCGCTTCCTTCGAACCAGTGGTCGTCCACTGGGAACTGAAAATCAATCCAATTGCCTTAACCCCCAATGAGGTAAAAGCAGTACCTGCCTATATACTTATATACGTCTTAAGGTAGGTATTTATGCCAAAACTCGCTAAAGTTCCACGAATGGAATTTTTTTGTTACTGCCAATAGTTGCCATCCCATGAAGAGATTTTTGAGAGCTTTTACTCTAGGTAAATCTGAAGCTACTACGTGAAGCAATAAGCTCAGACCTGTGGTGAATGTAACGGTAGCGGGCATTTCCTACTGAGACAACATCCATGTACACGATATAAGTTGAAGTAGACGACAGACCGTGGAAACGAAGCTTCAGTGTCGGGAACATTCGTCTGGAACAAGCGAACATTAGGGAACAAGCGAACATTAGGGAACAACCGAACATTATGGAGACCATTAAAATATTTTTTAAACGCTTTTCTCTTTCCCGAGTGGGGTATCCTCAAAGAAGCTCTAGGTACTTCCCACCTTTTGTTATTACGAGGGGGTAACCACTCTATGAGATTCCTTGAGATTCCCTGAGATTCTATAAGGATTTCCAAAGATTCCCAACGATATTCATAGAAAGAGTAACCCCGAAGGGGTAACCACTCCGAAAAATTCCAAGATTCCCTGAGATTTCATAAAGATTTCCAATGATTCCCAACGAGATTCCTGCAGGTGTATTCCCTTTCTTTAACGCCAGCAAACCCACTCAACTAACACCTTCCAAATTTCTTGTAAGAAGATAAGGCACGCCATGATGCAATATATGGAGAACAGTTCTTCTTACAATAAATTTTGAAGGTGTTAGTTGAGTGGGTTTGCTGGCGTTCGAGAAAGGGAATACACCTGCTGGAGTGGTTAACCCCTCGTTTTGCTACCTGTGATCTTCACTTATCGAGTTCATTTCCTCCTTTTCTAGGCCCTCTCCTCTCCTTTTAGCATATAGGGAGTGTTTTTACATCCTTGCACCTCAGTAATTTTGTCCACTGATGGACAGCTGATGTCCATGCGTTGGTCATCATGCACTACATAACCAGGTACAGTTTGTAATAGCTGCCGAGTCGGTGCCATTCACCCACTGCTTGGATGGGAGTTGGGAGTATCGTGGTATCTATATATTAAAATTGTCTCGCCCTCAAAAAGGTTTAGGGTCCCGTATATGGCGCTATTTCCTATGTCAGGTTAGAGTGCGGCAGACCAGTGGTGCAGAGGAAGAAGAGTGCGGCAGACCAATGGTTTAGGGGAAGATTTTTGTACGCGGCCGCACTCTAAGAAAAAGGGGTAGTGTAGTGCTCTCGGTTTTTAGTGGGGCGATTTTCTACCTTTGAAGCTAGACGTGATCTAAATGGTTCATTTTACTCCTCATGAAATGCGCTATAAGGCGAATACAAAGAAAACGTTTCCATTTAAGTTTATAATGGTCTTTTTGGGTGAGGAAAATTAGCCATGAAAAAATCTTGGGTTTTCTCCCTCTTTAGTGTCACATATAAAACATAGCTAGAGTCAGTGAAATTGTAACGTTCTATACTGTTTTTATACAGAATGAAACGGGCTTTCAGGTGAACCAAATTTTAGTTGCCAAATGTGAAGATAAATCAGTTTTTTTTAAGTTCAAAGACAAGTATTGGTCAAAAATCCCACAAAAAGTGCTACAAAAACTACATTAGAAATTTGGATTCGAAAGATGGAAGAAAAAGAATGACAAATTAATGGATGCCATTAAGTTAGCTAAAGTTTGATATGCAACACATGTAGAAACTGTAAAGAAAGATCCCGTAAAAAAATATTTTAAGAAATGAAAACGGCAAAAAAACTGGCATTGCCACACAAGTACATGCTAACGATCCATCTGCTCCCACTACTGGCGGTTTTGACACACAAAAACGCGTGCTAACGATCCGTCGCGTCCCATGACTGGCGGGTCTCCATGCAGACGTTTAGAAAAAAAATCATACCACTTTAATTAATTATCCGATTTTAAAGGTGAAAAGTGGTTTGTTTTCAGCATAAAATGGGCTTTTAGGCAAATATAAAGATAAAGCTACTAAAGATGAAACTATTAAATTTTTGACAATTTAGAAATAATTGACCTTTCAAAATTGTCATAGATAAGTGAGTTTGTTACAGATGAGACAGAGAATACCAAAAACGTAGCCTATTGGTTATATGGAACTGTGGCTTCCGAATTCAGCTGTATGGCATTGGTATAGTGGTTCCAACAGTAGCCTATCGTGCGGGGGGTCAGGGATCGAATACTGGTGTAATTTCTTTTTTTACATTATTTCATTTTTTTCTTTTTCACCGGTAAGTAGGTATATACGGTGAGGAAGTCCTGGCGATCACTCTCTACTCTCTCTATAACAAACATTCACCCTCTAAAACGAACGCTCCCCCTTTATAATCTACAACCTTATAATATACAACACTCTCTCTATAACGAACACTCCCACATTATAATCTACAACGCTCTCTCTATAACGAGGTCCCTCTCTATAACGAACACTCCAAATTATAAACTACAACAATATCTCTATAACGAGGTCTCTCTCTATAACGAACATTCCCACATTATAATCTACTACACTCTCTCGCTCTATAACGAGGTATCTCTCTATAACAAACACTCCCACTTTATAATCTGCAACACTCTCTCTATAACAAGGTCTATCTCTATAACGAACACTGCCACTTTATAATCTACTACGCTCTCTCTCTATAACGAGGTATCTCTATATAACGAACACTCCCACTTTAAAATCTGCAACACTCTCTCTATAACGAACACTGCCACTTTATAATCTGCAACACTCTCTCTATACCGAGGTCCCTCTCTATAACGAATATTCTCTATAACAAACACAATAGCATATAGGTCCTCCTTCTCTAAAACAAACACACAGCCTATATAAGTATTTTGATGACCCGATTTTGATGAAATTTGATGTGCACCTGTCTAAGATCATGGCCAAGGGATCCTTATAAGTTTATTTTTATTTTTTGATGGGTAGGAAATTACTTAAGAATAAATTTAAAATTCGCGTTTTTGAATAGTCAGACAAGCGCTGAGACCTCAGTTTTCAATCTATAACATTAGGAATTGATAAGTATGTTGGCAAATAGATCTTTGAGGGTACCTACTTTGGAATGAAAGTACAATTAGTAGAAAATTACAGAGCAGTCTTTGACTGAATTTCGATCGACTTGGCTCCAATCCCATTTACTTACTGACGAATTATTCTGAAATTTAGTAGGTACTTTTGTTTAAAACAACGTTACTTAAATGTTTGTTGAACAGAATTTCGTAATTATGGCCGTTCTTTTTATAAAAAAAGTGCTCCAAATGAGAAACCATGTTTTTTAGTGGTCGGAATTTGGAACGCATTTGGCAAACTGCATCTTAATAAAATCACAACAGACCCTACTGCCGTTCGTCTGATAAATGTCTAAAACACCTCCTCAACAATTGTAAATCAAAAGGAACCATGAGTCCAAAGCCCAAGGTGTCTAGCCCCACGCAGTGGCGAGGTGAAGAGCAGGCGGAGCCTGCGCTTTAGCTCGTCTTAATTATTTGGAAAGATCGAGATAAAGAGGAAATGATTTAAAATACTCGATACCGCCTCTTAAATTGTGAAAAGCTTTTATTGGAGATTGGGGATTTCTATCTTCGTATTTGAAAATGAAACATTGCGCATCTCTGGAATAATCTGGATTATAAATAATGGCATGCACGGCATTCGACAGCCTATTAGCGGAGTTCTGATAGGGGATCACTAAATTTTCTAATTTGTTATTTAAGATAACCTATAGCTAGTATAGCTACCAGCTCAGTAAAGACATTCAGTTCGGGTGTTATTTTATAACACCTACTTAATCGATTTAGGTATATTACCTATATCAGATTTTATACTCGTGCAGATACTACTCGGACAGGAGAAGGTGCCGCTAATTAAGGTATAGGTATATATGTCGGTAGATGGCGGGGGGGATGAGAAGACGTAATGGAATAGGTAAAGCATGTCATTTTTTCAGACGTTTGAAACTGAGGTCGATGAAAATGCAGATAAGTAGAAGGGTTGAAGTTCTTTGATGGAGAGGCAAATAAAGAAAGAACAACTGTACTGTTACAGATCTTACCTGCACGCCCACTTATTAAGTAAAGCTCAGTTTTATACATTGAAAATACCGGTGTCTAGCTTAGCATTACTACATCGCATCCAATGCAATTTTCAGCTATCATGACTCATGACTCATTATCAAAAAAACAGGAGGAAAATTTTAGCTATTAAAAATATTCACAGCTCAAAGGATAGTGATAATTAATTTCCAAATTAAGGAATGATGTCGTCACTATAGTCCCACGTGAGCGTGAGCGCCCCCCTCCCCCCCCCCCCCCCACCTCTCAAAGGTTAGATCAGACCTAAGTCTTGTAAAGAACTTTAGTCCATCTGTCTCTTGTTTTAGGAAAAAAAAAAGAAAACACGAGTGATGAGTTGTAAATCAAGAGAGGAGACAAACCAACGCAATATCGGTTCTGTGGGGTTAGTCCGAGGCTGCTCTCTCAGCGAAAAATGAAATAAATGTCCAGCTTGATATTGCTGACACTGCTAATGCTGTCAGCTCTGACATTCGGAGTGGGGACTGGGGGAACCCTTGAGGTCCAATATAAAACGACAAACCTTCCAGCTTTGGTGACAAGCATTTCCGTTCCAAGCCTGTCGAATTCTTCCCAGAGCTCTTTCGCGCACAGTTCGACACCAAGACCCTTACTCCAAAACACACAGTCGGAAGCTTTCTGAGCCTGCGGTGACCGACCCAAAAGGTTCGCCACACTAAAAGCCCGCGCTCGATCACTTAGACCCTCATTCAAACCCATCTTGAAAATAACTGCCAAACTGTAGGTAACTAGGTGTGAAATTTAAACCTAGTTTTTTCTGAATGAATTATAAATTACGTTTCGAAATGAAATGGTAGGCAGCACCCAAAACAATAAACTATCAAATGAGTTAATTAACTTTTTTCTGGAAAAGGGGAATATGTGGCTTTTGCACAAAACCCGGCAAGTCGATATTGTAATGGGATGGTAACTCCGAAACGTTAGGGGCGTTTAGAAGTTTAATAATCGAAAATTGCTGCCTCACTATCAAAATGGCCTTGCCACTTTCAGTTTGAGATAAGAGCGCTAAGACTTCATGTTGTTATAAAGTAACGATGTCATTTTATGTCATTTTATTCTTCTTGACATAAGCGTGGGTAATATCTTCATTTTATTTTCCTCTCTTGGAACCTGTCTTAACCATTTCGATAACATCCTTGGAGTTGATGGGGTTGGAAACTCTCTGGGGTGGGGGTACTATAAGTATCTGCCACTAGTCATGCAATGTCACAAGTCACTACCAAGGCAATAAGAGAAAATGCACTTTGAGGTGGTTGTCTTTTATTCTGTTGCCCTTCACTCCTTTGAAGGTTAAAATTCGATATCACATTCAGCCTTAAATTTATTTGTTCCTTCCCATAAATTGAAAAAAATAATTTCATTGAATTCTATAAATATCACACATTTTTTGCTCCGATGTTGGGCTTGGGAATATTTTTCAAATCCTATAGTTGAATGATTTTGATCACAGAGTTAAAACTTCCCGCAAAGAGGCAAAACTGAGATAAACCTGGTTCAGCAATCTTTGATGGGTTGTAAAATTTTCAATCTCTTTTCTGCAGAACGGTGTGGGACAATTGTACAAGTACGGCTATTGTCATAAACCTCTTTGTTTTTACCCCGTCCTGCCAACGGCCCTGCGGCGTATCCTATCCCAACGACTACCACAAGGCGGTGAACCCGCGATGCCAATCGGGGAAATGATGGGTATGATCTGCAGTGCCCCGGGTAATGGGTAATGGGTCAGGGCTCACCCTTACCCGAGGAGCGGCCCAATTCCGGGTTAATGGCCCGTGACTGTTTGTTCAAGGGAACAATAATTTACCGATAACCTGTTGTAATGCCCATCCTAACTACTCACCCTATTTTACACGCTAGGTTATGTGGTCATTTGCTGATTTACGGGGGATTTTGGTGGAATGGGGAGTTTCTAGCATCGCCTCAGTTATTTGAAATAGTTTATATAAATAGTACTGTTGTTAATTTTGGGAAAATACCCTCCCCCCTACACCCTGGATACAACCCCTATTTACAGTATCCTGCATGTACCTACCCTGGATGCAACTTCTGTGTTATGTACCTTGCCTCTATCACATTCCCAATAGCTATGCAACTCACCCGGACGAAGAATGAGCTTCCTCTGAGCTGACGTGATGGAATGGAGGTGAATGTTTCTCCGAGTGGAAGATAGGGACTCGCTGAAGGAGGTGCTGTCTGTCACTCGGACACTTCGTCCAGCTCTAGAGCTGTCCATCCATTGAGGCTTATTCCTGTTAAGAGAAGACAACAACTCTAGTACTGGTATATCATCTTAATGTAAAAAATTGAAACCAAAATGGGTAGGTACACTTTAATTTCCGGCGGGAAATACTGTTTTGCAGCTGTCTTGATTCCTGCTGGTTTCTTGCAGTAAGTGATAGGAGTTCAAAGTCATAAAGAAAAAATACCTGATTGAAATGAGGAATTTTTTTTACCTGAAGTCTCGGCAGAGGTAGGTTGAGAAGCACCAGTAAATGATTGGATTCACGGCTGAATTAAGGGGAGCTAAGCTTTGGATAAAGGTTGACACGGCTATGGAAGTTTGGGATCTTGGGATGACTCCGTACACGTCCAGCAGATTGTACAGCATGTAAGGGCTCCAACACGCTATAAACACTGAAAACAAAACAATAGCTAGCTGACTGCTTACTGCTTTTGTCTGAGGCGGCAGGAGGATTAGTGGAAAAATATGAACCTATACATTTTTGTAGATGTGGCATATAGGTAATTGAAAATTCTGTTATCCAATTTCTTTATTTTTCATGTAATGTAGACTGTAGACCAATAGCAGATCTTCTCGTGAAGGCTCACTTTGAGCTCGTAGTTTCCATAAGGTACGTAGGCACATTATGCATAATATACTCGTACAGGTATAACGTGCCGTAGTTATTTTGCAGAAAAACTTACCGAAAACTATGACTAGTGTCATTTTGACAGTCTTAACTTTGGCTTTAGGGATTATCCCTCTTGAGCTGACTCGTTTGGTGTCATCGTCAGCAACTGCACCCCAATTATCTACAAGGGTGGAAAATACGAAACGATATAGAGTGAACACGGTTCATCGGCTCGTTGAGCAATGATCTTTTCCCCCCGTTTTACCCATTTACCCGTTTATCATTCAAACACAATATCAAACACATTACTTTGAAAACAAACCTTTCTTGCGTGAAATGTACCTATACCTATATTGCCGAGCTCAGTGGAAACGAAAATTGCTGACAAATGTGTGTTTCTCTTTTCGAACAGGAATAATTTTCCCTGTGAAAATATAAAATTCAAAGGTATTAATATGGTAACTATTCCTCCATTAGTTTGGTTACTTCACCGAGATTCCTAGTGGGATATGCTACAATTTTAGTCAATTAAATTAGTCACAAATTTGATTATATTTTGTTTCCAAGTTATAGGTATTATAAAAGTATCAATTCATCACCAAAATTTGTTCATTTCCCAGAATTTCAGCATTTTATTCACTTCTAATATTAATCATCAAAAAAATTTAATTTCTAAGCCTGACTGGAATTTGGTAGGTGATTAATAAAAATAAGAGTGATTTTTTATCCCATGCGTTTTCCAAATTCACTCTCTTCTCGAAGTAACAATGGAGAACGTCGTACGTACTTTACACCTAAGCACTTGTAAGCAACTATATAGCATAGCCTCTTCGATTGGAAAATAAATTAGACTAAACATTACAGTAGGAAAATCATCTACTTACTATTGCATTTAGGCGTCATGACCATTGTGCTACTTTTTGACCAGATAGTATGCACAATGACTGCATAGCACGCTGCGATGATGACCGCAGGGCAAAAGAATGCAGTCAGGGAGACTAAAGTCATGTACACTTGCCAATGCCAAACCTCTGGCAGGTCTATCCAGCACTGAAGCCTGTCTGAAACAGACCAAACAGCAAGATTGAAACTCCAAAAAACTTGGGTGAAAAAAGACTTGCCCTCAATTTCTCTGAATTCCCTCTGAGGTCTGACGCTGATTGCTGCTGATTTCAGAAAGTGATCGAAATAGTATTGTAAAAGGCATAGCGCTCAGTTACAAATCGATGCAAAATTGTCCTTGTCACCTTTAAACTCAATATTGTACGTAACTTATTTCGAAACAGTACACAGCAAGAATTTAAAAGAGAAACAGCAGCCGGGGCAGCAGGGGATAACTGATATTGGAAACCTTAAAATGTAGAAAAGAGAAATGGAATGAAATGAATCTCTTGAGTCGCCAGACGATAAGAAAGTTTGCTGAGCCAACAGCCTAACAATGTTTGTTTGTACTGCATGGCAGTCTTGACCCTCCTGTCTTCTCAACCTTTCCATCTCCGCTTCTCTCTCGCATTTTATTTTTATTTTCTCTAATTTCAAGATATTGTCTCTTTGGTTGAAGAATTTCGAGGATATAAATGGTCTTATTGTTTGAAAAATCTTTTATTGAGTGCTGAAGTCAGTGCCTGTTTTTGTTCCTTTCTCAACTCAGGTTTCTAGAACACTTCCGCAGAATTCACTTGATTTCTCAGGAAGTAAACAGTATCATTCATAACTTACCTTACTTGACTTTTGAGTATACCTAGGATGTAAAATACTCAAGGTAAAGTAATAATAGACAAGAGCCTTAACCAGTAAGGGTAAAGTGTGAAGCTAAAGTTATGATTTTTACTGACTTAATTTTCAAGCTAAAAAGACATCTTAATGGTAGAAAGGTAAATAAATTTTCCATACTGGTGTTGGCTGTTTAAACATCAACCCACCCTCTCTTTCCATCATCAGAAAGTATAGTTTGTGCAAATGCAACGGTTGGCTGATTGTAATATTTCAATTCAATGTTCAGCTGATGAAAATCACTGGAGGGTTATCAACTGCTTTCAACGTACCTTGAATTTTCTTTTCTTCAAAGAGAACAAGCAGTGGAGCGGAAAAAGCACAGCTAAGTGCCCAAGCGCAAATGATGAGATAGCGAGCTTTGCGGTGTCCTCGGGAAAAACTCATGGGGTGTCGGATGGCGTCGTAACGGTCAATAGTCAGGGCCACTAATACGTAAGTTGATGAATAAGTTACCACCCCCTGGAAAAAATGAAAGACGTAGAGTTCCTACTACATCAAAGAGAAGGCTCAATTCAGTAGAACTCTACCCCTTTCTCATGGGCTCAGAAAGCATGGATGGGCATTATACCCGTAGATGCAAACAGTTAAAAACAAAAAATAAATAAACAGCTATAACCCTGCCTACCTACAGGAATCTACCTACAATTGCAACTATCAAATAACAGTTCGTTCATCCTTTAATGTAACGTTGTGTCCTCTATAAGTACAACAAGTAGGTACAACAACCTATGTTATTTATGCGCTTTTGGAATGGAAAATTTAATTTGAGTGACCTTTATGAGCGCCTAATAAGAGAGCAGACTTTATGGAAACAGCATAAATTGAATTAAGGGGAAACTCCGACAAAACTGAAAATTCCCCGGTTGATGAAAATGCTATGTTGATTTTCTTGAATTCGAAATAAATGGGAGACAATAAAAGACAAGTTAAAGTGAGCTATAATACGTTTTACTGTTTATTTCTTCTCAACTTTATTGCTGTGTCTTGTAATTGATTTTTGACTGTTGTTTCCAGTACAGTGACTGCATTAAAAAGATTTCATTGTTTACATTGATATTAATGTGGAAGTTCTCGTATAGATGTAGGTACCTACCCCGTAGGTACATATTTTCCTTTTCTATTTTACTTATACTCTTCCTACGAATATGTAAACTATGGGTTTTGAAAGAGGGGAAAAGGTATGATTTTATGAATTATGGATGCATTTTCTTCGCCACTATCCCCTCTTTCCACCTACATTTGCACTCTTTTCAATAACGCTGGCAATATTGAGGAGGCTTTGCGTGTGAAAGAGGAGGAGAGGAGGAGAGGTGTTTCGTGCTAAATTTGTAGTGCGGTCTGTCATTTCCACCTTTTTCCAGATCGCTTCCCTAACCCCCATAACATGTCGTCATGGAAGTGCTAAAAGTGTTTCTTCGCTGCTGCCTGAAAAGGACGCATTTTATTTTTGCGGTCTTCAACTTACCTCACCTTACCTTGTCCCTTCCAAAAAAGGTGTGAATAAAATATAAAACAGCTGAGTTTTCGTTAATATCACGTACCTACGTACTGAGAAATTAATCAAAATCTAAACTATAAAAAAGGTTTTCGAATAAATAGGCAGTTAACAATTTTTATACTGTTACTCTTACTCTTCAGTTGGGAGAACGTTGTATAAACGAACGTCTAAACAGACAGAACAGTTATTTGAATGAAGGGATGTAGCCATAATCTCCCTGTGTGAGTATTGTGCTAGAGGGGCGACAAGAAGCGCAATTATGAATGCTTCGTTGGGCGAGTGAGATTAGCTGTTACCCTCAACACAAGTTGCGAATTCAGGACGTTGCAAATGCTTTACATTTAGGTCTCAGAATTGGTGGAAGTTCCTAAGTTGTTAATTGTTTCTGAAATTTGATCTCGGTAGCTCCTGAAGCTGTTCCTTAGTTTCCCACTTCGAACCACCTCAAAAATAACTTTTATTCTCTTCCGTTTTGGCCTTCATTTCCTTTGAGCGGAAATAGCTCCTGCGGAGAATGGAGAGGGTTCATTTTCCAACGACAAAGGTTCCCCATCTCCTTTATTATTATTAGATAGACGTCTGTAATAAGGAATTGCTGTTGTAATAGCCCTTGAGCCTGGTGTCGAGGTGTGTGAGAAGCACTTAAGCAACCCCGCCTACAGGGAAACCCTTTGATGACATTGTCAACATTCCCCCTTATCGCTCAGTCAGTGGGATGTTCGTTGGATCCTTCAATGAGCTCATACCAGCAGCATGCCAATTCACAATCAACACTGTGCTAAGGTACAACATAATCCACAAAGGTACAATGTGAGGGTCTTGTATGCCTAATGGAATCTCAAGAAACAACCAATGAAACTTCCAGTGACAGTAAACCTGTTGCGATACAATAGGACTATATAAGAATTTATAAAATTAAATTGGTTTTTTGGGTCTCCTGCATCTCCTCCTTGACTATGCCTCTATAAGCCTGTATATGGGAGGGTCGCATTATATATTTATTTAAACAGCGAGAATGGTAAAGACAATAAGGGAGGAGGGATATTGACTGATTTTCTTACCTGCGAGTAGCGGACTAACTTGCAGGCTGGGTTTCCAGCGTTCCACTCCAGTGTCATCTTCCAAACTAGGTCAGTGAGGACATTGACCAGCCCTACTGATAAGTCAGCAAGAGCGAGATGTTGGATGAAGAAGTTGACGCGACTTTTCCTTCGTTTGGTTAGCGACAGAGCCAGAAGTACTGAAAGGTTCCCGAGGACAATCCCGGCGAGAAGGAACCATAGCGTGGCCAGTTGCTCTGTCTAAAACAGGAATATCAAGTCTTTTTAACGGAAGTTTTTGTGAAAAAACCAATTCGGTAAATATTTAGTACTTTGTTGTACTTTTGTTGGCCTGAGCTGGGCTGTATAATACGAGTATGGGTCACCCCATACCCATAGCCACATATTCCCATTGCTGTAATCTTAGAGCTTAAAAAATATAATTTTCCTGGATTACTTGTAAGTGGCCTCTAATGTATACATTGGATGCTCTTCGACGCCACACCTTATCCTTAAAAAGTAGTAATTTTATGATCTACACCGGGAAAAGTTTTTCATTACATTTTCATTAGACACTTACTCACTTATTAAGTAAAGTGTTTTCAGATAAATGGGCCAATGGACCTATAAGTGCCTAGTTTACCTTATTTGCTTGAAACCAGTATAGTACGTAATAGGGGGATGTTCGCTGGAGAACATTTTGAACTTGTCTCATGCATAGGTAGTGAAGCTCTTTAGGTTTTCAAGTTCACTCAAGTTTACACTACCAACCTCAACTGATATTTCAGATGCTGTTGAAGTTTCCTAATCACCCAAATGCTGGAAAAGCGGATATTTGAAACTGAATGAGAAATTAATGTCAAGTTCTCTTAATACAATGGGGGTAATGAGAGGGGGGGGGGGGGGGGGGCGAAATCCGCAATTTAATATTTCTCCTCCACAGCCAATGAAATGTCGTGATTGCGGTGATTGAAATGTCACTAATCAAATGTCTTTAGAGATTGTTTAGGTGGCAGCACCATAAAGTTGCTCTGCTGTAATTCAGCACGCCAACCTATTAGTCAGAGGGGGGGGGGGGGGGGGGGGAATCAAGCAAGAAGTTTTATGTTTCAATTCGGCTAGAAATAGTATAAGTATAAGTACTTTTAAGTCCCATGTTCTTTGGTAATGTCTTAACCTGACCCTGGTAACCACTTAGGTCCATGTCATTGCCAATCTATCAGAGAAATAATTTCGTTAAGGCTGAAAGGAAAACAAAAGGCAGGGAGAGGAAGACGATGGGAATTTTCCGGGACATTGACTTTAAATTTCGTTCACAATTTCCGCGCTTAGCAAAATAATGGAATCCAACTAATCATTTTACAGCTGCAGGGATTTTGAAAATTTAGCAGGATTGAAACTTATTCCATTTGTTACTGAGTGAGGAAAAGTATGATAACTATTTAGGAACCCTTTTCCTACAGCTTGAGAGTACCATTCATGCTGCATATACTACTCCTGCCTTATTGTGACATGGTGCAATACCGTAATCGTCATTTCACAAGCCCATCCCATGTCAACATGTAGTCACCAATGTTCTGTAAGGGTTCTATCGAGGGGTTGACCACTCGATAGGAATCTCGTTGGGAATCATCGGAAATCTTTATGAAATCTTAGGGAATCTTGGAATTTTTTTGGAGTGGTTACCTCTTTGGGGTTCATCTTTCTATGAATATCGTTGGGAATCTTTGGAAATCTTTATAGAATCTCTAGGAATCTCTGGAGTGGTTACCCCCTCGGGTTCTATACTAACCATCACTTGTCAAAATTCACACTAAAGTAAATAGAGGTAGCTGTTGTAATATTATAAGGGGTTGCGATAGGGTGATTTTGAAATCCTGTCGGAGTAGGTACCTATACCGGCTCATTGTGAGTGCATGCAGTGTAGTGAATTTTATTTGGAAAGAAGTTTACTATAAATGAGTGTACTATAAAGGAGTGTACTGTCTGTACTAGAGTACTATAAATAAATAAATACAATAAATGATTAGGGAGACCGGGCATTGTTTTTGAACTCGCGCTTTGACTTCTTCAATCAACCCAAGAGTACTTTCTCTTATACGAGTAAGTTGTAAAAAAATGCGTGCTTACTTCATAATAGTAGTAGTTATTAATATGTGTCGCATTAGTTAAGTTTTCATTTTGTATGATAATCCCAACATCCAGCTGTTCCTCCACCAGCACAGGATCAAGCAGGAAGAAGGTCCTGTTTTCAGCGTCCGCCATTGTCTGTAACCAAATTGGAAATAAAGAAATAAACAGTGTAATTTCGTTATCCCATAGCAGATGTTATTTATCGCCTTCTTTCAGGACTTTGTCTTTTAACTTATTTGTTATTTCGAAACCTTTTTCCATTGCCCCTATCCTCGACCTGTGTCATCAATTTTAATTAAATGGCTGAAGGCCAAATAAAAATGAAGCGGTGCCTACCCAGTTAGAATCTTTGATTAGCGGAGAGTTTATTATTTCAAAAGAACTCTCAGTGATTTTCCCGCGGTACTGCACCTTTGGAGGGCGCCACTGGTTCTGTACTCGTCTATATAGCAGCTATAGGTATAAGCGATGTAAATCCATTGTCAAGTGGGGGCTTACAAACGTCCCATTGCTCTAAATAAGTGGGTGGAAACAAAAAGGAAATACAAGTAATAGATCGCTGCTGCCGGAAGGTTGTTGCCACGCCATTACCCCAGGGGATATTCATATGGAAGTTGGAATATATATTTTGGACAGCCATTTAAGATAGTGAAGCGGAGGCGGCCCTCGGGTCCAGAAAATGGGAATATTGGGAACAGAGAGTTGGAGCATCGGTTGCTTTCCGGGCCAGTGCTTTAGAATCTCACCCCACTTTTCAAGACCTTTGTTTGTAAGAAGAGAAACGGAGAGTGCATCCCGACCCGTGGTCTAGGCATCAAACTATAGATTTGAACGAAGAAGGTCTTGCCCTTGAATCCTGGTACTTAGAGCCATTTTCCGTTCCTTACTAAGTACCTACTTACTAATATAAATTTTTCAATGCACGCTTTTCAATTTACTTTTGCGGCTTGCTAGGCAACTTGACCCCACAGGTGCCCTTTAAGAAAATAAATGTATGATATACTTTAACTAACTAACACTGGTACAAGGAAGAAAATGAATCAATTTAAATAACTGATTATAACTTTGTAAGAGATCTTAATGGCCAAACCATGCACCTTTTTTTAACTGTTTCTCCAGAAAAAATTGCGTATGTGTGAAAACACGCCATTTAAATGAGACAACTAGAGTGAAATCTTCAACCCTTCCAGGCAGAGAGTGCAGCACGTGCATACTCTGGACGTTCCTGAATTTGTCACGTTTTTAATGTCAATTAATTCCTCCCGAAGGCGTCAGATCACGCCTGTGCCTTTGACTGGTCAGCGAGATTAGACATCCTCATACGACCTCTTCGTCAGATGCAAAAAATGAGGGAGTCTTCAATTTCTAGAAACACAGAATTCTACGAGGGGTTAACCACTCGTTGGGAATCATTGGAAATTTTATGAAATCTCAGGGCATCTTGGAATTTTTTGGAGTGGTTACCCCTTCTGGGTTCATCTTTCTATGAATATCGTTGGGAATCTTTGGAAATCTTTATGGAATCTCAGTGGAATCTCAAAGAATCTCTGGAGTGGTTACCCCTTGGAATTCTACAATACTCCGTGTACGAATCTAAACGGACGGTTACAGTTAGGTTTCACCACT
Source organism: Mesopsocus fuscifrons (assembly GCA_950004255.1). Taxonomy (NCBI): domain Eukaryota; kingdom Metazoa; phylum Arthropoda; class Insecta; order Psocodea; family Mesopsocidae; genus Mesopsocus; species Mesopsocus fuscifrons. The sequence continues at coordinate 9,372,497 of OX465377.1, forward strand.
TGCCGCTCTATACCCGGTTACGTTGGTATCGCACGCCTGTAGCCTGTAGGTACACCAGGTTTATTTTATCAGAAAACCTCTCCTGTCCCTGTCCTGAAATACCTTATCTGCCTATTTACCTACAACGTAGGGCGAGGAGATATCATTTTAGTAGGTATAGCCGTCAGTCAATGTTCCTTCACTGATATACTGGAATTACCTACTCTAAAAATAGCAGTTTCAGCCAGTGTTTTTCTTGACACTTTGTATCTTATGCTGGTTGCAATTTCAGTGCAGTGGCAATTGCAACACTTGTTACATTATGCGCATGACAAAGGTACAAAGAAATAAATTGCCAATAAATTACAAAATTAAATAAGCAAATCAATCAATCAATCAATCAATAAAATCAGCAGAATGAAAGAGGTATTGAGACCTTGGGTAGCATGAACCATTTCACTCCTATATAATTTGCTAGCACAGCTAGAACTGAAATGGGGATGTAAGAGACACTTAGGTTTTATAGATGCGACGTTGACGGTTCCAGCCCACTAAGTACCTATGCACGAGGCTACGGATGCCATTTACGTCCCGCATCCCGTCCTTTAGCGTTAACAGCCATTTTAACCATTTTCCAGTGAAAATAGAGGTCATTTTGGTTTTGATGTACCGAGCGTGAATTTTTTAAATCCATTCAACACCTAATGGCCTCACTCTCTTTTAACCATTTTTATTAACCCTGGTCAGTGGGGTTGGTAGGTATAACTCCTGGCCGAATAACATGTGTACCTAAGATTTAATGTTTATTCAAAAGGATTCAAAGGGATATTTTAAAAGAAAATTATTCATCGATATCATATCTTTAAACACTAAGGGTGCGTCCCACCATACTCGGTCAACGGTTAATCGCCAGTTAAATTCGGTATTCACCGTGTAATAATTGAAATTTAACTGGAGATTAACCGTTAACCGAGTATGGTAGGAAGCACCCTGAAAAAGATACTTATACTTAGGGTGCATCCCACCATACCATTTAACTTTTTAGTTAAATTTACCATGGTAAACATAGGACAAAATCTCCAGTTTAATTTTAACTGGGCATGGTGGGACGCACCCTTAGATATTTATTAAATGAATAGCTTTATTTAACATTCCTGTTAAAAACACGATCTCGTTTGGTCGTCATCGTTTTTCGGAAAGTAAGTACCTAGGTAGATAGGTACGCCTATAAAATTCCGATTAATGCCTTATTATAAATAATTAAGTTAAGTTCTTGGATCTTATACGGCCTGAAATTGACTGAAAGTAAGTTTTGGCACTTGGCGGTACTATTGTATTCTTTGGTAGGCACTGGTACTTCGCGTCGACATGTCTCAAATGCTGTTCGTAACGCTCTTTCCTGCATCAAACAATGTCGATTTTTACGACAACTCCAAGTAACTACATCTTTTCTCATGGCAGGATCAGAAGCTACCAAGTCAGGAAATTTATTTCCCGGAGATGACCCTATACCCTAAATCTCGCCTTCCCGTGAGCGGGATTTTTGCGTTAATAAAAGCTACGACTTATTATGCCTCACGTAAGAGCCACAGAATCAAGAGTTACTGTTACTGAACAGTGACAATCACGTCTTTGTCGACGTCCTGATTGACAGTCGATCAATAACCGATGTGACCGCAATTTCAGCAATATTACCAATTTGCCCGTAGCCAATTTCAGTCCAACTCAATTGTTTATTGGAACTATGTAAGTGCTGACAATCATATTCAACTGAGTGCAATATTGAGTCGTAAGGGCGTATACCCTACCGAATCTGAAAGTTTTTGGTCTCCTTTCTATATTCTATATTCTCCATGCACTTAGCTATTTGTTTTGCAGTATTTTATTCTGTGTTTTCTAACTAAACTCTTGAGTTGGGATGGTCAGTAGGTACCTACTTCTACTTTATAGGTATGTGTTGGAAGAATAAATAAATTAGAGTAAAAGGAGTCCTGCTGCTAATCTGCTAAGTACGCTGACCGATGAAACTGTTGAGATTAATAGAAACTGGCCCTTACTATACCTGTGACTAGTGGTAACTATGCTCCTAATAAGACATAACCTGGAAAGGAATCGTAGAAACATGAGACAAGAAACACTTACCGACCCCTATCTGGACCATCGGGGGCGGTTGTTCGAGTGGAACTGGCGCGTTCAGCCGCCGTTCGGCTGTCTTGTAAGCTTCGTTCTCAACGCCAGCGACCAGTTCCCGTTTTTTGAATTCATCTGTGACAGGTCAGCGAGCAAAGGTCTACGGATGTTTCATGCCCATTCAGTCTTTCCAAGCTCTATTTTATTTTCCCGCTATAGTTTACTTTCGCACAGCTATATAAGAAGGTACATATCCGCACATGCATACCTTGCGAGAAATGGTTGTTTTGTGTTTCCCGTGATGCTGGTGGTATTTTTTGGTCAAAAAATCACTAATACCTGGGAAACATTTGTCAGTCTATTCGTCTTCATCTGGACGAATAGATGACCTTCCAGAACCTATCTATACCTTTTCGCCCGGTTTTTATTAAATTTGACTAAAATCCTAACAAAGATTGGGTTTGAGAATATTTTTGATTATTCACGATTAGGTACTTAGGTAGGTACCTACTGTAACTCAAAATGTGCATTTGTAGATAGTGTATATACTGTGCAGCATTATAGAGTAAGGTTTACAACAGAATTCTAGAAAAACCACAAGACACTGCACTTACATCAGTTTCCTAATTTTTAAATAACTCTACATTCAGCTCATATTTAACTGTGAAATTCAGGGAAAAAATTGCGCACAGGAATGTAACTTGTCTATACTTCCAATTACTGTCGTGGCGTGCATGGTTATTTAAAATAATGTATCATAATCTAGAACAATCATAATATTCATAATATAAGACAAGATACATATTTGAAGCAGTTGGTAAGCTGGGCGAATGATTTGTGGTTCTTCATATGAATGTTTCGCGATATAAAACTCATGAAAGTTTTATGAGAAGATAGTTTGTAAGCATCAACATCCTGATGAATTTCACAACTTTATGGTTTTCAGCGATTTGATTTGACGAGTTGCAGATTGCTTGTCTCATCTGCATTTGTGAAGGACACCAGACCCTGTCAAGGGGAAGGTCACGAGCTCAGCAGTTTCAAATGTGGTTTACTGATAAAACACATAAAAGTTTGCAGTTTTATGGGGGAGTCGATGAAGGGAGAGGGGAGACTTTCGAGCTTTTCTCGGGAAAAAGAAGGCCTTATAGTGATTGTACAAAAGAGTCCAGCTTGAAGTCGAGTTAGTCAAAAAACAATTTTAGCTATTATTTATTTTTTATGAAAATTAAAATCAGGAATACCAGAAAACGACAGTTGAGGCAAACTATTTCACCAAAATCGTCAGAATCCAGCTCCAAGGCCTAGGATACAAATAAAAGGCAACTGAAGTTGAAATCCAGTTCTAAATTAATTCCAGAAAATCCTTTTACTTCACCTTTCCCAAAGCTCCCCGTTCGCAAGGTTATAAGCTTTCGTGGGTTATTCTAAGTAGATTATGAGTCGAGACTCGAGAGAGACTCATAAGTTCTAAATCCCCAAAACTCGGCTATATGTCGGGGGTAGTTCATCGTACCTACTAAGTAGGAACTAAGTAATTAAGGCAACACAAGTGTTTTTAGTAATTTATGTAAATGTGCTTATAACGACGTGAAAGTGAGGACGCTTCAGCAACAATCTGCGGAAGGTTTTTGACTTTAAGCTAATTTACTACCGAACTCCTAAAGCCTTAACCGCAGTATGGTCTTCACTCTGATAGCAACTGCCCCAAAAATTAACATATTATTAACATTAAAGTTACTAATTTGATGTGGAATATTGTTTTTATTGGCTCATTGGCTGAGTTAGGTATCACTCGCCCCAGGTGGCGATCCTACCCTCTCCGCTATATCTCTCCCCCCCCCCCCCCCCCCCCTCCACTCCCGCTCTGTGTTGCCATGCAACTGCAAGAAGATTTCGGAAACAAACTATAAGCAGAAGCCAGCGAAAATAATCTTTAAACAAGGGGAATCTTTATTTTACTTGTTGATGCTGGAAGTAATGGCAATATTGGCAATTTTCAAAAAGGAGAAATGGAGATATGGACCTGGAGAAACTGGAGAAATGAAATATGCCTTACCAAATGTTTGCATGTGCATAAAACAGGCAGTTAAACTGTAACTCACAATTCACCTCATCTCTGGACGCATAGTGCGCGCATACTGATACTGGTCCCTACCCTGTCCAGCACCATAGGACCTCAACTGGATTTGTCACAGAAGAGGAAATTCAAGTGATTAGGTGACCCACATAGCATTAGTATCACCGAAGGCTCTCAAAAGCTCACGACTTCTCTATTGTTCATACGGAGCCCCCGGTCATTTTAGATGACACCCAGGTTCTATGGCACTCACACACAAGTTTGCATTTCTAATTGACCTTATCGATCTAGAATATTGAGCCCGTGTGTAGACTGCGTATATACGTATTATAATGAACCTCGTCTGGCGCGTAGGCTGGCAGGAGGCAGGTATATGGCTGTATCCATTTCAGATACGTCACGTAGATAGGCCGAGAGTGACAGCAAGCACCTGCCAAGGGCGACTGGACCCGCTGCTGTGACTAGTTCCACCAACATTGGATGGAGAAAGAGGGACATAAGAAGAGAACCGTAAAGGTGAAGTAGTAAGGGCGATCGAAAACAGTTTGGGAAGTCGATACGATCAGAGCGCAAACAAGCTGTTAATACCCGCCCCAAACTTTTGGCCCCGAAACTGGGACAGCAAATTTTGGTGAAGAGTAGGTGTGGCACAGTGGCTGAGCCGATAAAGTGTCCGGCTTCTAAGCTGCAAAAGTGAAGTAGGTAGGTAAATTAGGTAAATCTCTATGGTGCTATTAGGTACGTACTCTTGGCCACCCTATTAAGATGCAGGTAGAGGATAAAATCATGTTGTAAAATAATTAAAACGTGTCTGGATTGACAAACCTCCATGATTTTAGGTGACAGCTAAGTCAGTTATCACCTCAGGTGGTAGAGATACCTATAATACCTAAATCCCTCGCAGACAGGTACTCAAGGCACCTCTGAAGTCTATATGCTTTGGTGTATACAAACAAGTTTTACAATGGCCTCCCGGCATATTTTATGAGAGCAGCGAAAAACCATTATAGGAAAAAGCCAGAATATTCGGTACACTAATCAAATTAGGAAAGCTTCCAGTAGGTTCAGAAGAAAAACACGATGAGGAAGCGCTGAAAATTACGAATTAATATTGTTATTTCTTCATGGCTTCATTACGTCTCAGGCTGCCAGTAGCGGGAAAAGCTATTACTCACTAGTTGACTTCTTCATAAACAAGACCCACCCATGAAGATAATGAAGAAAACAAGCGTGTAACACTAAATTAAAACTAGATACTGTATTTAATGTCCATAGTAGGTTGGGACAGTAATATTGTAGGTACGATAGGTATACAAGATATTGTCACAAATTGTCTATTACATGAGCCTACCGATCTTACAGCACCATTCATATACCTATATTTGATACATATTGTACATGGTACCTAGTTACACAAATTAGATATTTTTTGATACAGGTATTGGGTTTGTGTGGATTGTAGGTTCCTACTGTCCATTACTCAGGATGAGTCTTTTTCCCCTTTTTCACCATTAGACATTTAGACATTTTTTCAGGGGGGGGGGGGGCAACCCCTCCCTCGACTTGAACTGAAAGTTTGCTCCGGAACCCTCTCACCTCCCATTCCAATAATCAGCGCTCATTCTCTCAAATACAATTTCCTTTTGCAAAGGAGTAAAAATTGGTCACGAACACGGAAAAATTTGTGAGCTGTGTTGAAATTAGTATTGTTACTATGGAATACCAAGTATAGAAATTAGATAAAAATGAATCAAGTTATGGGTTGTATCGCGTCGTTATTTATTTATTTATTTATTTTAGTTTGCTTTTACTTGGGTTGTCCTTGAGGCGTGACTGCGGGGTTACAGCCTTGAGGCTTGTGGGAGGAGAAGTTAAACACTGCAGAGTAGGATGAAAAAATTTTAAGATAACCCAAATTTTTCTGGAATCGTCACTTAACAGTTGAGGTAAAAGATCAAAAGACGGGAGGAGGGAACGTCCAGGATTGTACTGAGGGCTAAAGAGAAGGATATGGGGGACATTGAGAGGAATAGAGCAGGTGGAGGTTCGCGAGCCATACATATTCATGTTATTAGTACCTACACATGAAACCAGGTCAAAATCTGTGTATATCTACCACATAATTTTAGTTGGAAAATTATTCCAATTCCAAAATTATTCCGATCACACATTTTGAGATTGAGTTCAGTTACAAAATCAATCATACCTACACCTACACATATCAAATGTATTATTCATCTGGTGCACTGCAAAATTGTATGTCTTAGAACACACCTCTGCCATATAGATACAAGTTTCTAATTGAAAACCGCACTCATTTGTTACTTGAAAAGGGACGTGTTTGCAGTTGCGAATAGTTTATCTAACACAGAAACCAGGTATAGTTACCAAGATTCTAGAATGAAATTATCCTACCATAAGTGTAGGTATGAAGTACCGAGCCACTCCTCTACCGATTCATAACACAACTTTCTTAGATAACAATGCCTACCCTGGAGTAGTTACTGATCGGTAGGTACATTCCGTACCTAGTATTTAGAACAGTAAGCTTAGAGGTACGCACTTATAGGTATTAGTTAAGTATATACACATTTACTGTGGATTCAGTTCAACTACCAGAATCGCAGGTCCATTATCATTTTTTTTTAATGAATGAGACATTAATATAGCATTAGGTATATCATAGCACATCATCTACCTGTTATTAATTACTGAGGTGGTTAGTTATACAGGCTGTAAAATAGAACACACCACATAAATACTAATTAGTAATTACTATACGAAGCCTAGCTTAGAGACATTGCCACCGTCACCCAATGGCTGCTGGGTGATTAAGAAAATTGAGTTGTCATAAAATTTAAACCCTCAAACTTAAACTTCATAATATAGTCAATATGCATATTCATTTCAAGGATTATTCTGTCATGACAAATTTTTCCTATCAATAGGTTTTAACTGTTGATACCTACCTGAAAGAGAACAGTCTATTAACTACGTAAGCGTATTGAACATTATATGGTACACCCTACTTTAAAACAGTCAAGCAATTGAACCATAACATCGAAAAATAAAGTTATCTTCGCGTAGAATAGATATGTGACTGTGATTATCTTCTATCTTCCTGTACATTCACCATGCCACCCTAATTTTAAGAATGAACTGGGATAAAAATAAAATCTTACTCATGAATTATCATTATTATCAATGGACTAAAAATTAACCTCTATGTTAAGGGGAAATACACCCATTTGGTTCGCAATGCTACGTACTTCAAGCCCTACTCCGAAGTTACAGGGCGAGTGAAAAGTGTTTATAGGGGGATGTAAACCTGAGACTCTTTGTCGTGAGGTAGTGTTGTATTTTTGCATGAAATGGAGTAATAAGCCCACAGGAGCGATTTTAAACAGTCAACTACCAGTCCACATGTTTTTTTGACAGATCGCGAAAACACAACACTACCTCACGCGAAATATTTTTTTGTAACGTTTCGGATTAAAACAGTATGATTTTATTGTCACATTTAGTAGAAAAGCTTGATAAATGTTTGTAATATTTACCGCCGCCATGTTACATGTTGACAATTTTTATTTCACTTACGGAAGTTTGTAATTGCAACACCATTTCTCTACTTTTTCTCCTGTAAAAGCTAAACATAGTGTCCTACTTTTACTCGTTCGTTTCGCGTTCAAATAGCACACTATGTTTAGCTTTTAGAGTAGACACAACCGATACGATATTGCAAATACCAGTCTCCGGTGGTACTAAAATGTAAACATTACTTTTGTCGAATATTTACTTTCGCACAGTGGTTTTGGCGGAGTTCGTCGAGAATGTATGGTGGCCCTTAACCTCTCTTATTTAGCTTTCCAAACTCTGGACTATTTTTCAGCCCATCGAGCAAAACATTTCTGAAAATAAATTTACGAATGGTTAGTTAACGTTATCTGGGCCGCTAAAAAGGTAATAATGTCCACAAACAAGCCATCAAACGCTGTGTAAGCGAAACCTAACAGACGCATCGAAACATATTAAAAACTTTTCTAGCTCTCATCCGTTTCATATGAAAAAGCAATCCAAGTGGTGATTATATTACATACAATTTTATAAACTTATTGCCTTTTCTTCAAAGGGAAGGGAGCTTGGAATAACCTCGCTTCCCCTCAAATTTTTATTGAAACCCTGACGCTCCTTAACCCCACCCCTCCCTCGCATTCTCAGCAATATAAGTTTACAAAAATTTCATCAATGTTAGCCTTGGAACCCTGCACAGGGGTAATTCCCATATAAACTGTCAAAGAAATTGGAAAACTAACTCGTAAATACTTGTCAGTAATCGAAAATCACTTATTCTCTCATACAAGAGAAATAAAAGGAAGTTATCTGCTAATACTGGCATGACAAAAAATCTATTCATTTGGCACCCTATACCCGATTTCTTTCACATTGGACCTATGAATAATCATAATTATTGTCTGATTCAAGGTTAACCTGAACAAGTGTACATCCTATTGACCTTAAAAGCTACAAATTATCTAATAATATGGTGTGATGTTAATATAATATAGATATAAAAAATGATTCGGGATTGTAGAAATTGCAGTGATCGCAGTATGTGCAGGGTTCCACAACATAAAGAATCACGGAATTTCAATTGAGGATAATGAGGATCATTGTGAATTAACTTCCTACATCTCTACCTATACTTAAATTAAGATTCGCGGTTTCAACTTGGAAGCGTCAAAAATATCAGTCAAAATTTTGCAGGAATGTTTCGTTGTAAATTAAACATTAGCAAAAAATAAATCAGTTGATCGTTGGTCAGTTAAAAGTAATTCATTAATTTCTCTCTGTCTCCCTCTCTCTCTCTCTCTCGTATTAAAACTTCTTGGCGCAGAGCAGAGTTTCTCACATTATACTACGAACCCTCGGGGTTCCTGCGCTTTCTCTGGGATTTCACGAATGATTTGAAACTGGTAGATAGGTAATATACAATACTACGAAATGCATGTACACCCACTTTCAAATAACATAATCATGGTTTCGCAGGCGTAATGCAAAACGTGTACACCTACTTTCAAATTACATAATCATGGTTTTCGCAGGCGCGTGTTTTATTCATTTAGTGGAGATAATGAATCACGTTTATTCGTCGAAAAATTTTCTTCAAAATAGGGTTCTACGAATTGAAAAGTTTGAGGTTCACTGAAACTGAAGATGTCTGCATACTGCTTATTCCTAAAGGGCGCCACACTACTGCCACTGCCAAGTGGGGTGGACCCATTCAACTCATTTGTTGAGTCGTTCGGTTGGAATACAGTATACAGTACAAGGGAGCGCGGTCTGCTTAGGCCAGATCAGCAGCCGAAATGGTTGTTAACGCGCTCCTATTTGGTGTGTCTGATCTAGTTAGGAAATATTTAAATTAGATGGAAATTAACAGTATTTAGTGGCTCTGGTGACTGTCAATATTTTTCCAGAAATATTTTAAATGTAAGAAAGGGCCAAACTTACCATGTGAAGTATGGCCCGGCTTAGTTTAGTTGATACTTGTCAAAATCTCACTCTAATGTCTAAGAAGACAGACACTATGCTTGAGAAGGAAGCAGAGTTCAGGCCTTTTAAAAACTCTAGCCTATTTATTTATAGAATTCTAAGAAGACCCAGCAGTTGTTTTTTTCTCAAACAAAGTGTCTGTCTTCTCAGACATTAGAGTGAGACTTTGAAAAGTATCAACTAAACCAAGTCGGACTTTAGTAGCTGACTCAATTAAATACGATTCTCGTCTCTTAACTGGATAACGCCACAAAATTCAGCAAAATTCTTACCATTCAAAGAAAACGATCACGACAGCGTATAGAATTCTGTAATGGTCCCTAGCACGATTGCATATTTCGCAAACCCTGTCCTCTTTTCTCCTATATTAATTAAATGATTGGGGAGGTAGGTGTAGTGCGTAGTTTGTACGCCAGTAAACTTGTGACATAAATGAACATGTAAAGCTGTGGTGTTTCGGTAATTTAAGCATAAATGCAATTGATTTTAGTTCCTAATAAGAAGCGTCTACCGTCTTCCCTTACAGTACCTTACATTTTACTGGTACATTCTTAGATTATGTAGGTGGTAGTATTTCGCAGGCAGTACTCCATAACTCTTCCATGGCTGCAAGTGCTCGCATCTCCGAAATCAGCAATGACGAAGAACATCTTCAACGTAATAAAAAATAATACATTCAGTGGGTGCGGTAAAAGATATGCCGCCTTGCAGTGTCCGAAAGGTCTGACAGGGTGAGTTTTCGTACACGTAGGTATATGGGAAAGGAAAATACTGTAATAACACTTACCCCTATGATGGCAACGGCGACCCCAAACAGAACGAGAGCAATGGCGGGTGCCTTGGCCCTACAGAAGAGTCTGGACGGCTCCAACCGTAAGTAGCATAGACCCGGCAAGATGTACGCCAGAGGAACAGCTGTTAGGACACCCTGAAACCACAAATTGTTTTATTTTATTTTTGAACTCAGTAAGAAAATTCCTAGGTAAACATTAGGACGGATTTGTGATTGCTACGACCATAGAATAAACAGGTAGGTAGTTACATTAAGTTCTAGGACGATGCCCAAACAGTCAGTAGACATAGATAGGAAGTAAATGATGAGAAGCAGGGCAGTGGTGGTCAAGTAATGGCGTTTGTCCGTAGCTTCTTCTGTTGACTTGAAATAGGGGAAGACGGCTGTGTTGAGAACATCACGTGCCACGAAGCACTCGATGGGGAAAGTCAACAGAATGGTAATGCTGAAGAAAAACCGGGCCATGTTCATAAGGTCGTCATTCCAGCAATAATTTTCCAGAAGGTCGCCTGGAATGAAAATGCCTAATATCAGAAGAGCTACACGAAGAGGTCATTTCTCTAAAAAAAACTGGAACTATGATTTCTGCGAAAACCTAGCACCCTGGCTTGTTACTCTGCTACATACATCGCTCAGTATTGTTTGATTATTTAATCTTATCTGCATAAGCTTTAGAAATCAGTCACTTTTGGTAGAGAAGATATATTTTTCACCATGCATAGGTTTTATTTTAAAATAAAATTACCTTGAGAGAAACCAGTGAAGGTACCATATCCAACGATGCCAAAGAAAGCAGAAATGGCAAAGGAAATGGCCAAAGCAATATGTGTGACGCGGTCCCATCTCTCCTGGGTCGCGTCCTGTATGCTTGTATATATCAGGAACGTGTTGTGGTGGCACATGAATGCTAGAAAAATATTAACATGAAACTAAATTTATTTAATCACATCTTCCTTGACTGGCTAGATAGAGATTCATGACTATGTAATTTTTGGGCAGGTACGTATCTAAAAATTTACTGTTTTTGGGTACGTCCCCAACACACTACTCGTATTATAGTTCCACAATTTATGCTTACCAAAAGTCATAACTCCAATTGCAGGAACAATGTTGACGTTCACGAAAGACCAAGCGTCATCCGACCGTGGTCTGAAAAAAATAAACGTTATTGGTGGGTGTGAATGAATCTTGAGTTCCTTTTAAACATCCGAGATTTTTACTGGGCCATGTGAAACACGGGTGGAATTTTAAAACGGTGGATTTCCAGGTGGTACAGTACAAGTACTGTATTCCGTATTGTCACATCTCTACCAAGTCTGGATCAACATCGAATAAGTTGGTGAATCTCGAGTGCTGATCATATTTGACCAAGATTCCCATGACTACCTTAAAGGGGACCATCGGTCATGTCAAAATAAATACTTTGGGCAAAAACCGTCGTTGAAACTATTAGGTAGAACACTTCTTATTATAAAACGAGGCTGGCCATTACTTACACAACGCTGTAGAGCATGAAAAATTTCACAAAAATTGCGAGAAGGATAAAACCAACGCAGACTAGAGAGAAGAGGGAAACTTTGGCCAGTTTGGCGATGTCACGGTAGAGACAGAGTGGCAGGCTGACTAGAAATGTGGCCAAGCCGATGACGACCTCTCGCTGAGCCAGCCACGACGCTGGTGATAGCCCCAGGATGCGGACAAACACGCGGGTTAGGGTGTCTCCCACAACGATATTGTATGAGATCATGGCTGAAACAATTCACTAATTTTAATACGTTATTATATGAGTCAAGATAAAATAAGCACCAATGAAATACACAACCACCTTACCAATGAACGGATAAACGAACTGGAGAACGCTCAGCAACAAAAATCCTGCATTGCCGAAAGCTGCCTCCATGAGTCCGGAGTAGCTGAAGGTACCGGCCAGGTGCGCTCCACGGACCATCAGCACCAGGGAGTAGTCGGTCACCACAGCAACCAGAACGAGCAGCATCAGTCCTACCCCAAATCCAGCCTGCTGCAATGCAAAGGGGATCCCGATGACGCCGCTGCCGATGATCGAGTTGATGTAGTTGTAACTTGCCGAAGGCAGGGTGGACTGGACAGACTCCCTGCGCCCCACGAGTTCTTTCAAGTCGCTCATCGTGCCCGTAGAATCGGGGGAAATATCCTAGAATTAATTAGGGGGGTTGGAAAGTCACTGAGGTAGGGAAAGTATTGCTATTCCTCTACCAAACCAAAAAATTTACATTTTGATCTGTGCCTTTCATTTAATATTCTGTTGCGCTACTGAGTTCTCAAGGGAAAAAAATTCAAGAACTCATAACTATTTTACAAGGGTATACCGACTCTAGACCTCCACTGGGGAACGGTGGGGTAGGTCTCATCCTTTGCGATTTGCGAGAAGGGGAGAGGGCTGAAGGGTGGGTCATGGAGATGAGAAAAAAGTTTTGGATTGCACTTTATTTCAAATGGTTGTAAATAGTCCAAAGTTCACCTAGACGTCCCCTCAGTACTTTCTTAGCTATGGCTTCGTTTTCGTTTCGGCACTGGTCTCCAATTTCTACAGATTGCTTTGAATGTGCGAACATTGCATAACTGAGTTTTGTAAGGGGCAAAAGAAGAGCTTAATAACCACTGGGAAATTTGGGATAGTAAGTACGACAGTACTTTGCTGAGATAATAAAGACATAATCTTAAGTAGGTAGGTATCATAGGTACCTCTACCTTATACTTAGTCTCACTGCTTTGTTGGTAAGGCAGATCTCATTATCTAATAATTATTGAATAAATTTAATTTTCTTGATTCAAGTGTTACGTAACAACTGATTTGTGATTTGAGATCACTGACACGGCGAATCGTCAATGAAAATTCGAATAAAACAATGAAATTGTGAATTGAAAGGTATCATTTTTCAATTATATAAAATCCTTGCCCAAAAATATCGAACTGATATCAGCTCAAAAACTTTGAGCGCATTCTCAAATCTGAAATTTTCCTACCTGTTGATTTTTCTTGTTTTTGTCCAGGATGTAGCTCTTCTCGGTGGCGGCCGCCATCGTATAAGTGTGAAATTAAATTTTAAACTTTTAAACTTATCCAAAGTTGTTAAAAACAGTGTAAATCTGGTAAAAATTAATACTTTGTTCTTTCGTAAAGGTAAAAGTCAAAGAGCACTAGCAGCCGACGAGACGCGCGGACGCAAACCAGTTGCGAGCCCTCCGCAATCTGACATTTCCCGCGCTTTTTACCGAAAGTTTGGTTCAAGTTTCTTTCTTTCATTGTTTTCAACATGACACTTTCTGCCTTGCTTTTTTTCTAATATTCATCTGAATTCTATGTTTCTGTTTAAATCTGGAGCTGAACAGAGGCAAAAACTGTGTACTATGATTATTTCTTTCTTTAAATAAATAATTATCTAAGAATCGTGTGAATTCATATAACATACCTGCTTACAACAAAACCGTGGTGGTTCGGTGCCAAGTGACACAAGCTGTTTAGCTCCGACCAAGGCAGTTGGGTTCCAGAGGTAGTCCTTTGTTATTCAGGTCAACGAGATGACCAAGTGCCCAGGAACCTCTGATTGATTGACTGGCGAGGTGTAAGGAACAAAAAACGCAATGTCGAAGCAGGCCCCCAACGAGGCAACCTCTAGTATTGATGGGCCTTCGACTTAGCTTTCATTACACAACAGGCAACAGGAGAGGGTTGACGTGATCTGGGGGTTGGCTAATCTGAGCCCTGGGTATAGTAAGCAAATAAATAACCTCGTGAATGTTGGACGTTGACCAATGTCCTTACTACTGATGCAACGCGTTTGCATAGAAGAAATTTTCATGTCGGTATAAATGTAGGATATACCTTGTATACTGTGATCTGTCCATTTTGGTGGAGAAAAGTCCTGTCGCGTTAACCTTTGAACTTACAGTTGATACTCATATTATATTGAATTTTGAATTGACCAATTCTTTGACCGCAAAATTTCCTGGTAGGTAATTCATGGGTGTGGAAGGGTTACGAATATGGGTAAAATCTCCATAGGATAGGTGTTAAGCAGCACATTAGCGTATTTTTTTTAAATATTTTATTTCTTACAAAAGTAGGTACAAAAACAGGCAAGTCAAACATCCTCACGCCACCTGCCGAATCTTTTCTAAATTCTACAATAACATTACCAACGGCGGGTGGTGCGAAGTTGTTAGAATTTCAGAACATGGTAACAAAACCCAACTACTCTCGCACTCACACACGCATTCAGTCTCGAAATCACTCAGTCTGAATTATTTAGTTGCCGAGGTACCGCCCTGTGTTGATTTGATCGAGCTCTTGTTGGGAGAGACCGGCCTCCTCCGCGGCGTTCCTGGCGAGAGCCTCCTGGATCTCCTGGGGAATGGGAGGGGCGACGGGAAGGTGAGCGCCCTGGGGCTGGAAGCCATTCTCTGCACAAAATAAAACCACTTTAGCTGGAGCAGCAGAAGGAAACAGTCATGTTGAATATTTATCATTTCACCCAGCAACAGGACATACAAGCTAAACCGAACCGCTATGTTTGAGCTTGACTGTTTCCACCGAGATTTTGTAGCCGAGTTTAGAGCCAATTTTCGCTCATACTCGCAAGTGACTGCGAAAACCATGATTATGCAATGTGCGTACATACAGAACAATGGTGTATAATCAAGTTTTATACTGTTTTAAATTTTATCAAAATGTTTTTTTGTTAGAATTATTCGGTACTTCAGAAGCAGACTTCTCCATTTTTTAGTGTAGAGATGTGAAAATACGATACTGTTTAGAAAGTGACGTTTACCCTTGCGTTGTTGAGTGTACCTGTTAGAAATCGGAGTACAGAGGGGGTATAACCACTCCAGAGATTCCTTGAGATTCCACTGAGATTCCATACAGATTTCCAAAGATTCCCAACGATATTCATTGAAAGATGAACCCCGAAGGGGTGACCACTCCAAAAAATTCCAAGATTCCCTGAGATTTCATAAGATTTCCAATCATTCCCAACGAGATTCCCAACGAGTGGTTAACCCCTCGAGTGCTGTTTTGGTATGGTATGTAGGTACGCCTTATCGTCGCATTCCCTTTTAATATTTAGCTGATGGATATGAGGAGGAACCCTAAAGTAAAGAAGTACGTACCGCCAGCGGTGTAAACGACACTGATCTGGTTGCCTTCATTGTCGATGTAGGAGTAAGAGCCCTGGACATCGAGTGCCTCCTGGTCCGAACCCAGGTTCTTGACAACTCCCTGCTCCTGGGCCTGAATTTGGTTGCCAGTCTCGTACCTGTAAGAAATTCAGAGAAAAAGAGTTAGCGCGTGAGAGTGTGAAAGTGTAGTTTCCAGTGATCCACTCCGGATAATCTTCGAAGAATTTTCGTGTTTCGGTTCATGATCCCTGGATCCCTAACCTCAGTCAGTTAAAGCAGGTACATCTGTTTCAACAACATTATCCATTGATCTTTTGCAAGGATGCCATGCCATGAGTGGAACGTGAGAGTGCATGAGGTACTTACGCGTAGTTATAGCTGCCGTCATTGTTGAGGTTGTTCTCTGCTCGCAGGATGGGGATGGGAGGGTTGGTCACCTGCTGGACCTGGGGGGCAGCCGCAGCCATAACGGCCAGGCACACAACACCTGCGAGCTAAAAAAAAAATATATTTGTTAAGACAAGTAGGCATGTGGTATTTCCGTTTGGAGAACAATATAACTGATATCAGCAGTGGGTAGTTTCAAGAATGCCTGTAGAGTGCGTGCAGTAATGTCGACGTTGACCTTCGTGTCAATAGGTGAGATGTTGTAGGTATAGGCAGTTGTGGAGGGGAAGGTAACTTTGTTACCAAATCAAAGTTCGTGTTGGACTGAATTCAAGGGGTCAAAAATATTTTGAAAAGTTCTAACCCCCGTTTCTTATTTACGATTTACAAAGGAAGGCCGTCCTCATTAGGATTACGATTTCTTAAAATAAGAGCTTCAACAGTATTGCATCTTAGCAAAACAATAATAATACTCGAAGCATGACCTTGCCCATGGATTTTGACATTGTTTTGGTGGCGATATTGAGACATCGTGGTTTAATGAATATTGAGTAACCCGCCACAGCTCTCTAAGCCCTAAATCAATATTTACAGTCAATTCCTTGGTCAATGTTGATCGTCACTTGTCGAGGTAACCCTGTCCCTATTCAGTTGACACAGCCCGAGGTCCGAGTGGCAGAGTCCTCCAGATTTCATTGGTTTGTTTAAGTTAAGTTCCGGTTTCAAACGGATGCTTACTCTGTATCATTTCCTGTCCAACTCAACTCTAAAGCTATAATCGAATTTCCGCGAAACCATTTGTATGCAAATAAATAGTTCAGTGCTACATATTGTCACATAGTATATGAACCCATTTTTTTATGCGAAGAAGAGAATAGGGGAAAATAATCGTAAGAAGTGTGAAATTAAAGTGACCGTCTCATCTTTGCAAAAATTCCAGAGTGCTCTGACAGCACTAATCGACCATACACTATGTTACATGAAGGAATGGGACACGGGCCGTAAAACCTATACCTACATGATGTAAATAATTCGTATGGAAGAGCCAGCGTGTGGATCTAATGATGTTATTGTGATGGAGATCATTACTACAACACAAGTCGAAAAGAAAGAGCAACTAAACCATTATGAAACCTGTCATAGATCATATTCCGTATGCTTAGCACAGACATAACCTGGTTATAACCATCACGGATCTTAAATATCTTATGTGCTCATAGCACAGTAGTAATTGTTACAGAGTCAGGTATTGTTCGCAGGGATGATGCCTTGTCCTGGAAGGAGGGTAAAACTTGCCGGCCAGATGCGAGGTGACCTCCTGCCATGCGGACGTAATCTTTTCGCCTATAACGAGCCCAAGTAAGTAGGTGATTGAGTAGGTGGGAAGAAATATCACGATTGTCCTGTGATTTATGAGAGGTTTACAGCTCTACAGATGGTTGCAATAAATACGAGCACGAGGAGATTCCCAGGGGAAATTGTTTGGCTGATTTATAACAGTGACCTATGACCATCGGTGGTTATACACCCATGCCACAAGCAATAAACTTCCCTTACACCAGACCAACGTGAGTGGGGGGACTTCGCTGATTTGAATTCTTTAAATTAATTAAAAAGTGTATCAAGGTGTTGTACTACCCAGTCTACCTTATAAATGAAAGTATTCTTTGAAATTATTCTCTCTACTAACCACTGTTTGAGATACTTAAGGTATAACGTTATCTCCAAAGATCACTGAGATCCGAGACTGACCTAATGGTGATCTCATGAAATGTGATGAAACTCATTAGGGCAAAAGTAAGGCAGGTATGGGTCCATGGCGGGCTGATAGGTATCAGGCTCCAGCTGTAGTGACCTGCGTGGGGGCCTTGCATCACAATGGGTCAAAGTGCGATTCAGCTGACCCACCGACATTTGTCATCCGTTTGCCGTGATATCACAATGATCTGTAACGATTGTACATGTAGCAACTGATAGTATCTCACAGGGTGCTGGTATTCCCATACATATTTTTAGCTCTTGCTTTTTGAAAAGTATTGAACAACTTTAACTCTAGGATTGAGGGTGGCGATCATATTCTAATTTTAATTGGAAATGAGTGTATTGTATTGGTATGCACGAACTTTATTCTCAGATTTGGGCTGACATGAAAATGAGGTATGCATGGACGTCTCAGTAAGCCTAAGCAGACAGTGACTCTCGAGGGGGTAACTACTCCAGAGATTCCTTGAGATTCCCTGAGATTCCATAAAGATTTCCAAAGATTCCCTAAGCCTAAGCAGACAGTGACTCTCGAGCAAGGAATCTGAGTAGCTTCAAAAAGAGCTAAAAAGTAGGGAAAGAATTTGGGGCGGGGGATCTGCTACTACAGCAAGAAAGTAGCAAAGTTTGCAGGGTTTGCACCACTGTGATGTGTACATGTGGTGGTTATCCTTGAATATCAGTGAAGGTTCCATGGAGGCGGCAGGTAGATAGAGAAGAGAAAGATGGTAACCTTTGGGTGATCACGGATAGGGTTAGGAAACCACAATTTGATACATTTCATAAAAGGCAACTAAGGCACACTGTCTCGTGTCCAACAAGGCACGACTCCATCTGTATAATGACCGAACCTGAATTTCGTAACGCCTACTTTTAGCCATTTCCCGGACCCCGGTTCCCAGGTTCCCACACCTTCAAACTCACACTCATTCTTTCACACTAAACGTGTTTTTAATCATTTTGTGCAATTTACGTGGATGGGAAAGACTTAGAATGGATTACTTCCACAGTGACCAAGGTCTGGAAACGGCTTTGTAGGTATGCACCGACTCTTAATTATGCACATACTTATGTAGGCAGACATGTATTCACTTGTGTTTAGAACTTTGCTTCAAGATCCAAAATCCCGCAAAATCCTACCAAAGTTATAAGCGGTTAAAAGATTCAGTTTGTACCGACTGCGGACGTGAACTATAGGAAAATAACTTTTACTTCTGACTTTTTTCATGTGGAAACTTTTCGGCATGCCAAGCTCAAAATTATTTTTTTATGATCCATCGCTAATATGCGTAAGCATTCCAAAAACTGCAAAAATTGTGGAAAATTACTTGTTTTCAATTCTCTTACAGCCAAGGGGCTTCTTGTGATTGCCTACGTTTATTTTCCCTCTGGAGTCTGGAGGACCCTTCAACCTTCAGGATTCCTTACATATACCCAGATTCCCCTCTGGCTCTGATACAATCGAAAATCTATTTTTGGGGAGGGAGGACTTTTGCAACGATTTTTATAAGGTGTGCATGGAGCAGGTAGTAGGTGATTAATAGAAAAGTCCTATAAATAATTATTACAACACTTTTCAGTTCAGGCACACACATGCAAAAAATGAAAGTTATCAGGCTAAATCATGCATCAAAAAGTAAAAGTGCCAAACCTACAAATCGTGAAGCTAATCCCCGTTACCTCTCAGCCATTCACTGCAGATTCGACCAAAGTCACGAGCTTCCAACACGATTTCATCTCCCAACACAATTAATTATTTTGGGTGCGATCTCATGCATCATCAGTTTACCACGAACTAATTTCTGATAACCGAAGCAAAGTGTATTTTGGTAATGATAACCGAAGCAAAGTGTATTTTGGTAATGGTTCGTTGCAAATTTGAACGGTCTGTCACTCGCAGCACGAACTAAATTTGGGGAAAACAGGAAAGTTTGAAGCAGATGTCAGACAAAGAATTTGATTGACAACCAAGTCTTGAACGAAGATGTGACCTTCAGCGGAGTAGCAAGAAACATTCAAGTTGTACGTGGTCCCTAGTCAAAAGCTCAGGAATAGCATGCAAATTTTAAACTAAACATGCAAATGTTTATAATAAAGTTTCAAGTTCGCCAAAATTCCAAAGAAATAAAAAATATAAAAAATCGTAAGGTAGATATAGAGAAACATCAACAGCATTTTTTTCACTCCATCCAAAAAAAAATGATAAAAGCTGCTACGGTAAAGAAGAAAATATTTCCAGAAAATCAGGAATTCCTTTTTGTTTGAAATATAGGTAGATTAACGTATGGTACCAAGGTAAAGTACCTAATCCAAAGTTTAAAAAAAAAAATGAAAATATCTAGGTGAGCTGCCTATCACTTGTTGTAAAATGTAGGCATGTTATTTGTGAAAGGCGTCAAGCAATGAACCTTTCATACGCTGGTAGAGCCACTAAACTGACAACAAGCCGACTGAATGTGCGACGACCTTGAACCTTCAACTTTCACAAAACACACAAATGATAACACTTACCGACAGCATTTTAGGTAATCCAAAAAGGGGCTTTGGGGACACTTCACAAGACACGAGAATGCACTGACTGTGTGCACCGGGGCTGAACGCTTTATACGTCCCCCGCCGCCGCCCCGGCTGCAGACAAGGCACTCGCGCACTCCCACCTAACTACGGAGAAGATGCTACCGCATCGCAGGTGAGGCAATACCAACGCATTCCGTCAAGTTCATCCGAAGTTTATTCTTGCTATATATGCTCTAGTCCAGTTGTTTCCACGTTTTTTCTTAGTCTTCTACAATTTTCAAAGGCGTTCCCATTTTTTAGTTGCATGTATAGGTACCTACTTCAAATATTCAAACATCGGTACCATGCAGTTTTGAAGTTGTTCTCGCGAGTTCAAACCAATTTTCGCCATTTCCAGTATGATCTAAAATGTGCTGCCTACTTTCAGTTTACCTATACCTATGAGGAAAACACAGGATTCTCCACGCGACATCCATCGCGTGGGCACGAAGGGGCTGCAGGGGCCGCAGGGGCTGCAGGGGCAACATGGTGCGTGTGAAAAGCTGCTCACTGTCCAATTTAAAGTCCAATTTTCTATGGGAGTGTATTGTTCTGTTGTGTTTTTTTTTCCACCGTAGACAATGCACTTCGCCTGGACTGCTGTAGAGCATACTTCGGTTCACACTTCCTTCACGATTCACATCAAGCACCCTTTTGAAGTGTAAAAATATAGAACAGTAGTTTCCTACCCTCCCCTGCAAGTGGAAGAAGTAGCTGAAGAGAGAACAGAACCCTGGTTCGGGAAATTTCGAGGGGGTAACCACTCCAAAGATTCCTTGAGATTCCCTGAGATTCCATGAAGATTTCTAAAGATTCCCAACGATATTCATAGAAAGATGAACCCCGAAGGGGTAATCACTCCAAAAAAAATTCCAAGATTCCCTGAGATTTCATAAAGATTTCCAATGATTCCCATCGAGATTCCCAACAAGATTCCTGGAGTGGTTAACCCCTCGGGAAATTTTAACCGATAATTTCCGAACCGGAAACAATTCATGCAAGTGGGAATGAGCATGTTGATGGTAAACTAATTAGTTTCCCATTACTTCCACTGCATGACCCTTCTAAACAATTCCCATTAAAATTTGAAGGTCCGATCATTGGTCCGTGGCCGTGGACTTGGCTGCTCTTCGATGAACGGGGAGAGGAGCGTCCCAGCCGCAGAGGTGGAGCACGCAGAGCACGCAACGCTTCCAGTGGTTTTGTGGCAGCTATCTCTTATGGTAGCACTTATGCTGGACGTATAGCGCTGCCAATAATTGTAATGTATCACTATTTGCCTCGCGTGCTCTTCTGCCGGGTTGGAGTTCATCTCCAGCGGCAAGGTCGCTTTTAATCAGGTCTTCCGGAGTTCCACTCTTTCGGCACATGTGAAAGACCAGTAAACATTGCAGATAAGACAATGTTAAATGAGGCCTAAGATCCTTCAGGGTGCAGTGTTCGCACTTAGGTAGAAATTCATTGCAATATTTTTTCTTGGGACCTCCAGCACACTCTACCTCCAAGCAGGCCTATGTACTGGTAGCCCATACATAGCCGTGTTCAAGCTGACTCAGTGACATCATGGACAGAAATTAATATCATTTTATAGATGTGCGATAATTATTAAACTCGATAGAGCCAGAAATATCACAAACCTGAAATCTGAAGTCCCAGTTATAGCAGGTTCTATATTGAGATATAATGTCCTCGTAATCGCAATGCCTCCACTTATTTTTATTGTTTTTAAATAATGATAAGCCGTCAGCTTGTAGATGCCATTCCGATGAATGAAGGAATAAACATTTCAGAGGTGAATGCTGTTCGAGAAAACTTTTATGGTGATAGAACTGGTGCCCCACCTGAATCTATAAGTATCTTCTCCAAAATCGAAAGGCAAGAAGATATTCTGGCGACTAATCCACGGGACTGAATTTGGCATGTCAACTTTTTTAGACTAAAATTCCACAAGAGTGTGACGTAACACTGAATGGAAATTGTCCTGGCTACGGCTGACTTAGCTAGTCAGATTAGAATGAAATGTACACCTACCTTCTCCGTCTTCTCCGGAGAGAGGTGAAGGTCATTGTTAATTCTTCCTGAGATTCCAGATCCGCTTCTCTAGTTACGAACCGAGACAGCCATGTGACGGCTTTAATCGTTAGAGAGGACTCCTGCCCGGAGCCGGAAGGGACGTCGGGAGGGATGTTGGTGCAAGATAGGCAGAAATGCCGATAGTCTTCTTTTGGAAATGATATGATTAAAAATCCAAAATTTTTGCCCGGGGCCATGTGAATTATGTAGGTGTAGGTTCTCTCATTTGACATTATGACCCCTAGCAGACCGGCGAGGTGCCATTAGTTTCTACAAGAGCGTAATTAAGAGTGTGATATTCCGGTAAACCCGGAAGGCACGCACGTGTCATCTCGTGCATTTCTGCTTGTTGCGCATTAAAAAAAAATCAACATATTATTATACCATCCCCTAATTCTCCATCTCGACGGAAGTTTCCCAGTAGACAATGGTGCATGAAAGAAAGTCCACAAAAACAGTTCATTTTGTTGCTCATTCATTTCCCAAGACAGGAGCAGTAAACTTGACCTTTGAGGTGCCGACGCAGTAGCAGTAGGTGGCAGGTGGTGAGTCTGGAACATGATGATGGATGAAAAGCTTGAACGGTGAAGACTGAAGAATGCTGCAGTGAGTCAGGAGACCTTGTCCTCCTCTGCGCCCACCGCGGCACTCTGCCCCCATTGTGTCTGCACTGCCTCTACCTCTTCACCTCCGAAGGCATACTGTTACAAATAAAACAGGAATGGTTTGATTTTTAATGAAATAAAGATCAAATCCCGGCACAAACAATGTTTTCCGCGCTAGCCGTTATCTTCCCCAGTTCTCCGCTTCCACCCTCTACGGTTTCACACAAGTTATGTTTATGTATACTTTTCTATAAGCTGTGGAAACAAGCGAATCATATCGACTACTTCATTGATTAATTCGTAGTAGGTCATACTTAACTGCACGACCTGTAATGTTTGTAACCAACCAAAAAACTATATGTTGATGGGTAAGATCGCAAGTCACTGATCGGGCCCACCGACCTTTGCTTGCATCATCTGTCAGACATGCACAGCGCTCGGCGCTCGGCGCATACTGTCAGCCCTCTGTGTTCTGTGTTCGTCTGTCTGGCTAGTGTTTGTCAGCCTACTCAGCCTACGTGTCCCGCTAATTGATTGATTACTGCGATGCCTCATTTCGACACCTCACTGGTTCACCTGTCACCGCTCATGGGGAGAGCGAAGATGGCCCGGTGGGTGGAGAAAACGGCATTGATGCTGGAGGGGAACTGTTGTTGAGATTATATCACTCGGAGAGATTCTCAAAATTATTTTTAATGCTAAGTATCTTGTACGAGTCCGTCTCATTGCGCCTTACTTACCTACATGCATTTTGCAGAACACTTTTGTGGTTCGACTCTGGTATTGACTATTAACCTAATCCTGCATCATGGACTCACTCAACACAATCCTCCATTCATACAATCATGAATCCTATCAAATAGGTCCTGAGTATGTGAATGGTATTTCCCAGACGACGAGAATCATCTTTCCACGAAGGTACACAGCGGTGCGGACAATTCTGCTTGTGTTGAAATACATTATGCAATCAATGTGCTGCTGTCATTTCATATCCCCGTATCATGATGCATCTGCCTGCAGCCCAGCAAGGTGGACTACATTGGGAACAATCAAGATGACCTAGCGCCATCAGGAAAGAGTTAAAACAATGTGATTATCTTTAAATATCATTGCTGACAAGTGACGGCTAATGGAATACCAATTTGCTCCTTGCTTGATGTTGATTATGTTTACGATCAGATAGTATTATTACCTACCCTATATAATACTGGTATGTACCTTGGTCCTCATTATATCACTACAGTATGACGAGAAATATAGGGTGAAGACGTAACTACCGAAATGACCTTTTCATTCGTATGAACGGTAGGTGTTTAACAACGTATGACGTATGCACAGCTACGTTTCGCTCCTTTCAAACTAATTTTTCAATGACAAGCAAGCCTTCCTGGGGCACTCCTCGTGATGTATGCTGTCCCTCAACTTACTCGCGGGCATTGCGCCAACAAAGCAGAGAAAATAATGAAATTCAAGTCATTAATAGAAAAATAAGGTGAGGGGCTCAGCGCGACCTCTTGTGGCACTCCTCTTCTCGCCGCTGCGTTTGCTAAAGGATAGTTGAAGGACACTGTGGCTGGGTCGGGTCATGCAATTGGTGGTGGTAGCTGTTAATGTGGTTTTTAATGAACGTAGGACAGTAGTTGAGGTCCCAACAATCAGGAACAACTATGGTTTGTTGTCAGTAGGTACCTGACTTCTTTGTAAAAGTATTTGACATGTTACAAAAGAAAACCTTGCTCAGGCGTGCCTTCTTGGCTGCTTGCTTCTGTGAGATCTCATATCTTCCCACGTTACACGATGATTAGAAATATATACCTACCGTTTATTTACTTTTGGGGTATGGATTCGGTTCAGTTCACTCGACCCCTCTGGATCTTGTATTCAGTTATTTTCATATGAGTCAGTCAGGTTCTGGACCAAGAACCATTTTCCCCCCAAATTATAACTTTTATCCTCTTTCGTGGCCTTTTTAATGCCTCATTACAAAGAGAGAAAATGGGATAAGGAAAAAGCGCATGCAGAAGCACTTTAGATGAGGATTTCCTTTTTAGCATACCACCTAACAATAATTTATCTAAACTGTCAACTCTCCATTACCGAAAACGTGTCACACCTTGAACTGCCACCCAGCCCGCCCACCTCAAGTTCCTTCTTCTAACTCATTACTTAGGTTTGTATACCTAGCTAATTCTTGACAAGGTTCATGGTAGCCAACATATACCTAAAATAGATATACTTCTCAATATTGACTATCACCAGGGTAATAAATGATTGTAATTGTACCTAGATATTATTTAATTTCTTATCTTATCGACTATTATAAGGCTTCGGCCGACATCTGTCGGGCTTCCTCGCGCGGCTTCAGCCAAATAAACATTATTTGTTGTTATGTCCCATCACATATTCGTACGATCCGCTCAAGTAAGTATGAAGTATTTATAAGCAAATACGCATGAGTAGGTAACCGTGTACCATAGGTGACCTCCCGGGTAAAAAAACATCCTCTTCTATTATAAACGTCTGGTCGAACACCTTGAGGTTTACCTGGGCAATAATAATAAAAACATTCAAGATTGACAGCGTACTTGAAATATTAATCCGTGATGACAAGTCATTACCCATTCACATTCAGTCATTACCCATTCACATTCAGTCATTACCCATTCACATTCAGTCATTCGTTCATTGCTTTATCCACAACATAGCTTGACGGTCACTTAGAGGTCAAAAAGTTTCCTCAGTCTGTGGGTTAGATAATCTGGGCAAAAAGGGCAAAAATTCCGAAAGTCAGCCGATGACAATAAATGGAAAACTGAGGCACCTTGCGAGTCTGGCTTTAGTGAATGAGATTAGTATTGACGTTGACCATTTACCTTCTGTTTTTACTAGTAACCTGAGCTTAACACCATACGCTACATAATCACATAATTAATAGAAATGAAGTGCAGTCAAATAGGAAATTTTAGTTTCGGTCTTATGGGTTTTTACATTATTTTGTGAACCAGGTCGACTTCAGGGGTGGTGCCGTGGTCTCGGAGGGGTATATAGACCTAGTGTTTCACAGAAGCTGACGGCAAACAGAGGAAAAGTATTCCAAATATCCCGCTTGATTATTAGATGCCTATTACCGAAAAGTTTAAGCTCGTAATTTGTTGGGAGCTATAGGGATCTATTACCCCTACATATTTTCGTTTGCCTTGGGAGTGCTTTTGTTCAGATAAAATAAATTCCCTTAGTCCTTGTCGCATTCCCAGGCATCGAATCTTCTCTTACGACTCTAGAGTTTTTTCTCTGATTCCTTGGTAGAGTAGCCGCGGTGTCTGTGTCACCAGACGACCTGACCTTATCCCTAATCAATTCCAAGGCAACCGAGTTTGATGGCTAGCCGCTGCCGCTGGTGCATCTTCTTTACAGGTCTTCTCCCTACCAGAATAACCAAGATTATACCTTGTACGTACCATAACATTACCACCCCATCACGGAACCTCCGTAACCGTTCTTGTAATGTTTTTGTCAATTAGGTATTAAGGTAGGGCTATTGCTGATGGTGGTGTATTACTGCAACCTTTAGAGTTTAGACTGTTTAGAGGAACACAACACTGCTACCGGCGAATCATTTTTAAAGATGGAGCACCGACATTAGGAGGTACTAGTCAGACAGGTTCCCATATCCAGTGCCCACCAGAGGTATTTTCAACCACTAGCAACCATCTCTCGAGATTATGGTAAACAGGATTTATTTAGCCGTTTGCGAATTGAATGAAAATTTAGCGGCTATAAAAGTAGGATATTCCTGAGATAACTGTTGAAGATAAAGAAGCCACAGCTTCAAAAATATTCAAATCGAATGGGTAGGTAACTAAGTACGTGTAGGTAACTTAGACAATAATAATTCAGGTATGTCGTAGATATTTAACTTATCCATAATATGGACCAGTGGCGCTTCATCCTAACTTTTTTCGGGGAGGAGGGTAGGGGAGGGGATAGCAATATTTCCTTCCTCAATTTTTTCTTTCCTTATTGTTGTTTCAGTAGAGACGCAACGGGGGTGGTGGAGGGTGGGGGGGGGGGGGGGGGGGTCCGCCCCTGGGTGTGCCCAGAGAAATAGATTTCGTAACGGCAATAAGAAGTTCCATGGTGCGAGTAGCTATATCTCATTTTCTGGCACAATCACTCTGTTCAAAATATTAGCCAAGATTTGAGGATTATTATGATGAGCCAGATGGGTGTAGGTATACGTTCTGGAATTGGCCCCATACCTGCGGACTTTTAGGCATAAAATCACACTTGGTTACCCAACGTGGAGTCGTTCACTCCTAGATTCGGTGAGTCGGTGACACTATCAGATGAAGTAACTTTTAGCCTGGCATTAAATTTTCCACAAAAGCTAATTTACGTCATGGTTCGTAGGTAGGTCCGGTAGGTTTGGGCAGTTAGGTAGCCATTTCAGCATAGGCGCGCCGACAAGCTTTGTCCACTCGAAAGGGCATTGCGACGTCCGTAAACCCGCGCACACACGTTGCAATAATAGCCGGCAAACGATGGTAATGCACGTCGAGTCTTAGGATTGGCGGCCGCGCATCACTTGCGCCATCATTTGCAAGACACGCTGACTAAGTCAATAGTCATTCCGGCAAGTCTGGCGAGCATCTAACGGAGAATCATCTATTGCCCACAAAATGTTGCTAACTTCACGCTAATCAGGAGATAATCAAGCTAGATAATGCTTGTGAGTGTGCCGTTCAAAGCCATAACAACAACTTATCTAAATGGATCTTCGTACTACCGACTATATCTACCTGTTATTATAATAATTCATATGTTGTGTTGTCTATGGGACAGGCAAAGGTACCGGGTTGGAATTCGGATGAAGTACCTTAGTAGAGTGACTTAGAGCACTGAAGAGGGCCAATTTTAATGTGGTTTGTTTGGTGTCCACTAAAAATACCCCAGTCTAACTGCGACTTGAAAAGTACATTTTAGTGACACCTGACACCTCTGGAAGTGGGTGAGAGAGAAAAGGGAGGAAACAGTGAATCTATAGCCAATCCCTCTTGACGGCGGCAGACTTGGACATTGGACAGTTCCAAATAGGAAATGAGCTACTGAACGGGCTTCGGATACGGCGAAGTTTACTGAAACTTTAATGGTGAGAATACGCCTAAACTTTTGTATATGATAGAAATCAGCAGTATGCGAGGGGACAAGTGCGTTACCAGTCTTCGCTGCGTGGTCACGGAAAAAGCGGAACGAAACATTCGGAAAAATTGATGAAAATTACAAATCCCGGCCTATTTGGCTGTACAATATTATATGCAGAGGCTTAGCGAAATAGATTCGAGACTCCAGTAACGTGTTTTCGACAAAACCTGAATTTATAGGCACTTAAATAAATTGGCTGTTCCCACTCCCACTATCAGTGGGACTCCGGTTCCTAATCGACATCCCGTCCCCCTCCCTGTCTATGGAGTATGGCTCCCTTCTCCACATGTAACGATGAAAGGTCACAGGTCCCGTCCTCTGCATACCTCTGAGAAGATCGTCCGTGCAAGGTCGCCATGTACCTAAATGCCGCATGTATATAGGTACTGTCCAGAGGTCGGGCAAGTTTTGCAAATGCGATGAGCTTGGGCTCGGCTCTGTGGACCGTGCAGCCCCCCGGCGCAGCGGCGGCGGCGGCGGCGGCGGCGCGGCGTCCCATCTGACCCCGCACTCCTCCTCCCATTTGAATCGGGTCCGTCGAGGATGCAGCGGCGTGGGCGATGGGGTAGGCTTGACAGACGGGAAACAATAACTATGCAGCTACACAACTGATACCATTCAGGTACTTTCCTCTTACGTAATTCATTCCGCTACTAGCGAGTTAAGTCGTCTTTTTGCCTGTTGCCGTTTAGAAGCCTGGCCTATTGTGCCCTATAATGAACGAACTGGAAGAGAAATAAATTAGAGATATGTTTACCCCCAGACACAGCTTAAAATTTAAGACAGGTCTCTATATCAATTTTCCGTATATTGGGGGGGATTCCCCCCTTCACTGATCTGCCCTTTTACAAGTATAGTTACTACATACTCCTCTACTCTAGTCTAAAGTCTAAACCACTTTTTCCTCAGAAGATATTTGTGGTTGGTGGATAAGCAGACTTGGTGTGGCTCATATTATACGTACGATGGCAGGTTAGCTTCAGGTAAACTGACCTGCAACTCAAATGCAACAAGGAACTGCAGTGTGACTGAAGATGCATCATTATTGTTACCAACCAAAACTCCCAACACAGAGTCATTTATGAATGCTGCAAATGTAATTGGTAGGTAGCTAGGTACTTGGTATATCACAAAACAAGATTCTAAATGTCATGACCTATGGTTTATGTGTCTGTTTGTATGCTGTCTTAATAACAACGTGAATCAGACGTTTTACTACCGTGTCAATTAGCTATTATTACACCATCTCCCTTGTAATCGGTAAATCGTACCGAAATATGGCAGATATAGTTTTTATTTATCACCTACTATACCTGATAATCTTTCCAAATGGTCACTTAAATCCCAAACAACTATGCCACCGCAAGCAGTGTCCCATTCAGCTATACTCGTACTCAAATCTCATAGGTTCTACCATGTAAGGTATGTCAGATAATATATACCTATCATATAGGTAGGTCCTAAACTCTTTCAATAAATAAGAATCTCCTATTTGGAACTGGCTTTTATTCCACTTATGACCCGCAACTGTTATAAAATAAAAGATTAGCTCTATGATAATTCTTTGATGTCATCTGCGGCATCTCTACCGAATACGTAACATCGCATCTTCAGTTGTGGAGAGCAGTAGGCACCTAGTTGCAATCATCAAACCCGCTGAGTAGGCCTGATGCCACGTAATGCTCTTCAAATGACTTATATGTAGTAAATGCATCTTTTATTTCTATAATAGTCCAGGAACTGTGAGGCTGGAAGCCCTTGACCCGCAGCTGGATATTTTACTGGTGCTTTATGCCCTATCAGAGTGGTTTCTACGGTGGGGTCAGAGGTCACTGGTTTTTGGACACCGTGTTCGAGTGTTCTTTATTTGAGTTCCGACAACACCGTGTGTACGTATAAGTCAAGTCAGGGGCTATCGGTAGAGTTGCCAGGTCTCGTCGCCCTGATTAATGTATTCTATATACTTATATACACTGCATGTTTAGTTAAACGTTAGTGGACCCAGCACCGCCTCAACCAGAGTTAGTATTAGGAACCACCACCGAGAAACTGTCAAAAATAACTTAGTCACAGATCAACTTACTTCGGGCCGGCTAACACCCAAGTAGGTTTATCTGTCTCTTCCCTTCTTGTACCCCTCTGATGATGACCGTGTAGGTCGAAAGCGCTTAGGATTTATTATTCTTTTTCGTGGATTTTGACTAAGTTATTTTTGACAGTTTCTCGGTGGTGGTTCCTAATACTAACTCTGGTTGAGGCGGTGCTGGGTCCACTAACGTTTAACTAAACATGGATTGCAGAAAATACCACAAAGTTACGAGTTCCCTCTTAAATCATGTTATATACACTGTTTTTGTCAGAAACTTAAGGTCGACGACACAGTGTTACGATGATAGTGCCAGAAATTCATTCTGCAGAAGTAGAAATTTGCAGGAAGACAATAAAAGTTTCTCTTGGTGGGTTTTAAAACTTCTTTTCTTTCTTCAAAAACAGTCTCGTGTATGAGGCCATACCTGGCCATTCAATGCAATTCTTTCTTATCCTTCATTTTCCACCGTGTATTTTCTGATCCTCTCTACTACGTACCTACGTACCTACCTAATACGTACCTTTTTGTGTCTTGTCCTTACCTACTTTCCCTAGCTCCAATCTTCAGCCCTCCTCCATCAGGCAACACCCTTTACTTCCCTAAAGTCCCTGCACTTGGATGCAGGATATGCTTGCCATACTCAGCAGTCTTCATCACAACCTCGAAATCCACTTGACATTCCACTTGTGTATCCAGGAAATTTGCCCCTCACGTTCGCATTCAATCAATCAATCAGTAAAGAAGCTTCCATTCATCTAAGAATAGCACCAATAGATTTTCTTGCTTTTGACTAATATGGATGAGCTATTAAATCAGGTTTGGACATCAATCATCTCGCAGTTGTTTTTTCTTACATGTATAATAATGGATTACAAGTCACCTTTTCAGAGTTAAGTTTGGTAATAACTCGATTACAACACTAATAAGGCTCTGTATAGTTAATGAGGCTGGAACAATGCTTGGGGGTTTAGTGAATCTATACAGACCTATCGCAGATGTAGGTGATACTGCTGAGGTAATAGCTCGAACCTGAGGGCTAGAATTCCTCGAAGAACGCCTAAGGTGTCTAAAAATCATTGTTTAATCAAGCCTTGAAACCGAGGGGGTAACCACTCCAGAGATTCCTTGAGATTCCACTGACATTCCATAAAGATTTCCAAAGATTCCCATGCAGCGATTTTCATAGAAAGATGAACCCCAAAGGGATAACCACTCCAGAGATTCCTTGAGATTATATTGAGATTTCATAAAGATTTCCAAAGATTCCCAACGATATTCATAGAAAGATGAACCCCGAAGTGGTAACCACTCCAAAAAATTCCCTGAGATTTCATAAATATTTCCAATGATTCCCAACGAGATTCCCAACGAGTGGTTAACCCCTCACTTGAAACGATCCTCTGAAAAGTGGAGGGGGAGAACGAGAGGGGTAATATGATAACTAAGTGTGTAACGTGTGAAAGGAACACAGGTAGTTCCACGCTTTCAATGATGGCTGAATTGCTCATTACTACCTACCAATGTTTTGACCTATGGGTTAATTCCCATGTCGGCCTCGCCCGACCAAATTACATGCAATTCAGTTATTTCGGTCAATTAGCACGAAGCAGGACTAGGAGCAGTGCATGAGCAGTCAAAGAAAAATAGCTAATCGAAGAGAATACCTGCTATACCTGAAGACATTTTTTATTCTTTCTTATATGCACGGAGTATGTTGCATCGTGTCAAGCAGGAATAGTTAAAAAGTATCCACACAAGTAGGTACACAAGACAAAAATATTGTTGTACCTATATTTACAATATTTTAGCACCTCGCCTAGCTGATGAAACATGTACATACCCCCCGAATGCAAACAGTGTCGAAGACATAGAGGCTTTGCAAAACCATAATTTGCAAGTAGCATTGCCAGAGGTACTTAAAGGATGACACAATACGACTTCATAAAGATGTAATTTATGGTGCATTATAATGTGGAATGAAGCATGGAGCAGGGGCTCCATCTCTTCAGAGTTGTGGCGTGTTGTAAACGCCAACAAGAGCTAAACCTGTATTCAGTATCGGAATAATTTTGAGACATCGGGTTAGAGTTCAAGATGGTCGAGGTAGCTCCGAGTTCGCTTTAGAAGTGGATGATCGCCCTGGAGGGCACCATCATGCAGGGAATCATCATTAAGTTGGCAACTGAAACAAGTCCTCCTCGCCGATGTGAGTGATGATTTTCAGAAATAATTTTAAGACCCTCTGCTAATGACATCAACCTTTTAGAAGCAATTAGGTTTTAACCGAGGTACCTACATACCTACCACTACACTTTAAGGACCTACCTATATACCTATGTCAGCTATTGATCAAGCGACAAGTTGACGGACATCCATTGAAATATTTTTTGCCTTACATCCTTGTGGACCTACATGTCCCTGAACATATTGGGCGCCGCAAATGTTTACCCTCCTTTCCGTACTTAATGCCATACCACCATGCAGTACCTTCATATCACTCGTTTGGAACTGCAAGGCAAGAGTTAGAAAGGGGATTGTCCAAAAAAGCCAAAAAGATCAGAGTCATGAATGATGATAATCGTTGAGATTTATGGCAGCAATAACATGCTGTGAAGATCAGAGTGGTTGCGCCATGTCGGGCATTAAGACCTTCAACCTATAGACATGCACACAGCACACAGGTCGCGTCCGATCCCATCTACAGATACAAACTTTTGTGAGCTTGCCCAATTCGTCTGTGGACCCTGACGCTTCTAATTGCCCAAGTGTGGACCCCCTAGTGGCAAGTGCAGCGGATGGACAGGACAGGCCAAGCTGCTACAACCTTTGACAAAGGCCTTTGTCGGACTTCGAGCCATACCGCATTTGCATTGTAATCTTTCCAAATGGATGCAAGGGGGTAACCACTCCAGAGATTCCTTGAGATTCCACTGAGATTCCATAACGATTTCCAAAGATTCCCAACGATATTCATATAGAAAGATGAACCCCGAAGGGGTAACCACTCCAAAAAATTCCAAGATTCCCTGAGATTTCATAAAGATTTCCAATGATTCCCAACGAGATTCCCAACGAGTGGTTAACCCCTCGAATGGATGTAGGATGTATACGAGAGCAACAAGTCTCTTATTGAAATTTTTGCTTTTGAACCCAAGTTAGGTAGTAGAAACACTTTTGTATCCTGATAGTGAAATAAGTTCTCTGCTTTCAGCCAGTCTTAGGGTGCGTTCCATCAGTCAACGTTAAACTCCAGTTAAATTCCCCTTATTGCACGGTAAAAACCGAATTTAACTGAGGTTTAGCTGTTAACCGAGTATGGTGGGACGCAGCCTTCGTAAGGATTAAAACCTTTACAACCTGGATATTCTGATCTGATAGGTATCTTCTTACACCTAGAATGTTAAGATGTGAATGAGAGGATGATATACACACTTGTTTCAAGGCTCAATTGAAAGGAGGATAAGAATATTTAAAGCTAAATCAAATCCAACTTAAGAATGTGGACTTACGTGACTACGATCTCCGTGGATTCTTTTGAAGCATTAGAGTGGCTTATTGAGTAGATAATAAGCAAGTAATAGAAACCTATTTGAAACAGGAAGAACCTACCAAGGAAGCTTTGAGTTTCCCTCTGGGGCATGTGCCTACAATCCTTACCATGATAATTTAAGAGTGGAGAGTTTGGTACCAATAATTGGTATTACATTGTACCAAAGTAACCGAGGTGGTCATTGGAAACATTCTGTACCTATACAGAAGAGGAAAGGAGAGCATGCAGAAAGAAGTTAGCGAAACGTTGGCTGGAAAGTGCAGTATAGGGAAGTACAGGGAGACCCTTCGCCATCGTTAGCTATTACCTCTTTGTAACATTTGGTAAGCTAACAAGGTAGAGGCAGCTACGGTAATTGCAGTGGGCACTCAGGTTGCAGTTATGATGGAAGGTTTAAACAGATAAGAGAAACACGATGTCATAATTGCCATGATAACCTACCTAGGTAACTACGAATCAATCTTCGAATCAGGCCATTTATATTTTAACAATAGGTAAGTCCTTTCAGGTGGATGGCTTACCTATACCGACCACCTACCCACTGAAGTGGTAACTGCTGAACGAACGAAAGAAAAATAATGATGAATGAATGAAAACGGAACCATTGTCTTAATTATGGGACCTGTCACGTATAGAACTTGACCGCGTAAATTAGGTAAATGTATCTGCTATACTCAGTGGTCAAAATTTGGGCCGAGCATTCCAACTGAATTTCCGTTCCGGAAAATTTTCACCAATTTTTCAACCCCAAGTCTCTAGATCGAGTGACAACACAGCGCCACTACTATACGGACTGCGGTCTCAAACTTCACACTAAAAGTGGCTGTATGGCCTATACAACACACAAAGTCAACTCTTCCTCCTATATCTCCTCCTCTGCTACAGTTCAACCAACACCACCATACCTACTCACAGATCGGAAGTCCATCTTCAAGGCTACGACGAAGTCAAAGGAATGGGGAGAAAGGAGCTATAGGGATGCAGTGTGTCAGAAAGGATGACCTTAATATTTGCGGGGGGCATGATATGCTGGGAGGCCGCTGATGATCGAGGCACATCCTCTTGCAAAGTTGAAGGCCTTTCCAATAGGAAAGGAAGGTCAGTGTGGATGGTTCCCACAGTTGGTTGTTTCGTTTTTGCTCGTAACAATAATTACACCTGTGTGTGGTGTTGCAGACATAGGTCCATGTACGGTGCTGGCGCTGATAACAGCGCACCGAGCGTTCAGCGGTGACTGAGGAAGAGGGCCCGGCGCGGCGCGGAGTCGAGAGGTGAGCATCGCCGAGGTTCCAGCGTCTGGCTAGTGAAAAGAATGTCGATTGATTGCAAGCTTGCTTGTCTTCTTTTTTCATTCTTGTGGGTGATGTCGAAAGCAAACGAGGAGTCAGGGATAACCATTGCCACTTACTAGCAGATACAAGATATACCTGTACAAGGGTCTGCTCGACCAACAATCATCAGGAGATACTTGTGTATATAGACAGCAGACATGGTTGGCAAATTTACGAAATTGACCTACAAATTAGGCACCAACTTCTGTTTCCTTATGCAGTTGAAGACATAAGAGTGGGCGTTCTTTTTGTGACTAACTCATATTCTTATACTACAATGCGAGAAAGTCAAATCGGGCCAAATGTCGAATCATTTTTTCTTTTAATTTCTATATGTTTGCTGGTCCATGTGGGTGGTTGAGACTGACCCTTTCTCCCGTCAATACAGTGTGAGGGTTACCTGAAATAGTGAGATATGTACTTACGGGACAATAATTGTTCAAGTAAAGGTAGTCGATAGTTTCACCAGTTTGGGCGGGTACTTTTCTATAAGGTTCTTCACCTGTATCTATAGGTAGGTACTTCCCTCGATTGCTTCCTAGTTCTACCCAAATAATATGAGTAAGAATTAATACCTAAGTACCTACTATTGGTCGGTACAAATTAATATTAAAAGCCATCTGACATCTGACTCATATCTCTGTAGTGGGAAGCTGTAATTAGCCTGCAAAATAATGGTTACACAATTCTTTACACCATAAATGCAAAATGATAGAGTAACCGCATTATTGCAGGCGAAACCCATATTTTTTACCCCTAGGTAGGTACCTAAAAGCCTAAACCTACTATTTTGATTTAGTATTACTTATAGGGAGTAAGTAGGTAGGTAGGTACATAGGATTAGTTGGTATCCCGTACGTTTTTCGATCGGTTTAGCTTCTAGCTAGGGAGGTATTTTGCTTGGAATTTTTTAATTTGCTCAGGATATTAGGTACCTAGGTGGGTACCTACGTTCCTCTCAACTCCCCATACCTAAGTAGGCATAGGTACCTAAAGCCTCACTTGCGTCAGGTGAGTAACCGCAGTAAGCGATTTTCCAACACGTTCAAATACTTATAGGTACCTACTGACGAAAAAATATTTAAGAGATTGTACCTACCTACAATTTTTTGCATTTCTCGCATTTTTCGCAACTCAACAGCTACGGAAAAGTGAAGTGTATGCTTGGAAAACATTTAAAACGCATGTAGAACCAGTTTTGCATCAGAAAATCTATTAATAGCTTTATTAACCGAGATATCAAACAAAAACTTCAAAATAGCGCCAAAAAATGAAAACCTCTTTTTAGTATAGTTGTCGCGAGCAAGTGTAGTCATGAATGCGAAAAACATGTGTTTATAATCGCGACACTTATTCCGTTCGTGTGGGAGGTAGTTCCAAAATATTCCGCTAGAATCGTGGCAGCCATTTTGATTTTTACAGGTCGTGTTGTACTTGCGCGGCTGAGGACGTTTTGCTGCCTCAGAAATCTTAAACGACATAAAATCGGTGATTAAAAGTGAAATCAAACCAAGAAAAATGATACAAAGTTGTGGCATACTCCTAGGTAAGTTTTTTAAAACAATAAGTCCTTGTTAAATGCTGATTTTTGTTTGAAACTCATAAAAGTGTTTGGCCGGTGGACCTCCATTGCTGAGATGCCAAAAAATTTCAGCATCTCTACAAAATATTCAGATGGTCCTTATTTTTTGAGCAGTTTTGTTTTACGTGCTTTATTTCCCAATATCTTATTTTGAAACTGATTCAGTATTTCCTGGAAGAGTCATTGGGCTACAGAAGGTAGGTAGGTAGGTAGTAATTTGGTAGGTTGGTTCGGTTACTAAATACCTAGCCCCGTACCTTCCTCATCGAGATCTTTGTTACATCCAGATTTTGTAGGTGTTGAATATGGATGGTGCCCTTCCTCTTATTAATATCAGCAGCATTCCCATTTTTTTTACCGAAGCACAAGTCCCTACATGTCAGTGAGTTTTGTTAGGTTGGTTCGGAAAGACCAGGAAAAACTTCGTAAGAGTTCAGCATTGCCTCAGGGCTGTTTTCCGTGTAGTGCCTCTTCAAGTAGATAAATAACTAGTCCCAGGAGCAGCACCCTGGTATCATTATCTATGGGTCTCTTTCTGAGGTTATTGACACTTTCTAATTTTGATCAGTCATGCTGACTTTCTCTCAGATGCAATGCATCGCTGCATTATGCACCTCGGTTCAGTCTCTAGAACGTAAAACGCAGCGTAGGTTGGGGTTGACCTTCTAGAATGTACTGAGATATTTTCAAGAGACCTCGATAGGTTGTTGCTCTATGGTGCTCTCATACGCTGGTCAAGGTTTATCAGTTGTACCTACCTATCTATCGGTAAAACGTCGTAGAGGTAGGTAGTATGTCAAGAAAATAAAGCATGGTTTTATTTTTATGTAGATTTTTAGTTTCGTGCTTTCCTCATTTTACCACATTTCTGAAAAGAGGATATTAATAACTAATCTCAAATATTTCCATTCCCATCAAGTTTTTTCTAGTGAAATTATTACCTACCTATTATCACGGTTGTAAACGGCGGCGTTGGTTTGATTTACTCTAAACCCGTTCTAAATACTCCACTTTCTCTAGGTAATTTTTTGTTACAATTTGTAGTTTTTTCTCGCTTAGGTACTTGGCATTTTATTATTTTTTGTAATTCGAGTTATGTTTCCCGAATGTTTTCATTGCATATAGAACGCCCAGAAATGGCATGGGCTCTCCAGAGGACTCCAGAATTTTTTGCACGTTTGTCAAGTTTTTTATGCAAGCCCGATGTATTCGTGGAAAGTGTATTAATTTGAGAACAGTCGAAAGATTGATAGTTACTTAGCAGAAGTCTCATTGACAGCTTAAGTAAGAGGAATATACGTAAAAGAAAAACCTGTATGGGGCAAGATGAGCCAAAAAGTGCTCTGCCAATTGAGCCGCTCCTCGACTGTAGGCTATCCCCCGTTACATCTACCCTGGGAGATTCAAAGAATTTCCATTGACCGAAGTTTTGGCTTCCTATTGAGGTCCCTGACCTACTTCAAATTTGAAATTCTGTTCGAAAAGCGTTTGTTACTTCAGTCCAATTTACTCTCAAGGCTTTAATTTCATGCGGAATAAAATGGGACACAGTTTTTCTTTGTTAGCCAGTTGTTCCTGGTAGGCAAGAGCATGCAAAGCACGTGCTACCGGCATATTTAAAATGCGGTAGCGCGACGTCAGGTCTCATTCTAGACAGCTTGGAGGCTTGGGGAACTAATGAAATAGCCTGGCACGTAACTTCAAGCACATTATGTTGTCTGAAGCGGATGAGCTTTGCTCCTTGGTGCAAGGGCACTAGAGTTCTGTTCAAGACATTGTTGCAACTTTTATATGCGGCGCCTCGTGCTGTACGTTGTTGGGTTGTGCCTACAGTAACACATCCCGAGGTAGATTTTTCGATGATAAAAAAACGCCCGGGAGAAATTGTCTCATTCATCCACCTGACACCTAACATCCACCTAACATTGCCCACTCTCCTTTCATAGTGAGCGGCGTACGGGGTGAGTACAATTTCGCAGAGTCAAAAACGTCACTGACGACAAATGATTACACTGTTACTTTATTACGTCTCCCGAAAAGTTATTTAGTGTCTGGCATTAGGCCAATGTCACCAGCTTTGAATTGCTTTTTTTTGATCGACAACTCTGCTGAACAACTGGGTCCGCGGGACTCCTTTATTTTTCGGATCTAAATTCATTTCGAAATTTTCAGTTTTGTATACCAGATGAAGCGAATAATTTAATTATGTACTTGGTACTTGGTGATAGTTGTGGCTTGCAGGACTACTGGGAAGGTTGTGAGTTCATTGCCCCCCTCGTGGATTGGCCCGGCACTAGCGCTGCCTTGCCCAATCGCAGGCCGGCTTTCACCGCGTGCGTACATTCCTCATAGGGACATGAGTTCTGGCTGTCCCTGGTACATCGTAGGATTCTTATAGGAAGGTTCTCACTCCCGGTCCCAACTCTTCTCCCTTAAGGGCCACCATACATTCTCGACGAACTCCGCCAAAACCACTGTGCGAAAGTAAATATTCGACAAAAGTAATGTTTACATTTTAGTACCACCGGAGACTGGTAATTGCAATATCGTATCGGTTGTGTCTACTCTAAAAGCTAAACATAGTGTGCTATTTGAACGCGAAACGAACGAGTGAAAGTAGGACACTATGTTTAGCTTTTACAGGAGAAAAAGTAGAGAAATGGTGTTGCAATTACGAACTTCCGTAAGTGAAATAAAAATTGTCAACATGTAACATGGCGGCGGTAAATATTACAAACATTTATCAAGCTTTTCTACTAAATGTGACGATAAAATCATACTGTTTTAATCCGAAACGTTACAAAAAAATATTTCGCGTGAGGTAGTGTTGTGTTTTCGCGATCTGTCAAAAAAACATGTGGACTGGTAGTTGACTGTTTAAAATCGCTCCTGTGGGCTTATTACTCCATTTCATGCAAAAATACAACACTACCTCACGACAAAGAGTCTCAGGTTTACATCCCCCTATAAACACTTTTCTCTCGCCCTGTAACTTCGGAGTAGGGCTTGAAGTACGTAGCATTGCGAACCAAATGGGTGTATTTCCCCTTAACGTCTGGTACGGTTACCTTGTCTGACTTTTGTCTAATAATTTTGGAAGAGCTTTGACTGTGCACTCTGTGCAGGTACCTACCCTTCTTGGTCTGAGGGACATAACATTAGTTCTTACTGTGGGCAATAATAATATCTGATAGTTTCATAAAAATATGTCTTTAAAAATATTATAGCTTTTACAGATCTCTACTGGAGTCTGGAGTAGTTGTGACTTGTGAGGAGCACACGCGAGGGGTTAACCACTCGTTGGGAATCGCGTTGGGAATCATTGGAAATCTTTATGAACTCTCAGGGAATCTTGGAATTTTTTTTGGAGTGGTTACCTCTTCGGGGTTCATCTTTCTATGAATATCGTTGGGAATCTCAAGGAAT
The DNA here is from genome assembly GCA_950004255.1 of Mesopsocus fuscifrons. Taxonomy (NCBI): domain Eukaryota; kingdom Metazoa; phylum Arthropoda; class Insecta; order Psocodea; family Mesopsocidae; genus Mesopsocus; species Mesopsocus fuscifrons. The sequence goes on from OX465377.1 coordinate 9,412,754, forward strand.
CTTGGTGATGAGGAATCATTATTTATTGCTCGTGACGGCCAATAAACAAGAAGGAGTAACAACGATGAACACTTGGAGTTAGGACACTAGTGCAGCCCCCATAATTGCCCATTGAGACTGAAACCTGACAGAGGTGATAAATTGCACTACTTTTCCGCCTTGACCCGAGCCGAAAAGTTTTGGCATCGGAAGCTGTTGGCACATTCCGCGCCTTGTTGACGGTGGGGAGCTCTGGCACTGCCCTCTCTTGTTTACTGTGGACGCTGTGGATATCAGGGTGACGCGTTTCTATCCTATTTCTGGGTGACTACATCAACATGTCATTGTGCCATGCTCGAGAGGGCGGTTTCCTTTTGGCACCTAAGGGTGAAGAAATGGACTTTAAAAAATGTGTTAACAAAAATTTTTTTCAGAACTTTTCGCACTACAGTTAATTTCCAAATTACATAAGTACTTGATGTCGTTACAGTGAAAATGCATATGCATTAGTTTGAATGAGGAGAAACACCCCTAGAAGAGCACTGCTCCAGTGAGGACGTAACCAACAAAATAGTGCTCCCTGTTTTTCGAAGCAAATTCGTTCCAAGGCATGCAAACTTGTAGCCGACTCGAGGCCAACCGACCTAAAAACAGGTTCGTGAATGGGCGGTTGTGGATGCCTAGTGATGTAACTACGCCATTTTAATTGTAGAGTATGTGGCTCAGAATAGCAGAGCGTTGAGTCGCGAATCCGTTTTAGTTTTCTGCAGCAAGCAGTGTGGCAGTGTGCTGCAAGAGAAGGAAACGTATAGGGAGCCTCTCAGTGGCCGAGTGTTCAAGGTGTCCGCTTTGTGTCCTGAGAGGTACGGGTTCGAATCCCGGCGGAACGTCGCGCGTAAAAAAAAAAGGAAAAGGAAACGTGCGTCTCCTTGGGGCATAAGTGTTTCTGGTGTCTGGAACACTCATTTAATTATCCCGAAAACAGATTTATTCTGCTCTCAGGTTCAGCTAACTGGCACTTGGATGGGATCGTTGGATTGAGCGTGAGTGGTGGTATATCAGCTATGAAGTGAGACGAGAGTCAAAGTCAACGACTTTGCATATTCATAACTGCGTAGTAAATGTGACGTGGGCGTTGTCGCAGACCGGCCGGTAACATGCTGCACTCCTCCGAAGCTTGCCCAGCCTACCCTTGATATCACTCAGTGTCAGTTCTTGGGACGATGGTGGTAAAACTTGGTGTCTTCCCAAGGTCTGACATTGTATACTTACTCGTAATCAGCGTATACCCACGGTCACTCTTTTCCCCCTGCGATCCAAGGTCAAGGGGATCTGCCTATATCACTCAGTGTCAGTTCTTGGGACGATGGTGGTAAAACTTGGTGTCTTCCCAAGGTCTGACATTGTATACTTACTCGTAATCAGCGTATACCCACGGTCACTCTTTTCCCCCTGCGATCCAAGGTCAAGGGGATCTGCCTATTCTATTGTTACCTCCCCCCCCCCCAAACTAAATTTTGATGATAATAAAATAATTTTTATACACGTTTAGGTGACCTTGACCTTCTTAAGACGCTGTCGTATCATATAACGCCAGGCTTTCCGCAAGTTGAGAACTTATCTAAACTATAAGATAAAAATTCGAGTAAAGTTTCAGTAATTTTTTGTATTTTGACTAAATTTTAATCATAATCTTGCTACACTACTTAGGGTGCGTCCCACCATGCCCAGTTAAAATTAAACTGGAGATTTTGTCCTATGTTTACCATGTTAAATTTAACTTTTACTAGAGATTTTCTCCGAAAAAATCTCCAGTTGTTTTTTAACTGGGCATGGTGGGACGCACCCTTAGGAGTACAGTTCAGTTTCCACTTAGAAAATGGTATTCGTCCTCGTGTCCTCGACCATATTACCTGCAACATGAAAGACGTCAGGTGATCGTAACTCGCAAGTTACGCCTGCTTATTGTTATTGGCAAAGTTTATGGTGGAAAGTTCCTGAGTTGTAGTCCTTGCATTGTAACCTCGAACCTGTTTAGTCGTCTGGTGGAACGTGTTGACTTGAATGCTTCATGTCGTATTTTCATTGTAATTCGTACTCGTGATTTTCCGTGCGTGCGATGTTTCATCATGCAGGGAGCATTTGCCGTTATATTGTTATACTTTTAATGATAAGGGCTCGGCCCTACTTGGGCCGAATGCCACATCACAGAAAAGTGCTTCCAAAAGTATAGAAACGTATAGGTGATAAATATAAAGTTTCATTTATTGTCAGTCGCCGAAAATGTCGTGGAGTTACTAGCTAGGAGACAACAGGGCTCACGCTCAAAATAAGGGTACAAACTGGCGAATAGACAGATAAACGTGGCTGCCGTGTTTGTTGGTTTTACTGATGTTTTTCGACCATTGTCATCTTGAGACGGGCGTGATATTGTTGTAGGAGTGGTGAAGGCTGACCTAATTTAGTCCAATCCCGCTAATGGGCATTATTGATAGCTGATGATATTGAGTGTTCAGCGTTTTGGCATGTCGTGCGTCACTCGCTGCTTGGACGAGAATGTGTCATTCTAACTCCACAAGTCTGGGGCGTCACCGACATATACAAATATTTTCTTCGATAAAGAAAGAATAGTCTTCTTTGTAAAGAAGGTTCCTATTAGAAGTTGTTTCAATATAAATTTTAGATCTATCATTCTCCTGGTTTATTTTGCTCTTCTCTGTTCTGTCCTAAAACTTCTCGCTGGCAAATTTCGGGGAGTTTGGAAAGGAGTGCTTGTGAAATCAGTGACCCCATAAACCGTCCCTGCGTCATCCGATGTGAAAATACTATCAAGTCAGACGGAATGTTTGAATCATCGCAGAGTAACAACTTGAATTCCTGAGATGTGAGCTATTCCACGTTTTGGGTTTTGGCAACATTCAGCAGCTGCGACGCACACCCTGCACTATCACCTGACTTTGCTCAGTCCCACGAGTGCTGGGCATGGAGGCGGTTGCCGGGAATTTTGGGAGCCTGCCAGGCCCTTGCCTGGATCCTGGCCCCGCTTCCTCTCTCGTTCCTTGCTCCCTGGTCCATGTCAGTGGGGACTCCATCTGGTCTTTGATAATTCCAAAAGCCTTTCTTTTGGTATGAAGAATGTCTAGGGCGATTTGAAGTTTTGGTAGTTACTGATGTAGGCATGTAAGCGTTGCAATTGCTTAACAATAGGAAGAACTTCTCCTAGGTGGATGATTATGAGCGAAGGGGACAAGCCCGGCTGCTAGGACCCCAAACTTTGGAATCCCGTGTGGACCACTAAGGGTGCGTCCCACCATGCCCAGTTAAAATTAAACTGGAGATTTACCATGTTAAATTTAACCGAAAAGTTAAATTTAACATGGTAAACATAGGACAAAATCTCCAGTTTAATTTTAACTGGGCATGGTGGGACGCATCCTTAGTAGTCTTATAGGGTGCGTCCCACTATGCCCAGTTAAAATTAAACTGGAGATTTTGTCCTATGTTTACCACGTTAAATTTAACCTTTGAGTTAAATTTAACATGGCAAATCTCCAGTTAAATTTTAACTGCATGGGCATGGTGTGACGCACCCTTAGTAAGCGAGTACGTAATATTAGTGTGAGCTGATTTTCGGTAGAGTTTAACTTTGCTCCGATTTCCTATAAGGTCTAATTCCCACCAACAGGTCCCAAACGTCCGTTTTCGCAGATCTAAGAGAATTCATGTACACCAACTTTTTAGTTACATAATCACGGTTTTCGCAGGCGTAGTGAAATACTTGTACACGCGTGGAAAATATCATCCATAAATAATCCATGGTGATGTGTGATATAGTGATCGGTATGTTGACGAATCTGGAGTGACTGGACGAGGAAACCTGGTGTCGGTCTCGTGTGGTTTGCGTTGACATGACCAGTCTCGTGATGTTGCGCATGAGGCTCTTGCCACGCCAGACTTGGTGGCTGCTACATCAAGGGCTGTCCAAAGTTGCAGTAATGCACCGGCAGCTGTTTTGTAGCTCTGGATGTGAACAGAAGTGGGGAGTGATTGGAGAAGGCATCAGTCCTTGCGATGTGGCGAGTGATGGCAGAGAGCATTTAGTGCTGGTAGTGTGGCGAGTGATAGCAGAGAACACATTATTGCTTGTAGTGTGGCGAGTGATTGGAGAGAGCATCTAGTGCTTGTAGTGTGGCAAGGGACGCCTTTCCTCCAAGGTCACCTTGGAACCGCAATAAGAGCCGGGCTGCGCAGTTGCGAGGCTCCGAGGCGCGCAGACTTCAAGTTCAAGGACAACTAGTGGTTACCAACCCGACCATTTTCACACCTGCCAATTGTTGCCTTGATTGCGACTGCAGAACGCATTTGATGCAATGGAAACTTTTTATGACCCTCAGATACAAATGAGGCTAGATTTTGGCTGTTGTTCATGTTTATACTGCTGTTTTCGCATAGAGCGATCAAATACACGTACTCGCAGCTTACGTGAATCGTTCAAGGACACTGCGATTTAGAATTCTGAGTCCAGTATTGTTCTCTCCGCTCCTTACTCATTTTAGAGGCAGAACCGAGGTAAGATTTTTTTTATCCGAAACTAAAAGTGGGGCAATCAGACAAATAGTTCTGAAGAATCACCGCTTTTCCCGAAGTACTGATGAACCGATATCGGAAATAGAACGGGAAACTCTATGTGTAAAAACAGCGGAACGGAAGAAAATTTCCCAACTCGGTTGTCATTAAGTTTTCGGGGATTCGGAAACCAGCTACGATAATTACTTTGATCGTCTTGTGGAGGAAAAATTCGCGATCCTGTAATAAATCTAATGGGAATTAGTACCGGCCAAAATGAGCTCCTCTTTGAATGCCGTTAAAGCACTCATATGGTCCTTGTTTACCCCTACTCTGCACGCTAGTGTATAACGATTTTCTTTCTCTGATTGACGCTAGATGGTTCGTTGTGGCATCGGAGTGGTTGAATGGTTTCTGTAGTGTGACCGTGTCGGTGTGAAGGGCAAGGTGAAGGTGAGAACAAGGGCAAGCGTGTTGCTTGCTGGTCCAAATGTTCCAATAACCCGTTGTGCAATCGTTGGACATTCCTTCCCTGTTCCTCCAAGGCTCAATCCGGATCACTCAGTGCCAGTTTGTGGCAGGCAGAGGCTGTTTGGCTGTTTCTTTTATTTTTGACCCCAAATGTGCCGATCCAGTTTGCGGGTTGGTGAGTTGTAAAAAATACTCTTTGGCGCGACAGCCCTAGGAGGGGCAGGGTCCTGACCTAACTTTTGTTGTCAGGTGAAGGTGAGAGCAAGGTCAGGCCAGTGAGGCGTAGGTCCTTCAGGTTGTGTTTTATTGTCTCATCCTAAGATTCAGTACCTACTGCCATGCCGGTACTGTACAACGGCGCAGGCACTCAGGCAGTGCATTGCAGATCTTCCAGCGCGGCAGCGGCGCGACACACCGGCTCGAGGCTCCTTCGCGTACAAGACATGGTCTCTCTCTGTGGCATATTCAGATAAAAATTTATTATTAAAGTAAGTAAAGGCCTACTAAGGGTGCGTCCCACACCATGCCCAGTTAAAATTAAACTGGAGATTTTCTCCTATGTTTACCATGTTAAATTTAACTTGGTAAACATAGGACAAAATCTCCAGTTTAATTTTAACTGGGCATGGTGGGACTTAGGGTGCCTAAGTCCACCAGAACTGAAATCAAATTCTGTATATCCACCTGTACATACAGTTGAGTCGGAAAGTTAGTTTTCAACTCAACAGCTTAGATTATATCCTTATTTATATAGTTGGGCTCATATTCCCCATTCTAAATTTACTCAGTGATGATACCAAGGAAAATAATTCTGGACAGGTGGAGTAGAACAGGTTACCATTTGAATGAACTTGGTCCATAGAAAAAAAAACTAGGCTAGGCAACTACACTAATAATAATTGCAGTAAATGGTAACTCCCTGTCCCGTTGTGATTATTTACATTGAGATCGCTTACTATTACTACACGGTTTACAAAACCCTGTTTAGCTTGACATAGTACATGATTTTTTTATGCTTGTGAAACATTTCCTGTTACCTAAGTTGTCCAGTAATTTTCCCTACAAACGCACTGGAATTGCTAAAAAGTTGTAAGACCAATCTACCCCGAGTTCCTACAATGCTGCGCAATGAACCGTGGGTTTCAATTTACTGCGAGTCCAGCATACATCACTTTCTGACCAAAAGACTAGAAATTCAGTTTGTTTTATGGTTTTTGACAGAACCATTTAGTTGAACATGCATATTTTGTATGGAAATAGGTAATAAGAAATTTCGCCCAGGAAATGGAGAAGCCAGTGGAGTTTTCGTCACTAAACGGAAATAAAGTTGACCCAAAAGCCGTCGAACCACGGTTCAACCCATGAATTCATAAATCACATGAACTGAACCTGAGCTCAAGGGGCTAGAAATATCCAGTACAATCTAGTTACTTCCGGATTTGGAGCAAGTGCAAATAAATAATCTAGTTGGATCCGCATTTGTTTACATTGATACATTCTAATTTGTGCCGTCTCAGGAGCGTCACGAAACACACGTCTGCATAACTTATCCCTCTATTAGTGGCAATTCATGCGTGCAATTGAATGAATGCGTCACCATGCGCTCGACGATAATTTGCCCAATGACTTTGCCTTGCTACAAACAAATGAGTCTTGCCGTTATTGCATCTGAGTCAGTGAGTCAGTCAGACGAAGCCTGTCACAAAAAACGACCGTGAGAGGCTCTTTCTTGAGAGAACGATAGGAGTGCTATAGGAAGTATAGGAGTGCTATAGGAAGTATAGGAAGGGTCACCTGAACATAGTTCCGATCACTGCAGAACTGGTGGAATACTCATTTTTCTGGCAAAGACAAGCCAAGGTACTGGCTGACTGGTAACAATGTGCTTTGCGTACCTACAAAGTGCACCGTCCCATCCTTCCTATCCAACACAACTAACAAATACTGGCGATCGTTAGGTAATAGATTACAATATTTCAAGCAGCACATGGGATTTGTTACATCCCTGTTCCGTCACTGCGGTATTTATTTGTTGGACATGTTTCCTTGCGCAATAATTAGTGGCGAGGTGCGGGATGAACGCAGCAAGCGGAAAGGATGGTAAAGAGGCAGAAGGTAGGTCTGGTATTGATTGGGGTACGGCCTTGGGCCCAGAATCTGGGTCGCTCCCCTCGCGCGAGTTGGGGGGAGCTACGCAGTAACCCCTCACTCCTCACTCTGTGCCTCCATGCTATCTCACAACGACGCAGTTCCCCATTCACTGCTTCCACTTTTGTACCGTTTAACCGATGCCCTCAATTTCTTATCCTTTTATTTTTCTTCTGCCATCCATATAACAATATTTAGTTTATTTTACAGTATCCCACAGACCATAATATTTAGTCTTACTAATGTTTCACATTAACTGATCTTCAGTTTTCTCCATGATATTATGTACCTACACGCTTATTAATAGTTCTGATTCAGTTTCTTGATGAAAAGTCTTTTCTTTAGACCAAAAAAGTATTTTCTAAAGTGAATTGAACTTTTGGTCCTGAATGAGTCTATAGAAATAGAAAGAGAACCCAGAAAGGAAAATGGTCTGATAGCTTGTACACAGCAGCCCTGTACTTAGGTCTATCGATTGCTGCCCACTTTCTACGAAGACCCTCGGGGCTGTCTAATGGGTGGCAAGGTGTGGGTCTTCTTTGCTAACAGCTTCCGAAACAAGCGACGTCGCTGTTGGGCGTCGCACAATTATATATTTTTGTTTTCCAATTTGAAATTTGCCTGATTTTTCTAATGGGAATTATCAGAGACCCATAGTATGGTAGGGATAATTTTGTGTCGATAGAGGAGGAAATGGTTGACTGGGTCTTTTTCGGTATTAACCCCCCCCCCCAACCTAGGTAGTGATAAGGATGTGGAATGTGGCTTGCCCTGATGAATGGCCGCCATGTCCCAATCGGGAATGTTTACCCCGTAGATTTTGTTGATAGCTGGCAAAGAGCCGTGGTATTTATTTATAATTTGGCCGGGGGCCCGCGCCCTGCCCTCACGTCGCTGACTGTCCCCATGTCAGTGCTGACCGAGCCGGCCTGCACAATCTCACTAAACTACCATTTACAATTCCCCTCTTCGCCCACCGAGGCGTTTTCTATGCCATTCTGTTGATTATTGGGTGAGTACAAAGAGATTAATGAATAGAACAGTGAAGGTCGCCTGAGTAAATCAGTGTCTCAGTGTGTTATTACTTGATAGTGAATATTGCTTCGTTGACTCATTGTATCTCGTGGGTACGTTAATGTTTTGGCTTTTACTTTCTCGCTAACCTCTCCAGCAAGAAATTGCTGTTCTCGATTTTCGAAGTTGAGGTTTGATGTTTCCCATGATTCCGAAGTGCTTGGGGGTGCCTGATCAATATTTCTGTCTGAGTTCAAAAACGAAATAGGAATATGATAGAGACTTCCAATCCTGTACCAGCCCCGCCATTTCCTGACTTATTTTGGTATTTTCAGTAGAGGGTTTGTCTGGTTTTTGAAGGATTTGAACTTGAGCTGTCAAAGCTGTCGCGATTTTGAGGATTTGGCTGCAGGATAGGTTGGTGGGGTTCCGTGACTTCCCTGCAGGGCCTGACACAGGTTCCCTCTAACCTTTTCAAACAGGAACACCGCGCTTGCTTTTTGATTAGTTTTTCTGTGGTGAAGCTGGTATTTCGTGCATTTCCAAGTTCCACCTGTGTTTTCTGCGGTACTGGGTTTTTGAGATCTTAATCTGTACTCTGCTTGACTGTGACAACTACTATTTTAGGTACTATTATAGTTGCAACAAATAAATTTATCCTCTTTTTTTCGTATTCTTGGCATTTCTCCATATTATTCCATTATTATTATAAACCTGGCCGCAAAAAGAAAATTGTAGAGGCAAGCTACTTATCTGAGGACTATCTAAAGGAAAAAAGTACTTCTCTCACATGTAGAGAATCAAGTCTATCATTTTGGTTGGAAACCGTGGTACGATTTTTCTTTAAATATTAGGCATTGCACATATAGTTGGTTGTATGTATGCTTTGTTTGTTTCAGACGTGTAGCACGAGCTAGGCAAGGGCTTCGACCGCCCGCTGAGGACGTCGTAGGCTCGAGTTCGATGCTCACACTGCGGCTGGTGTCTACACATTTCTTAAAGCAGCCCTAAGTGGAGAATGTGCAGAGACCGTGATATGGTCTGCCCCCGGTGACTGTTCCTACACTTAAACTGTGTTCCCGCCGTTAGTGTTAAAATAACTACTCGCTAAGTTAAAATGTACAACGTTACTGTGCGGAAAAAGGTTATTTATTTGTGATCTCCTTGTAAGATATTGTCAGAATAAAAGTATTGATTTTTTTGTGCGCGAGTGAAAGATTAAATTAATTGAGTATTTTTATTTATTGCGTTTTGTTGTTGTGAAGTGAAAGAAGAGTTTATTGTGAAATCCACGGTGCTTTATGTACTTTTGTACCTTTCTTTTTAAATAAGTGTTAAGTTTTATTGGTTGATTCGACTTTCATTCTGTGGACTTTCGCCCGAGATTGCGTTGTAAGTATAATTTATTATATTCCATTAACTGAGCAAATTACTTTCGAACCGTACGTGGATCTGCCCTTTTCTAATTTCTTCTTTTTGAAACCAAATTTTACTCGAGATTAAGAGAGGGGGGGATTGTTTCCATTTCTTGGTGACCGAGATGTTCGCCAACAAAGATACACACCCATACTCGCAAGGGGCAGGAAGAATAAAAAAATAAAAAAATCCTGAAAAAGAGCCTTATTTGCTGTTCCATGGTAGATTTATGAAGTTGAAGCCACCTGATAATTTCTAGTCTATAAATACTAACACACTCATATGACTTCGTCCTATCGTTTATCCATTTACCTTGAAGCCATACACACTATGGCTGATCTGCCGCCCTCTAAGCAGTCTCAGCAATAGCTCTGAATATGAGCGTGGCCGATTGCATTTAATGCGTAAATAACGTTACAAAAAGTGGCATTTCTATCCGACCGAAAAGTTATGTTAAAAGTTTCTGGTCGTGCAGTATTTTCCAATAGCCGATGTTTGTTGTATTGCTTGCTATATTGTTGGTGGGCAGGGGGTTGAATATTGGCTGGAGACTTTGCCGATATTATAGCGTGACTCGTTGAATGACATACGGAATGACATGCATTACCCATCATGACAGCCGAAAGCTCCCTTGGGGAACGTGACATTATGTCATCTGAAGAGTTTGATATTATGCCGCTTCACGCGTCTAACGTTATATCATACCTTTAGCTGAGTCAAAGGCGGGAAATGCCCGTTCGAAGGCCTTGGAGCTGGCCTTTGTAGACACAGACACAGCAAGAGTCAGTTCTATTACAACCTGAAAACCTAAAGCTTCCTTTCAGAGGAAGGAAAATCACAAGGGCTATGAAAGGTTTCTTTCTTTAGAGGGACGCGTCCATTCGGTGCCTCTTTAATCAGTTCTTGCTTGATGCTTCTTTTGTATTTTCTGCTAACAAGACTTTGAAAGTTAAGCTCTTTCTAGCTGTAATCTCTCCCGCTGCGTCACACACTGCAGGGCAACTCTGTTACCGAGAATTATTGTGTGCCTGAACCCTAGTGGCACAGCACGAAATATAAATGCAAATTAACTAATGAAAATAAATGATTCTGTGTAAGTCCGCAACATTTTCGGTTGTATTTGGTTATCTTCTCTAATGTCCATAACACTGCTAACAGTTGGTCACAGTGTGAGTGCATGACTAATGTTTGTGTGTGTGAGCAGTGCTGCTGGGGCGAGGAGGACTGGGACGTGATAGTGATGCGCCGCCCAACCTTGTGCTCTTCCCTGGAGCAACAATCGTCCCCTGCCACTCCTTCCACAGACAAGGTAAACTCACATCCGTGTGTCCACTCTGCGGACATATCATCGGCCAACTTTGATAAGCCAAAAAATCAAAATTTCCCTGTGATTTTTGGGCTTGTTTATCGGTTTCGATTCATGAAACTTGATGCTCGTTATATCTGCATAAAAATTCCCCTTCCAAAAGAAAAAGGAACTTATTAAGTTTCTCTTCAATTCTTTTTCACTATTCGAAAGTTTTGGCCCCGGTTTGTTATAGCGGAAATGCCTTGAATAAATTTACCGTATTACGCCCAGTCAGGTGTTGAGTAGGAGGTTACTGAAATTCAAGTTCACGGTGTCGATCGGCAAAGGCCATTAAGTGATGTAACTTAAAATGCTTGTTACATTTACCAATTTACCATATTTCTAATCTCGAGCATCTCGAGTACCTCCTTCAGTTTCTTATCTCACGTGAAACGACTAAAATCATCGATTTTAAATAAAGTTACGGCGTAGAATGAGTTTAAGGGTACCTGTTTCGGCAGTTTGGATTGCTGTAGCCGCTGCTGTCATTCCAGCCATGATAGTCCAATTTTATGGGAGGAAATCATTCTACCCTCTTTTGTATTTTTGAGGAGGTTCTCTGAACACTTACTTTATCCTCTTATGCGGCTGTTGGTTTGAATGTCAAACATTGATAACTTCTTATCCTAATTACCAGTTACGTAAAGTAATTTTTTTGCTTTAATGTGGCGGACTCCTCCACCTTCATGCCTGCTTGAGTTTACACTAAGTAGTCAGTCATAAGTAGGCAGATATAGGTACGTACAGTACCTATATCTGCCTACTTCGAGTAAAAATGCCAGCACTTCCTGCATTATATCAAAACTACCTACTTACTTTTACGCTCTCCCACCTGTGATAGTGGGAGTTCAAGTTCGAGTTCGAGTTCAATTTATTAGTGTTGCCGGTATAACTGTGGAAAAAAAAGTAGACATTGTAAACAGGTACCATGCCTACTTAGGTAACAATTTCCACCGGTTGAGTTACGTCTCGTCTCAGTCCTAGACCTGACCTTGTGATAAGGTTCGTTGGGACTTTGCCGCGATGACTGTTGCTTGGAAAAGAGACAACTGTTTGTTTGCCAGGGGGTCAGGGGTCAGCTATTTTTGAATGAAGACAATGGGGCGGGATTTTGCAAGCGAGTCTTGTGATGAGAAACAGGTCGGATCCAGATGTCTTGGACAAGATAACACATAATGGGTTATTTAATACAGAACTTCTCGCGATAACACCAGTTTGTCGCGTACTTTCTTAATGTCGTGATGGCAAGTTTTGCTGTGTCATGTCGAAGGGAAGAAATTTTCCATTTCGAGGTGCGAATTTTTTTGAAGTCTGTTGAATACTCGAATAAGTACTTACTTAAAGTTATCGCGCGATCTGGGCGTTCTTACTGAAGTAGATACATACTCCATCGCACCACTTCTCTTGCAGTCTTGCACTGTTAAAAAATATTTAAGTATTATTTTAACCCTCAGTGAACAGGATAATTTTTTATCGAAGATTTTTCTTTTTTCTCTTCATTTTCCTACTGCTAAAACCTACTACTAAAACTCGAAACCACTCCCTGGGTTAGACAATGGCGTGTGTACTTGTGGTCGAAGCATTTTAGTTATCTTTTCCGGACCGTTCGGAATTTCTTTGTTGATATGAATGAGAATTATCATTCCTTTATCTTGCACCATTAGGGTAGCCCTGAACACTGATTATGATGTGTCCCTCAATCTTCTGATTTTTCTCAGGAGTCACGTCTCTCGAAAGTGAAACGGATGATCACCGGGAGCGCATCCTGATGGGGCGCCGGAAGAAGGAATCAGAGGGGGAGAAAGAGAACAGTGGCGACGGTAGCGGAGGTTGCGCGGGGGGCCGCATGGAAATGGATGGGGTGGCAGTCTGCATCCGCAAAGAGTCCGCCTATGGAGAGGCTCTCAAGGAACTTCACATCGAGGTGGCCGCCTCTGCCACCACTGAAATTGTACTCAAGCCCCGTAAACGGAAGGAGCGGCTTGACAGTGGAGGATCCCTCAATCAGGAGACAAAAGTATGTTTTGCTATCAGGCAGTGTGAACCTGATAACAGGCACACTATTGAAACGGATAATGTAAAGTTTGGATGGGCTATTTCTGAATCAATTGTTATATGCTGGTTATATGTATGTTATAAGCGCATTCTTATCACTAAAAAAATTTCCAGTTACTAAAGTGAACGTGTTCATGTTATAGATACTGATTGCTGCTCACTAAATCCAGGCATAGGTACTCTAGAAAGACCGGCTGTTTGCTAAACTCCCGGAGATTACCTACACATGCCTGAGAAGCCGCTGTTGAAGTTTAGATAACGAGAGATAACGTAGTTTGTGATCCTAAAACGAATCTCATTGTGATTTCCATCACGATAATTTTAAGATTTTGCTGCAGGTGATTCGGTCAAGTTCTGAAGAGCGACCGGAAGTTAAAGAAGATGTGAGCGTGCGTCGAGTGTGGAGCCATGACGAGTTAAAAGCTCTTGCAGACAGCGGTGAAGGAGTCATTACGGTGGATGTAGCACAAGAGGCCGACGCTTCGGTGGCTCTACGCGAGCTGAACCCAGGGCCGCCGGCCGAAGAGTTGGAGGCTCGGCGTAGCTCGGAGCGGTTCTCCCGCGGCCGCTGCGCCGCCCCGCGCCGCCGCAAGGTGTCACGTCGTGCCCCAGCCCCGTCACCCGATCGCTCCTCGTCCCCCAACCTACCTAAGCTTGATGTTTCGTCCCTTCATCAGCAAATTGAAGGCGATGAACCACTCACAAGTCGCAAAATCCTCTCACCAGATGTAAGATTTTATATCCAGTTGACCCTAATTTCGCATTATTATAGTTGTAACATTTGGAACAGTTTGCTCAGAAATATGTCACGTTAGATACTAAAACGAGCAACGTTATATCGAAAGCGTTACTAAATTTGTCATTGGATGGACAGGATGAGCCAGAGAGTCCTGCTGTGGAGGCCTTGATCTCGCCTCGCAACTCGCTGGTGATGCGACTCGAGTACCTGGACCCCAACCTGCCGCCGTCACCCCCGCAGACGCACCTGGCTACCCTGCGTCAGCAGGACAAACAGGAGCGTCGCCTCACCAAACAAATTAACAGGTATATAAGATCTACCGTAGGTGCCGGTTTTATTATTTATTTCTTAACTTTTGTTTTGACGACGAGCGAGCTCAGTTGTGTGTGATTAGTTTGCACTACAGCAGCTAAGTTACGAGTAAAATGTAACCTATTCCAAATGGCTGGTTGTGTTACTATGAGTATTCGTTAGGAAAAGTAAGAAGGTTGTGTCCGAGCAATATGAGGCAGACCGACTCGAATCCCGGTAGAAGCAATTTTCTCACTCTGGGCGCTCACACCGTTAAAAAAAACGTATTTCATTAGTACAATAGAGGAAAGCTGTGTCAAGAATTATTATACTTGGGATTATTGTGAGAAAAATCAAATTTTGCTAAAACAGCAAAATAAACGTACAGGAGGAAATTCGGAGAGAGTCAATAATGGATTTTTATATTTTCCAGCATCAAGCGGCAGCTGAAGCGGTATGATGAAGGTTTCCGCGTGGAGTTCGGATACAAGCCTTCCCAGGCGGACAAAATGGCCAACAAAGACATAAAACGCCTGTGCACAGAAATGACACGTCTCAAAACACAGCTCTCTCGTGAGTATCGCAATATTTATGTATTATCGTTTTAGTCAGGTGGTAGAATTAGGTTTTCATGTGCTGCACTTGTGCATCTATTTTTCATGCACGTCAGTACTTCACTGCCAGTCTGTAATGCCCACTTCTCATTAATCAGTGAACTCTTGCATTGCAACTGAAGTATTGTGCCCAGAAGGCCAACCAGACCAAAAATTCGAGCCCTGGGCTCCTACTACTTCTCCACAGCCAAGATGAGACATTTCACTGCTCCCTCAGCCAAGCAGGGTAATAACAGGTCTCGCCCTGGCTGTGGGGAAGTGGTAGGGGGGCCTAGGGTTCCAATTTTTGGCCTAAGCACATCTTTTCATCCGAATTTTCGGTGTTCCAGAGCTGAAAGATGACATACCAGACCTGCCTACTCTCCTGACCGCTTCCATCCCGAATGACTTCTCGGCGGCTGCCAGTGAGGATCCTCGCTCTGAGTCTCCGACTCCGGGACCGCCAATCAAGTCTGCTACAAAAAGCAATAAATCAATGGAGGAAGCCCTTCAAGACGTTCAGAAGGTGTGCCAATATGCCCATAATTTTCCTCTTTTTCTCCTTTTATTGGGCTACAGAAATCGGGAACTTATTCAGGGGAATCTCGGGGAAACTAATTAATATGTCTGGATATCATTTGGGACCAAGTCACCCAAAACTGGTGAAGATTTATTTATTTATAATGATTCATATTCCAGACGAAAAATGTCCAGTAGTTTCTGAGGTTAATTTCATTAAAAAAATTAAATGTAAGGAACTAATTTATTTAAGTCGTTTTATTCACAAATTTTAAACTGGGTTTTCAGTTACTCATGGTTCGGGAGCTCGTGGGGACAAACATGCGTGAAGGGCTTGACAATTTTCACCCTCCCAGCGGGATGCGGATTTGGTCCAGTTGTTCAAAAACCCTTTTCTTGCTGTGGGGGTCTGGGGCTTTTAGCCCCCAGAATATTTTCAAAAATCAAAAAAGGGCCTTTTTTCTCGGGAGGGGCTTGATGGGTTTAAGTGATGAGAAATGGTGCGCAGTAACCCCCAGTCACTAGAAACACCAAAGCAAGAAGGTTTGTCCGGGGCTTTCCCCAAACAAGAAAGGTTCCAAAATCTCAAAAAGGGCCAAAAAAATCGGGAAAAGCTTGATGAAAAATTCCTTCACCGGGAGGTTCCCCATGATGGCCCGAGCCCAAAAAGCACTTTCTTGGTGTTGGGGCCCGGGGCTTACCCCTCCCAAGAAAGCCGTTTTTGGAAAATTTTCGATTTTCCACCTGAAAAGAGTTAAAAGGTTGATGGACAAAATCGGTCGCAAATGGTGCGGAGTAACCCCCATACACTAGAAACACCAAAGCAAGAAGGTTTGTCTGGGGCTTTCCCCAAACAAGAAAGGTTCCAAAATCTCAAAAAGGGCCAAAAAAATCGGGAAAAGCTTGATGAAAAATTCCTTCACCGGGAGGTTCCCCATGATGGCCCGAGTCCAAAAAACACTTTCTTGCTGTTGGGGTCCGGGGCTTTCCCCTCCCAAGAAAGCCTTTTTTGGAAAATTTATTTATTATTTTTGTCAATTTTTTTAAAAGTAAATCTCACGATTTCATATGGGTGACTGATAATAGTCACAGTTTGTACAGTACCTAGCATAGCCATATCCACGGGGGGGGGGGGGGGGGGAGGGAGGGGTTAATCCCTCCATGAACGGATAATTAACATGGTAATGCCAACGTGCAAACTGCAAGAGGTAACAGTAGTCTGCGGGTTATTTGCGAGGATGTGCTCTCTTGCCATTGAAAAGAAGTTGGACCTTGAATCGGTTTTAGAACACTCTTTGACGCCTTTACCTCTTTCACTTGCGAGTATTGATGGCACTATGGCAAAAACTAACAAGGCAGCACTTGTGGAACGCTTGGAAAAGTTTCATGCTAATGCTGAACCTCCTTCGTATTGTGACGTTGATGTTGTAGACGGTATGGTTTTCCTTCATTCCCTTCCCACAAGGAACTTGCCAGAAAACTTCGGCGAACTGGCCAGGTATATCCTCACTAGACTATATGCGCCACGAAAGCACCTCGAGTGGACATAGTATTCGACCAATACATCTTCAGTGAAAGATTGTGAAAGGCAAAGAAGGGGAGACGCAGCAGAGGCAATCGACTATATCATACAAGGTCCGCATCAGAAGGCCCCCCGGGATCTTCAAAAAGCACTCCGAAATTCGAATTTAAAAAAATCGTTGGTCAACTATCTTGCGGAGGAGTGGAAGAAAGAGGAAAACCAGAAACTATTAGGCACGAAAATAGTTTACTTTGCTCAGTAACAATAATGGTGCAGAAAACCAGGAAGTTTCTGAAATTAGGTGTGACCATGAAGAAGCCGACTCAAGGTTATTTCTTCATTGCTACCAAATATCTCAGTCGATGTCCCTCAAAAAGGACCTCCATTTTATGGTAAAAACAAACGACACCGATGTTGTCATAATCTTCATTATAAATATCGATCCTTCACGACACCAGTATTGGGTAGAATTCGGAACGGGTAGTAAAAAAAGAGTTCTGGACATCACCGGACTGGCGAAGAAACTGGGACTTAAAGTGAGCAAGGCCTTGGTTGGTTTTCATGCCTACACAGGGTGTGACGCAACAGCGGCATTTGTTGGAAAGGGGAAAGTACGGCCATACTCCCTTATGTTAAAAAAGGATGCATACCAGTCTGCATTCGCAGCCTTGGGCACATCAGTGGAGGTATCAAGTAAAACGAAAGCCGTAGAAGCCTTTACTTGTGAAATGTATAGCCAAAAATGCAAAAAGGTCAACGAGGCAAGAAAAAACTTATTCACTAAATATGCGAAGCCTGTAGGAGGGAAAGCTCCATTCGCCGCAATTAAAAACATACTACCATCCCAGTTCCCTCCATGCCAGAGCGTATTCTTCAATAAAATTCTGAGGAGTAATTACATTTCACATATCTGGCGGCACCCCCACCTCGAAAATCCGAACAGGGAATTGTCCCCTACAGAAAACGGGTGGGAACTGAAAAATGACCGCTTCAGTCCTCAGTGGAACTCGAAGCCTCCAGTTCCACAAGATCTGGAATTTCCCGAAGGAAGTGAGTCGGAAGAGGAGGGCGACGACGTTGAGGATGATTTTTCTGAATCATCTGACGGCTTGGATCATGACTCTGAATAAAAAAAGTAAGGCACAAAATGCGGTGCTAAATAATAATAAATAACTCAAGCTGTAGAAAGAACGCAGGTTTGTAGAGTTTCTTAAAACACTACTGTAAGGAATCTGTCGCAATGTTGATTTTTTCTAATTTTTTTGTCAGTAAAAGTTGCCAGAATGTCCTCAGAAATTTAAGAAACGGCAAGAGCCGTTTTCACACCTACTTAGTCTTAAAAGTAGAACGTCAATTGGGTAAATTGTTGCATTGGTACCCATATCTATGTATGTGATAATGATAACTTTCCGTTATTTTTGTGACAATAAATTAGGAAAGTTCAATGAATTAACAAATATAGAAACTAATCATGTTGATAATTTAAAGGGTCATAACTAAGACTAACTACATACTTACAATATATTTTCACTTGCTTAGATATATAAGAAACCTCCTTTAGCTTAACCTTAACCAATTTTTTGTTTGCGAAGCGCGACGGTGCTATTTAGATATATAATTACCAGTCGAAATGTGAAGATACACTTGTGGCAATAGGGGAAAGTCCCGGACAAACCTTCTTGCTGTGGTGTTTCCAGTGTCTGGGGGTTACTCCGCACCATTTGCGACCGTTTTTGACGATCAACCTTTTCAGGTGGAAAATCAAAAAATTTCCAAAAAATGCTTTCTTGGGAGGGGAAAGCCCCGGGCCCCAACAGCAAGAAAGTGTTTTTTGGACTCGGGCCATCATGGGGAACCTCCCGGTGAAGGAATTTTTCATCAAGCTTCTCCCGATTTTTTTGGCCCTTTTTGAGATTTTGGAACCTTTCTTGTTGGGGGAAAGCCCCAGACAAACCTTCTTGCTTTGGTGTTTCTAGTGTATGGGGGTTACTCCGCACCATTTGCGACCGATTTTGTCCATCAACCTTTTAACTCTTTTCAGGTGGAAAATCGAAAATTTTCCAAAAACGGCTTTCTTGGGAGGGGTAAGCCCCGGGCCCCAACACCAAGAAAGTGCTTTTTGGACTCGGGCCATCATGGGGAACCTCCCGGTGAAGGAATTTTTCATCAAGCTTTTCCCGATTTTTTTGGCCCTTTTTGAGATTTTGGAACCTTTCTTGTTTGGGGAAAGCCCCGGACAAACCTTCTTGCTTTGGTGTTTCTAGTGACTGGGGGTTACTGCGCACCATTTCTCATCACTTAAACCCATCAAGCCCCTCCCGAGAAAAAAGGCCCTTTTTTGATTTTTGAAAAAATTCTGGGGGCTAAAAGCCCCAGACCCCAACAGCAAGAAAACGGTTTTTGAACAACTGGACCAAATCCGCATCCCGCTGGGAGGGTGAAAATTGTCAAGCCCTTCACGCATGTTTGTCCCCACGAGCTCCCGAACCATCATACTTCACTGAAACCAAATTTCTAGGTCAAGCACGTTATTTATGTGTACAGAGGCTTGAAGAGAAGCGCACTGCAGGAGGACGGAGCAGTGATATACTGGAGCTGTCCAGCGAGCAGCTGCTGGAGGAAAAGCTGGCCGTACAGAAAGCATTGCTGACTCTGGAGAACACGTTTGGGCGCCCTGTTGACACCAGGGATCGTGACTTGGTGCGCCCTCTCTACCAGCGCTACCGAGCCCTCAAACGTCTCGTTATTCGCTCGTCCGCGGTAAGACAGCTGAGTTTTCTGATGTTGTTTACATGTCTTTTGTAGTTAACCATGGTTGTAGTGTGCAAGTACAAGTGCTCGTACATATTTGGTTTTATCGCATTATTTTTCTGACTCAGCCACCATGGAACTCAGTTAGATCGCAGATTACATCACATCCGTTACAGAAATTATATCTCCGATTTAATTAGCCCTCTTGATTTGCCGGGAGTCCCCACTTCATGAGTACCCGAGAGTCTCTCTACTTCACGAGAGTCAAAGACGCTGAAACGAGGCACCCCTTAGAATTTCGTGTCTTGATCACTACCTACATTGTTTCAAATTAGCTATTTTTCTTATAGGGAAAGCTTAACAACAGCGCTAGCGAATTGGCGACCATTTTGGAGCACGAGGCGATGGAGTTCAGCACGTCAGTGTCGCTGGAGCAGTCAGAGGGTACATGTGAGGAGCCAGTCACCTCAGAACCGGCGCTGGAGGAGTGCGCGGAGTGTGCCCCGGACTCGGTGGAGGATGTGGCCGCCGTGAGTTCCTCCAGCTCTGACTCCTTAGCTGAGAATCTCCATGCTCTTCCCTTGTAAGTTGTATTATTGTCATGGTTTCCATAATTTTCTGCTTTGTATGGCAGGAGAGACAGCGGGAAGCCCATAAATTAAGAAATGTCCTGGATGGTAGGAAACCTTAAACGGTAGTCCTCGAAAAGTCACAATACATCAGAAAGACATACGATTTTCAAGTCAATGAAACACATAACGTTATTTCACCACGTACTTAAATTTACTATCTATGCTACTGTCTCTAAAAAATTATGAGTTATGCATGTAGTTCCGGTGCTGAGAGTTGGGAAGCATAATCTTTAAAAAAATCTGGAATTGCATGTATTTCCACGTTCGCCAGCAGACATGTAGGTACAGCTAAACAAAATTTTGTTGAAAACATTATTTTCAGGTCGCAATTGCTAGAGCAGCAAAAACGCGTTAAGGAGGAAAAGAAACAGCTACGCCGCAGCCTGCGCGAGTTCGAGGAGAAGTTCCAGTCTGAAACGGGGCGGAGAGCTCAGAAGCAGGACCGGCTCGTCATCGAGACCATCTACCTCGGTTACAAGCAGGCCAAGGCCAAGCTCAGACTGCTCGAAGCCCTCATCGCCAAGAAGAGCCAGGTCAAACGCAATTCTTGTTGAATATTATGGTAAGTGCTAATTTATCTATCTTTAAAGTAGCCTTTGGTTGTGACTGTAATAAATGTGGACACTTGAACGCTGAGATGTGGCTCTTTTAAATTGCTCATTCAGCGCGGTCTTAACTCGCCACTTTATGATACTCAAAAAATCCACATCCAAACCCAAAGGTTATTTGCTTATCTACCTGCTGACCTTACAATTTACTGTTTGTTTCAGATTTATTTGGGGACAAGCTGCTGGGTCTAAATTGCAGTATTGACAAGTTTTCATTAGATTTTTTGAATCTCAATTATTATATTATTAATGTTTTCATTCAAGACTATTTGGGACTTAACTAAAAATATACTTAATATTTGCTCCTAAATGGAATTCTGAAATTATGCCCAACCTAAAATAAAGGTAAAGTAGAATACAATTTGGTAGGCGTATATTAGTGACACGAAAGTTGCGACAGTCAAAGGTTACATTATTTCTATAACGAAAACCCATTTCATTGCTAAAGCCAGAAAGGTGCACACAGAAGAATAGTTGCTGATATAGTTTAGGCGGAGATGTGGAGTTGAAGTTACATGCAGTTTAGGCAGTGATGGGGAGATGATTAGGACTTGCAGTTCCAATAATCTGTTCTCGAGTTACGAAACCCGCGTAACCTGACCTTATTACACCAGTGGAACACCTAAGCTAACATGAAGGGGCGAGGAAAGTAACATTGTATTTAACTGATTCAATAATCTTTTGTGGTGTAAAGTAAGGTGTTAAGAGTACCCGGAAGGTGTGTAACTGGAAATTCACCGGTAAATTAGATTATTGGTCAGCTGTTCAATGGAACTGTTAAGTACCCGGGTTCTGTACATTGTAATAAGGTAATGTCAATACGAAGAGACTGACTTTTAGGAAGCCATAAAAGGGCATGTGGCCAGCGACATTGTTCAGAACGGCTAATCGCACAGATCTTGGGAAATCAGTTCAATTTTGGAATGGAAAGAGGTAAAATGGGTTCAGTATAGTTTTGCTGTAGACCTAGCAACACTTGAAGAGATGATAACCCAACATGGAGCAGTGATTCCACCAGGAACGTCTCGCGACCAGCAGACGAGGGTCTCGAACGGCCAAAGCCAGGTCTCGGGCAACTCAGCCACAACAGTGTTACGATTCATCATCACCGTCAGGGCAAGCGTCAGTCCCAGTGCCACTCGTACTACCAAGTTCACGGTTATCACTGCTTTACTCAAGCGTTCACCTCCTTCACCGCCTGAAAATTGAATATGATCCAGGCATTAGGTACTTAAGTTTCCTTAATAGGTACTAAAAAATGTAGTACCATTGATTTTTTATATTATTCTCCGAGTGGCCTGCGTTTGTTTTGTTGTCCCAATTTCTGAAAGTTACCTACTTAGTTTCTTACTTATTCAGATAGTAAGTAAGAACGCGTCCGCCCAAAGTGAGGAGAGAGGGCTGTAGCGCAAATTTTGGGTAGTTGTGATTAGACAGCTTTAGGAACTGAGCTGCTGCTCTCGTTATTCTTCTACCTCGCTTACTTACTCTGTCTTGCAAGATCATCCTTTTCTTTGTTGATCTTCCTCTGCAGCTTAGCATATTTAGCCCATTCATCAGTCATTGGGATCTGTGATAATTCCGCCAACATCAATGCTATTTTTTCCTTTTGAGTAGTGTAATCCTTCGACGGTCCGCCGATGTATTTTCTGATAACCTAAAAATAAGATCAAAGTAATCTAATAATCTACAACTGAACTATTTGTTCACCATCTTATTAGTAATTGTATGTCCTTACATATGGGATGAGTTTAGGTAAGATAGAACTGCAAAACGTTAGTAAAATAATAAAGTAAAATAACGTGAACATTTCTCGAATTTTGGATGTTTCTTTGGTAAATCAGGTAAATACGAAGCAGAAGACAACAAGTTGCCAAAATAAAAGTGGCACCAGAAAGGTTTTTAATGACATTTTTTACCATGGAAAAGTTGAAAAATTCAAGTTTTGAAATATAATATATCTGTCTATATATAAATTTTATTATAGTATAGTCATATAATATACGTATTACTGAGAACTAAAGATTAAAATTTCATATTCTTTAAAGTCTGTGGTAAGCAACCTGTAGCTGTAAGCAACATGGCGTCACAGAGTTAGCGGTAAATTCACCTTCGGTCTAATTTGGTGCCTGTTTCCTTTTCTGCCGCTCTCATTTCGTTTTAGTTAGCAGTAATAATGCTATTTCCAGTGAGTTCTGGCTATATTTGTACATATTTTGTACCCCTTGATTCCATAGCATTATAGTAAAATATTTGTTGCTGCCAGTTGCACATAAAAAGTCAATTATTTTTATAGTGAACGTTTCATGACAGAGGGTGAATGTCCCGTGAACCCCCAGTAAAGTGAGTTATAGTATGGTGCTTTTGGCCGATATGGCAGGGATGGCACGAATTTCAAGACAAGTTCATAAATCTACGGTAAGTTGGAGCCACTATGTACCTAAGTGTTCTTAGGTAAGAAGGGTATCCACATGGTAGATCGTTGCCAGTTTTCCCGGAAGTCCTGATCATGGAGATCAGAAGACTTTTGTACGTTATTTGAGAATCTCTTTAGCTAATATAAACAGGCATCCACCTACCAATTTTACCTACAGGAGATGGTATCACGACTGTAATGTAATACCTATACTTCCAGCATTTTTAGATTTACCAGCGGGGTTGTGTAGTGGTATGGGTATCTAGATGGTAGTTTATTCCCAGTAGTTCGTATTGTCAGTCAGCGGACTGTCCCTGGTTTTTTTAACCCCAAGAAGGCTTTATTGCCAACTTCCTGAGGACCCGACTTGTGAATTGAAATGTTGATTCGTGGAGATTGTGTGACAGAAAACTCCTTGTAACAACGAGGGAAGTTGTTTTACTTCAGGATGCCTGCCCTTTCTGTTGGGAAAAGTAAGTGTATCAGTGTGTCGTTAAATGTCAGTCAAAAGGATATTTTTATCGGGTGCCGAGTTCCTGCAGCTGGGGCGGGTTTGTAATCAGGTAGGTAGAATAAGGTAGGTACATACTTGAGTATGTATGGATATATCTAAAAGTAGACAATGTCCGGTACTTCTTTCAAGAGTCCAAAACAGACAATGGAATTCTTGTGATTAAATTTATCTGAAGAATTTCCAGGCTGACCACGTCTGAATTTATCATCTTTGTATTCTGTGGCGAATGATAGACCACGATCACCATAGCGAAGCAGCAAGTATGTTACTGCCCTTGGCATAACAAACAAATCCCAGTCATTGTGCATGACTCATACTATGGTTCCTAATTCTACCTATGGTATACCTACAGATAGGAACCTATTTTATCAGTAGGTGTGAGTTGTGAAGGTGGCAATGTTATGATGGCATTCCCCTACTGATGCGTGCATTATGTAGCAAGGCTACATTAATGAATGCTGCTGTGCTGCCTACTGCAATTTCCTCAACATGGCCTTGTAATTGGTTATTGATAAAATATCCTGCTGTAGTTAGGTAAATTTCGAAGAGATCTCCCCATCTACTTCTCCAGTTGCAAATTTACAAGAAAAATTCCCCCACATTAATTATTTCAACATTTCTTCGTACGAACAAACTGCAGTTTAATTGCTGTCGTTCCTGTGCATACATTTATGAAATGTCTACTGTCACATGCATGGTTTATTAGTTGTTATTAAGGAGTCAACACGGTCATCGTGATTTTAGCGCCTATTCTCGAATCCTAGGTTAAACATTGAGCCAAACTGACCAGACATTTAGTCGCAGATCCAACGCTCAGTTCTAGTAGTTAGTACCTAACTCGTATTTGGTTGTTTCAGGGAGTTCTGGTGCAAGAAGTGGACGTGGGCCAGCCTTGCCAGAAGTGTCCTGACCTGTGTAAAGGCTACACTCCGCATCCTTGGAGGTGAGTGTTCATCCCAACAGAATGTACACCAGCTTTGTCAGCTGAAGTAGTCATAGGTGCGAAGCAGATCTCAAGCTTGCTCCCCGATGTTTTTTTTCAGTCCAACTTGTGCTATTTTCGTTAAATAAGTACATGCAGGTGTTTATTTATTTTCTCTCGTGACACTTTCTGAACTTGCGGGAGAGTGTTTATTACTATCCTAATTAAGGGGAAATACACCCATTTGGTTCGCAATGCTACGTACTTCAAGCCCTACTCCGAAGTTACAGGGCGAGTGAAAAGTGTTTATAGGGGGATGTAAACCTGAGACTCTTTGTCGTGAGGTAGTGTTGTATTTTTGCATGAAATGGAGTAATAAGCCCACAGGAGCGATTTTAAACAGTCAACTACCAGTCCACATGTTTTTTTGACAGATCGCGAAAACACAACACTACCTCACGCGAAATATTTTTTTGTAACGTTTCGGATTAAAACAGTATGATTTTATCGTCACATTTAGTAGAAAAGCTTGATATATGTTTGTAATATTTACCGCCGCCATGTTACATGTTGACAATTTTTATTTCACTTACGGAAGTTCGTAATTGCAACACCATTTCTCTACTTTTTCTCCTGTAAAAGCTAAACATAGTGTCCTACTTTCACTCGTTCGTTTCGCGTTCAAATAGCACACTATGTTTAGCTTTTAGAGTAGACACAACCGATACGATATTGCAATTACCAGTCTCCGGTGGTACTAAAATGTAAACATTACTTTTGTCGAATATTTACTTTCGCACAGTGGTTTTGGCGGAGTTCGTCGAGAATGTATGGTGGCCCTTAAGCTGAACTGTCAAAACCTATTATTGGGTGGGATGAGGCCAGTGTTTTTGCTTGTTCTTTTGTTTTCTTCCCTCTATTTTTGTTACCAATTTTAATTGGGATAATTGACATTTCGAGAGAAAGAAATTAGTGTGACTACACAGTTAGCGACGTCTCCGTAACGCCTCCGTCTTTGAGGCAGACCCAAACCCAAAACTAACCGGAGATTCGTGGCACTGGGGTATATCCGTAGGAAGTCACGTGTGAAAGTGCTACGCGATCAAGCCCAGAAGCCCACATTGTGGTCAAAATCAACAAAATAAACTATGTTGAGATGAATAATGAACGTAGACACGTTTTTAAAGTAAAGCTACCGAGCTCGATCTAATTATGACCCCATTAGTTACAATGGTCCAAACAGCTATCCTGAGCTATCGTTGAATTGCAAGTTGCCAACTTTCCCCATACCAGAGTCCAAGGACCTTGAAGGCTTGAAGGTCAGTATAAAATAAATATTTGTACGAAGGCGGTATGCCGTGGCGCCATTTTTCCCCAAAAACGGGTAGTTGTCAAACCGCCCTCATATATAAACTTTTAGGATATACTTTCCACCAACCCTGGCTTCTATACGAGCCTTATACAAAATAAAACTGCCCCACCTAGAAACCGGCTTGTAAAATATAAACTGAGTCGGCTTCGATGGAGTAAACTGAGTACGTAGAATGGAAGGTATTTTATTTTTCTTTGTACTTATGTCTATCCTTATTGCTGAGCAGTTTGCATGTGGATGAACGGGAAGGGCGTGGTGGACTCTTAATGATGATTGCTAGCTTTTATTGAACTGGCTAATTAGTTAATTTATTGACCACCTAATTAGGTTGGGGGTGCATTTCAATAATGTTTCATAAACTTCTTTTATAAAAATTGATAAATTTAACCAGTAGCCGATTACCCTTTACCCTCCCTACAAGCCGACGCATTGGTTCATAGCAATTGAGCAGTTTACTTGTTGTAATGATATGATGACCAAATTTTCCTTATAGACATTATATTTTGGGCAGACTATAGGTTTGATTTCAGCTGATTTTGTGGGTATCACTTTCATTGGGGTTATATAGGTAAAAGTGTCGATGTGTAATGGATCTGCCTCTTTATTACGTTAAGAAGACTAATTCACGTCCAGAGAGGCACTTGGTCTCGGTGAAACGAATGAATGGATTTTCTTATTAGGGAGTCGGAAGTTTTGGCTAATTTTCGAGAGAACTTCGTTGAAGATATTATCAGCGTAGATATCTTGCTCTAAATTAGATTTTTAAATAGTTAAATAGTATCTACAGTAAGATGAATTTAACTGAGGCTTCGCTTCACCCCGTACGAGCTCCGTGTTAAATTCCGAAGTATAAAATATTTACTTTTTCCATTCCAAGTAGAGAAGTAGGATATTTTTACTGCGTGTTTTTTACTTTCTCGCCCGTATGTAATACATGGGCTGAGAAAGTTATGTCTTCGTGCAAAATTTCGATTTTGAGATTTTGGGTTTCCCATGATCCTGGAGGTCCCCCGAGTCCAAAAAAGTGGTTTTTAAAAAATGTCCGTCCGACGTACGTACGTACGTACGTCAGTCTGTCGCGCAACTGGACGTCACACCGTTCGTCCGATTTTGCTCAAATTCGGTATGTAGGTACCTAATGTAAATATCTGGACATATTTTTTGATAAATTTTTATAACTCAAAAATTGCGCCTGCTATGGTCAAAAACAGGCAAAAAATCGTGTTTTTTGACAGTTAAGAAGGCCTGGAAGCTACGTATATCAAGTTGGAATCTTGAAAATTTGCGAAAGTGTTTTTGAATAGATGATTTCAGGTCTGTTACAATCACTTGGAGGTGGGCCAATAACTTGGCCCAGTTTTGGCCCAAACGCGTTGGTCGTCACTCCGGTAGCACTATTCGATCAATTTCAATATAAATTGGTAGGGAGGTGTACTTTAACCTATTTTGATGTTTTACCGAACGAAATTTATCAAACATAATAATTATGGCCAATATTGGCATTATCGTAGGAAAATTTTCCAAAAATGGAAATCACGTTTTTGATTGGTTCAGACGGATTTGCAACAACCCTAATCGACAGATTTCCTTGAAAATTGGTGAAAGTGGTCTCAGGTAGATGCTTCAAGGTCATTTTCAATAGATTTTCAATTACTTGAAAATTAAGGCCGTGACATGGAAAATAGAAAACACGTACTTTGCGCGTCGAACGACACTTCACCATTTGACGGATATGTTTGAAATCCGGTGAGTAGGTGCCTAAAATTATTGTCCAGTGTATGGCAAAATAATTTTTAGAAAAAGTTAAGATTTTGGTCCAAAAAAAAATAAATTCCGTAAAAAAAAAATCAAAATTTTCGATACCGCTGGCGTAAAAATTGCGAGAAAGTCTAGTGCGACCATTGTCGGACCCTTTATTTCCTTTGTAATTTCTGTATTGACATGCAGTGAAACCTGAAAACCTATCTGCGGTATTTTTCCAGAACATTAATGAGGCAACTGCTATAATGAACCGATCGCTTCCTTCCCACCAAGGCAAGAGAAAATAGGTTGACTATTCTGCCAATATTGAATTACTGAACCCTTATGGGGTGAAATGGAGCTTTAACTAACTGCTAGTGGAAATGTTGATGTCTGATAAAGATGGAGAACTCATCGAAGCCATCAGCGAAGAAAGTATTGTGACGACTGATGACTCAGAAAAGCGATCAATATTATATGGCATTTTTGCGGTTCATAAAGAGAGCCGTTAAATTTGTTAGTTCTGTTTTTTCATTTTTATTTAGTTGGTTAAGTGCGTTGGAGAGTCCATGGGTATCCCGAAATAGATGTCAGAATCTGCCATGCTGCTTCGGCACAGAATCGAAACCCGAGCACTAATGTATTCCCAGATTACCTGGGTACGACACTTCTAGTTTGTTTCCATTTTTCTGTTTTTCCTTGGGCAATCTGGTGCGGGTGAGATAACGTTAGCAATTAAGTTAGTCATGGTTTTGATGCAAGCAACCCCCAGCGATAGTAAAATATACCTAGTGCTGATGGGGTGGTATTTTTTCAAAATTGTGGCCATTGTTGACAAAATCAAGTCAAAAAGTTACAAAAATGAAAATTGAATTTTTGATTGATCGAGACAGACTGAGGACTAAAGTAGTTGACTTATTACTTTGAGACTTAGTGAAAATGGTCTCAGATGCTTCAGACTAATTTTAGCCGGTTTTTGGTCGACGCACGTGGTAGAAGTAGTAGTTGTAATGGTAGAATTATTTTGTTGTCAAACTGTTTTGAAGGGAAAGCCTAGTTATTGTGGTCAGAGCTTATCCTGACCGTGGCGCCGCTGTATGACTCTTGCTAATGTCACAATGGTTTAGTTGTGCTGTGTTGGCTTTCACATCTCAGTAAGTGTGTTGTGTCAGCTGGAAGCCTGCTTCTTTCATCCTGCATCCTCCGAGTCAGTATCTTAGCTTTCATCCTGCATCCTCCGAGCCAGTATCTTCAACTTGGACTTTTCTGTGCACTATTGATTTTTAATGGATGAGACATTTAACCTGGCGATTTCGTGGAACCCGTGGCATAGTGTTTTTTAAAGGCCTTAGCTGCTTGGGCTATGGTACGTTGCAGCTTCCACCGTTGTTGTTTTCATTCTCAGGAGAGGATGTATATCCTATTCTCCCCGGGATCTCGACAAGCTTCTATTGTCTAACTGCTTGGCTGAATTGTAACACTGAATTGATCTTCAAAAGAAACGTCTCAGACGGAGTGGAGTCACATTTGGTGATGATCAGCGTGAGAAAGTCTGATTAGTGTGGTCAGGCTGTATGATGGTGGCAGTGGCGCCGGTGTGTTACCCGTGCGAATGTGACATCATTTTGTTGTGGTCGTATCCTCGTGTGTGTTGTGTCTGTGGCGGTGTGGCCGCAGTGTGACAGAGTACTCTACACTCCACACTCACCGTCACGCCACACTCTCCTCGCCTTGCGTCTTACGAACTTACCGGTTCGAAACTTCGAAATTGCTATTTTTCTTATCTAATTCTATTGGGGCTGTTCCTTGATTAAATATCTGGTGGAGAGAGCTTTCTCTTCTTTTGCTGATTGCCAGCAATTGTTTCGTTACAATGCCATCTTTATATTGCTGAGGCGACGAGGCACCTCTCATTTTTTCTGCCAATGCATTTCATTTTTTTCACTTCTGGTCTACGTATTTTCAGTTATATTCTTCTTTGTCCTCTACCCAGTTGGTACTTTGGGGCTCTATATGGGTATAATAATTTGTATAATTCATCCTCCAAAAAGTATCCTTCGATAGTTATTTTCGGCACACTTGATGGGTATTGTCATTTGTGCCGAGTTATCAGTCTGCCTCGTTTCATGAAGAGCATCCGGGGTGGAGCAGGCTGGAGTGCGTATCTGACTTGTCAATCATGCACCGTTTCTGTTGTATATCTCTTGTACATTTCTCGAAGGTTATATCGGTTATATTGTAGTTGATAATCTGAGGTGTGGGTACAGTCTGAAGTGGATTTCAAAACTGTAATTTTCCAATTTTCTCAGTTGATTATAAAACACCTACGGTTCTACCTACCTAAAAAAAACTTACTGAGGCGGACAAAGGGTTTTGTTTGCAGATACCTACTGGAATTTATTTTGTGATGCCTATATAGGTACATAGGTTGTATGATGTATATCGTAGGGGTTTCTGATATCATCATGAGTGAAAGGGAAAGGACCAGACGATAGGTGCAACAATGTTACATGAATAAATGACACTGGCAGGCATTTCTTAGGCGCAGGCGGGTTGCGGGTGGGGTTCGCAACCGTGACATTCTCAATATGGGTCACGCTCCTCGAAATTCTCCTGTTCTTGTTGCTAGCTAGGCATGGCAGCGAATACAGTCCGGCCTAGGAGGTGTTACTTTCTGAAAAGCTCTCCTGCACCATAGGTAATTGATGTCATTTCTTCTGCTGCTTCCATGAAATTCACCGTTTGTTGCTGTGAATATTATATGAAGAGCTCTGAAAATGATTCGTGATCACAGTTATTAATTATTAGGCTGCGTCCCATCATGAAAGAAAACCGCAGATTTTGTTCCATGTTTACCGTGTTAAATTCCCAAGAAAAGGGTTCTCCTAACCGGGCTTGGTGGGACGCAGAGTGACTACAAAAGATATGGACCTTTCACATGTACTGATGAATTTCTTTAACTATTCCCTATTCCATTGTAAGAAGAGTTGCAGCTCAGGGTATGCAGTTGGTATTGGTATTGCCATACAAGAGAGGCGGCGAACTCCCTGTGTGACTCATGCGTCTGTCCTTGATTTGACGAGCTGGTTGTTTTCGTACCTGCGGCCAGTCACCTGCTTCTCCTTTACTCCTGTAATGTGTGAGTCCACTTACTGACTTCAGTACTTGACTCACCTTAGTACCTTGCAGGCAAGTTGATGAAAATTAGTCCGCGACGAGTGCCTCAGATGCCCTCTTTGTTTCCATGGCTAATTTGGAAGGATTAGGTCCTTTGGTGTACTCATCAGTGAGAGGGTACTTGCTTTGTTGTCAAAACTAGAAGATGCATGAGCCGTGTCGACAAAGGGAAGCCTGTATAAAGCGGATTCCACGCCTCTCTTCCCTGGATCCAGTTGTACCTGTATACTCTGCATTCAGAGACCTAAAGTCCCATGGAAGATGAAAAAAACATCCGCTTTTCGTGAGAGTACTTCGATCCAGACTTATGTAGAGGAGCCGCTAGTCTACAAGTTCCATCGTGTGACTTGTTTCGATTTTTCGAAAATATCCATTGATATATTATGTACTTAGTTGCCGCTTGACTGGTTAGTTAGGTAGTTATGTACTTAGTTGCCGCTTGACTGGTTAGTTAGGTAGTTTCCCCCAATCTGGTGTGTGATAAGTTCAGGGTACAAGTTAGTTTCTCATAGTGTGTGATATTTCTCGATTCTGTGACTGATTTGTAGTCTGTAATGCTTTTACTTAGCGCGTCAAATCTTACGTCCTTCGGTCGGGCGCGGCCGCACGAGGTCGAGGGGATATTTTTTACGAGTCGTCGTCCATTGACTCATTAGAGTTTACGAGGCTATCAAATCAATGGCCTATGGGGAGAATGCGCGAGGGCTAAATCACAGCAAATAACGCCAAATACCCCCCCCCCCCCCCCACTGTCTCATATTAGTCGCCCATGAAAGGGCAATACCCTTGGCATGGAAAAATATATTCGGGTACAAAATGTTACTACTTATGTATCGCTTTTTCTATTGATGCTGCTCTAAATTTTTGTTTTTTCCCCTATACATTTTGGAGAGAATATTTGCGACTATTAGGTATTATCGGGTGTGCCCAGACTTTAGTAAACAATTCTTGCAATGAACCTATAATAAGTTATTTTAATATTTAATTTTCTTTTTCGTACTCGAAGGGTCTTGGTAAACCGAATATCTCAAAATTTAATTTTCTTAATATTGTAGTTCTTTCTATTAGTCATGACGTAATACGGCTTGCGAAAAAGTAAAAAAAAATTCTCGTGTGATATCTTTACGCCCCTGATTGAGAATTGACAACCCATTGTGAAAGATAACATTTTCACTTAACGTAATGAGGGTTTTATCAGGGTTGTCAGGGCCACCGCCCTCTCTCTTCTCCATCCCCCGCAGGCACTCCACGTATTCATTAGGGCCCTGCCACACACGTCGTTACATATACGAGCCAAACTTGAGAAAATTCTTTGGCATTGTCCACGTAGTCAATGACACTGTGCGTGCAGATAATAAAGTAAAGGAAACTTCGGAAAACTCTAACTCTTTGACCACTCAACACTATTTTAAGTTGTTTTAAGGTTTCATTAGCCCTTAGCCCGGAATCCGGTACCAACCGGTGGAATTCAAATCCAGGACACACAATTTAACTCAATTTTTGCTAAGAAACCACGGTTTTCCCCCAAATTTGTGTCATGAACCGATTTCGGAAATGTTTTGAGTTTAGTTACTAGCGCACTGGTGAAAAGGTTAGCGTCACTGGTGTAGCTCAGGCTAAGATAGAACTCGCGAAGTAAATATATGAACTATTTTTCTTAAGAAAGCAGGAGTAGTGATTAGTAAGCAATAATAGCACCAGTGCGGTTGTGAGTCAACATTGAATTCTGTATGACAAGAAAATTGATATAGATTCAGGATGGCCTGGGACGGGTCATTCTTTACCCTCCATGGGTTTCGTCATTGTTAGCGGACCTCTCCAGGCCCCACTCATCCCTTATGCATGATACCTTGTTACTGTGGTTATAAACCTAGCTGATTTTGTACCTTCAAAGGGGACTGACTGGCTATAAGTTGCTGCTTACTCAAGTAACCATGGAAATTCAAACCCTTCATCACCTAGGACAAGATTGTAGAAATTTCTTTTCGTGGTTTTTCGTAAGAAAGAAGTTTCTAAGGAGTGATTCGAGCCATAGCTCATTCAGATTTCATTTGGTCGCGCTGTAGACGGTGGAGGGACTAGGCTGCGTAGGTATTGGAGCCCTATACTTGGTCGGTGTCGGTATGCGGTCCTGGTCTACACTCCACATTGTATTGCACGAGGACAGCCTTCTTGACTTGCTACCAAACATGGTCCGATCGGGTGACCCGCCAAGGAGTTGTACTCCCATACATCTGCCATGCCACTACTGCCGACTATAGGAGATAGGTAGCACGTCAAGCCTCGATTGCTTCTCAATATGGAAGAAAGCCCCAGTCTATGGCGGACATGTGATTAAACGTTTGTGACTGAGTGCTTCAGAGAAAACTCCCATTGTGTGGTAGAACTCCAGTTTGTTTTCTCATCAGGGGAATGCCCGTCAAGCTTGGCTGTTCTTCATGTATAGCTGGTTCAGAACACACCTAAAACTGCATTATGATTTTGATATGTATTCCGACCCAGAAAATCTATTTAATATTAGATTCTTCCATGAATTGTAATTTTCCTCCCGTACCCTGCCTGTAACCTGACTTAGTACCTGGCCGTCCGCTTGATACCTCATTCCAGAACTGCAGTTAAGGTGGAGGCTAAGGCCGGTGAAGTGCTTCAGTATGCATGGCTACATTGTTTAATTAAATTTGTTTGAATTGGAGAGTGATGCGTGATGTCAGCTGTCAGTTTCGAGGCATGATGCTTTGACTTTGGTTTGGCAAGGGCCTCAAGTCTGATGTCTGCTGTTCTGTAGGATTTGCTCTTGTTGTTTGCTTGATGAGTCATTCACTAGTCGTAAATCATAATTACCCCTCAATTTTCTTACTCCCCGGCTATATGTTTCTGTATACCTGAACTATATACCTGAACTACATGCTTTGTAATTTTGAGGAGTTTACGTTACGATAACGAGTCAGTGTAGGGGAGAGTCGCGTGATTTCAGATTCTGGCCACCATTTTTCGCTGCGTTTACCCGGTTGATGTGTCTAAACTAAAAATAGAACAGAGTAGGGTGTGGACCGAGATACCGGAACTCCATTAGTGTCTGTGCCTTCCCAGGTCGTGATGGATCTACAGGGGAAAGGGGCGGTTCAATGCCGTCATTGATCGGGGATCGGGTGGTGTCAAAAAGAAGGGCGAGCCTCTGCCTCTGCCTCTGCGGTGTCTTGCGTTCGAAGGACGCCATAGTGTTGCTGATGGGGTCAGGCACACGACTAGCAACCACTTTATTCTGAAGAAAGTTTAACGATATTTAAAAAATTGCTAAAATCATATTTACTTGAAAATGTTTTTTATAGTTTAGTGGAATTTCTAAATTTGTAATTTAACTGGACAACCAGGCGTTTTATACTCTAGTTCCACCTATTTTTGGTGGGGCAAGGTCAACAAAACGTAAAAAAAAAAAAAAAAAAAAAAATGACTGACGATAATTTTGATGACATTTATTTCTGGGTTGCTGAAAATAAAGAAGTGCCAGTGCCACGTCTTGTATAGTTTCTCCATTTTTCACCTTTGCTTTATATTTGCGATTATAATTCTTCGAGAAAATTTACCTTTCTCTCTTGTATGCGACGCGTGCCTTCCTTTTCTAGAATTTACTATTTAAATATCAAAGTAGATTATATTATATTGCGGAACAATAAAATAATTTCATTTTTACTTTCCTGATACAGATGTAGGTAGGTATAGAAAAAATATTATAATCGTACGAAAATCGAATTTTCAGATCGTAGTCTTCCTAAAATTCTGGAGGTCCTCCGAGTCCAAAAGCCTTACCTATGCGGTGTGAACAGTTTCTTCACAACTTCTCCATTGTATAGTTCCTACCTCTGTGCAATACCTGGAAAACAATACACCGAGAAGTGGTTTTGTTGTGAAATATGGCTGCACATGTGAATTTTGATTGTTGCGTAAAAGTAGCAGAGATGAACCAGTTTTATGTCTCAAGACGAAAGTCAGTTAATTTGCCAACAGTTGATCTCCATTGTGTAAACTATTCCCAACTCAACAGCAAAACATCCTGTTCTTCTATTTTGTTTTGATTAATGTAATGCCACGATAGAATTGACGGGCCAGCGGCGTGGGTGAGAGCTGTCGGGACATTTGGGAGGCGTTCGGATAGGTCGCACGGTGCCAGTGATAGGGAGACAGATAGCGGCAGACGAACAGAAGAGCGCAGGCCGTGAGACGTTCGCCGTTCGCGAACGTTTACCGGGTTTGCTGCAGTTGACCGGTGCTAGTTCAAGACAACGCACCTAGGAGGCAGCATTGTTCTTCGGCCATCTTAACTTATTGTTAGCTTTGTTTTTATTTGTTGTGTAGTTGTAATTTCAGTTGAAGTACCTGCTTGATTGATGATAACGATATGCTACCTCTTATCAGTAGTCTAATGTCATTTGGCGGCC
The DNA here is from genome assembly GCA_950004255.1 of Mesopsocus fuscifrons. Lineage (NCBI taxonomy): Eukaryota > Metazoa > Arthropoda > Insecta > Psocodea > Mesopsocidae > Mesopsocus > Mesopsocus fuscifrons. Next base: position 9,447,983 of record OX465377.1, read on the forward strand.
AACCTTATTAGTCAGTGTCTTGGGGTGCACGCGGTCTAGTTGCGAAAGTTTTACGATGTTCTGTATAACTGTCAGTTCGGCGTGCCCGTAAAAATGTTAGAGACCAATAATTCATCTAAGAATTTGTGCTCCAACTTCGAAATTGTTTGGTTCTCTACTCGATGAGTCTCTGTTGTCACTTCAAGTCTTTGAGAGAAGTATCCACCATCCGTTAAACACTGGTAACACTTCCTGTTCTGTTTGGATTGAGATTCGAGACATTGTTTCCGGTCAAATAAGAGAAAAACTTGAATAGCTCCCTGTTGTATTTTTCTATGTTGAAAGTCCATGTTCTTCAGCTACTTATGACAAAAAACTTTTTGATATTATGAAACAGTCCAAGAGCATTTAGCATTTATCTGTAGATATTATTGTAATCTTTATTTTACGACTCTTGGCGTCTTGCCTTGGCCCAAATTAATATTTTATTGTTGAGGTTCCATAATTTGCGCTATTTCATTTATTTTTTGAGCCTATAGCACAGGTAAAGTGTACAAGTGAACGAGAGTAGTTTGGTAGTGACAGTTACTGCTACTCGGCCACTGGTGAAGATTGTCACGCATCTGCTAACAATGGATAATTGAGGGAGTCGCCTCTGCAACCGGGCAAAGTAAATAACGTCCTGGTGATATTAGAACTGTGATAACGCGGGAGGACAGTGAATTGGGGTCAGGCACACGACTAACAACGACTTTGTTCTGAAGAAAGTAAAATTTGAGGCATCATGGTGGAGACTAGGGAAGAACAGTTTCCAGTGGCGGATTGTCCACTTTACAAAGGTCTGGACACATCACTGATTCCATGGCCTGGAATGAAGTACGTCTGTGTCCGGGTGTTGGAACTTTACTGCAAAGTCTTCAACCAGATGCAACTTTATCATCTGATTATGAGGTGAGTTACCTCAGTACCGGGGGAACTGTTCAACCGCGAATTAGACGTCAGCTATATGTTATTCGCTTGTTAATATATTGTATATGGAAACGGGAAGGGATCGGTAAAAAAAATTATGAAGCGTTAAAAATGCCGAACGAGGGAGATTTTTTTGCACTGCGGTTTGAGCCAACATCTCTATAGTCCAAGTCAGGCTGGTAGCGTACCGATTATTCATAATTTCTTGAAGATTTTCAGTTTGCCCCGATCCAGTTTTGGGTTCCATATCCTACCATACGCTAAAAATGTCAATCCGACCCTGAGCAGATATTTCTCTGATCAAGAAGAAGTTTTGATCAACCCTAGATTTGCAAATAATTATGAGTAATCGGTACGCTCCTAGCCTGACTTGGACTATAGTACCCTTGGACAACAAAATGATTGGTATGGCTGTCCTTGGACACTTGTTGTGCCCGTCCTTAATAACTATTGTACACCTGTACTGTATCCTTGTAAACTTCGTGAAAGCAGTCTGTTACCGGCTGGCGTAGCGGTGCAACTGTCACGGCCATTGTGCACTGTCATTCCAGTCATCTTGCAAAGTGCACTTTTTGTCTGGTTTTTTGTTGATTGTTAGGTCAACACCCTTTCGCCCACTTGCCATTGTAATTCAACTGGAAAGAAACCTGACTCGTTGGAAAATTGTCTTAGATAAATGGTTTCTCGATGAATTTTTTGCTGTTGGAATGTTGTTGTGGAGTGGAAGATCGTTATGTTTCATTCATGACTTTAATATTAGACCGTAGGACTTCCAAAATCATAATTATGTGAAAGTCACTTGTTAGTGATTTTGTGAGCCACATTTTTTCCCACTTTCTTCCCTTGAATAGTTACTTTAGTACTGTGTAGTATCTAGCGTCTTACTGAATCCAGTGGTCTTGTTTTTCTAAGCGACTGGAAAATTATTGTGGTTTTCGACGTTTTTCTTCTATGACTGGCAACATCTATTCCCATCATGATTTTAAAAAAACTCTGGCGAATGAAAATGATGTGATGGCCCGATTGAGTGAACTGTGTTACTTTGGGATGAAAAGTGAGATTGACATTGCCTTGCGATAGACTGTAAATAACTTGATCGAATTTGTAAACAACAGTCAATTATCTCCCGCGTCGGGCTTTGGCAAATATTTACCCTCGCTGCCCATTCCATTCTCTCCCGGAGGAGATAGGATACCACGTTAATGTAACCCCCATCGTCTTAAATCCATTGTCTTCATACGTGTAACCGAGGGGTTAACCTCTCTCTGGGAATCTCGTTGGGAATCATCATCTCAGGGAATCTTGGAATTTTTTGGAGTGGTTACCCCTTTGGGCGGACTTAATCTTTTTATGAATATCTTTGGGAATCTTTGGAAATCCTTATGGAATCTCAGTGAATCTCTGGAGTGGTTACCCCTTTGCGTGTAACGGTGTAAGGTGTAACCAAGTGGAAACATTTTTGTGCCGAGGCGGTGAAGTCCATCGTGTATAGCTTGGGCAACCAGATCTTTTCGAGAGAAATTAATTCTGGAAGCCACGCATGAATGGAACGTACCTAATATTTAGTAGGTAGTGTTCGGTAAAGTTTATGGGGACAGAAACGAGGGTGTCCTCTCTCTATAGATCCTTGATAATTGCTATTTTCTTCACTGAAGGGATATCAAAATAAATGGCCCAAAAACTTCTTGAGCCGAAACCAGGTTTTTCCCGGGGAGGTCACAAGAAGTACCTAAGTACTTACTGTGTCAGTTTTGAAAAAAAAAAATAGTTTGAAACACCTTTAGAGTTTTTGGGGGCCTGCCTCATCATCAAACTGATGTGCAGTTGAAAGTTACGGGTTTCAACGCAACCTTTACAAGAATAAGAATATGTGAGCTATCATTTCGATAAAGACATCTACTAAAGGTTAGTCTGCTGATAAAGTGCCTTGACTCACTAAAGGTGCTATCGAAGGGAAGTGATGATTTATGATGGGAAATACGATAGTTGTTTCAATGAAAATAATGTAATAATAAGGACGGAAACTGTTTGAAAAATTGGAGAGAAAGAAATTATAATAACTGAAAATGTCAACGGCTATAATGGCTGGGCCCATCAGCCTTAGCCGACATTTACCTGCTAAACCTTGACCTTTCCTCTTCCTCCATTCCCTTCTGCCCCATGATAAGCCAACAAGAAACTATCATATTTTGACTATTTTGAGCTTGTTGAATAATAATTGTTTTGGGCGGTCATAGACATTACATGTATGCGATTCTAGACCATCTCCTTTCTGTTTAGCATTTAGTCATTTTTTTGCGAAAAATCAATTTTTAGATTCTGGATTTCCTGTGATCCTTCGAATCCAAATGATTTTTGAAAAGTGACTGTCTTCTTAGCCACGTGCCAACTAATGGGCTTTCTCGGGAAAAATTGACGGGGGGGGGGGGGGGGGCCTTTTGGAGAAAAACAAGTTTATGTTTTTAAAATATATCCCGTCATAGGTACCTCCTGCCTGAGACGAATGGTGGTTAAAACTAGGGAGAAAGTAAAAACTTCAGTGGGATTGTGTTTGAACCGGCGTCGGCAGCGGCGTGACCCAGGTCTCAAGTCTCAATGTTTCTCGTGTCTTCTTGTCTACCTAAAGTAATGTGAAGGCTACCAACGCCATCTAATCCAGACCACATAATTGCAGTCAATATTGTTTTGATGTGGTGTTTTTTGTCGTAGGAAAACGTGCAGCAGTTGCAAGTGCCCTAGGAATTCACACGATGTGTACCACGAAGAATGGGTCAACGTCTGCAGGCGGCTCGGCTTCTCCTTCGACTCAGAGATCCGCGAGGCCAACCGCGAGCGCAGCTACAGGGAGGGCTTCTCATGGGTCCCTCCTGGCCTTCCATCCCACAAGGTGCAAGTCAAACTCAATGTTAGGCTAGTGGTAGACAGAGACTACTGAGATGGCTCTACAATAAATGCAGAAAATTGCATTTCTGTGGCATCTTTCCGAAATCTTTCTCGAAAATACATCTTTTTCAGATTTGTGTAAGTCCTGATTTATGCTTTTTGTTGACGTTTTTTTGGCCTATTTTTTGAGGAAACTGTCTGAAATCACTAAATCATTACCTATACAATCATGACTTTGGTATTTACCCACGATTTCTGATGTTAAAGAGACTTGTCATATTTCAGAACGAATCCAATAGCTTCCTCAGAAAATGGAATTTTTTTGACATAAATTATTCAATTGTAAAATCACAATTAGCCAACAAGATTATGACATTAAAAAGACAGGTTATATTTCAAAACAAATAAATATCCGACAGTTTTCTCAAAAAATGGGAAGCAGAAAACATCGACAAACAGGATTATGTGGACAGTCTTATGAAACAAATTAGTGACGGTTATAATTGGTTTCAGATAGAAGAATATTTCCAAGCCCTGCCGCCGGACAAAGTGCCTCGCCTCGGGTCAACAGGAGAGAAGTTTCGTGACAAGGCTGTGATGGAGCAGCTGCCCAAGCAGGACCTGGCGCTCGCCTACTGCAGGTTCGTCGACCCGCAGCACCACAGCAGCTACGAAGACTTCGTCAATGCCCGCAATGAGATAGCTCTCGATATCGCCTACGTCCAGGAGACCGTCAAACGGACTTCGGTACTTTTACTGCTAAGTTTAAACTCATAGTCGTAAGTTGTACTATTCACGGGTATTTCGACGACATCAGCTTGAAGACTGACGTGAATATGAGATAAATACTTGCTGTATGATCGTCTGGAAACACGTGAAAGTAAACAATGCTTTAAAAGAAACGACCAACAGTGGAGTTAAAAATGTGTAGGTAAAACATACACAGTTTATTAAAATAACTAACCAGATATACTGAACCCAGCTCCTTCTGTTTGTTTACAGTCGGTTGGACAAATTTCTCGAAGCAATTTTATTTTATGTCATTTTAATAAACTTCCCTGCCATCTTTCAAGACGTGAAAATTGATAGGTCACCAAGAAAAATAACTTCAATTTTCGGGAATCACAATCAAAGCTGACCGTAGCAACACCAATGGCGAGGCTCGAATTTCTTGATTACCTTAGCAACTGATTCGAACTGATTTGATTTTTCTTGGTCAGAATGGAATGTAACTTCTGTAAGTTGGTTCGTTTGTATGCAGTTTTGTTTACACTATCGCATAAAGTGATAGTTCTTTGGATGATATCATTGTCACAGGTCCAGATCTAGTGGTCCTACTTTCATGATGCACTATTATTCAGTTAAGGTACTAACGTCCACATATTCACGCTGGTAATTTGTTATTAGGTATCCCCCTTCAGAGCTGAAGGAGTATTATTTTGGGGACATTGTGGGAGGAAACTCATCCGGAGTTTTTATAATTTACGTAATATTTCACCACAATGGAGCTTTGAAGTGGGATGTGCCAAATGGCAGCGCTGCTGAGCGTGACCTGCAAATTTTTAGAGTTAGCTCATCTGTGTAAAACTGAGGTATAATGAAAATAATGTAGGAGTTACATTATATTTCTCCTGTCGGTAGTAGATAATTATTGTAAGCGTTTTGAAACCGGGGTCTGTAAATTCTAGCGGTTTTTTCATTTGAGTGTGATGACGTCAGGTCTTGCTCACCATTTAAAGACTAAAGACCAAGCGATCTGATTGGTCCAGAAATTTTGACGAGTTAATGGCACCCTAACACCCCCTATTCTCTGTGTTGTAGAGGATATAGAAAATGTCTCCTTCTGTAGATAAAATTATAGTTTCTAATTTTAATGACATATTTTGAGGAGGAACTGCCTGATTTATGACTGTGATAGAGGCAAAAGATTTTTTTGGGATTGGGGCAAAATGCCAGTTTTTGCTTTGGTAGTGAAAGGAGCGAATTTAGAGTAGCTTCCCTATCTGATGTGAAAAAGACACATTTGAGAAAGAAAAAATAAAAATAAAAAATCAGCTATTCCTAAGGAAAGACGCTTACCAAGAATGCTGTGTGGCACCTTTATCCTCCTCTGCTGCCACTTCACTCTTTTAATTAATGACGCGTTATTTTCTTGTAGGAATGTCCAACATGTGGACACCTCGTCAGGGGCGGTGATCTCGCTGTAGTAGCGCCCAAATTTGGAGAGGAGGTGGCGTGGCACCCTGCTTGCTTTGTCTGCTGCCACTGTAAGCAGCTCCTGGTGGATCTGACGTACTGCGTGCATGAGGACAGCATCTACTGCGAACGTCACTATGCAGAGCTGCTCAAGCCCCGCTGCGCTGGCTGTGATGAGGTATACTATATCAGATAGGGAGGATTTCACCTAGGTCTCTAATCTGCAGTATAAATTTTAAGTGGATTACTGATACACTTATAGACGGGGGCCAATCTATCATATAAGCCGCAGACATTGTCTCTCGTTGACTCATCATGAGCCGGAAATTTGTTACCGGCGAACTGACTCCTTCAGATTTATATGGATTTCGCTTGAACGTATTTTATATCTCACCCATGGTGGGTCCCGTCTACAGATTCAGTTACACAAAGCCAACCCCAAAACCCCATGTAAACTTCTATTACATTGGAACAAAGAAGAGAAGGGAAAATCCCGTTCTTTTATTCATAAAGTGGATTTCATTTGCATACCACCGAACTAAATGTCATTTGAACGAAAAATAAGGGTAATTCGGGATTACTTTCACCAATGTTAGCCTGAGTTCATTCAATTTATGTTGAGCGTATACACGTCGAGGTTTTGGTGATTCTAAACCAATGTAAACTGTAGACCCTAATCGTGACAGCTGATAGATTTGATAGTATGGTTTTGCCAGCTGCGCACTCTAGATAATATTCTTAAAATGGTCTAGCTGTTCTCTGTCTGCACGGTTCTAGACGCCAAAATAAAACTTGCCGAGTCTAGATGAGAAATCGAAAGCATTTGCCAATACGGAACGGTTGATTTGGCTCAGACTTGCTGCTAAGTGTCAATGTCTCCTTTACATGCCAAACGCTAAACATTCATTGGGGCTCTCAGTTTTATTGGAGGGTCTTCAAAAAGTCCTGTCTTCGTGGGGATCTTCTTGGCGCTTCACACATAAAAAGACCACTCAGCGATTGAGCAATTTCTTATCATTTTTATTTCGTAGCTGAGCAGTTTAAGGGAGCCTCGAAAGGCTTCCAAATGTGAACTCTTTTTTGCCCTACTGTTAGGTTTAACTAGGAACTTTTGTGACCTACGAGGTTGCTAAAAGTTGGTAGTGAAAATCTTGTCCCAGTCACGATTTTTTTGAACAAACTATAGTTACCCTCTTTTGAGAAAAAACTGGGTAGGATGAGGGCTTTGTCTTCGCTATATAAATCAGAATCTGCGGTAAATTAGCAACTGATGTAAGGAATGGATTCACGGAAAGTCAAATGGTAAATCCAGAAGTTACGTTAGGTATACTGAAATATGTGGCCAGTGCATTGCCAACACTGCACTTTAACAAATTAATTTTGCAATCCTGATGATACGATGATGTTGTCAAATAAATTAAGACACTGAGACAAAGGAAGGACGTTGCATGCTAATAAGTGGAATGGACAATTTTTTGGAATGATTGATGACGTTCCTCGAGTAGAATACGAGAACTGTTGGGGTGACACAGGGGGCTTTGTAGAGGGTCTGACAAGCTTTGAAATTTATCAAAAGACCCGATGCGAGTGGAATTCGTGGGCCAAAGGAGAAATAGCAAACTGCGATGCTGCGTTAGTCCTGTTGGTAGCCCTGCTGCGGTTCTGTGCTTCATCTTCCGCTCTTCAGCTATTTTATAGCGCTCCCCGTACCACGTGGGTATCGCTTCTCATTTTGTGGTAAGTTTAGATGCTTTTATTGTTGTTAGACCGCCTGTCTGTTGTTGGTATTTGTTTCACAAAGAAAGGGCGTGATGTGCCTCAGACTTGACATGAACAGCGCCGGCTGGTTCAAGGAAGTGTTCACTACACAGCGTGTTGTGGTTACCAGCTTGCTACATTTAATTCGTTGGCCTTTGTTTTACATTCCTGATTAGTTGAGAGTGGTTTCGGGAAAGAAAAAAAATCTTTTGTACCTCGATCCTTATGCATATACGTCCAAAGCTCCAGCGCGTATACCGTTTATTCCATTTCGTTAAAATTTCATTTGGATCTATCTAAAATTAAAATTTAGTTGAACTGATTTTCGACTAACCGGTACTGCCAAAAAAATGTACAAAAATAAATCATTTTTTAATTTATTATCGGCCTTTACAGGGCCTTTATAGTGGGGCTTTTGTTGGGCCCATTATTATTTATCATTAAGAGATTGATAAATCTGGAAGTCTGGGATGGGTATTTCGACTGCTTGGTTCTATTAGCATGCAGGAAGGATTTGCGCTCAGGGCTGCCTCAGCTTACTATATCCACTGCCACTCATGAGTCATGACAGTACCAAAAAAAAAAAGTTTCGGTTTTAATTTGATAAGTGTCAGCACGTCTAAAACAAGAAGTGATATTCCATGAGGTGTGCCGGCAGTAGCAACTCACTTCTGTCCTCTAAAAAAAAGTCTGACAAATAGGCAACCAAAAATAGACGCGTCAGCATCCCTATACCGGTGACGGGCTTGAGGAGCAGGTGCTGTGGGGCATCAAGTGCTTGCTCAGCTACAGTGGGTGCGCCCCCGCTCCAACCGTGTGTGTATTAATATCAAAACTAGAGTCCCCTCCTACCAAATGACTATTTCTAGATTATTGACAAACGGCATTCCTCCCACGTTCTTGGAGTTGATAGTTTTGATTTTAGGTAGATTTCGAAGAAAAATCTACCTATTGTAGTCGTACCAGTAGTCTCACTTTTGAAAAATTTCTTCACAGTTCTTCTTTTTATGACCCCTGGATCCCAAAACCACCATCAGTTCAAAAGTTTATATATATATATATCTATATATATATATATATATATATCTATCATTTTCACTTCCTTGTGAACACGCTAGCAGCCGTATTTTTGAAAAATAATTGGTTTTGACTATTTAATAAAATATAAGGGACTAAAATATCGGTCGAGTTCGTTGGGGGGGGGGGGGGGGGGAAATGGGGGGACTTTTTCTAAATCTGGCTTTTTGGCCATAACTCCCTTAATATTGCAACTAATGAAACGTAATTTTCTCTGAGGGTCGTCTAACAGTACTACCTACAACTTTTCTTTGTAACGTTTTTTGATCCCACCCTTAATGGTTGAATAAGGGTGGAAAAAGAGGGTTTTGCGCACAAAAAAAATCATAACTTGTGCCCTATGGGAGTTATCGAGTTCTTTTGTTTTGTAATGCCTTTGCCTCAATATTACCTACAACTTTTGTCTGAAAAAGTTTTTCGTCCGACGCACCGTTTAGGCAGGGGGTGGGGGGTTGAATTTTCAAAACGTCATAATTCACTTATTTGGTGAGATATTGAGTTTATTCTTTTTGCTATGAGTTTCTATTAATAATATCTACAACTTTTGTCTGAAAAAGTTTTTTGTAAAATCACTTTCATTTTCTTGTTAAGGGGGGGGGGGGGGGGGGTGAAATTTCAAAACTCAATTCCTCCGTTTGTTATTGTAGATAATGCAATTGGATGAACTGAAAATCTTCTTATCCGTCTTTCTAAATGATTTTAGACTGCTTTTAGTTGATGGAAGTAATCTTCGAAATCTATACCTACGCCTTTCGGGGCTGCCGAAAGGGATTTTTTTTCCCCTATCTTGTATCTTAGCTTCTATAGTGGAAATGTCCAATCGTTTCTCTGCAGCAACGGGGGATCCCGTCCGAGGGGTTAACCACTCGTTGGGAACCCGTTGGGAATAATTGGAAATCTTTATGAAATCTCAGGGAATCTTGGAATTGTTTGGAGTGGTTTCCCCTTCGGGGTTCATCTTTCAATGAATATCGTTTGGAATCTTTGGAAATCTTTATGGAATTTCTGGAGTGGTCACCCCCTCGATCCCGTCCCTGCCTTTACGTGTCGGTTTCTAACAAAATCACTATAGTAGCATCGATAGAGTACCTACGGCATTGCGCGTACTTAGCACCGCAGTAAATGCATTCCTGCTGTAAATTCCTTTAGTTAAGTAGTATACTATTTTTTTGAACAATTAAAGTAACCGAGGAAGTACCTTAGTTTGTGGAATAGTTTACTAATTTCTTCTTTGTAATGTAGAAGAAGATAGCAAGTTGATATGCATGTTTGTGCTTTGTTCTATGAAGCTCGTGTGCTGTTGACTGATTGGTGCCATGTGAAGTTGATGCTGTTGGATGTTCGCCATGATACGAGCGTTTGTTAACTGCAAATTTAAGTGGCGAGTACTTGTGTGTTATTGCTGAGATGTCCCCATTCCCGATTGATTCCCCACCTGACAGAATGAGAATAATAGTGTTTGTTTTGTCTGAGGCTGGGGCATCACTTTGGCATAGGTTTATGATATATTTAATGACCAGATTTTGGATTGTTATCAGATAGTTTTGCAATGCAGCCCTGGCTTGAAACGAACCATCTCGCTTGTGTGACCTACTATCCAACAGCTCAGCTGTCATGTTAACGTTTTTTTTATATTTGCATATTTATATTTTTGTTCGCTCTGACAGCTGCGTTCGGCTGACTGGGCCCTTGGCGTGGGATGTGGTAACGCTTGAGAAGCTTCTAGCTTGAGTCTCCAACACCTTTGAATCATTCTTTCAGCGCTGATATACTGAAATTTAAATAGCTGTAATATTTTCGAATCAGCCAAAAAATTACTAATAAAATAAGTTACAAATGTTAGAAAACGATCAAAGTAAAATACATGTGCAAATTAGGTATAGCATATCAAAGCAAAAGTGCATACTTAAATAAATCCAACAGTTTCCTTGCAAAATTTTCTCTAAACAGTGCATGCAAACGATCGTTTTACTTATTCATTTTTTAATCTTCTGTGACCACTCTGACTCGCCCTAGTACATCTATTCTAACGTGGGCGTGAGCTAATATCAGATACCACCCGGAAAATGTGAGAGTTTTCCTGCTTGTCAATATTATCAAAATAAATGCTTCCAACACCCCGTAGAGAAATAGCGATGAAAAATGAATTTCCCAGTGAGTTATTTTTCTAGCGATTAAGGAAGTAAATAGAAGAACCCCAGAAGGAAAGCTGAGAAAATGGGGTAAACGGATAATGTTTTGATAGGAGACTCGTGTACTCTTCACACTTTCCTGAGGACCTTGCTCATTTTATAATGTTCTCCAACCCCAAATATAAACATCCATAATGGATGCAAGTAGTTGATTCATTTGCGAAGTGGTTGCACATTGTTCTCGTGTTCTCCAGACACTCGACAGCGCGACAGCTCGACAGCTTTCTGAGACGGCTCGCGCCTTACCCATCTTCATACGGTACAGTGCTTGCATTGTTCTGTCATCTTTCCCTGACACGTGGATACCCAAAGCTTTCTGATTTTAATTCTGATTATTATTTTTTTGATGGAAAAAATCCGTTCGTGACTACTGTGATATTTTTCTAGAATTTGAACTTGACTTCTTCTTTGCTGTGTGTTCTCCAGAACGTCAGACTTGTCTCCGGTAATCTCCAACTGTCGTTCCTTGCTTTGGCTTTTATTGAAGCTCTTTTCTGTAGTTTCTCACACGTACCCAGAGACTTCTATAAATTCGCAGTCAGAAACTGCAGCAAGAAAACTTGCCGTCCCGCCATGTGAGGAGAAAGTACTCATTTCAAATTTTCCAGTTAGAGACAAGGCACCAGTGACCATTCAGTAACTTTGTAGACTAGCACCGAAATTGTTACGATAAAAATGTGTTCCTATTATACGAGGGGGTATAAGATTCCTTGGGAGATTCCACTGGGATTCCATAGAGATTTTCAAAGATTCCCAACGATATTCATAGAAAGATGAACCCCCAAGGGGTAACCACACCAAAAAATTCCAAGATTCCCTGAGATTTTATAAAAAATTCCAATGATTCCCAACGAGATTCCCAACGAGTGGTTAACCCCTCACTATTATAGGTACTTGCTGTTTTGGTAATATCATATTCCTTCGGTGAAAACGGACGTTGTGCTTTGTGTATTGTTGTAAATGCTCGGATACCCTCCAACACCTACTAATTCATCATTAATTTTGTAAGTAATGTCCTGATGCCTTGTAATTGGCTTTTGGCTACGTTCTGTTCTCACAGCACGCCTTCCCTGACACCCGAAAGCTTTTCAAAATGACGCGTCTTGACATGTTGCATGTGGCTTTAACTCCAAGGGCAGCGGGGCAAATTTCCCCAGTTGTGGCTGTTTCAGTTGCTCTTACGTTGTTAGCGATACCGGTTATCACTTTCACCCTCCTTTGGTAAGTTTTGCCTGTTAACGGTCATCGTTTGTTTGTGGTACTGTTTCTACTGTTTTTGTTTCTAAATTATTTACGTTATTTTCGAGTTAGGTACTAGTGATTTATTCAAGATTGCGAATAGGAGGGCATTTTGGTAGTTTCTAGTCCTTATGATGTCATGGACGGAGTTTGCTAAAAAAGAAATAAAACCAGCTCCGTTAAATCACCGTTTGCCAATATCTTGACCGTTCACCGTGAAACGGTTTAGTTACGATGGTGATGGAAAATTAATTTATTAGTTACCTACTTAAAAATAATATAAGAAAATAAATGGAAAGGATAGGGAGATGAGGGTTTTTTTTGGCAAGGAGTCCTAGGCCCCAAACATGGAGGAGCAGTGAGTCGCCTCGAATAACAGTATCTCTGCGGGCTCAGACCAACTTGACTCGCGAGAGTGGTGCTAGGCCTGGACAAGTTAGCTTGGCACTGCTCATTCTTCGGCTATTTTCATTTTTCGATAGGAATGCATTGGGCGTGCGGTATTGGACTCTCGTCCCTTCTCCTGTCGATCCAAGACACACTGCTCTTGTATTTCTTTTGTACATCCGTATTTTATTGTACCTCGCATCACATCTGTCTATTTCAATTATTACTTGGGATACAACTTCCTTAAAGGGAATTTAAGTACCTTTTTTACATCGGCTGCAACTATACTCCACGCGCATCTTGGATGATAGTAAATTCAGACTTATCGAAGGGTGGGTAGGCTACAGATATGTGAATTGTCGTTGTTAAACTCTTTTAGATCATTGTGACCCTACTTCTCAACTCTACTTCTGGTTCTGAACAAAAAATAATTTTGGGAACCCTGTGTTTTTTGTAAAAACAATGTGTGAAGTTACTGTCATCCAAGATGCGCTGGAGTAGGTATAGTGATACATGTACCATGTACCTACTTTCCTGCGTATAATTATTGGAAAGAACGTTGCAGGCCCTGGTTGATTACCTTTTTCCAATGCAGTCCTCTTGAAATGGAGACTTTTCCACCTGTGATCAGCGATTCATATCTAAATTGTTAGGGATCAGTGGGAATAATTGAAATAAAATGGTGTACTAGCAGAGGAGACACCATTACTATGTTTTGTCTTGTGGTAGTAAGTAGTGCTCAAATTCTTGCACTGAGTAAACATGTCCCAATGGACGTTTCAGCTATACATTAACTTAATATTGCTGTTGCTGATGAATGGTTGAATTTTTATTAGGGACCCTCACATTAATGTGTTTTTATGTGGAGTTGAGAAAATAATATATTACAGTTCTTATATGCGTACTAAAAGATACAGACTGTGCCGTTCGACCCCATTAGTTTTGGCAGTTTCCAAATGAACTGAAGCTATTGTGTGAGGTGTGTAGAGGATTTGGAGCATGCAGTAAGATGCCGATGTCGCCCCACTTCCTTCGTGACTCTCAAACTATATTTCTTATCTGTTTTGTGTTTCTGCTTTATCGTACTGGGTTTTCACCAAATTTTTATGTTACTTAATCTGGGATGACACTAGCCTCGTCACGTCAGTACTACCCCGAGGAATAGTTTTCATTTGGGCATTTTAGGTTTTCCGGTATATTAAGTTGAATGTACTAAGCGTTATGTGTAGGTTAACTTTGGAGTTAGCCATCGAAGAACCATATAGCGGATGCAGAAATTAACAGCTGGCTGTGGTACTGTGTACTGAACAAATCTAGTCTCGAGCAGTCGCTGTCTGAGATTGTTTCTGAAAGCTGTTAAGGAAATCACTGGGTGCAGGCAAATGAAGTGCTTTTTTTGGTAAAGTTCAAGTTTTTTTTTCTTCCATTGCATTGTGGTCCTTAGGGTATGAAGGGCGAAAATTCTTTATGTAAACTAATTCCTACCTTTCTCACTTCTCTAATCTTTGACCGGAAGGTTTTGAATTTTGATATACATCATGGTCGAAAGGCGGGTCTTTGACAATTGCGCAAGGAAAGTGCGGACAGTCACAAATGTGAACGAGTAAAAATTAATGTAATGCAGATGATGCGAGACCGACGTGCTAGGACCGAGCGATGCGAAATTAGGTGAAGAGACTTCTCCGACTTCTCTCTGCCCCAATTGCACTCGTCCTTTATGTTGGTATACACATAGCATAGGGGCTGTCATAATTTGGCGTCATCAAGAGTCCCTTTTTCACCCTGAAATGTAACATCGTTCTACAGTGTATATACCTTGTTCCCGAAGTTGCAAACCAGCTGCTGTTGTCTGTTCGTCAATATGGGATGAGTGATGGTTTGCGAGAATTTGGCTCCTGGTTACTGAATAGTGAGAGGCTGCTGAATCATTTCTCGATTCGCGGGGAATGATGTCACGGTCATATCAGCAGCAACAGCAACATGTTTGCTGACGCCAAAAAATGTGTTTCCTTCTATTTTTATATCATCTCTGCTAGTCCACTTCTTTCCTCTGAAAAATGATTGCGAGTTATCAGTGAACGTACGTGTGTACTCCGTATGCCGTCTCTCTGTGCCTGAGTGGTCTTAGAGGTTGACTCGTAACCTGACATGTCTAGGTTCAAATCCTGGCAAGTGTAGTGACATAACATTTTGACACCCCTGCAGTCGCCGTTATACCCTCTGCAACCTTAACAGCGTAGATGTAATATTCATTTTGGGATGAATTATTTGCTAAATTTGCATTATCATAAGACTTGCTGAATAGCTGTAGAGAATATTGAAATAGAACGTTAAATATAACTGACTTGGCCTCCCTCCAAACTTTAAGAAACAGCAGGGTGCAGGCTTTTCAATTTTCATGCATCCCACTTACCTATATTATAGAAAAATTCATTTAAATTTTTCAGTAGCGAGTTTTTGCTCTTCGTTGACAGAAGTTTGAATTTTCTCGAGGGCTAAATGATTTAACTTTCTAAGAAAATATTATGTCAGTGTGAATGATTACAAGCTTTTGAAAAATTATGGATCGTTAACTGAGTTAATTGAGTGCTCAAAATAAATAACTTTGTCATATTATCGAAAAAGTGTGTCGTCAGTTTTGAAGACCCCAACATATTTACGTATCGTGGTCTATAAAACTACTAAAAAAGTATACCTACCTACCTGAGACTTTCCGAGAATTTTGATGTGTTGTACCTATGTCTTACGTCAAAGTATGCATGAGTTTTCAGTATCAGCTCTGAACAGCAACATATTCATGAACTTTAGCTATGAGGGATGAAATCTGCTTTATAACAGTCCCGTCGCAAGACATTAGTGCCTATTACTACACCGCAGGTTTAGGTTAGTGCGATTGGAGTTAATAGTCGCTGACCTATAAAAGCAAGGTCCTGTCGTTAACGAGGTTTATTGCGATTTTCTAACCTAAATTTGACGACCACCTAATGGAGTAATTAAGTTGACTATTGGAGTTTGAGTTAGTGTTTCCAAATGGCAACTGCCTTGACATTTTCCCCAACTTTTCCTCGTCAAACTTTGGAAGGGTTGTGAGAGGGAGAGGTGCCCAGAGGTGACGTAATGTTTAGCCATGAATGACGTCATCCTTCCCGCATATACCTACATACAGTGTGCACACTGGACCAGGAAAAGAGATGTTCAAATTACTCTGTTGTTATTGCTCTATTTTGCTGCCAGTTTTATGAGCATGCTGTGATACGTTGAATGTTGGTTTGACTTGTAATGGCCGTAATTTGAATGGATGGGGTAATATCGTTACGTTATGTCAATAAACCGTTAGCCGTAGCCTGAAATAATGTCTGACATCACATACAGAAAATGCTGTGATTCAGCGAAGGCTGGGCTTTGCACCTATGGTTAGCTTAGCTGGAACTAGTGCCGACATCACTGCTGCGGTCCCATTTTTCGCGCGTGTAGAATCAAAGACTAGGCCAAAAATACTCGCTTTTGTTCGAGGAATGTGTAATGGGCAGTTAATTCATTAGGTTTACCTGGCCCATGTACGCTTCTTACACTGTTTGGCACTTTTTTCCCGGGGACTCAAGATATCATCATTTTCTGATTATACGAGTTTTGGTCTCTCATTTTTTACTGCCCTACGTTCGGAAAAGCATGTTTGGGTGCGCGCGTGCGTTATACCAGCGTGTGAATTGCGGTGCGTGTCCGGCCTGACGATGGGTCTCGTGCTGTCACTGCTGGTGGTGGCAGTGGGGGTCATAGAGGCACTGAGCTGCTACCACCACTTCCAAATTGGCCTCTTGCGATGGGACCCGAGAACGTCCGACTCGCCCCGAAGGAGGTCATTGTTTACAAGCTTCCGGCGACAAAAAAGAAAGGCTGCCGTACATGCGCCCCCCGTTCCCGAGGAGCCAAGGCCGATGACCGTTGAAGAAAAGCGCAGCATTAAGCGGGTTGCCAAGTCACAAGAACTTCACTTACTGCAGTTGCAGCAGCAACACCTTCAGCTACAGCTTCATCTGAAGAAGGTTCGGGAAAGGGAAAAGCTGGAGCAAAAGAAGAAAGAGACGCAATTCCTCGTTGACTCTTTCTTTGCAAAATCTCCTAAAGCGACCCGATCCATTAGCTTACCCGAGCGTCGTGAACCAGTGAAAGATGATATTTCCAAAATTATTGATGAACTTGCTCAGGATACAACTGACAGTCCTTAC
Organism: Mesopsocus fuscifrons; assembly: GCA_950004255.1. Classification (NCBI taxonomy): domain Eukaryota; kingdom Metazoa; phylum Arthropoda; class Insecta; order Psocodea; family Mesopsocidae; genus Mesopsocus; species Mesopsocus fuscifrons. Next base: position 9,464,889 of record OX465377.1, read on the forward strand.
GAATTTGACGAATTATACGAGGAAACGAAACGAGAATTACGGCAGCAGAAGCGGTTCGTGGAAAAAAGACCAAGTGTCACAGACATTGCTTTAACACTAGAAAATGTGGCGCCCAACGTCGGGGCAGCCATACACAACTTTGCGGCGGAAGTGCTTGATGCTGATGGGTTAGAACACCCTGCTAGTTCAGGCCAGTTTGCAGATGCTTCTGCCCACGAAGAAGCTTTGTTTAGTCGGCAGCTAAACGAGTCGAGGCAGACGGAGAGTCCTACCAAGCCAGAATACATGGTTGATTTGGTAATGGGAGATGGGGGACGTATGGAAGTTGTCCTGACGGAGACCGATCGAAACTTTCGGCACCGCCGCCTGTCGCCTCCCGTAGATTCAGACGAGTCTCTCTATCCTACCTCAAGTAGTAGTGAAAATAAAAGCCCTGCGGTTAGTAATATTGATGATGTCCCTCACGATGACGCAGATAGTGTATCAAGTTGCTCTGTTGAAACGCAAATAACTTCACATCACTGTGAATGTGACAGGGACGTCTCTGACTCTGTAAATTCTGACGGGTGTGATAAGACTGTTAAAAATAAATTGGTGAAAACTGAATTCATTCCGATAGATGCTTCGTGTTTATTACAAAAAGACGCAATTTCTGAGGAAATAGAAGTAGAAATCAAGTCGGAGTTGCCTTCTGAAATATCAAGTTCACTGCTGCAGGACTCAAAAGAAGATGGTAAACAGTCATCTAATAGTGACGGGGTTATTTCAGCTATTGGTGGTTGTCCAGAGGCAGTTGCTTGTATGCAGGAAAGTGCTGAGGGGGAGATGGAAAAAGAGGTTACTTCAAGGCCACAGCCTGGAATGGCTGTTGAAACAGCTGAGTCAAAAGGAGATGTGGAAAAGTCGGTTTACGTTGACGGTGATGTTGATGATAATCAAGTAATATCCAGGTTTCAAAAACAAATGAAAGATGTTGAGGAGGTTAGTTTAAGGCCAGCATTGGAAATCGCTACTGAACCAGCAAACCCAGTGCTTGACTCAAAACGTGCCGAACAGTTGGCTGTTGATGAATCTGTTGTTACTATGAAACAGAATGCAGCTGCCATTGACGAGGAAACGATTGACCTTTTGCCCAGGTACTCCAACAGGCTAGAACTAGGGTCAGGTGATTGCAGTAAACACACTGAAAGTCCTACTGGAGAACCCACTGAAATTTTGCACAATGACTGTGTGGCTGTCGAGCTAAAGCCTCTCGTGAGTGATATTCCAGTAAGTGAACCAGAGGTTTCCCTAAAATCACGAGTGTGTGGAAATGAGAATGAGGTAAATGAGAACAATCACACCATGATTAATTCAACGTTAACTGATAAAGCAGCTCCAAAAATCACTCAAAAAGTGGAAGCTCTTCTTGCCACGGGTCAAGGTCAATTCTGTGACCAGCTTATTTCGAGTTTGCCTAAAAACCAACAACTGCCATCTGACGTTAATTTACAAAATGCAGAATCAGGGGACAAAATAATTTCAGGCTTACGACAGCTGCCTCCGAGAGAAAATGTGGCAGCACTTGTAGGTAAAGATAATACAGAGGCTGGTGATAAAATTATTTTACAATGTATAAGTGAGTCATCGTCAAATGGAGTTGTAGAAATGCGGAAAGAGTTCCCTGAAGAAGACCAGGTAGCTTCCATAAGTGTGGAAATTTTGCCAGACGACTCGGAGAATGCTGATGAAAACTCGGCCGTGAAAACAGAAGCCAGAGAAGACATTGAACCCCTGCCTCTGCCGGTACCCCATTCGAATGATACAGTAACGGAATGCCTGCGTGAAGCAGAGCTGACGAAACAGGGAAGCAGCTCCTTGTCTCAAGTTAAAACTGATGTCAGTACATTAACTGAATCTGGTCCACTGTTCAAATCTACTAAAACTCCCGAACCCGAGAATATAATATTATCAACCCGTACCGATGACATTACAGTGGAACCCGCGACCGTTCAGCCGCAGAATGGACATCCCACGAGAAGTAATGAAGCTGCTGAAACCCCCAACGAAACGAACGCTACCCCTTATTTCCCTCTACAGGAAAATTCCCAAAAAACAAGCTGTGCTGGCGATGTTAGAATAGAAAACATACCACTTGCTGCTCAGCCTAAGTCAGCTACATCAGAAATTCCAGACCAATGGTCAGAAAGACCTGAGAGAGATGGAGAATCCCCGGAATGGGATTCGGAAGGCAAATCTGCTGAAGATGAGGTTGGAATGGAAGCTGATGGGCAGAACGTGCTCCGATCACCGCCACACCAGATTGCTGGTCCCACTTCGGCTCAGCCTGCTGTCTCCACTCAAAGAAGAGACTCAGCGAAAGAGGCATTTTGGGTGAGTCCCTCGTGTCGCTTTCCGTTAGGTACTGGTGCTGTGAAATCATAAAAGAAATTGTTTTTCTCCACTCGGCCGAGTGACAAGTCGATTTTCCCTTTTTACCCTCATTTCATTTAGGTCTATGGTTTTCTTGCGGCGATTTTCCAAGCCTTCCAATTTGTTTTTTCTATACAATGGAAATGATTCCTTCATTTCGCTCGGCTTGCTTTTGTTACGTAGTTGCAATAAAGGAACTGCCTCGCAGGGCTTGCTTGTCTTGTTTCCAGTTCATTCCATTTCTGTTGCATTATTCCACACCAATTTCTGTGTTCAGAAGGGACTAGTTACTTATTCTCAGCATTTCATTACTCGCCTCATGTTCCACGGCTGTGCCTACTGGGCTTTTTCTGTCTCATTATTTACTGGTTAATGTTAAGTTTTCAGCCTATCGCAGCATTTTTATACTTGCTCATACGTAAGGGAGGGGAGGGGAGTAAGGCAGATAACCTACAAGGGGAATTTCACGAAGTTCTAAAAACTCCCCCACCCCTTCAGAGAAGTCTTTAGTGTGTTAACTAAAAATTGTTGGGAAAACATTACCGTCATGGATTAGTTGGTTTATACGTCAGCTGAGTTATGCTGCGCATATGCACTAACTTCCATATGTCTAGATTTATGTTGACCCTGTGCATCAGTCCCCGAAATCCGCGCGTAGGCGAAATAATAAGTTAGAGTGGCATCCTTGGGGGTGAACATCGTAAACTGTAAACCGTAAAAAATGTTCCTGTAGGAGTGGGGATGATCTCATGTCATAGCTTTCTATACCAACTTTTATTAGTTCCGTAAAATTCGCTCGCGGGCGAGTGATGGATCTACTTCGGTAAATTGAAAATGCCGGCATGGAGGCTTCGGGGCTTCGGAGCTTCAGCTTCATAATTGAATTGCATAAGAGAAACTTTATTATTTTGGTTGTGACGTCACATTCAGCACTGCTTGGATAGTCCGTTGCCATCGCCCGTGACGTCACGTCAGCACGTTCGCGTCTCGCCACGCCGTTCGGCGTTCGCAAGTTGGTTCGGTTCCTGCATTAGCTAAGCATGGCGTTAGTTTGGCCGTTCCTTCTCCCTCCCTCACTGCTTCCCTCCAATAGCTGTTTCTCCCTCAAGCTGTGCACTTGTCACCTTCTTCGCCCCAACTCCATCTTCTCCACTGGATTTTGTTACCATCGCTGTTGGTTCATCTTCGAGTGTTTTTGAATTTAGTTTCTTTCAGTTTGTTGAACGGTGGACGTCTGGTTAATACAGTTTTCGAGTTTGTTCTTTTGTCTCGCTGTCTAGTGATTGTAGTGATCAAGAGGGATTCGTGAAACTCAATTCGATTTGCTGTGTTCATAGGAGTTTGCTTTTTGTTCTTGTTTACCTCACACATTCGGCTTCACATTTTTCAGATTTGTCGGACCAACCCCACCACACACTACATTCACCTTTCACTACTGTAACGGTTAACGGTATTCACTGCTTGAGCAAAGTTACCATAAAATTTGAATCGAGACTTCAGACTCATTCATAACTGACACTTCTTTTCAGGTTCGAAAGAGAGCCCCCGTTACTGAGGGTTGTATGCGTTTCTTCACACCCGGTATTGACGGAAATGTGAATATACAATAGTGTGACGTACAGTAATCTCTGCTTTGTTTGATGCTCATCGTCCCTTGAATTTGCTGACACCGGTGCCAAATAGTGAACAAGCTGTTGACCCTTTTCCGCGTTCTTTACTTTTTGGCACGTCTCGCTGACATTCTTGGTATTCTGAAGTTAGTGAACGGTCAGTTACCTTAGAAAGTTTCTGGTTATCAAAAAGTGGGTCATTGTTTTTTTGTGAGCCACTAAGTACTTACCCGTATCTCTGCCTAAATAATTTCGTTTCAGTATTCTATCTAATTTATGTCTTTATTTCTCATTTCTGTGGTGTAGATAAAAAGTTTCGCGAACCAGAGCACCCGGAAGAGAGCTGGTATGCCTTTTTTCGGCCGCCCTGTCTGTTAGAATAGAGTTAGCGTTGGTTGTATGAGTAGTAGGAGGACATGCCGCTCGCCCCCTCCTCTCCTACACCCACTAGGATGTTACTTCTTGTCAGGGCCGTACCCAGATCGTCAGTCAACAAATTCACTGAAAAACCGGGCGTTTTATACTATACTTACACCTTTTTTTGGGCGGGACAAGGTCAACATAATGTATTAATGTATTAATGCCCTCTCTCCAAAAGGAAAGTTTTCACTTACTGATTTCTACACTACAGCATATCGCTTGACGCACCTAAAACACCATGCACAAGACAAGAAGCATTGTTACGTGGGTAGCAAAATTGATTTTGAGTTTCTGAACCTCTTGCACTGGTTTCCTGCAGTTCGTGACAGTGGTATAGGCTAGCACAATGGCGGACGTCGAGGTGCAAATGCAGATTTCTGAGCGGAAGGTCCGCAAAGTCAAGAAGACGACGACATCGAAACGCCGCGAAAGCTCTGACCAGGGCTCTAGCGAAGTTACCATCACCGAAATCGATAAGGAGAACCAGCAGGCCATCACCAGCAACGACCAGGGGTGGGTCTGACGTCCCTCCCACTCTTTCCTAGACCATCCTTATTGCCTTACCCCTAATGACATTTCCACGTAAAATTGCACATCCCCTTTTGAGCAGAATCATGATCTAAACGTTCAAACAACCGTTCGGAGAAGACTTGACCTTATGCGACTCAATGTCTTCGGCTGCGTCCCACCATGCTCGATTAAGAGAAAACCGTCGATTTCGCCCTTTTCTTTCCATGTAAAATTCCCGAGGAAATATACGGTTTTCCCTTAACCGAGTGTGGTGGGACATGGAACATAGCCTTAACCTGACCACAAACTTTTCTGAAACTTGTTTCTCGTCTCAGGACTTATCACCGTTTGAGCCGAGTCACCCTATAGTCTCATTCAGCTGCTGTTTCGCCTGTGATTACTTTAAGATAAATACCTCATTTGTGAAAGCAGTAACAGTGTCCCTCAGGTAAACGCAGGCGAAATAAATTTATTGAAGGAGTCTCTATCACTGACTTGGCTCAAATGTGAGCCTCTATACACATACATCCTCTCTTATGTCCAGTAGATATACCTTATCATTCCATTTGTAACCCTTTTCTTGTCAGAGTCTACCCCTGGTTCTAATTTTGAGGTAAGCATCGAGTCAGAACGTGTGCTTGCTGTGCTTCCGTAATATAAGCAATAGGTAAAAATTACAACACCACTTACCCTTAACCTAAAATTGTTTTTCACCTGCGTATGGTGAAAATAGAGTCAAAGGATTTTGACTTTAAATTTTAAAGAAGGGATGTCGCAGGATTGGGATGATTGTTGCCCCTATTGTATAGGCAGATACTTCAGAGGGAGAGGAAGAGGGGCAGGAGGATAAAACGTGTTAACGGAGCGGGTCACCCACTGTGAGAAAGCAGTGACTCAATTGTTAGTCACAGATGCACACTCGGCTAAAATCATCTCAAAATTACATCCACATCTGAACATTTCAACTTTGATCATTGGTTACCCGTGATGACGAACTTCCATTTTTAACTGCAAGTTATCCTTCGATGTTAAGATGGGTCAAGTGGATTACCTACAGCAACACGACATTTCGCGACAGGAACTGGAGTTTGCCAGACTAATCTAGCTAATTCATTAGTGAATGAGCCTGACCTTAATGGGTCCGGACTAAGAACACCATTACATCGCAGGATGTCAGAAATGGAGAAGGGACAGTTTGTATTTTCAGGTCATGATTTGTTTGCTCGCTGACCTCTATTACGGGATATAGGTCAGCGCATCACTCAGTCTTCTTTACATGGTCGCCCTTTCCGACGATCAGCCCTCGGACCCTCCGACCCGGTCACGCCCTCCCCCATCTTTTCCTTTTCATTTGACCTCCCGCCGTGCCGTCAGACGATAGTGCTTCCCCTTGATCTATGGCGGTGTTTCTCTTGCATGAGGAAACACAAAACATAAGATATCTGGGTAGCTACAGTATGTATAGAACTGCCTCATTATATGCGATTGTGTGGTCGCTAGAGTCTTCCGTACGGAGATCTGTAGGATCTGTTAAACGGTTCTCATTTTCTTTAGAGTTTAGAGGATGGGATATTTGGCAGTAGCGAGGTAGCTTCTTTAGCTGAAGTGTAGAATTTGGGGAGTTCCTGTCTGCTGGCGCTGTCACTTATTGTGGACGTAAAAGGTGAACTTGTTCCAGCTGAACTAGCATGGTGTTGGGGATGGGTGTACTATCTGTATTGACATTTGGACGTTCACGTCTCCACGGAGACATGTCATTGTCTCGGCCACGTATCAGTGACACCTCTTATGAGCCGATATAGTCGCATGGAGGATGATGTTGATGTTGATGGATTGACCATCACACACTATTTAAAATGAGTGACTATTGATTGATTGATGAGTTTATTATGTTGTGTGTGATCTGGTATGCCGTCTGGTTGCTCCTCATCAACGATAGCTTGTTCATCTGGCGCCCCTCAGTAATTCCTCTAGAATTACTTTCATTTGCTACTCGTAATTCAGGGTGGTCGAATTTGACTGGTATTTTCATATCTTTTGTTTGCTATGTCTCTCCTCTGTTACAATCCGTATAAACGTCCGTCAGTGTTTTCTAATGATGGTGATACCTTTGTTGTGTCACAAGGTACCATTTTTATCCTAAAACTGAAATGAATCGTCAGCTGTTCTGTTAGTTGTTGATTTGGCGCCAAATAATTTTATGGGCCATTTGACGAAATACCATTATCTTGTCAGTCCTATCTCGTAAGGTCAGTTTCCCGTTTCAGTTCAAATTATTGGCGTTGATTATGATTACCTGAATATTCTCTTACTGTAATGTCTTCTGTATTTTCATTTTCTGATTTAATGTAGCAATCTGGCATCTAACGTCCTCTTTTCTGATTTTAGTTAATCTTCAGTGGGGAATACACGAAGGCGATGTCGAAGGACTGGCACAGTGGTCACTTCTCCTGCTGGCAGTGCGATGAGCCGCTGACTGGTCAGCGCTACGTCCTGCGTGACGACCATCCCTACTGCATCAAGTGCTACGAGAGCGTCTTCGCCAACGTCTGCGAGGAATGCAATAAGATCATCGGAATTGACTCCAAGGTATGAGCTCTGTCCAGCTAAAAAAAAAGGCTGGACCTACCGTTTATCTATCCTTATCTGACCTTCCGCCGGGATTCGAACCCGGACCCCTCAGGACACAAAGCGGACCCCTTGACCACTCGGCCACTGAGAGGCACTATGCAGTTTGAATTCGTAAACTCTGTGGATGGTGCCTACATATACGTGTAGTATCACTCCTAATTTAGCTCCATCTGTTTACGTACCAGATTTCCCTGAACTCAATCAGACAACTAGGTGCTGGATCGAAATTTTTTACGTTCAATTCTGATGTTGTTCTGGAATCACGGTATTTCTCCACTACATTTTTTCAAGTAAGTTTTAAAGTAAGTTAATCTTCTATCGTGTTTCCAGGATCTGTCTTACAAAGACAAGCATTGGCATGAGGCCTGTTTCCTGTGCAACAAGTGCCGTGTCAGCCTGGTGGACAAGCAGTTTGGGTCGAAAGCTGACAAGATCTACTGCGGTAACTGCTACGATGCGCAGTTCGCGTCCCGCTGCGACGGTTGCGGAGAGATTTTCCGTGCCGGTAAGTTTCATATAGACTGTAGACTTGTATTAACTAATTTACACGGCTGAAAACAGTCATTGGTGAAATAGGGCTGCTCCTGCCTAGCGATCTCATTTCACAACTGGGCAATTACGGTGTTACCTGATACGGATAGTAAGTAAATGTCTAAGCTCCTCGTCTGTTGTGCTCTCGGGCCAGGTTTCAGTTGCATTTATTTATTCAGACATGTAAACAGCAAAGCCTTAGCTGAAAAAACAAAACACCAACAGCGTCTGTTCAAAATAGTTAGCGTCCATCTTTCAGTGCCGATTTCTGTTGTTGATTAAAGCGATATTATACGTAGACAAATATATCCAACGTGTTCCTTGGAATACACTTATTTTTACTCCAAAACTACTTCAGGTGCAAAAGTAATGTTGAAGCAGTACCATACAGTACAGAACTGTATTTTGCAACTTCCGACGACTAGAATGTAGAAAAATAGGTAGGTAGGTACCTACCCACTGTAGGAGGATATTTTATGAAACAAATATTATGGGGAAAAAACTATTTTCCGTGTTTTCGGGGAGTAAGCTCAGACAGCGAAATACTGGCGGGTGCCTTGTTTGAAGGTTTGAAGGTCATGTTTTCGTTGATTTATCGCAGGCATGCCGTGGTGCGTGGTGCCGCCTATTACGGCTGACAACCCGCACCTAAATTTGTCCGGGGAAACTGACAATGAGCCAAGCCCTGTGCCTAACCTACCTGATTGTAATTATTATCCTCAGGCAGTTAACACAAGGCTTGCCTGGTAATCGAGTAAATTTGTAAATGGCTCTAATTAATCCTTCTATTCATAAGTGGGTGGATCTGAATGGCCACTGGGTTTTAATGTTACTTTTGTCCCAGTTTCTTAGGCGTTACTGCCTTTAGGTTGGAAATGTGACCGGTCTCTGTTTGTTGTAACTTCGGATCCCAGTTAGATCTTCTGCATGGGGGTCCTATCCCGATCTTTAAACACAAGTGGAGCAGTTAAGTTAATACCAAAATAACGTTGTATTTTACTTGTTCTGTGTGCTATTTTTGTGTCAAGTAAGGTGATAAGAGAACGGGAATAGCACTCCTGAAGGCTCTTGCGTAGATTTCACCCTGCATATGGTCCTGTGCTGCGGGGCTTTTCGTTAATCGGCACCTTGGAGGCTGCCCCAAGACTTAGTGGCGCATCCTGCCAAGTCCATTCTTGAGTGTCAAGGACATGACTGGATTGTGCAGATACGAAGAGAGACGGCAGACGGCTTATTGCTCATACTTTTTCACTCCGTCGCTGAGTCAGCAAAAGGGCGGGGCAGGATTGTCATCTTGTTAATGAAATGGAAACGTAACGGGCAGTGCCCTGTACAAACTCATCAGCTTCCCTGCTATGTGGCCTTTTTAGACATGGATGCTCAGTTCTGTCCCTCAATCCATCAGCTTTTCAGACGAGACAGTATCCCAACAGGTATCCCAACACCCCGTTCCTTTCATTCCAGACATTTCGTTTGCAGACAGTTTCAAGGTGACTTTCGTTCCTACGCTGTCGGAGTGCTACGTATCGTACTGTATACCTGTATGTGATATGGCTGGCGTCTGACTGACGTCTAAAATATTTCATTGACAATTTGCGTTTCAGTTAATAACAAAGAATACACGTGGCTATATGGAAATCTACAAACTGAATTAGTGCGGCCCCTTCATTTGTTTGGAATAGAAGCTCAGAGCGTGACTGTTTACCAGATGTATTTCGGTCCATTTTTTGACCGAAGGAGAATCAGTGAGTTTCGCCGTCAGCAGGTTGAGCACCCCTGTCGTGAAGGTCGTGGCAATCTATCATTTTGTTACACTGCGTCCTTTTCAAGGTTGTCTTGTCGACGAGAGGGTTCATGGAGTCCAAGGACACTCGTAAAGCTCCCATCCATTTGATGAAATCACATTCAGATCGGTTAAAGAAGGAACTCATTTCGAAACTTCTTGTTTTTTATATCAGTTCGAATACCCTTTGGGAGTGTAAAGAGCTGAAAAAATAATTGCGATGTGAGAGTTACTTGGGGATCGGTTACCTGACGCTGACGTTTCTGACGCTTAAGACACAGAAATAGAAGGGCAGGCAGTTACGTATCCCAAAATTTGCATATTGGAAAGAAAGAAAAACTTTTTTTTTTCCTTCAAGAGAAGTGAAAATGACATGTCACTTACCTCTGATGTCGCTTAATGACAAGCGCTGTAAAGGCCATCGCAAAAGAGCCTTCCATTATCCATTACACGTCCAAGGTCTGGGATCAGTCGTGGGGTAACCAGAATTCACGGATACCTGTAGGTGTCGCGCTTAGGCCCCTCATGGTTACCTGAAAATTAAGGTATATAAACTCGAGAGGTTTTCTTTGGTTTGAAAGATTGTCTCACGATGACGACAGGTCTGGTTGACCAATGAGAGTACTTGAGCGCTTTGAGGCCAAGGGTTGTGATTAGTCATCATGATTTGGCTCCTACAGAAGACGCGAATGCCAATCCAACGGTTCCGTCTATAGAATTTACTGTTCTTGCCTGTGAGTAGGCTCACCTGGTATGTAGGTACTTGTGGGGAAGGTCTATTGATTTGCCCCCACATGTATTGTGTTCAGACGACCTGGCTAGGTATGAAATCAGGCGCCATGTAGGTAGTAACTCAAGTAATTGGGTCGAGAACTCAAGTTGAGGTTTCGGCGCATGGTTTTCTTAACATTTCCATTTTGCATCGCCTTATTCGAAAATAGCTCGTTTTTTCCGTTAGGAAAATAAATTTGTGGTCATGGTTCAACCCGTATGCCAATTTCAGAAAAAATCAGACGTCACAGTCGGAACACGAACCTTCGGCAAAAACAGTTGATTCATTCATTGGCGTTGACGCGTGTCAGCCTTGTATGATGATGTTTCTGGAAGTCCTATATAGAAATGCTGCACTAGTGCATTCGTTATTTGCCAATTTGGACGATACCTACTGCTTAAGGGGACATTTTTCGCTCTGGCTGAGTGGGAAATCTAAAATGGCTACAACTCATCAGTCTGCACTTTTGTCGGGAAAATAAAATTGTCCTGTACTAGTCAGCCATTGTAGCAAGAGCAATATAATTATGTTTTCTGGTTCGAGGTCTTCAAATCACTCAAGGAGAACTCAGTAGTGGCAAAGGTCACCGAGCAGGTTTTCAACTCGGTTTTCAATTTTCACTTTGGTAGTCTGAGGGTGCGTCCCACCATGCCCAGTTAACATTAAACTGGAGATTTTGCCCTATGTTTACCATGTTAAATTTAACTTTTGAGTTAAATTTAACATGGTAAATCTCCAGTTTAATTTTAACTGGGCATGGTGGGACGCACCCTGAGAAATGGTAAAAGAGTACAGCGGCAGTGACTTTCCAACCTCCGAGATATAGCCATTTTAATTTTTTTAAAACCAGCAACAGTACATTGCGGTCTTATGTTCGTATGTCCACAACTGTGCTAAAATGTCTTTGTCTCATTGAAAGCGAGGAAAGTGACCTTCTGTAATGTGAGGAATTTTCTCCTTATTGAAAGCTGGTGATATTAGCTTCTGTGGTTGGCTTCGGCTGACCCTTAGGCATGGGACTCCTTGAGGCATTTAGTCGCACAATACCTCAATGCCTCTTCCAGCTTCCAGGTATGGTGGCAGACTTGTTGGAGCCTCCTTGACTCACATACCTTGTTAGGCCGGTACACAGTGATAACCGCTCAGTTGCTATCTCGTCGCATCTGTTGTCTCCACGAGTGCTCCCTTCAAATAAGCGAGGAAAGTTCGATACGTGAATCAGCCGCTAAATTCCTTCAGTACGACTTTGAATACATGGCCTACTAGGAGCTGACAGTCATTGCGAAAACGCGACAAAGAATAGCGATTCCGCCCCTGCTCACCACTTAATAAAGCTTGGTAACTACGCCACTGCATGCTCGTAGCGTGGCACCGGGTGGGTGGTGCGGTTATGCGAAAACATGCATCTAGTTAGGCCTGTTCTGTTTAGATGTGCTTGCGTCACTCCTGCCTAGGCACCACGTCGCTTATGGCTTTTCAACCTGTCATTTCGCACTCTAGACTACTACCAACCGCAGTGAACACTCATTATGGGAAGTGGGCTAGGTATCACTAACGTAACTCGATACCCATAGAACCTGATTCCGTAATGATGGCGCCCTAAGAATAGAGTATGCACAGCCGAACATGGCGAAAAAAAAATAAAAAATAAAAAACTGGAGGGGCGTCCCACCATGCCCAGTTAAAATTAAACTGGAGATTTTGTCCTATGTTTACCATGTTAAATTTAACTTTTAAGTTAAATTTAACATGGTAAATCTCCAGTTTAATTTTAACTGGGCATGGTGGGACGCACCCTTAGTCGGCTCGAAGACGAAGTTTTGCGCAGTTGCATTTATCACGTAGTCGCTAACATGATTGTATGAATCAATGTACCTCTATATTAGCGGCAGTTCACTTCGTACGTTGTTCCCTTTTCTATTCGGTTCTTCCAATTCATGCCTGTTCATTTAGCGTTGTTCTCGTGACTCTGATTAAACTGATAATCATACCTGACGCTTTAGGAAATAGCTGAGATGACTGGATTCGTTAACTAACTGGAAGTGGGAACACCCTTGTTGTACACTCCCTTTTGGTTGTTAGAACCAATTTGAAAACTTGCAACAGCCTTTCCCGATGCCTTGAGCTGTTTTCCGCCCATCACTTTGTCTGGGCAGAGCACGCCCCGCTCACTCCTCGTCCCGGCAAGTTGATTGCGATGGGCTTCAGTCTGCCTTGAATGCCTTCAGTGTCTTCGCCTTCAGTGTGTGGTGCGGTGCGCGAGACTGCCTGTGTATTTCATGTTTGTGTCAATGAGCTATCTAACTAACCTTACACAAATTTTCTCACCTCTTTTCTCTGACAGATTGCTATTTAACCTCTCCCTGGGCAAATTTTTGATAGATTTTGGAGTTGTAAAAAAATGTTTTTTATCATTGTATCAGGCCATAAGGTTTGCCTCAACCTGACCATGTATAGGTAGGCACTTCCGTTTATTCACATTTAACTTGACTTATCTTCGAGAAAGTCTTGTTCTTCATTGTTCTTCAAACTCGTTCTATCGCTGTTTGTACTCCTTTTTGGCCCTATAATTTTATATTCTTACTTTTGGGGGTTTCACTTTTACATCAAATGAATCTGAAATCGAGTCATTTCTTTTACCTTTCTCATTCTCTATTCTTCACTTTTTCTGTTTTGTGCCTCAGTGAACTGAATTGTTCTGTGAATTATCCTCAAAATGACGGACATGCTCTCTAATAAAATTGAGCGGACTCTCAAGATAACAACGACGAAAACCACTGGAGATGATGAGATTAAAAAGGCAAGGGAAAGGGGGGAAGACGTTGCTGTGCTCAGCACTGCCCTCCCTTTTGAACCAGCCTCCAAAAGCGAACTTTTTAATTGCGGTCTGGGTGGCAGGTGCATGCTTGGTGACCCTCGCCGTATTTATGCAGGTAAAGTTCAATTTTGTGGTGTTACTGTAGGTACCTAGATAATATTAGGTACACTGTCGTGTTGGCCCAGTTTTTGCCGTCGAGTTTTCACTGACTGAAACGTCGGTATGCTGTCACGCTCAACTCAGACTGGGTAAACAGAAAACATCAGATCTTTACTTGAAGGGTGACGCTGATGATGCTGCTTAGACCCGAAAGGGCTGTGGTGTACCATCAACACTCCGCGGAAATTTATCTTCTTGGCGACGTTATGGCTAGTAGTGTTAGGTATAATGTGAAGTTACCTTCAAATTTGTTATTGAGAAATCTCACCGCAGTGGAAAAATATGTTGTTTGTTTTCTTTTGGACTGATAGTTCGATTTTTCCATGGTATTGATCTGGCCTTAATACCACTATCGCCATTTTCCTTGCTGGGGTGACCTTGCGGCCTGCGAGCTGTCAACAGTCAGACGTGCTTCCGCTTTTATCGGCTACGTTATTCGTTATGCCCGTAGCTGTTAACTCCTTCATCGCGCATGCGTGCTGCTTACTGATTCATACTCCTTGAAAGGAGGTGAGTCAGAGGTGGTTTTTTTTTAAAGAGAAATTTGGTGGGAGTTATTCACTCTTTTTAACCCGAAATTTTCAACACAGTATACTTATATGTTTTTTTATTTTAAAAAGACAAACTGTCCGACCTTCTTAGTAAGTTCACTGCATAGCTGGGCACTTCGTTGGCATCTTTTTCCAGAAGTTTTGATTGAAAGTAATGGCCTTGAATCAGCTAAGGGATGGAAATGTTTCACAGCGGCCTAGATAAAACCTGAAAGTGTGAATGAGTGAACCGCATCGCTTCATATCTCACCCTTCACCCCATGACAGAATGCCATTCATCAGAACGATGAGCTTTTTCTTTTTCATTGTTTTTCGCTGATCTCCTGTCGAGCAAGATAAGGTTTTTGATGGGGCCTTCGGTCCTGTGAACGGCTCTTTGCTACTGTCATGTTCCATTTATACATTGCTACAACTGTTTCTCATCCGTTGGGTGTTCATTTTTATATATGTACCTTTCGCGTCATCATTCTTCCTCAGGGTTTTACTTTGCTGATATATAGCTTGAGATAGATGGAATAAAAATTTGTAGTAGCTGCGCCTAACTGGATTTTAAGGAAGGTGTATATTCGCAGAATTTTTAGAACGAGTTGGACGGTGCCCACTATTTTGTAGTCTGGAGCAAGATCTCAATAGTGAGTCATTGGTTCGATTAAAATGGTCATAGGTTGCTAGGGAGAACCGCACATCACAAGAAGTAGTCGACGAGGTCAGGATGGGTGTCGGCGGTGCGCATCCAAATTTAGCCGATTACTGTCATTACAAAGAAGGCGGGTCTCATCATTGTTTGGCTAACCATTCGGCCTCCTTCTTCAGATCTTCAGTCGCATCCAGCTCTTTATTCGTTTAGTCTATAGACTTCCGCCCAAATCCCGTCATACTGCGTAGGTGATGGTGTCAGTTAGGCGGATGTTATCATTATGTGTGTGTTATACATGCAACCATTTTTATGGTGGTGTAAAGCCCATCTCCCTTTGGCATTGAATGACTGATATTTCCCGAAGCTTCGAGTTCTAAAAGCATGCGTGTTTGTTTAGATTATCCTCCTGAAGTGACGTCAGAATAGGTTATTAACCTTTTCTTTGCATATGGCAAATGGCACATGGCCCCTAGTTCTTGAGGCAGTCGTCTGCCACGGCAAAGTGTTTGCTGGCGAGGTCAAGGCGGGTGTGCGGATTATGGAATGGCTAAATCTAGCCGATGACTCATCCTTCTTCCCATCATGGCTAGCTAATATGTATGGCTTCCCTCCTTTGCTTCTGGACGAATTGGGTGGAGGATGTAGAATAGATACCAAAAGGAAAACTATACAAAGTTGGAAATTCTCTGTTAAAATTTTTGCCTGTTTGACAAGATGCAAAGAATAAACGAAGTAAAATAGGGAGATTTTGTCTCAAAAAAGCTTCTACATTTCTGTTGGTTTTTATTAAATATTTGTTTTAATTTTTCTTGACTTCCCCGTCGATTCTGGATTTGTTTATGATTAGCATATTTTATTCTTTTGAGCCCTTTCCTGTTATGGGAGGACCCTTTTTGCAAAAGTAGAAACCCCTGCTGTTGTGCTGTTGATTGTTGACCTGATCTCCGTTCGGTAACTAGTCTGATAGAAGTTATTTATCCCATTTTGATAAAAATGTGTGTGAACTGGCTTATTGTGGTTTACTCCGGTTTTAGAGTAAATCTGCAAAAAATACATTCTGTCACCCGTGATCTTGAACTCTGGTCTGTACGATTCCGACCCCCTCATCGACCACAGTTGACTTTGATCCACTGTTTAAGCTAGCAAAACATGCGAAATACATATACAGTCTTCCTGCATACATTCAACGAATGATCTGCTGTTCCACAATAACTAGGACTCTTAACTGAAACTATTCGCCGTATCTAAAAAGTACTTTAACTTTTTTATTTTTTATTGGGTACACATGGACTTAAGAGACCTTATCGCCATGTACTGTGTAATTTTAGAACACTGAACATAAACAGCTTTTTCAGCAGGCCTGTTATCAGCTATTGTCGCTTATTTTTGGTTGTAGATATCGAGTTAGGTAATTGACATGTGGCTGTTAATCAGAGAGTCGTGACATCGGTCACATCGGTGCTTGACTCTGGTTGGACTTTAGCCCCTCTCAGTTCTACTTCATCAACCTCAGTTGCTTCTCATCTTCGATCGCCTTCTGATCAGTAAAAAGTTTATCATTTTCGTCTCTCTTCCAAGACCGTTGACGTTGACGAAGGATCCATCTACCGTTGTGAAGGCTGTACTTTGCTGTTTTACTGCCCGATCTTGCCTGAAGCTCTGCTTTTCCAAAAGTTTGAATGGGGAACATTGTACTGATTGCCAAGCTGATGAACGAGGAGCATCTGCGGCGGCAGGCGAAAGGACTGAAGGTTAGCTGCAGATTCTGATTCTATTTGGGAAATCGAAAGGTGATGGGAGGGTTGAGTTTTTAATGTTTATTGGGGTTACCTGATGATATCATTAGACGGAAGTTCTTATAATTCAATTTATTTATGCTCCAAACGTTTCGGGTATTTGTTTCTTTGGAATGTTTTAAGTTGCTTTTACAGCTTTGTGGTGCAAAGTACTTTCTTGTGCAGTGAAGTTGCTCATATATCATTCCATTCCAAGTTAACAGCACAAAAAATTCCTATACCTACTTGTATCTACAATAGTTAGCAATGAAAAATAGTTTAAATTATAAAAAAATAATAATAAAGACAATTAAAATAATTAAATGTAAAAGAAAAAATACACAGAAAAACTAAACAAAAACCGCTGCGGTGGCTGGAACTTCCTCCCGCTCTGACTTTGTTCGTAATGAGTGAAAGTCACCTTAGGCTTTTTGCCCTGGAAAAGAAAATTAAGTTGAACTTATGACAATAACTCGAACTATGTCAGCCGTCTTTCCCATTTTTGAAGAGTCATTTTCCGATTTCTAGTATGTTTTATGATAGAATGGTGATTGCGCAACTCGTCACGTTTCTCTTTTAACTATCATTTGTTTATCTCTTTATCGTCACGTGAATCCCGACTGTTGTCACGAGAGGAACTCTTCTGGCTGCAGCACTCAGCTACTCTAACATATTCTCCCATCCTCTTCCCTATATCGTCCGTCATCGCCATTGCCAACAAGACAAAAATGTCCTAAAACTATGTTAAGAGGTAGGATTAGGTGTCATCCAAGCTGGGACTGATGTGGGGGGGTCACATCACTGTGTTTGAGACAGTCAGTTCAATCAGCAAACTACAGGGTTTTGTTGACTGAATACAAGCCCTCCAACCGTCATCACCTGTGTTTATACCTGGCTACTGTCCATAGTGCTTCATTGATATTATTTAAATAGAGCGTGGATGTGGGTCGCAGGCTGGTCTTGTCTCCTTATTTGGCACGACCGCATGCGAGTCATCCATTAGGCTTGACCAAGGCAGGCAGGCCAGCACATGGACCCCCTGCCTGTTGATACCGAAGCCATCCAAGTATTTCCCATTTAAGGGCTTCGTAATGTCACCCACTCGTTTAGCTTAACGTCAATTTATTAAATATTTCCTTTAAAGATTTGGACGTTACAGGAGAATTTCCATTTAAAAAGATTCTCGCTTCCCTTGACTCCTGGTGCTATACGAGTGGGGAAAATTGGCAGTTGACGGGTACCTATATGGAAAAAGTATAGGTACTTTCTTGTCTTGTTTTTCTCATAATGGTTTATGTTGTTTCAGGAACTAAGAAGATGGAATACAAGACCAGGCAGTGGCACGAGAAGTGCTTCTGCTGCTGCGTCTGCAAAACGGCCATCGGGTCGAAAAGCTTCATCCCCCGCGAGCAAGAAATCTACTGCTCGACTTGTTACGAGGAGAAGTTCGCTACCCGATGTGTCAAGTGCAATAAGGTCGGTTTTAAATCCTCTATTCATCGTTTCCTATTAGTATGGTGAGTTTCTCAACCAAAAATGAGTCGGGAACAATGTGCGTAATTCTCCTGTTAGCATAAATCTCAAAAAAAAAAAAAAAAAAAAAAAAAAACCCCTTCACACACCTTTAATCAAACTCACTGCTCACTTCAAATGATTATTTTTCGGTTCTCGTTGTGTAGATAATAACGAGCGGAGGTGTGACGTACAAAAACGAGCCGTGGCACCGGGACTGTTTCACTTGTACCAACTGCAACACCTCGCTCGCTGGGCAGCGCTTCACCAGCCGTGAGGAGAAGCCTTACTGCGCCGACTGCTTCGGCGAGCTCTTCGCCAAGAGATGCACGTCTTGCTCTCGCCCCATAACAGGTCAGTGTCCGTACTTACGACAATGCAACCAAAGTCAGTTAATTCCAGAGGTTGCCCGATTTCGGAGACAGTTTGGTGATTAATTTTTAGAGGTGAACTGCTAACCTACATTACATTATGTTACTTCCAGTGTGACCACCTATTGGAAGTTTTGAAGTTATGCGTTAAAAAGAAATTAGCATTTCGCTACGCAGTTTCCACCCCTGGACTTCCCTCCTCTGGCTGGTGTGATAAGGTGTAACCTTCGCTTTACCTGTTTGTTTTTATATTGTTCAGGTATTGGCGGGACACGGTTCATCTCGTTTGAGGATCGACACTGGCACAACGACTGCTTTATTTGCGCCGCGTGCAAGACTTCGCTGGTGGGGCGCGGGTTTATTACCGATGAGGATGACATCATCTGCCCCGAATGCGCCAAGCAGAGGCTCATGTAAACCTCTCCTGCTCCCCTGCTGCCTTCCAATCACATTGCTAGAAGAGCAGGTAGGCCATTTTGGAAGTTTTTTAAATTGTTGAGTTGACTGCAGATCTAAACGCTAGTTCAGTGATTTATTATTTATTAAGTATACTGATTAACAATCGAGAAATAGGTGATGTTTTGAAAACTGAATTAGGACGAAGTTGAGGTTGAAAAACCTATTTTAATTTTGACTTGACGTTCAGTATACTTCCGATGTGGTTGGTAGCTCTTTCTAGCAAGACACGTTCCAACTGCCATAGCGACAGCTCATGCACGAGTACTTGAGGCAGGTACTTGCTGAGGGTGGCGAGAAATCTCACTGGTGAAAAAGAGCTGTTTCGCTGTTTCCTTACTTTCTCTCCTTCCTCTCAGCAGTGGAAAGCTGCTTTTTCCTGAAAGGTGAGACTCACTTTTCGAGTCCTAGCAGATTATGTCTGCTTTAATTAGCCTAGTGAGAAAAGTAGCTCTTTCTCCAGTCAGATATCTCATACAAGGGTCTGCCTTCATCCAGCTGTGCGCCTTATAACGTGACATCGTAATATTATGCCTCAAAATTAGGCATTCGAATAGGAATTCCTAATTGGTTGCTAACTTAACCATTAGTTTACGCAAATAATAAATTGAAAATACAAATCAATTTGTTCGTATTTTTAAAACCGGGAAACTATTTTGGAATTACTGCTAAATGTTAAAAAAAAAAAAAAAAAAAACTCAACGCCAGAAACTATAGGTAGTTGATTCACAAATGTTGATATTTTTCCGTTGAGAGAAGTTTTTACCTTGAAAAAGGAAAAATTCCTTCAGTTGTTAAATCTGTTCACAATGGACTAGTTTTTGTCGTTCCGGTTATTTTTACTATATTTCATAAAAGAAAAATCAATAGTTTCCGAAATTTTGTACGAAGAGAAAAGATAAACAAATTGTTTTGTATGTTGACTCTTAGGCTAGGTACTATTAGGTCGCATGGTTGTCTTTAAAAATGACATATCGGATCTATTTAACAACAACGCCTGGGTGGAATGAGAGTATTGTAAACTATATATTTAGAATATCCTGAAGCTTACGGTAGGTATTGAGATGTATTTAACTATTTAGTGTGGGTGATGAATGGGAAACCAGTACTAGAGCACTTTATCTAGACTTATTTATTAATATGTTAATAACTCTTCTGTTTTTTTTATTCCTATTTGCTTTGATTGTAAAATAGTCGAATCGACGTTTTGGTGCTGTCTTTTTTCTACTGTTACTGTTACTTAAAAGGCGACTGGGTATGGTAGTATAATATTGGATGAGTGAGTGTGAGGACTTGTCAAGCGATAAAAAATCTTGAGCTTTTTTTTTTTTTTTATTTTGTATATTATTTGCGGGCGTCGTTAACAGCGATGGTTTTTTAGTCAAAATAACGTTTGAATCGTGGCTACTGTAACTGTACGCCCCTTTTAATGAGTCTAGTAGGTAGGGTTTATGATATATTCAATATAAATAACAAATGCGTAGGTAGCGAAGTACTACTACGGACCTTATTAACTTAAATATTGTTGCTGCTTCTTGCGCAGACTATTCAAAAAATGCAAGCATGCATAGCTAGTTACTTGTCCAGGCGTGTGTACATGTGCAACCTACTAAATAAGCCTTAGTACAATCATTCATAGAGGCCTTCAATCTCAGAACTATAAAATTTTCTCAAATTTAGTGTTTCTTCCGATGTGAAATAATGATCAAATAGATTATCATAGTTACTATTAATAAGAGATTTAATGAACAATTTGTTGCTTTCATCCATGATTATTTTATTAGCAGATATACAATTTTATAAATATAACAATTTCAGTTTCATGTGCAGTCTACTTTCTACCAACGTTTGTTCCCGCATTGAACACATTGGATTGGGTTCAATGGTATATCTAATATTTTCTAATCAATTTAGAACTGCTTAGGAGTGGCGAAAATAAACTTCGGAAACTACTTTTTTTGTTATTTATGATTGATTTCAGGCTCTCCAACTGTCCACTATATTTTTTTTACGTACCTTTTTCTTAGGATTTTTCACATTAAAAAAATGACAATTGTTAAATCCTAAATTTTTTAACCTAAAATGAAATGGAATATTTCAGACCAAATAATGCTTCCAAGAGATGTCACTAAAACAATTCTAGTTGAATTTTCTTTTTCCCTTCAAGCGTACAATTCCAAAATTTATACATGAGGAGTATACCCATCTACATATTCTCCCTCAACCCCAGTTCCTTCGGCAGAGGCCATTGAGTCCGACTTTGTCGGTTCCAGCACACTCCACTGATCTTTCTGGAACTTTGATAATCTCCCCTGTTTTGACCGTTTTGTTGGTACAGTCAGACTCGTAGGTCAGATTTTCCTTCTGGCCCTTGGTTGACCCGTCGCCGCAGTTAGTGCCGACCTTTTCAGTGACCGTTGCTGTGCTTGTTGTCTCAATACGAGAGATGTAGTGGAGATTAGAAGGGCTGCCCTTGCGAGTCGAGTAGACGACCCTTTTGGCCGGAGAGGCGGCGGTGAGCAGTTGCCACGGGATCAGTAGGGCGCAGACAAAGAGGGCTGTCTGCATTTTGATGTTTACTTTCTGAAGAAAAGAACGTTTGTTCTGAGTTTTCTTATGCAATTTTAATTTAATTTTTTATTAACAACGGATGGTTGATGGTTGTCCGTTACCTATTTACTTGGTGCTTGGGCATTTTTCACGTCAATGTTGATGGTAGATATTATGTACTGTGGAAGTACTTTTAAGGAAAATGGGGATGGTTGTGATTACGTATCTCAAGTTACCTACCATGTAGGTTCACTTATTTCGTCTTGACAGTAGGTATGCTTTCTAAAAGGTCCAATAAGGCTGTAAGTATGTGTAATTATTTCAACTTACCTGAATGTTGGTATCATAGTTGGATTCCAGTGTGTGACTAAACGAAGTTTGTGGGTGAGTCGATAAGATAAGATCGACCTTGGCGATTCGTCTTCCTCTTGCACTGCCAAAAGTCAAACCCGCGTTTTCTCTTCGCGTTCATTCTACAATTATTATCTTTAGCTTTTTTACGACAGCATTCATTGTTTACTCAGCAGCCAATTTTTAACGAGATCGTTAAAAACTATCTCGCTCATCTCTGGCACAAGCGCCAGATGGCATTTACCGGCTGGACACACCTGGGAAAGACGGAACGGCAAAGCGTTGTCGAATACCTTTCTACTTCCTTCTCTATTTTAGATTAGATTAGCTACATTGCCATAGTTCTCTTCCGTCGTCTCTTTACCTATTTGGATCTCTTGGCCTCTCTTACCTACGCGTTTGGCATTCGGGATGAAATGATGGATAGGATTCCATCACTGGAAGATAGATAGGATAAAATAATGGTAATGCTTCCTTTAGGTGTAATTTATTGTCTAATGGAATCTAAAATAAAAAGCACCGTGTTAACTGAATGTTAGGCCCAACCAAATTATTCCAACTTAAATGAGAGCTTCCTTTAGGGAAAAAAGTTACTAACATGGAACGATATCCTAATTACAATTATTAGTGAATAACCTAACTAAATATAGGTAAGTGGTAGGTAGGAAGGTACACACCTACTTTGCTCTTATTACTTCTACACGCGTTTCTTCATTTTTTTTTGGTCACACTTTAGGTTCAATTGATTGTTGTAGGCCTTTTTTCGAACCACATGTGGATTTTTGGAATTTTTTCTTCTTTTTATGTTTGTTTTTTAAAATTCGTTTTCGAGTTGCTTCATTCGTCAGGTTCGTTCATACGCAGGCGCGCGAAGTCTTCAAAGACGATGTTGTCGTCATCATCAGCGTAGCATGAGTTGTCATACTTGGACCTGTCCACGCTCTTGTTCTTCTTCAGGGCCTTGGTCTTCTCTTGCTCCTGAGATCCTGGGGGGTGAGATTCAAAGTATTAGCAATCTGGGGGCTTCGACACTAAAAAAGTCATGAAGGCTAAATCTTCAGACGCTTCTCATCTCATCGCAGTTATGTACGCGAATCTGAGTAAGTTTGAACATATTACCGGGGGCAGGGTGCATGAGCTTGAACATATTACCGGGGGCAGGGTGCATGAGCTTGAACATATTACCGGGGGCAGGGTGCATGAGCTTGAACATATTACCGGGGGCAGGGTGCATGAGCTTGAACATATTACCGGGGGCAGGGTGCATGAGCTTGAACATATTACCGGGGGCAGGGTGCATGAGCTTGAAGGGTACATCGGTAACCAGCTCTCCTCCAAGAGTACCGCAGTTGAGCTTGCAACGCAGGGAGTAGGAGATGATGATACCCATGGACTCGGCGCTCTTTCCGTCAGTGGCCATGGTCGAAGAAGCCAGGTTCACGTCATCCTCCTAAATATCAAAGATAAACAAAATTTAACGTCTGAAGAAGTGCATCGAGCTGTATAGCTAATCCGGCCGGCAAGAGTATTAAAACTGATTATGCTAAAACTTGTTTGGAAGGAACAGAATTGTATAAACATGAATCCTCAGGCGAAGGCGGGAGGTGGTAGTGGGTCGGTAACTTCTGGACTTAGTAAGAAATTCGCTTTGAAAAGAAGGGGAAATTTTTACAACAACCTTTCCGGGTAAGTGTCCAGTTTCCCGAAATTCGCACTCGCCGTTATTTTGGTATTTGGCTTACGATTGCGTTGTTTGAAAGTTCTGTGAGCTTCGTACCTTGAGGTAGCCATCGAGAGCAATGCCATAGCGGTCTTTGTTGCTGGAGGCCAGAGGCACGAGGTAGAACTGCTTGGTGAATGAGGCACCAGGAGTGATAGGGCAGCCCTCTCGGGTCTCCAGGCTGGCCACGTGCTTCGAGAATTGGGCATTGACCATCGTCACCTCGCAGTGCTGGATCACGAAGCACTGACAACCAATAACAAAATATCATTTTGACGCATGGGAATGGGATGGAAAATAGCAGAGGTATCTGGGATGATTTTTTACTTCTGCTTTTGCATTGCACCAAGTCACCAACCTTGATATTCTTAACAGTCTTCCTGCTGTTGTTAGTAATGACGACGTTGGCCGCAATCTTCTCCCCATGGTAGTAGATTTCGCGGTCAAGAGTGACTTCAAGGTTGATCTTTCCGTTACCGAAGGTGAAGCCCTTGCTGACAAGGGAGCTCGGCAGACGACGGCCACGGCTAGCGGGCGCGTACTGCAGCTGCAAATACCAAACTATTTGTATGAAAAGTTTTGATAAATAACTTTAGTCGGAACTATTGATACTCCATTACCATGCAAGAAGTATGGGTACATAGAGATAATGTTAATATAACTACCTTCTTGATGGCCAAAGAGACGCTGGATCGCTTGTGACCGCGGTCGTCATCATGGTCAGCAACAAAGCACTTGACGATGTATTCCACACCCAGAGGTTTGCCATTGTCCTCCTCGCCGGGTTGCAGAACCACAGAGCTGGGGGAAGATGGCTGGAGAAGAACAATTACTGTTAGTACTAGCTATTCACAAATAATTAAGATGTCTTTTCAGAAAATTGCTGGGTATTTTTCTGTTCTATATAAACATATCTACCTATATAACAGAACTTTTTAAGATGGGAAATTACAGCAAAATTACGGGAAAAACAATGAGTCTGCTGCCTTACATTCAAGGTAGACTATTCGTGTACCTAGTGTTAAAATCATCTACAGGAGGAGGATGCCAATTTTTGACTTACCGGGAACTCATAGGTGAAGGGGAAGGCATTGCCACCAAACTTCTTGATGAGACGTTCCTGGATGGGCGTGAGTTCGTTTTTCTTTTCTTGGGAGGGGGCAATCAGCTCCTTGGCGAGAACCATCTCCTTGCTGAATTTGACGCCCATGACCTCATCCTCCTCACGACCGTATCGGTACACGGTCGTGAGCTGCAAATGAAACACATATGTTAGGTTACCCAATGGAGCAGAAATGTGTCTCACCCTGGCTCTGAAAAGCAGTAACAGGCTGTGGACAAGTGCAGGGGAGAGCAAGTTAACATTCTGGGAACCGCACCTCCCTACAGCGCAGGGGCATAGTTTTTTGGCTGAACTCGTTTCTCGTTTCTCGTTTCTCCGAGACTCGTAAACGCGAGGAGTTTTCTCCTTCTTACCTGGCCATAGATCTTCCTCCCCTTGAGGTAGTCATTGTCGACGACAACGACTCCATCGATGGGATCTACATTATCAAGGTGGTCGATGAAATCCCGCTTCCCGAGGTAGACGGTGACCTTACCTGCAAATTTACATCCATTTCTAATAAGAACATTTACATAGGTATTCAGACAACTCTTGTTCATAAGAGTATAAGACCCCTTCCAAAGAAATAGTACCTACCTATAAGGCGTATAATACGTAATGCACAAATTTGCTACTAATTTAACATGATTCTAAACTGAAAACTGTTTCAGACACTTGAAAGCTGTTTCTTTCGGTATTAAAACGAAAACATTTTAATTTTTGGTTTCATATGAGTAATGACAGTAAAAGAGTTTTTTTTAGCTATTGCGTGGTTATTTTAAGAACTTACCATTCGGGGTGGACTTTTTGAAGACCTTAACAGCGACAACGCATACGTATGAGATAAACGGTAACATTGACCTAGTTGGGGTTGGTTTTTGTTTTTTGCTTTTGCAAGCTGACTAACTTATGGAATGAAGCAAAGGAATGCAATGGTTGACTTTTTTCTTGAATGTGTATTTATATGACTACCTACGGCTTCCCACCTATTGATTTTCACAGACAAATGAGATTACCCGTTAATTGTGAGGGGTGGTAGAGATCGGAGTCACATCCATTTTATAAAAAGCCCAAGTTTTTTTTTTGCGCATAGGTTGTAGCGGTATACTTTCCTACCCACATAGGTGAGTCAGGGGGAAAAAATATTACTGAAGGCCACAAACTACGGATGTGCTTACTAGCTTCAGTAATACTAGAAATTTGTGTGAATCAGAACAGATCAGTTTACCAACCTAGGTACAATCACTCTCAACCGTTGTTGAGATTGGTCACAAACATATGGTGCCTGCCGTATAAAACACTTATGTACCCCCAAGTGCACAGTACCCAAAATTTATATCTATATGTTTCAATACCTCTCTTTTTTTCTGTCTTGATAAAGAGCACGCCTGTTGCTTCATCTGGCATAGTAAGGGATCAGTTGGGATGACTTTCCAAGTTTTACTAGGCCCAACTTATTGTGGGTAGAGGACGAGAGGTGTGTCTTGTTGTGTTCAAAGCTAATCGCATTATCACATTTAGGTAAGGAGCATCTCACGTTGACCAAGGTTACGTCGTAAGCCCTTTTCAGATCCCTATGGCCTCACGTGGAAAATTTGGGAAAATTAAGGCGGACATTTCATGTGATATCATTGGTGTCAATTTGTCGCATACAGATAGAAGAAATCCATCAAAGGAAAGGCTCTTGCAGAGTATAACCAGTATGCGCACTGCTATAGATAAAGGTAAGGTAATTTTCACTGGCGACCGAGGGGTTAACCACTCATTGGGAATCTCGTTGGGAATCATTGGAAATCTTTACGAAATCTCAGGGAATCTTGGATTTTTTTTTGGAGTGGTTACCCCTTCGAGGTTCATCTTTCTATGAATATTGTTGGGAATCTTTGGAAATCATAATGGAATCTCTGGTGTGGATACCCCCTCACTGGCAACGTAGAAAGTTCGATGTAGAGCAACGGCAGTGACAGACCAAAGACTAAAATAGTCGACGGTTTATTTTTAGATGAAACACTTTTTACAGGTGCAAGTCGTTCTAGAATGAACTGCCGTAAATGGTTAAATCAGTGCAAACTCCACTTGATCGGATTCAGACCTCCTGGAAAAGGTCTACGTGTTTGGACTGCAGACGTTACAACGGCGTCACTTGGTAGTCTGACGCACAATGCGATGTGTGTGCTACAGTGGCGGCCCGCTCAGTGCGTTAAGAGAGGAGAATTTATATTAGGTATACCGCACTCGAGCAAAATTGACAGCACTGTATACCTACTCACTTTAGTTATTGATGGCGAGAGCTTGTACGGTTGCATGAGAGCCGGGAGCCGGGTAGCCTGTCAATTCGATCCCAATCACTATTAAAGTTGTCACTCCGGCATGTGTCTATTTTCCTTCCATAAGATATTTTTGGTGTATAGGAACCCTGAGATATCATACCAAAGTGTCGGTCCCCACCGTGTAGGCTCCTTTTTGTTGGGGAGCTGGGGTGACCCAGTGTAATTTTTTAGATTGAAACTAAAATTAGAGGCTGTATATGGACCTATAAGTATCTCCCTCATCCGCCGCCTCTGGATGCTGGACCGCTGGAGTCTGATTCATCCGAGAAGACAGCGACTACTTATGTGAGAGCTGCCCCCCTAGCCGCTGCAATGCACCCACACCCTGCGCCTACGTTCAGGTGAGTCCTATTCTTGAAACGTTTTTGTCTGGAGAAAAACCTAAGCTGTCGGTCAGCTAGCTCTCTTTGCATGCTATTATGTCTTATATCTGTAAGGTTAGCTAATAGGTTGCCAGAGCATGTTCGCCAGAAAAATTTTCTTTCGAATTGCCCGTATTTCGATTTTGAATTTCTCTGATTTCTCTGAAAGTTAACCACTTGCAATAAAACTAAAATCAGAGGCTGTAAGTATATGAACCTATAAGGTAGGTAGTTAATTTATTGAGATATTGAATAGTGCACTTTATGATTCACCACTCAAAAGCAAAGTGTTAACTTCATACTCAAAAATAATTTTTTTTTACTCATTTACTCTTCTATAAATAAAGCATCTTATTCTCGATCTTATTTGTTTCAAGTCGCACCCGCACGCTACAATTTGCAGCAATCCTTCACTTCTATATACCTATACCTACCTACGGTGAAGAGGGCTACCTGATTCCTGAATAGAATTAAAATAATGGCTTCCAAAGTTCTAACAGGTAGGTACTTAAGTTTATAAGTTTTTTCGCAATTTATTTTGCAGACTTTTTGAGTAGTGAAATGGAAAATCACTTACCCGATGTTCATTCTTGGAATAATTTAATTTTCAGTTGTTTTGTTTACCCTACTATTCGTGATCGCCACTTTCGGGCAAGAGCTGGATGAAACAGACGAGCGGCTGATGGACTTCGGGCTGGTGTCTGCTGCAATGGACCGCTACCGTCCCTCCCCCCGCATGAAGAGTGTCAGGAGTAAACTGATGCAGGCCCCGGCCAGGGAACCGCCATGCCCCAAAGGCTATCGCTTCCAGCTGGGACGGTGTCGAGAAATATTTTAGAAGATCAGTTCTGTGGGGGACCTTGAGCTGGATACCGTGTCCAGCCTGAGCTGATCAGAGCTATCTACTTCAAAACATCCATTTAAGAAAGGAAAATCAACTCGAATCATCTGCTGAGCACCAATTTTGCAATGTTTACCGAAGAAGTTTCGGAAGATGTATTACAATGGCTATAATTTTATAGTGATTGATTTCTTGTAACTATAATCTAAGTTATGGTTGCTATTAGGAACCTGATCAGGCAGGTATCTATACTTATTTTCTACTGCAGGTGGGATGAATACTTACGTACCTCGTGACTTTGTAGAACTTCAACACCTTTGAGTTCCGTTTTTCTCCATCGAACGGAGACTTTGAGGAAAGCCAGTAATTGGACCTGTAGGTAGGTACCTATATGCATCCGTGCGGAACTTCCGAACACTGCAATGTCTTGTGCTGTACACCTACTCATCTGCAATGTTCCAAAAAAAATTAGGGAATTCAGGTAGGTAGTGTTAGGCACCGTATCAACTTTATGAACATGTAGGTGCCAGATAATTTAATTCTCAAAAAAATAAGGGAATAATAAGAACTTTACGAATGAGTTGCTATTATGCACTCGGTACTCGCCAAACATACGAATTCTGTGGTGGTGCTATGAAGTACGAGTATGTAGGACTGTAGTATATCTTGGTACAGACATAGGTACAGTAACTGTTTCCGTATAGATAGGTAATGGCAAAGAGAAGTAAACCAGAATTCAAATTTGGCACCAACGGCTGACCCCCCTAGCGGCAGCGTCAGGAACTAAACTCAAAAAGAACAGTTGAAGCTTGTAGACGACGCTGTGGTGTTTTGAAAAATGCTCAACCGCAAGTAACGCCGCCCGCTATTTCTCCGCAAAACCGCTGATGTATTACCCGCTAATGTTCCCCCGCTACATAATTTTTGGTCCTAAACGAGTCGGATAAAGTTTGTGAACGTTTTAAGTGCAAGTTCCTGTGTAAAACTGGCAATTTTGGAATTCTTCGTGACAACATTCGTGACTGTGCATTGCAAGATGGTGGCAAGTGACTGCGCCTATTTTCCCCAAATTTCTGGTTTTATCTACTCATTTCGTTGCTAATAATGATTGAAACGTCATTTCACATGCATTATTTAGGTTAACTTGTTATTGTAACTCGCTTTATCAGGAATATTACCGCTTTTTGGGTCTGTGTTTGACCATGGCACAACCAGGTCAGATAGCAGTGCTTCTTGCGCATAGGGAAGCGT
Organism: Mesopsocus fuscifrons; assembly: GCA_950004255.1. Lineage (NCBI taxonomy): Eukaryota > Metazoa > Arthropoda > Insecta > Psocodea > Mesopsocidae > Mesopsocus > Mesopsocus fuscifrons. The sequence goes on from OX465377.1 coordinate 9,494,344, forward strand.
TGCTCCCTAGAATTGTTAGAATTTCGGAGTTTGTACAAACAACAGCAGATGTGAATGCAATTGCTATTCGAGTTGAGGAACTCGATGGATTACGGCGTAATTTTGATCAAATACAAAATGCAATAACTGTTGCAAATTTGCAGGTTCAGGAACCTGTTGATTTAAGTGAAGTAGACGCACAAGTCGATAGTATGATCTTCGAGGTTAAGTTAAAGTACAGGCAGTTATTGGCAGCTCAAACAGTACCTCCAGCTCCACCTGTTGAGCGAGTTTCAGAACCTCAGTCACAGGGTGGTACCTGGCGAGAAACGTTACCTAAAATTAAGATTGAACCGTTTTCGGGTGTGGTGAGCGAATGGACAAAATTCATCACCCTTTACGATGCGGTGGTGCATCGTGCTCGAATGCCAGACATTCTCAAGTATCATTACCTTTGTAACTCGCTGAGGGGAGACGCCCTTCAGATCATCGCTAATTTTCCGTTGGATGAACCAAGCTATGCGTTAGCCTACGCAGCGCTCAACAAAAGGTATCAAAATCCTCGTTTGTTGGGCTCCCATCACTTAAATCGAATCTGCACTTACCAGGTAGGTGCTTTGAATACCAAGGAAGCCTTACAAGAGTACTTGTCCGTGCATAAAGACTCTATAGATGCATTTACTGGCTTGGAGATTGAAGATGGCATAGATTTCGTGCTGTTTTTCCTTGCATACCGCGCGCTGGATAAGACTACTCAGGTAGAATTTGACAAGAAACATGACCCTACTGAGCTCCCTAGCTACGAGTCCCTCATGGAGTTCGTGACCCATAAACTTCAGTACGCCGAGATGAACGCTTCGCAGACCGCCGCTGCGGTGCAGCCGAACCGTTCGCGCCCTCAGCAGGCATCTAAACCTGCACCCAAACGTCAGCATGCTTTGTTGGCCAAGTCAGCGGCCAATGATACATCGTGCCCTTTGTGTCAAGACACACATTGGCTTATGAAGTGCCCGAAGTTGAAAGAAATGAGTGTAGACGACCGACATGAGTTTATTCGGAAGTCGAACCGCTGTCTTAACTGTTTTGGAACCCATTTCAGGTCCAGTTGTAAAAGTAACTCCCGCTGTCAATCGTGCAAGGGAACGCATCATACCATGTTGCATTTCGAGTCGCGCCCCTCGCAAACCGCTGAACCGCAGAAACAAGACCAAGTTCCTGTTTCGGAAAGCAAGGACTCCGCAGTAGTTCTAGCTGCTCACCAGACTACCACTAGTCAACAAGTACTATTGGGAACCGCTGTACTGCTGGCGTCCGACCGCAACAAACAAGTTCAACCGCTACGAGCTGTCGTGGACCCTGGGTCGCAAGTGACCATGGTTACGAAAGCTACCGCTCTACGTCTTGGATTACGTATTCAACGCACAGATACCGCTGTTCTAGGCATTTCCAACGCCACCACTCCAGCTGTAGGTGTGGTGCATTTCAATGTTCTCTCTCGTGTCGATGCTAACTTCTCTTTACAGGTTGAAGCACTGGTGTTGACCGACCTACCTTATGTGATGCCTACTGCAAAGATACCTATCGAGGTAACCGCAAGATTCAAGAATCTACAATTGGCTGATCCGCATTTCGATGAACCCGGAGGTATTGACGTGATACTAGGCGCGGGTGACTTCGGAGACATTATGAATGGAAAGCAGGCCATCCTTCATGGTACGCCAATGGCTATGGATACGGCCCTTGGCTGGCTGGTTGTGGGTAAGGTTCCCGCATCCACTCCCGGGGCATCCCGCGTGTCTCTGCTGACTCAGTGCACATTGGACGTGGCGTTACGCAGGTTCTGGGAAGTAGAAGAAATCGAGAAGCCCGCACAACCAGACCCTGATGACGTGTATTGTGAACAGCAGTTTCGCACTACACACACCCGCAATGAAGAAGGAAGGTACGTTGTCGCGCTGCCTTTCCGACCGCAAGCACCTTCTCTTGGTGAAAACCGCAAGTATGCTGAACAAAGCTTCTATAGCTTTGAAAAACGTCTACTGAAAGACCCCGCTGTTTACGAGAAGTATACCACCACCATGCAAGACTACGTTGATTCTGGTAAAATGACACTGGCGACGCAACCAGCTGCGTACGTCATCCCGCAACACACTGTGCAAGGCCTCCACTACTACGAGCGTGCGCACTGTTATGAACGCCTCAACCATGTCTTCCACTGGTGTAAGCCTGAATGATACGCTGTTCCCAGGTCCTAAGCTACAGCAGGACCTCACTGAAGTGCTGACTGGTTTTCGGCTGAAACCAGTAGCAGTCTCCGCTGACCTCAAGCAGTTGTATCTGCAGATCCGCGTCCGAGAACCCGATTGTGACGTGCAACGTGTGTTCTGGCGCCGCTCACCCGATGAACCGCTAAAGGAGTACGTTCTTCGCACCGTAACGTTCGGTGTGAATTGCTCACCTTTTCTCGCTCTTCGAGTTGTCCAACAGCTAGTGGAAGACGAGGGATCCGAATTCCCTCTTGCCTCGGCTGCCCTCAGACAGGGGACGTACATGGACAACATTACCGCGTGCTGTACAAATGAAGAAGAAGCCCGGCAACTGTATGAAGAGTTGCAGGCCCTCCTGCTGAAAGGGGGCTTCTTACCGCGAAAATGGGCCAGCTCTTCTGCAGCTGTGCTCGCTGACATCCCTGTGGAGCATCGTGACACCCCGCTGGTGATCCGCGACCATGGGGACTGGGCCCTCAAGGTACTTGGCCTCGAGTGGAACCCCACCGCTGATACTTTCGGTTATGCAATCGTAGAATTTGACGACTCAACCATCACGAATAGAGCATGCCTCTCCTACATAGCGCGCTTATTTGACCCGCTCGGTTTGCTGGCACCATTCACCTTCCTTTGTAAAGTATTCATGCAGTCACTCTGGTTGATAGGAACAGGCTGGGACGATCCTCTGCCTGCGGAACAGGCTGCTGAATGGACCCATATTGTGTCAGAAGTAAAAGTTTTGAAAACTGTACAGGTACCGCGTCACGTGCCAGTGACCGAAGCCAAAGAAGTCCAGCTCCTTGGATTTTGCGATGCCAGCACCAAGGGGTATGCGGCTGCCATCTACCTACGATGTGTCGGAAAAGACTCCGTCACCATCTCTCTACTACGAGCTAAAACCAAAGTCGCGCCCTTAAAGACACTGAGCGTTCCGCGTCTTGAACTATCCGCCGCTGAGTTGCTATCCCGCTTATTCGTTTCAATGGGCTCGATTCGCGCACGCTTACCTCCTCATGATGTTCATATGTTTACCGACAGCACCATCGTGCTTGCCTGGTTGAAGACACCGCCGCATAAACTGAAGACTTTTGTTGCAAACAGGGTCGTGGAAATCCTGGATTCCACGCCTCCGACCGCCTGGCACCACATTGCCAGTGAACTCAACCCCGCCGACTGCGCGAGCCGTGGGTTGACCCCTCCTGAACTACTGGAGCATGGGCAGTGGTGGACCGGACCGGACGTCTTGATGCTACCGCCGGACCAGCCCCTGCAAACCGCACCGCTTACGCCCTCTGACTTAGAAGAAGTCAAGGCCGAGACCAAGGACCCTCCGCCTGCAGTAACTGTGCTAATGGTTGCAGAAGATACAGAAAACCCGCTTGTTACGTCTTTCTCCAGGTTCTCCTCGCTTACTCGTTTGAAACGGACGTTTGCGTACGTTCTCCGTTTTCTTCGCAACTGTCGCAAAGGAGCAACCAAGACAACGGGTCCCTTGACTACCACCGAACTACAGGATGGGCTGCTGACCATCGTGCAATTACAACAGCAGCAGTCTTTCAAAGAAGACATCGCTAACGCAAAACGAGGACGCCCAGTTAGCCCCTCTCTACATCGTTTGACCCCCTTCGTTGACTCCGGGGGCCTCTTCAGGGTAGGCGGGCGCCTCGGCGCCTCCGACCTTCCGGATGAAGCAAAACATCCTCTGATTCTATCATCAAAGTGTCATCTAGCCCGGCTAGTATGTCTACACTACCATGAACTATCTGGCCACTCTGGGCCTATGACAACACAAGGAATGATTCAGCGACGGTTTTGGATCATTTCCGGCCGTTCTTTGATCCGCCATCTCACTTTCAATTGTGTCAAGTGCACTCGTCTTCGCGCGACAGTGCTCCAGCCCGTTATGGCAGACTTGCCCGCAGAACGGGTTAAACCTTCTCGCCCCTTTACTTACTGCTCCACCGATTTCGGTGGACCGTTCCCGGTGAAAGAAAGCCGTCGCCGCAACGCAACCATCAGTAAAGGGTACCTATGTGTATTTGTATGTGGAAGTACTAAAGCTGTCCACCTGGAATTCGTCTCTACCCTCAGCACAGACGGTTTCCTTGCTGCCTTGGACCGCATGTGTGCTCGCCGAGGCACACCAGCCCTCATCCGTTCAGACCAAGGCACCAATTACGTAGGCGCCTCCCGGCACCTGGCCGAGGTTGCCACCTTCCTCCGTAACAACACTGACCAATTGTTCTCGGCGTGTGCAACCCGAGAAATCCAGTTCCAGCACACCCCGCCCTACTCACCTCACTTCGGGGGTTTGCACGAGGCAGGCATCCGATCAGCAAAAAATCTAATGAAACGCATAGTAGGAACCACCGCACTCGTATTTGAGGAGTATTGCACCTTGTTGACACGTATTGAAGCTATTCTAAATAGCCGACCCCTGTATGAAGTTCCTGCAAGCGCTGACGACTCGAATGAGTACTTTGTCACCTGGCCACTTCCTGATCGGAAGCCCTCTGGTGGGCCCGCCTGAAGCCATCCACGACCCTGCCCTCAATCTCACCTGTCGCTGGCAAAGACTGCGTCAGATGACACAAATTTTCTGGAACAGGTGGACTAAGGACTACCTGCACTCACAAATCCAACGAAAGAAATGGACGCGAGCTCAACCCAACCTACAAGCAGGACAAATCGTGTTGATCTCCGACATGAACTGCGCACCACTCTCCTGGCCCATGGGTCGAGTAGTGGCCCTGCACCCAGGCCGCGACGGCGTTGTACGGGTGGCCGATGTCAAGACCCAAGCCGGAGTCTATCGTCGAGCTGTCCAAAAACTTGTTTTGTTGCCCATCGAGGCCCAATGTTAAATGTTTGTTACAGGTACCAACCTCCAAAGGCTCACCCTGTGACTCTAGTTTCTTGTTTAAGTAATCCTTGCGTTTATGTTTTAAAAGTTGCGTCTGCACTACTTTCCCATTGTTTTAGTTTGTAATAATTCGTAATGTTCATAATGCTAACTACGCACCCACCTACTGTTGTTTGTATTCACGCCAGCTAAGAAGTAAAGAATACCTGCGGTTATTCTTGGTAGGCGGGATGTTTCCGTATAGATAGGTAATGGCAAAGAGAAGTAAACCAGAATTCAAATTTGGCACCAACGGCTGACCCCCCTAGCGGCAGCGTCAGGAACTAAACTCAAAAAGAACAGTTGAAGCTTGTAGACGACGCTGTGGTGTTTTGAAAAATGCTCAACCGCAAGTAACGCCGCCCGCTATTTCTCCGCAAAACCGCTGATGTATTACCCGCTAATGTTCCCCCGCTACAGTAACATTGTTTAAAACTTGATGGAGGTAAAAGGATATCTTAACAGCAGCTGTCAAAATAGAAGAAAAAACTGGCTTCAACTGTTATAATGGCTTTAACCAGTAGGTTACAGGTAATTGCAGACAGGTACTGAATGCACCAATTCACCGGTAGGTATAGGTGGTAGGTACCTAGGTATAGAGATACGTCAGGAAGTGTGGCTGTCACCACTAGCCACAAGGATCCCCACTCTCTTTTTGTCTAGCGAAAATAAATAACACGCCTGAATACTCCGTCGAAAGAAATCGATTACGACCGTGGCGTTCTTTAAGGAAAAGTATCACCTATACACAAATTCATGCAAATAAGACAGTAGGCAAGCTGATGGGAATTTCGAAAATTAGGCCTATGGTGGGTGTAGGTATACTGGAAAAGTAAATTTTTAGAACGGTAGAAGAGTAGAAGAAGCTGGGAGTATCGAAAATAGTGATCAAATCTATCGCAAGAACAGTAATTTTGTTGGCAGTAGGTAAGAAACAATTAAAGTTTGGGTTTTTGGGTACAGATGTCTGACAGTAGGTATAGGTTACCCAGAAAACGAGCAAAATATCCACGCACTTTATTTGTTAGTAAGTAAAATAGTAAAATAGGTGTCCATACCTGCAAAGGTATTCGAGCCTGATGCCACCTCTTGGTTCGATCGAAGTCGCATTAAAACAGGCCCCCGCTCTAATGACAATTTTTCACGAACATCTTGGTGAAAAACAGATCGAAACAAAGGAGAGACTATTTTTCCCTATAAAAGGGAATTGAACTTGAACGATGTACCATTCTTTCCACCTTCTACGAACAGGTAAGACCTCTTCATCACTTCAGTATACCTACCTAATTTATTATTATTTCCCTTGTATTCGTTATTTTTACATTAGTAGGTAAGTAGATACCTACCTATTAATTTTTATACAGATACATAAGTCGATGCCCTTTTTAATTGTGACCCTTCCCTTCGACAATAATTTCTAGAGTAACTAGGGTAAGTATACCTTGACTAGATTTGTATTGTTGTAACTTTTGTTGTAGACATGACAGTATTAAGCAGAGGGATGAGCTACGGGCTGACCCTGTTGTCAGCAGTTGTGGCTCTGGGCAGTGCTCAGTTGGAGCCCAACGCTGGCGTTCGTGTTGCGAAGCAGGCTACAGCCAGGAGTAAGTATATACCTGGTATACTCTGGCACCAACCTATACTGTCGCTGTCGTTCAATACCAACCGTATTTTGATTGGCGAGTTCGAAGAACAGCGATAACTGTCTTAAAAACTCCATCTGTAACAGTTAATCGCAATATTTCAGATGGACTTCAAGACCAGAACTCGGCGGAGACTGGCTTTGGAGGTGGAGGCGGCGGTGGCATTGAAAATAGCAAATACTTTCAGTGAGTTTTCGATTATTTTCCTATATGTATAGGTAGGTAGGTATAAGTATAGCATAGCCACTCTGACCTGCCTGGCCCGAGGGCATTCTGTGGACAGCGAACAGTGCAAAATGCCCTCGGGCCAGGCAGGTCAGAGTGGCTAGATACCATACGTAAGTAGCCTATGTTTGTTTCCTAGACTGGAACGTTTGAGAAGATGAGATAGGTACCAACTCAGTTTCCAAATTTTACTGCATTTGTTAATATGGTTCTAGGGAAATTTACATGTTGCAGTCTGGGCCGATGCAAATAGAATTCGGGCATGTATGTGAGAGCCCTCAAGAGTGGGAACAGAGATACGAGAGGAAGGACTTTGACAAAAACAGACATCAGGGAAAGGTTCTCATTTGAATCAAAACCTTCATTTAAACAAAACGCATAATACTAAACTTAACTTAAGACGGAAGGGTGCGGGTAGTTAGGATACTGGGTTATGAATCAAAAGCATATAGGTACGAGCTACTTTCAAACGCTTTCTAATACTTACTTATACTTATCTGGATGACGAATTCGTTTTTAACATTAATTAATAACACACTGACGCAGGGATGGGTTATTGCTGACTAACGAACGCACATTTAACTTTCATTTAATTACTCTATCAAATTTTTAACAAAAAGTCATAGGTACAGGATGTCGCTTCAAGGAAAAGGGTTCACCTTTCGAAAAAACTCAACCTGTAGAGCACTGATGGCTACTGAGTCGAAAAAGTGTGTTTTTCGGCATTTGCCTTAGTTTCGAAAAAACTTGAACAGTGCCCCTAAACTCTAGGTACCAAACTTGCGGAGTTAGAACGCTTCAATAGTGTTTTAGATCTTTAGATAAGACCTAACACTCAGGTATGAAGTTGGTTTATTCTTCCCTGTTCTATACCTTCTCAAAACTAATGCTTGGTCGGGGTTTGGAACATAGTTACCAGCATCTGCCTGAACACGACAAGTACGAGTTCGGATACCGCAGAGGAAACGATCACCACGTAAAGGAGAGGTACGAGAAGGCTGTGCCCCATGAGGGCCACTTCAAAACTAAGGTATACAAAATTTACTTACTTGGTGGAGGCAGCTTCTATTTGTTAATTATTTACATAAGGTATACATAGCTTCTGTTGGGCCTCCTGTATACTCCTGTATCCCCTTCAAAATAATAGATACTGAAATTATTTCAGTAGGACCAGGTGAGAACCTTGAGAGCCCCACCTAAGGTAGACTTTCCCTACTGTATGGCCAATATATTTCGTTGTTATTTTGCCAGGTCATTCTCTAGCAATATGGCTCTTGGCGCATTGAAAGGAAAGGCATAGAAGTATTAGCTCAACTCAACTATGAAAATATGGGCCTTGAACCTGAGGTTCATAGGTTCTAGGTCTATGAACCACATATCGAGCGTTGTGACACGTCTTTAATTTTCGTGGAACAAGAGGGACCCACATCCTATCCCTAATCCTATATCAAAAGAAAAGTAGTCTCCTTCGTAGGAAATAGGTAATTATTAACTTTCCTACATTAGCTAACAAACTAACTATAGTAAGTAACCCTTGTTTTGATATTTTTCAATACCCGAAATATTGTAGGTACGAGTAGCTAAAAAAAAAAAAAAATTAACGTTGGTATTGGTGCTTCATTCTAAAGCTGATAATTACCTAAATCCTTTACGCTACATACTCTAAGATAACTTAACAAAAATAACATAGTAACACTTAACGCATGAAAATCACACTAATATCTGCGAAGCATGGAAATAGCGTGTTGGGGACAACGTTTCTTTCAGGAAGGGCAACCATCGTAAATTTTACGCATGGGTTCATTCATACCCCAGCACCAACACCATGACTTCATGGCACCATGTTCGGTTGTTGCGTGTTTGGAGCATGACTCCTTTGATTATGGTTTCAGCTTATCTGTTGTATAAGATGGTCCTTATGCGTTTATGAAATATTTCATGCAGATTCTTTACTATTCACTTTTTTTGGTAGAATACCTATAAAAGCAGTAATAACAATAACTTGTACGTAGCGTAGGTAAACTATCCCTATTAGGTACCTATATTTTTTGACACTGTACCTACCCTGCTCCAAGCGAAGCTACAAAGTATTAAAACTTTTGAAAGTATTGTTTCTAGCTCTATTGCTTACATTTCTAGGTGAGGTGGGCCGATCATAAGGGAGGTCATGGAGAACACTACTGGGACTACAACCATGCTGGCCATGGAGATGAGGGAGACGGCGAGGTAAAAAATACGGGGCCAAATCAAGACAAGCACTTACTATAGTACATGGACCCACAAACTCAGTCAATGGCCATTTTTCTGAACGACATATTTTATTTTCAACCAATTTACTCACTTTATCTTGACTCCATCTAATAGAAATTCCCATGCACAAAAAAAATTGGAATTGTAAGTAGATACAGAGGGGTTAACCACTCGTTGGGAATCATTGGAAATCTTTATGAAATCTCAGGGAATCTTGGAATTTTTTGGAGTGGTTACCCCTTCGGAGTTCATCTTTCTATGAATATCGTTGGGAATCTTAGGAAATCTTTATGGAATCTCAGGGAATCTCAAGGAATATCTGGAATGGTTACCCCCTCGGCAGATACCTACATAGTAGCCTATTTATCTTAATTTTTCTTAACAGGGTGGCTACAGTGACCCCGTTCCTTCTTACACGGATTCACAGAATGCCAACAGCAACAACAACCCACGAGTTCATCAAAAAAGGCAATCCGAAGTGGACGCCACCCGAAGAACCTTCACTTCTGACGCTTTGCCAGAATACAAAGCTCCCCAAGCCCCGCGTGCCAGCGCTGATGATGAAGCAGGCTTTGTCAAAAGCTTTCAAGACGAGATAGGAGGAGTTGAGAGTTTTGAAATCAATCGGGAGAGTGTTAAACAGAAGAGAGCTCCCGCCGAACCGAAAAAACCTGACCAAGAAGCACTGAAGAAAGCCAAGAAAGCTGGACAGGAAATACAAAAGAACGGTGCTCCTCAGCTTTTCTTTGACTTGGAGACTGGGAAGGTTGTCGATGAGGGCACCGGGAAGACTTACCTTCTGCAGGCTGTAGAGAACTAGATCTCTATCAAATTGGAGTTTCACGTTATTCGTATTATGGTGGAAAAAATAACGCTCCCGAAGTTTTAGTCAGAATATTACTTAGTCAGTAGGTACTTAATCTAAATTCCCGTTGCTTATGTAGGAGATTTTTCAATTGTTCCGCTTGGTCTCCTCCAGTATTACCTTGAGCAGCACATGTCTACAGCAACTGTCATTCATTACCTAAATAAGAAATAATGTGTAGCTACTTATGAATGACCCAAAGACCCACTGCCTTGGTGCTAATGAAATCGTCAGTAGGTACATGTAGAACTATATAAGTAGGTATACCTTCTATAGTTTGTAAGCGTTTTTATACACTTTTGTACTAATAAAAATATAATCTCTACTTAGGTATTTATTTATTTTTCTCACCAAGCTCCTCCAGTAACCCTAAATAAGTATATAGCTGCTCCGATGCTCTTAAAGTCGGAATCTACCCCTACCTACTCAAAAATGTATAATCATAAATCTGAAGGCGTGGGACGTTCTACCAACTCAAATATAAGTACTTAATCCTGTGTCTGCAGGAAAAGGATAGGAACTTGGATAATATCCCACTATAATACCAAGGATATAATCGTGAATAATAAATGGATAGATACCTAACACAGACTGTCATAAAAGAAAAAGCGTACCTATAGAAAGCATAGAACTAGATTTTCTGCTTAATTCACGAACCTGTGCCTTATTATTAGGTATCTAGAACTATTCTACTGCAGAAGGAAGAAGCTTTATGGGTGGTTTTCCTAGGTTACTTCAGAATAAATAAAACTTCCTGAAGTGCCACAACTGCAGGTCATCCTGCGCCTATCCAAAAAACGAGTCCTCTCTGTGACCGTGACTAGGAAGCAATGCCTCAAAGCAGGTATCTGCATTCACGAGGTGCGAACAAACACGGTCGGAAGTGTTCCTGCTGATCTGCAACATTGCATGCAACTGCAACTATTACCTGGAACTACCATTCAGTTTGTAGACTGTACCATAGCAATCAGACTCGTCACCCGGAGCTGTGAGACTGCAACTCGGATAGTCCTGCTTCTCTTTTTAACTTCTCGCAACCGTATATTAGGAAGTTATGTATATAGTAGGTACCTATAGGACCTTTTTCCTATTTGAGTCTGGAAAACAATAATACAATAGAATAGAGTATTAAATAATATAACATAAATGTATACATTAGTAATAACCAAATATAATACAGGACTGCCAGTACTGCCACCCTCAAAACAAGCGGTACGACACGGTCGGACAAAACTTTACCTGCTTATTTGCGTGATTCCTAGAAATAAAGCCTTGGTTAAATGATTGGAGACGGAAAAACTTTTTGACGAAAGGAATGGCCCCAGAATGTTCTCCCAAGTACTTAGAGACCCCACACGACATACTTCGGCAACCACCCAAAACTACCCCCTAAAAGGAGGTGGGGTGGATGTGGAAGCTCGGAAAAACGTTTTGACAAAATAAATTGCCTCAGAACGTTTCCCTGAGCATTTTGATACCCCATACAACGTACTTTGGAAAGTATCCAAAACTCCCCCCATAGGGGGGGGGGGGTGTGTGGCGAAAAATCATTTTGACCATATAAATTGCCTCAGAACGATCTCCCGATCATTTTGAGCCCTCACAACCCATATTTCGCAAACCACTCAAATCTACCCCCCTTAGGGGGTGGGGTGCTTGGATACGTTCAGAAAAACTTTTTGATACAAAAAATTGCTTCACAACGTTCGCCCGAACAGTTTGAGACCCCATAAGCCGCACTTTAAAATTCACTCAAAATTGCCCCCCCCCCCCTGGGGGGGGGGGAGGCTCGAAATGAGCCATATACCATTTGTGACGAGTATGGCCGTTGTCACGTGTCATATCCAGAACTACTCATATACCACAAACAACTGAATCCACTGATTTCGCCCTTTTACAGGTCCAGGGGGGACTTCCCCCCTTTTTTTAGCGGCCAGGGAGTTATGCGGGGGTAGTGGGTGGTATCATTGGATTCGTAATTATTTGTTCTATAATTGTCTAAAATTTGATCGAAATCGTTAGAGTCGATTTTGAGCAAATATTTTTTTTCTACTTTTTGGGGGTGTTTTAGGGGGGTAACCCCCCTTAATTTTAAAGGGGGGAAACTGGGCTTCTGGATTTTTATTTCTTCCAATTTTAGAAAGGTCACTACCGATTTTGAAGAAAATCGGTTGAAAAGTGTGCCGTCCAGGTCAATGCCACATACAGAGCTAGCTAGCTAGCTAGCTAGCTACACACATACATACATACACACACACATACATACATACGTACTGACACGGAGTACCTGACCTCTTCTAAAAATTCCTGTGGGCAAACTTTTCGTTGGAGGAAAAAAGTGAGATGGTTTTCATATTCCGAAGGAATGGACGTTTCCAAAAGGTTTATGAAAGTTTCAGTCGCTTTTGTGGTTTGGGAGCAATGACGGTTCAAAGTTGAGGTTTGCCGAAAATTGGCCCGCACGAATACAATACTTTACCTTACGTATACTCCGTATACAGGTAAAGTAAAAATTCATTTTTGGAGTGTTGTGAGCACCCAAGATGGGGTACTCCATTGTAGAAGCGGAGTTAGCTGAAGCCTGACAAGGAGGACATCACAGAAACTTGCTTCAACCGGGATCCGAACCCAGACCTGTCAGGTAGCGCCATGCTTGTGGACGATCGGGGAGTATACCTATATATAGGGCACTCTGGATCATCACGAAACGAACATCTATTCTCCATATATGTTTCGTAAATGAATGGAAGTATAGATGTGCATAGGGTAGTGCGGAGAATTATTGAGATCAAGACTGGTGTGAGTGATCTAACTCACTCATATTGAAACACGAATAACGAAATATTGTGCCAATCAAATAGAGTAGACCACAAACCGAACGATCCAATCGGACGTACCAGATCTGGCGCGGTCGAAATTGGGCGGGTGGTGGACTGACGAGGGCGTAGCGAATGTCTACCGCTGGAGCTGAATTCAAAGTGAGGAAAGCAGTTGTGAAATGGAGGGGCCAACCAAGGTTATATAAGCACCGGCTTGAGCAGGTGCCGCTAGTAGCGTGCAGATTACCGGGGAGGACAGTCAGTGAAAGTGATTTGAAAATGATAGCCAAGGTAAGCCACACGTTTTTACGCTGTCCAAGGTCAAGAGGTTTCATTCAAAAGAGTAGCTATTGTACATGCACGCTTCAGATTGACACTACAGTAGTGAAAATATTAGTCAACTTAAAAACGAAAATTTATCATAATTATTCTGCACTTTTACTCAAAATTACATAATCATGAATGTGCAGGCAAAGCATATGGGGCGTAAGCTTGAGAATGAAGGCAACTGTCAGCGTCTGTTTCTATTTTGTTTTACTCGTATAAAAGTGGTTTTGCATTTGTAACTGAGGATAAGTCTATAGGTCTATACCTATAGGTATTACCGATAAGGCGGTACTTATGGATGGATTTTACATTGTGAATCTATACTTCTTTATTTCTGCCCAAACTATACCCCTGAAAAATTTACACAAACGACAGAACAGAGAAAGAGACGTTCATCGGTACCTAAACGACTTGTGCCCATCCTCTGCAATTATATCTACCTAGGTGCACAGGTAGGTACCCACTTCCTGATCCAGACTACTTCTGCCGTCCTATAACTACGCGAAAGATGGTATTAACCGCATGTAAGGCGATTATATACCTTCCCGTTCGTTAATATACCTACCTACACTTATCGTGAAATGGACAGTAACCTGCCCATATGGTTACGATCCTGGAAATCCGTACCAGTTTACCGGTATCATATCTACTAACAGACATTAGCTATAGATAATAAGTAATTACCGATGCATTGCACTTTCCTTTCTACAAGACGACAAAATTAAGACACTTCGAATCATAGCCGTATCCACGGGGGGGGGGGGGGGGTTCAGGGGGTTAACCCCCCCCCCCCCCCCCCCCCAATAGCGGAAAATTAACATGGTAATGCCAACGTGAAGACAAAAAATATAGGCGAAAACCCCCCCCATGACCCTAAACCCCCCCCCCCATGACCACTTTCTGGATACGGGCCTGCTTCGAGTCAAAAAGTCCCTTCTCTGCATGGAGCACATATGCGAGCCTCCTATGTGTACACAATGCACTCGTATACAGGGTGTTTCCGGATGACGGGGCAAAAAAAATATGGCGGGTAGATACACCCCCATGGACCATTTTTGGCTAATACATGTGGGGTCGCAGGTCCTTCCTAACTGAGATACAGGGCCGGAACCAGTCAATTTGACAAATGGTTTTTTGCCCTTTTCTCGCTAACGACTTAAAATAGCGAAAAAATAAGTGCAGTTTGGGTACCATTTTTAAGGATGCCGCATCGAATGGTGGTATCAGTTTTTCAAAATTCAGTTTCAAAATGGCAGATTCAAGATGGCGGCTATCATTTTTTTCTCCGATCTCAATGAAAATTGGTGGTTAGGGGTTTTCAGGCATGCTGAAAATGAATCTGAAAAAAGTTTTTGAAAATTCGAAAACTTTTGTTTTTCTGCCACTCTTATAATTTCATGAAACTCATTCGATTTGCATGAAATTTACAGTGTACCTAGTAACTGATAGACCTACTTATTGAAAATCTGTAAAAAGTTTTCAAAAAATCGCACGCGTTTCAAAATGGCGGTGTCGTGATAGTCGTTTCATGGTTCCGATCAGCATGAAATTTATAGCACAGTAACTCGTAGACTTACTTATTTAAAATCTGTAAAATTTTTTCAAAAAGTCGCACTCGTTTCAAAATGGCGGCGTCCTAAAATTTCCCTAAAGTTGTCATAGACTCATCAGATTTCCATGAAATTTGACGAGTATTGTTATTAAATTCTTATTATTTCATGATTAAAAACATTGCTGGACATTCTCACACAACATTTTGTAACGGACACAACTTTCTGATTAATTTGATTATTTCACGTTATCCAGGTTATCCAAACCCATGTACGAGGTACCCACCTAATTGCCTACCCTAACTTTATTTCCGTGGATTTTTAAATAATTATTTCAGATTATTGTTTGTAATTCCTACATACATTAAATTATCAAATTATGCGAAAATCGGACAAGGTCTACTTCACCTTAAGAGTAACTTCAGGACGCCGCCATTTTGAAACGCGAGCGATTTTTTGAAAACTTTTTACAGATTTTCAATAAGTAGGTCTATCAGTTACTACACTGTAAATTTCATGCAAATCGAATGAGTTTCATGAAATTATAAGAGTGGCAGAAAAACAAAAGTTTTCGAATTTTCAAAAACTTTTTTCAGATTCATTTTCAGCATGCCTGAAAACCCCTAACCACCAATTTTCATTGAGATCGGAGAAAAAAATGATAGCCGCCATCTTGAATCTGCCATTTTGAAACTGAATTTTGAAAAACTGATACCACCATTCGATGCGGCATCCTTAAAAATGGTACCCAAACTGCACTTATTTTTTCGCTATTATAAGTCGTTAGCGAGAAAAGGGCAAAAAACCATTTGTCAAATTGACTGGTTCCGGCCCTGTATCTCAGGTAGGAAGGACCTGCGACCCCACATGTATTAGCCAAAAATGGTCCATGGGGGTGTATCTACCCGCCATATTTTTTTTGCCCCGTCATCCGGAAACACCCTGTATATACACTATATATACACACCGAGTATTCCAACCTACTGGAGTGGATGATGCCATGCAGTGTAGATCCAACCAACAGAAGAACTAAATGAGACAGGTGTGCAGAGAGCTTGCGGAGTCATAGACCATAGTGATCTGCAAACCAAATGAATTGCCGCACAATGTACCTTTCCCCGCGTTATATCACGCCTTGGTTTTTTCTTCAGAGTTGCCTGCAGGCCGCCGTTCTCCAGTACAGTGGAACTAGGCTGGTCCGTAGGCTGGTTGGCAAATATAGGTCGCCGTCACCGTTCCAGTTCAGCCCCGGGCATTTTACAGCTCCATTGTTTTTACTTTTTATTGAATAACACCATTGATTTCGAACGTGAATTGTTTGCGATTGCACCACTTTTATTTATTAGATCACTAGATCAGACTTTTACCTTTTAACCTTTTAACCTTTAAACCACTAGTTAAGGTACCTAAGTACCAATTTATTATTTATAAGGACCCACTTACATGGAGACTGATAGCGGGTCCTTTTCTTGTTGGTAGA
Organism: Mesopsocus fuscifrons; assembly: GCA_950004255.1. Taxonomy (NCBI): domain Eukaryota; kingdom Metazoa; phylum Arthropoda; class Insecta; order Psocodea; family Mesopsocidae; genus Mesopsocus; species Mesopsocus fuscifrons. The sequence goes on from OX465377.1 coordinate 9,510,651, forward strand.
TACCTATACCTAAGTTAGGTATAGCTATTCCGTTAATTCATAGTTATAAATAACAAGGGCTCTCGCGTTCATCCAAAACAAATAGATGAAATTCCTAACCCTTACGTTAAAAATCTCTCATTTCTAGAGTATATTGCTGCTATCCGTAGCAGCCGCAGTGCTGGGGAAGCCTGCTCCTGGCCCCATCTCAGTGTATCAGCAGGATGAGGGAGAGGACCGACAGGAGTACCAACAACCCCAACAGCTACAGCAGCAGCAGCAATATAGACCTGTGCAATACAAACAGCAGCCCATTCAGCAGCAGCGACCCCTATTCAAACAGAACCAGGGTCTTCAGCAGCAGCAGCAACAGCAAAGCGAAGACTATGAGGTGAACTTTTTTTTACTTGCTCATAGGTGAGGCAGGCCCAAAAGATAACCCAAAAGAAAACTCATTCTGTCTTCTGAAATTCAGTATGAAAGGTATACAGTTGTAGGGACGGGAGACGGGACCTTTCCATTGTTCCTTTAGGGATCAAGGCTAGATCCACTTGAGTCACTTCACCCGTATGACACAGTGACGGATTGGTCCAGAAGCCTCTGGAGAAAGTCTCCATCTCCATGTCCCGAGTGCTGCCAATGCAGGACGTTAGCTTCGATGATGCAACGTCGTGTGTGATAGTTAATACTGCATTACGCAATTAATATCGTTTTATGGACTTGTCCGCTGTATTATATCTGGGTCGATAATTGCCATTTAAGATCAATTCCGAATTATCCAAAATTAGTGACTCAGATAGGAAAAGATAAGGTAATCCAGTGAGGTCTTAAGTGTTTCGAATTACAATAAATTAGTATTATAGAGCAACGAAAGTATACCAGGTCCAGGTATGTGAAAGAAATCTTCCGCATTGACTAATAGTCCCAGGTACTAAATGTTGTGGTGATGTTGCAGATGGAACCTCCTCAGCCGTACCAGTTCTCTTTCGACGTGAACGATGATTTGAACACGAACTACCAAAACAGGAAGGAACAGCGTGAAGGAAACAAGATCACCGGCAGTTACAGTGTCGTCGACTCCGACGGCTTCATTAGAACTGTCACCTACACAGCTGACCCGGTTGAAGTAAGTCACAAGGCAGTCTATGGGGTGCATGGGCGTAGTTTGAATAAATGTACCTATAGATGTCCTTTTCAGTGACTAAGGGGATTCAAGTGGGACCGAGGCTATCTGTCACTTCCTATACTCTAATAACATTTTTTTGTTTTTAGGGTTTTAAGGCGACCGTCTCAAGGGAGCCCACCGACATCGTTGTCAAAATCCCCGAGCCACACCAGGCCGACCAGCCTCAGGGAGCTTACTCCCAGAGCCCCAAGCTTCAGCAGTACTCCCAGAGCCCCAAGGCTGGCCTTCAGTATAACGGAGCCCCTGTGCCACGTCCCACACAGCTGAGACCTCAAGCTGCTATTCCCAATACGCCACGCAAGCAGCAAACTCAGCAATACCTTCAGGTACTTACACCCCCCCTCCCCACAAATCCTATATATTAAAAAAATTACTACCTACATAAAGGTTACAATGTTACATGACGCCCTACCAAGAATTTTTTTTCAAACAGTATAATCTAGTATTAAGTAAGTACCATTCTCCATGAAACATTCTAAAATTGCAATTGGTTTCAGGCATCCCAAGACCCTTACGCTGCGTTCCAGGGTCAACTGGGCCAGGGAAGCGTCCGCGTTAGCCAAGCGATTTCTCAAGGAGGCCAAGTCAACCAGTTCCTTTCCCCGTCTTCCCCAGAAAGCACACAGCTCAACCAGTTCAGCAACTCCAATACCGCTCTCAGGGGCTAAATTACTACTAACAACTCATATTTAAAAGACTGCCTGTACTTATTATAAAAAACTATTAAAATAATTATTCTGTTACTTATCTACATTTTAGATTAGAGTTAAGTTGTACTTTTGAGAAGTAAGTACTTTGGGAAACTAGAACTTTTCGGCAAAACTTCTTGGCGGGAAAAAAATTTAGCGGGGAAAAAAGTTGTCACGTTGGCTAACCTGTTAGAACACAAAGAACGCTACTATGGCGTCCACTCGAGTTGACAATCATATTATACTGTCATGCAAATTTTCTCCTAGAAGAGATGGGGCTGTGTCATGCACTGCTTCAACCTCGGAAGCACTTTATGGTAAGTTTATAATGGAATGGAAGCCAGTAGGTATACTGCGTAGGATTCATTGAAATCAAATGTTGAAGGAAGGTCTGGGTAGACCAGATAGACCTACACCCACCCTTGAGGGTATTTGCCTTCCTGTGCTTCAGACTTCAGGCTATTAGATAGGAACTTACCCCAATCCCTACAAAAGCGTTCCATTATTAGCACGATCAGTAGACTGGTACCTAGATGCTGAGTAGGTGGGTACCACTTACCAGCTTTCAAAACTAGAGGCAGAAGTAGGTGCCTACCTACAGCTTAGGATATAGTGGAAACTACAACATAATATGCCCAAAATTGCTCCGCAGATAGGCACTGCACGGAATATTCCCGTTAAGTAAGTAAACACTGAGTACCTACCTCTACTGAACGCGGGTTCGTGGGCTGGTAATGATAGGTAGGTACACTCTCTTAAACCGAAGGCAGCCAAGTAGTTGTCTAATTTGAAAATATTGCTGTTGTAGGCACGGGTCCAGGAACTTTAAATGTTTACCACTACAACAAAACGCAACAGCTAGACTTGATCAATTCATTTGTTTGGTCACAAGCTCTTCTGGACAGTTGCTGGTCGACTGCGCAGGAGGACGTTTTAGTTACCTCTGGTGGAGATGGCAGTCTTCAGCTTTGGCACGTGTTCAACCCTGATTCGAAAGCTGCCGGCCCATCGGCTTTGTTCGTAGGTCACCAGGGCGCTGCCACCAACGTGCTGTGGAAACCCGAAGTGCCTAATAAAGTTATCTCTGGTTCTGTTGATACCTCTCTCAAAATTGTAAGTAAAATCCGTCACAAAGGTGAAGATAGCATTATAGATATTTTAAGATGTGCATTGTCCATCCAAACATTACCATGCCTTTAGTGAGCCCCGCAGCTGGTATTTGTAACTTTACTATTTCTATGCATGTAGCAATTATTAAAGCGCTTGGTTATTTGTTACAGTGGGATGCGGAGCAGCAAAAAGCTATCCAGACGTATTGTTTGAATGATGCAGTTTTACAAGTATCTTATAACTCTTTAGTTCCTGGCCTTGTTGCGGTAGTTCTTGCGAATCGGCAACTACTGTTACTGGACGATCGCTGTCCTATTGACAAGTCACAACCCAAATTAATTTCCTCAGAACAGGTAAGTAATAAAGCTAAACTGAAGAATCACTGCAACAGGGAACCGTAGATTACGAAACAAGTAATTTTATTGAAAATCAGAAAGTTCAATTATATTATGTGTTACCTACGAGTTCTAAATTATACTTACTGGTACCTACGTGCACGGCCGCCAGTGGCCTTGACGGTTCTGAAAGCTAAGCATAGTGTGCGATCGCAGTAAAAGAAAAATCACTCATAGAAAAGTGATCTTACAATTATTATTCGTCCCACTTACCTACTGTATAACTACTTCTACTTTTCCTTTCTATGTTAGCACATAAATTCTTCAGAAGAGGACTGTTACGTCCATTATCATAGTACTTAATAGGGATGTGTATGATTATAGGTTTTAAGCTGTGACTGGTCCCCCTCTGATGGAAACCTACTTGTAACAGCCTCGCCGAAAGGCTGTTTGGAGTGTCTTGATTTACGCTTTGTGGGAGAACAACGCGTAGGTCAAGTGGCTAGCCACCGTGGACCAGTTCGGCGAGTCCGATGGATGCCAGCTTATCGTCATATCGTTCTTAGTGCTGGATTCGACGGAAAGACAGGTTAGCTTCATAAGTTCACCCAACGAGTATTTAGCGGCCAGTGAGGAACAGTTGCTAGACCCCAGACGACTGGGGTGAGGCACTACTTACCTACACCTACCCCGACCGTGCATACCTACTTCCTGCAGATGTGAAAGTAACACTTGATCTGTATCGCGCATCTTGCAGCTCTGTCTCATCCATTTCACTTCTTTTGTTTTTAGTTCTCACCGATATTTGGACCGGAGAAGTGCTAGAACGAATTAGCCATCACTCCAGTATAGTGCATGACGTCGACTGCAGCCTTTTTCACTCACAACTTATTGTGGACTGTTCGTGGGATTCCCTGCTCCACGTATTTGAGCCTCTCTCCCTAATTCGTCAGTCTAGTGTAGTTACTCAACCCCCGTTAACAAATAAATTATAATCTTTTCGGGTAACTTTTTTTTTTTTTTTTCTTTTTTTACGAAAGGAAGAATTTAAATCAAGTCTAGATTCCAGTTTATGTTGTTCTTCACTGAAAATTGATGGAATTTTTTGTTACCTGAAATAAATATTTTACATCGGAAACTAGAGTGATTTTTGGAATGTAGCATTTGACATTATTTTCTGGTGTCAAAAGACATGATTCAGAAACTATTCAAAATAAGGAAGTTTTCCCGCTTTTTTTTTTTGTTTTTTCGGGCACACAGATTTTAATGATCTTATTTATTTAATAAATAATAAAAAATAAATTTATTATTTATTAATTTTTGTTAAACTGAACTTTAAAAAAATGCAAGAAATATAAATTATATTTTTTAATTCAGTGTTGGACTGTTGGCAGATCTTTAAAGTTGTTTTGATTCCGCGGTGTCATGGAGGACAGACATGCATCAGAAATGAAACGTTTTCTATTTAGACCTCACAGTTCTTTATTAATTACATAATTGGTGAGTAATTTTCCATTTTCAACAGTAAATTTAAACGATTTATATATTTCAGTCTCACTAACGGCCTGTATAACGAGGAGGTAAAACGTAACGGCAGTTCCATTTATTCCGTTAGGCATGGCTATTGGACGATGAACGGAACTAAAATAGAGATTCTTATTACACATAATAAGTATATTTGGCTTTGTCACATTTTATCAAATCAAATCAGTCAACAAAGGCAGGGTGCCCTAGCTTGACCGCCTTTGTTTCAGTGCATAGCTCCCTGCTGTCAGACTCAGTACCTACTCCTTGGGCAGAATTCTAGGTAAAGGTCTACTCATCGCACTTCCCGGTGCACCAAGCGGCAGAGTGAGCCGCCGCTAGAGGTGAATCACAGGGGTGTAAGCAGCAGCCGCCCTTCGGGCGGCTGTTCCATATATAAAAAAATATCCTCCAGTCAGTGCGACCCGTAACCAGGTGCACCAAGCGGCAGAGTGAGCCGCCGCTATAGGGGAATCATTGTGGAAAATGAAAAATTCGAACCCCATCCGCCAGTCAACGAGCCAAGAAATCTGTTATTGCCTCATTGGGAACAAGTAAGAAGTACACTCCGAAGTAGTCGCAGTGTCGTGCGACAATCGGAAGCAAGTATCGGCGGAAGTGCGATGAGTAGACCATATCCGAATTCTACTTGCTTTTAGAGTCTCAAGTATAAAGTCACCAGCAACTTTGTATTTTAGGGGATGATGGACGATAAACGTTTGCCTGACAATGTCATCGACTGGACCCCAAAAGAAGTTGAGACCTGGATTCATAGATTTATTCCTCCGGAAATGTCGTATATCGCGGACCTCGGATTCTCCGGGCTAGACGGGAAAATGTTACTTCTGTTGAAGGAAGACATTTTGATGGTAAGTTTTTTAGTTTTCAAATTTTTCCTTTACATTTCTGCCTTGCCGCTGAGAAGGTATCATGGGCCAGAGATGGAATATCCGTAAAGTGGTTGGTTACTAAATACATTGGTAGCTGGAAAACAAGCTCTGTGATATTGTCTTTAAAATCATCCAGATCGACTTGACCGATATCGGCGTCTATCTTGAAAGGTTATTTCTTAAAATTCGGACCTATTGTGGTGTGAACGTAGCTTTAGCGACGGAGTACTCCAAGAGACCTCAGCTCTCCTTGAGTTCGCTGTTGACGAGTTCAACCCATATAAGATAGCCAAAACTCCCTGCCAAACAGTTTTGAGTTCAAATGGTGAGTCTATTCAACAAAAAGAAGAGGTAGCCCAAGCCCGATAGTTACCCCTCGATGGCACCCCCTTTCAGTGGAACCCCGAAGCCAAATATCTAGAAGTCGCGTTCGATCGGAAGGTCACGTGGAAGCCATACATCCACTTAGCAGTGCGGAAGCCCTCGAGGGGTGATGTACCCTGCACTGTTCTCGGATTGGCGACCCATCTACACTTTGCGATCACATAGAAATTCTTGCTATCAGTTTGGTAACAGCCTTAGAGGCTAGTTGAACTAGTCTACCTCCTTTGTTTCAATTCGTGATTCCAATACTTTTATTTATTTTTCACTACTATTATTTTGACTGTATAAATGTAGATATAAATATAGACAATGACATGTTAGTTAATGAATTTGTATTCTTCGTTTCCAGGCTAGATTTAAAGAGCAGTCTATAAAGAAGAATTGGTCTATCGGGCCATTTCCAAAGTCGGCCTGCCCTTACAATTGAGGACACTGTCGCCTCTTCGTCGGGGAGCTGTGGCTCGCAGGGCTGTGGACTCTCACTTCGAACGCCTCCTTGGTCAGGGATCTGTGGCTCACAGGGCTGTGGACTCTCACTTCGAACGCCTCCTTCGTCGGGGAGCTGTGGCTCGCAGGGCTGTGGACTCTCACTTCGAACGCCTCCTTCGTCGGGGAGCTGTGGCTCGCAGGGCTGTGGAATCGCATTTCTTTCACTTGGAACTCTTTCCTCTCCTTCATAGTTGAAGTATAATTCCTGCTGGTTGTCAAAGAAATCAAGAGGAGAATGGACGGTAGACTCAAGTAAAAGTGGCGAGTCTTCAGCGAACTGTGCATTTTCTGGTAACTTCTTCCATAGTTCAAATAGAGAAGTATCCTCAATGTCCGCGGGCTGACCCTCTTTGCGCCACTTTCTAAATAGTTCTTGCTTGGTAGATCCGATAGCTTTATCCAGTTTTCTCGCAAAATCTTCATCTCGATCTTCAGTTTGTGAAGTAATGGAAACATCGCAGTGGGAGGGAATTTTCCCATAGTCGATTGTTTAATAACTTGAATTTCGCGCCCTTGCTAAGTATTGTTAATACCCTCCTCTACCTGTAGAGGAGGGTATTTTCGTCACCCTAAGACATTTCTAGGAACATTTCCTTGTGTTCCCACGTTATTTTTCAAGTCTAATAATTGTCTTTCTCCATCATAAAAACAACATACCTTTAGTCAGACACTGACTAGTTTAATTTTTCCTTAGCTACATTGAAACCGAAATTTTTGGTTGTAAAGGAAGGAGCCCTCAAAATGAAGGTAATTTCGTCACATCACTTCATTGTTGTTCCTAATTTCGTCATATTGGTATTTTAATTCGTCACACCCCATTATCGCTCTAGGAACTTACTACACCGCTTTATCTCAATGAAAACTTTATTCTTAATACGCAAAAACAGAAAAGTGGTAGGTATAAGGGCCCGATTACACCTTACAATAAATATATGATCCTATTTTTATATGATCCTATTTTTTTAGTATCATAGAATTTTAGAAAAACTGTAATACACTTCACAATAAAAATATGATCATGTTTAGCACATTTTCTATTAATATACGGGTCATTTCCATTCCACTTTAGGTACCTCAGCCGCCATTTCAACGGACTACTTATTAGACCTACACCCACCCTTGAGGGTATTTTTGCCTTCAGGCTATTAGATAGGAACTTACCCTAATCCCTACAAAAGCGTTCCATTATTAGCACAATCAGTAGACTGGTACCTAGATGCTGAGTAGGTGGGTACCACTTACCAGCTTTCAAAACTAGAGGCAGAAGTAGGTAGGTACCTACCTACAGCTTAGGATATAGTGGAAACTACAACATAATATGCCCAAAATTGAACCGCAGATAGGTACTGTACGGAATATTCCCGTTAAGTAAGTAAACACTGAGTACCTACCTCAACTGAACGCGGGTTTGTGGTGGGTGATGGGTACACTCTCTTAAACCGAAGGCAGCCAAGTAGGTAGTTGTTTAATTTGAAAATATTGCTGTTGTAGGCACGGGTCCAGGAACTTTAAATGTTTACCACTACAACAAAACGCAACAGCTAGACTTGATCAATTCATTTGTTTGGTCACAAGCTCTTCTGGACAGTTGCTGGTCGACTGCGCAGGAGGACGTTTTAGTTACCTCTGGTGGAGATGGCAGTCTTCAGCTTTGGCACGTGTTCAACCCTGATTCGAAAGCTGCCGGCCCATCGGCTTTGTTCGTAGGTCACCAGGGCGCTGCCACCTACGTGCTGTGGAAACCCGAAGTGCCTAATAAAGTTATCTCTGGTTCTGTTGATACCTCTCTCAAAATTGTAAGTTACATCCATCATAAAGGTGAAGATGGCATTATAGATATTTTAAGATGTGCATTGTCCATCCAAACGTTACCATGCCTTTAGTGAGCCCCGCAGCTGGTATTTGTAACTTTACTATTTCTATGCATGTAGCAATTATTAAAGCGCTTGGTTATTTGTTACAGTGGGATGCGGAGCAGCAAAAAGCCATCCAGACGTATTGTTTGAATGATGCAGTTTTACAAGTATCATATAACTCTTTAGTTCCTGGCCTTGTTGCGGTAGTTCTTGCGAATCGGCAACTACTGTTACTGGACGATCGCTGTCCTATTGACAAGTCACAACCCAAATTAATTTCCTCAGAACAGGTAAGTAATAAAGCTAAACTGAAGAATCACTGCAACAGGGAACCGTAGATTACGAAACAAGTAATTTTATTGAAAATCAGAAAGTTCAATTATATTATGTGTTACCTACGAGTTCTAAATTATACTTACTGGTACCTACGTGCACGGCCGCCAGTGGCCTTGACGGTTCTGAAAGCTAAGCATGGTGTGCGATCGCAGTAAAAGAAAAATCACTCATAGAAAAGTGATCTTACAATTATTATTCGTCCCACTTACCTACTGTATAACTACTTCTACTTTTCCTTTCTATGTTAGCACATAAATTCTTCAGAAGAGGACTGTTACGTCCATTATCATAGTACTTAATAGGGATGTGTATGATTATAGGTTTTAAGCTGTGACTGGTCCCCCTCTGATGGAAACCTACTTGTAACAGCCTCGCCGAAAGGCTGTTTGGAGTGTCTTGATTTACGCTTTGTGGGAGAACAACGCGTAGGTCAAGTGGCTAGCCACCGTGGACCAGTTCGGCGAGTCCGATGGATGCCAGCTTATCGTCATATCGTTCTTAGTGCTGGATTCGACGGAAAGACAGGTTAGCTTCATAAGTTCACCCAACGAGTATTTAGCGGCCAGTGAGGAACAGTTGCTAGACCCCAGACGACTGGGGTGAGGCACTACTTACCTACACCTACCCCGACCGTGCATACCTACTTCCTGCAGATGTGAAAGTAACACTTGATCTGTATCGCGCATCTTGCAGCTCTGTCTCATCCATTTCACTTCTTTTGTTTTTAGTTCTCACCGATATTTGGACCGGAGAAGTGCTAGAACGAATTAGCCATCACTCCAATATAGTGCATGACGTCGACTGCAGCCTTTTTCACTCACAACTTATTGTGGACTGTTCGTGGGATTCCCTGCTCTACGTATTTGAGCCTCTCTCCCTAATTCGTCAGTCTAGTGTAGTTACTCAACCCCCGTTAACAAATAAATTATAATCTTTTCGGGTAACTTTTTTTTTTTTTTTTTTTTTTTTTTTTTTTACGAAAGGAAGAATTTAAATCAAGTCCAGATTCCAGTTTATGTTGTTCTTCACTGAAAATTGATGGAATTTTTTGTTACCTGAAATAAATATTTTACATCGGAAACTAGAGTGATTTTTGGAATGTAGCATTTGACATTATTTTCTGGTGTCAAAAGACATGATTCAGAAACTATTCAAAATAAGGAAGTTTTCCCGCTTTTTTTTTGTTTTTTCGGGCACACAGATTTTAATGATCTTATTTATTTAATAAATAATAAAAAATAAATTTATTATTTATTAATTTTTGTTAAACTGAACTTTAAAAAAATGCAAGAAATATAAATTATATTTTTTAATTCAGTGTTGGACTGTTGGCAGCTCTTTAAAGTTGTTTTGATTCCGCGGTGTCATGGAGGACAGACATGCATCAGAAATGAAACGTTTTCTATTTAGACCTCACAGTTCTTTATTAATTACATAATTGGTGAGTAATTTTCCATTTTCAACAGTAAATTTAAACGATTTATATATTTCAGTCTCACTAACGGCCTGTATAACGAGGAGGTAAAACGTAACGGCAGTTCCATTTATTCCGTTAGGCATGGCTATTGGACGATGAACGGAACTAAAATAGAGATTCTTATTACACATAATAAGTATATTTGGCTTTGTCACATTTTATCAAATCAAATCAGTCAACAAAGGCAGGGTGCCCTAGCTTGACCGCCTTTGTTTCAGTGCATAGCTCCCTGCTGTCAGACTCAGTACCTACTCCTTGGGCAGAATTCTACTTGCTTTTAGAGTCTCAAGTATAAAGTCACCAGCAACTTTGTTTTTTAGGGGGTGATGGACGATAAACGTTTGCCTGACAATGTCATCGACTGGACCCCAAAAGAAGTTGAGATCTGGTTTCATAGATTTATTCCTCCGGAAATGTCGTATATCGCGGACCTCGGATTCTCCGGGCTAGACGGGAAAATGTTACTTCTGTTGAAGGAAGACATTTTGATGGTAAGTTTTTTAGTTTTTAAATTTTCGTTAAACTTAACATAGCACTCTTGGCATTTCTGCCTTGCCACTGAGAAGGTATCATGGGCCAGAAATGGACTACCCGTAAAGTGGTCGCCGGTCTATCTTGAAAGGTTATTTCTTAAAATTCGGACCTATTGTGGTGTGAACGTAGCTTTAGCGACGGAGTACTCCAAGAGATCTCAGCTGTCCTTGAGTTCGCTGTTGACGAGTTCAACCCATATAAGATAGCCAAAACTCCCTGCCAAACAGTTTTGAGTTCAAATGGTGAGTCTATTCAACAAAAAGAAGAGGTAGCCCCCAAGCCCGATAGTTACCCCTCGATGGCACCCCCTTTCAGTGGAACCCCGAAGCCAAATATCTAGAAGTCGCGTTCGATCGGAAGGTCACGTGGAAGCCACACATCCACTTAGCAGTGCGGAAGCCCTCGAGGGGTGATGTACCCTGCACTGTTCTCGGATTGGCGACCCATCTACACTTTGCGATCACATAGAAATTCTTGCTATCAGTTTGGTAACAGCCTTAGAGGCTAGTTGAACTAGTCTACCTCCTTTGTTTCAATTCGTGATTCCAATACTTTTATTTATTTTTCACTACTATTATTTTGACTGTATAAATGTAGATATAAATATAGACAATGACATATTAGTTAATGAATTTGTATTCTTCGTTTCCAGGCTAGATTTAAAGAGCAGTCTATAAAGAAGAATTGGTCTATCGGGCCATTTCCAAAGTCGGCCTGCCCTTACCATTGAGGACACTGTCGCCTCTTCGTCGGGGAGCTGTGGCTCGCAGGGCTGTGGACTCTCACTTCGAACGCCTCCTTGGTCAGGGATCTGTGGCTCACAGGGCTGTGGACTCTCACTTCGAACGCCTCCTTCGTCGGGGAGCTGTGGCTCGCAGGGCTGTGGACTCTCACTTCGAACGCCTCCTTCGTCGGGGAGCTGTGGCTCGCAGGGCTGTGGAATCGCATTTCTTTCACTTGGAACTCTTTCCTCTCCTTCATAGTTGAAGTATAATTCCTGCTGGTTGTCAAAGAAATCAAGAGGAGAATGGACGGTAGACTCAATAGTAAAAGTGGCGAGTCTTCAGCGAACTGTGCATTTTCTGGTAACTTCTTCCATAGTTCAAATAGAGAAGTATCCTCAATGTCCGCGGGCTGACCCTCTTTGCGCCACTTTCTAAATAGTTCTTGCTTGGTAGATCCGATAGCTTTATCCAGTTTTCTCGCAAAATCTTCATCTCGATCTTCAGTTTGTGAAGTAATGGAAACATCGCAGTGGGAGGGAATTTTCCCATAGTCGATTGCATCTGGATTCCAGGGCATCAAACCTGCTTTCCTAAACGCATTCCTGCACACATCAGGTGTTATCCTTTCCTTTATCACCTTGTCCAGTAGCCCACAAAAGTGTACTTTTTTTAATTGGCCTGATTCCAGGTGCAAGTTTTCTAGTCGCCATTTTGACCTTTCTTCTCGCCATCCTGCTTTTAGTGTCCTAAAAACTGCTATGTCGCACGGCTGCATCAAATGTGTAGCGTTGGGTGGTAAAGCCACAAGAACAATTTGTTTTTCTGAACACAATTCACTTAAGTGCAATGTCAGATGCGATACGTGGCCATCGACGAAAAATATAATAGGTCTCTGTATGTTATTTTGGGTGAGCCATGGGTCAAAGCAGTTGGCTATGTACTCGTAAAAATGCTCGCCTGTCATCCATCCCGACTCTGGGCTCCTCCCAATCCCCCAATTCTTGGGAACGGACGCTACAACATCATTAGGTAATCTCAAATTTTTAAATATTACCATTGGTGGTGCTACAAACCCAGCTGCGTTTATATTTACCAGCACGGTGAGGCACTGCTTCTCATCCGTGTTCACTATTGAGTACACATTTTTATCTCCACGGCCGACAACAACATGGGCCCCTTTCGGATTTAAAAAAAAGGCGGATTCGTCCGCGTTGAAAATTCTCATCGGATCATTCACGAAGCATCCCTCTCTTTCCAAGAATTCTTTGACTTCTGCGAACCATTTCCTAAGTTGCTGTTCTGTGACTGCGGCCCTCGATGCAGTAAGATTTTGTGGCACTCGAACTGACAACTGGGGGTTTCTTTTACGAAACCCCTCCCACCAGAATCTTCCGGGGACACCGTCTTTAAAACGGGTTGTTCGCCCCAATTTCCTCACAATTTCTGCCACACTGGCGATGACTTGGTCTTTTGTTACAGGGAAACCAGCTGCACTCATTTTGAGGATCCAATGTACCAGTATCTGCTCCTCGTGCTTAGTTAAAATTGAAGGTGCTCCAAGTTGTTTTACAGACGGTGTTTTCCCTTAACCTAGAAAATAATTGTAATTTTTGAAATCTAGAATACTTAAGAATGCTTACTTAAGCTTAAAAGATGGACGTAATAAGGTAGGTACATACCTTGTCTGACAGCGTCATTCGCGGCACGCCATACACATTGGCTGCTGTTTTCAGGGGGAGGCCTCCTTTTACGGCCTCCAGCGCCTTTTGCATTTGACTGTCATCATATTGGCAATGTTTCCTTTGTTTTTTGTTTTCCTTCGGCATCACTGAAAAGTCACAAAAATCAAGTAATAACAAAGAAAAAATTATAGTATGTGACTGACGATTTTACATCTGCTCAAATAATTACAAATGAAGATAAAATCGTCACACTGACGAAATTCAATACATTTGGTATTTTGGTTGTAGGCAATTCCGTCACCACGATTAGAAGCACTCTCGGCGTTGATAACCCTATCTGGTTGTTTTTATAATTTAGTTAATGCTCCTAAGTTACTATAAAAACATTCGACCTATTAGTAAAGTGAAAAGTTTGACAATTAAAACCTTACGAAACTACACGCGATTCTTACGCTAAGTGCTAAAAAATTAAGTAAAACTGAGAAATACTCACCGGCACTTTTTTCAAATTGTTCTCCATCCGCCATATTGAACGTGGCACCAGAATAAATGTAAACAATACTTAGCAAGGGCGCGAAATTCAAGTTATTAAACTTCTGACCTTGCTGGGGTGTCTTAAGATCTTACAATTTGGGATTTTTTAAAAAAGTGACGAGATTACCTTCAGTGACGAAAATACCCTCCTCTACAGGTAGAGGAGGGTATTTTCGTCACTGAAGGTAATCTCGTCACTTTTTTAAAAAATCCCAAATTGTAAGATCTTAAGACACCCCAGCAAGGTCAGAAGTTTAATAACTTGAATTTCGCGCCCTTGCTAAGTATTGTTAATACCCTCCTCTACCTGTAGAGGAGGGTATTTTCGTCACCCTAAGACATTTCTAGGAACATTTCCTTGTGTTCCCACGTTATTTTTCAAGTCTAATAATTGTCTTTCTCCATCATAAAAACAACATACCTTTAGTCAGACACTGACTAGTTTAATTTTTCCTTAGCTACATTGAAACCGAAATTTTTGGTTGTAAAGGAAGGAGCCCTCAAAATGAAGGTAATTTCGTCACATCACTTCATTGTTGTTCCTAATTTCGTCATATTGGTATTTTAATTCGTCACACCCCATTATCGCTCTAGGAACTTACTACACCGCTTTATCTCAATGAAAACTTTATTCTTAATACGCAAAAACAGAAAAGTGGTAGGTATAAGGGCCCGATTACACCTTACAATAAATATATGATCCTATTTTTATATGATCCTATTTTTTTAGTATCATAGAATTTTAGAAAAACTGTAATACACTTCACAATAAAAATATGATCATGTTTAGCACATTTTCTATTAATATACGGGTCATTTCCATTCCACTTTAGGTACCTCAGCCGCCATTTCAACGGACTACTTATTAGACCTACACCCACCCTTGAGGGTATTTGCCTTCCTGTGCTTCAGACTTCAGGCTATTAGATAGGAACTTACCCCAATCCCTACAAAAGCGTTCCATTATTAGCACGATCAGTAGACTGGTACCTAGATGCTGAGTAGGTGGGTACCACTTACCAGCTTTCAAAACTAGAGGCAGAAGTAGGTGCCTACCTACAGCTTAGGATATAGTGGAAACTACAACATAATATGCCCAAAATTGCTCCGCAGATAGGCACTGCACGGAATATTCCCGTTAAGTAAGTAAACACTGAGTACCTACCTCTACTGAACGCGGGTTCGTGGGCTGGTAATGATAGGTAGGTACACTCTCTTAAACCGAAGGCAGCCAAGTAGTTGTCTAATTTGAAAATATTGCTGTTGTAGGCACGGGTCCAGGAACTTTAAATGTTTACCACTACAACAAAACGCAACAGCTAGACTTGATCAATTCATTTGTTTGGTCACAAGCTCTTCTGGACAGTTGCTGGTCGACTGCGCAGGAGGACGTTTTAGTTACCTCTGGTGGAGATGGCAGTCTTCAGCTTTGGCACGTGTTCAACCCTGATTCGAAAGCTGCCGGCCCATCGGCTTTGTTCGTAGGTCACCAGGGCGCTGCCACCTACGTGCTGTGGAAACCCGAAGTGCCTAATAAAGTTATCTCTGGTTCTGTTGATACCTCTCTCAAAATTGTAAGTTACATCCATCATAAAGGTGAAGATGGCATTATAGATATTTTAAGATGTGCATTGTCAATCCAAACGTTACCATGCCTTTAGTGAGCCCCGCAGCTGGTATTTGTAACTTTACTATTTCTATGCATGTAGCAATTATTAAAGCGCTTGGTTATTTGTTACAGTGGGATGCGGAGCAGCAAAAAGCCATCCAGACGTATTGTTTGAATGATGCAGTTTTACAAGTATCATATAACTCTTTAGTTCCTGGCCTTGTTGCGGTAGTTCTTGCGAATCGGCAACTACTGTTACTGGACGATCGCTGTCCTATTGACAAGTCACAACCCAAATTAATTTCCTCAGAACAGGTAAGTAATAAAGCTAAACTGAAGAATCACTGCAACAGGGAACCGTAGATTACGAAACAAGTAATTTTATTGAAAATCAGAAAGTTCAATTATATTATGTGTTACCTACGAGTTCTAAATTATACTTACTGGTACCTACGTGCACGGCCGCCAGTGGCCTTGACGGTTCTGAAAGCTAAGCATGGTGTGCGATCGCAGTAAAAGAAAAATCACTCATAGAAAAGTGATCTTACAATTATTATTCGTCCCACTTACCTACTGTATAACTACTTCTACTTTTCCTTTCTATGTTAGCACATAAATTCTTCAGAAGAGGACTGTTACGTCCATTATCATAGTACTTAATAGGGATGTGTATGATTATAGGTTTTAAGCTGTGACTGGTCCCCCTCTGATGGAAACCTACTTGTAACAGCCTCGCCGAAAGGCTGTTTGGAGTGTCTTGATTTACGCTTTGTGGGAGAACAACGCGTAGGTCAAGTGGCTAGCCACCGTGGACCAGTTCGGCGAGTCCGATGGATGCCAGCTTATCGTCATATCGTTCTTAGTGCTGGATTCGACGGAAAGACAGGTTAGCTTCATAAGTTCACCCAACGAGTATTTAGCGGCCAGTGAGGAACAGTTGCTAGACCCCAGACGACTGGGGTGAGGCACTACTTACCTACACCTACCCCGACCGTGCATACCTACTTCCTGCAGATGTGAAAGTAACACTTGATCTGTATCGCGCATCTTGCAGCTCTGTCTCATCCATTTCACTTCTTTTGTTTTTAGTTCTCACCGATATTTGGACCGGAGAAGTGCTAGAACGAATTAGCCATCACTCCAATATAGTGCATGACGTCGACTGCAGCCTTTTTCACTCACAACTTATTGTGGACTGTTCGTGGGATTCCCTGCTCTACGTATTTGAGCCTCTCTCCCTAATTCGTCAGTCTAGTGTAGTTACTCAACCCCCGTTAACAAATAAATTATAATCTTTTCGGGTAACTTTTTTTTTTTTTTTTTTTTTTTTTTTTTTTTACGAAAGGAAGAATTTAAATCAAGTCCAGATTCCAGTTTATGTTGTTCTTCACTGAAAATTGATGGAATTTTTTGTTACCTGAAATAAATATTTTACATCGGAAACTAGAGTGATTTTTGCAATGTAGCATTTGACATTATTTTCTGGTGTCAAAAGACATGATTCAGAAACTATTCAAAATAAGGAAGTTTTCCCGCTTTTTTTTTGTTTTTTCGGGCACACAGATTTTAATGATCTTATTTATTTAATAAATAATAAAAAATAAATTTATTATTTATTAATTTTTGTTAAACTGAACTTTAAAAAAATGCAAGAAATATAAATTATATTTTTTAATTCAGTGTTGGACTGTTGGCAGCTCTTTAAAGTTGTTTTGATTCCGCGGTGTCATGGAGGACAGACATGCATCAGAAATGAAACGTTTTCTATTTAGACCTCACAGTTCTTTATTAATTACATAATTGGTGAGTAATTTTCCATTTTCAACAGTAAATTTAAACGATTTATATATTTCAGTCTCACTAACGGCCTGTATAACGAGGAGGTAAAACGTAACGGCAGTTCCATTTATTCCGTTAGGCATGGCTATTGGACGATGAACGGAACTAAAATAGAGATTCTTATTACACATAATAAGTATATTTGGCTTTGTCACATTTTATCAAATCAAATCAGTCAACAAAGGCAGGGTGCCCTAGCTTGACCGCCTTTGTTTCAGTGCATAGCTTCCTGCTGTCAGACTCAGTACCTACTCCTTGGGCAGAATTCTACTTGCTTTTAGAGTCTCAAGTATAAAGTCACCAGCAACTTTGTTTTTTAGGGGATTATGGACGATAAACGTTTGCCTGACAATGTCATCGACTGGACCCCAAAAGAAGTTGAGATCTGGTTTCATAGATTTATTCCTCCGGAAATGTCGTATATCGCGGACCTCGGATTCTCCGGGCTAGACGGGAAAATGTTACTTCTGTTGAAGGAAGACATTTTGATGGTAAGTTTTTTAGTTTTTAAATTTTCGTTAAACTTAACATAGCACTCTTGGCATTTCTGCCTTGCCACTGAGAAGGTATCATGGGCCAGAAATGGACTACCCGTAAAGTGGTCGCCGGTCTATCTTGAAAGGTTATTTCTTAAAATTCGGACCTATTGTGGTGTGAACGTAGCTTTAGCGACGGAGTACTCCAAGAGATCTCAGCTGTCCTTGAGTTCGCTGTTGACGAGTTCAACCCATATAAGATAGCCAAAACTCCCTGCCAAACAGTTTTGAGTTCAAATGGTGAGTCTATTCAACAAAAAGAAGAGGTAGCCCCCAAGCCCGATAGTTACCCCTCGATGGCACCCCCTTTCAGTGGAACCCCGAAGCCAAATATCTAGAAGTCGCGTTCGATCGGAAGGTCACGTGGAAGCCACACATCCACTTAGCAGTGCGGAAGCCCTCGAGGGGTGATGTACCCTGCACTGTTCTCGGATTGGCGACCCATCTACACTTTGCGATCACATAGAAATTCTTGCTATCAGTTTGGTAACAGCCTTAGAGGCTAGTTGAACTAGTCTACCTCCTTTGTTTCAATTCGTGATTCCAATACTTTTATTTATTTTTCACTACTATTATTTTGACTGTATAAATGTAGATATAAATATAGACAATGACATATTAGTTAATGAATTTGTATTCTTCGTTTCCAGGCTAGATTTAAAGAGCAGTCTATAAAGAAGAATTGGTCTATCGGGCCATTTCCAAAGTCGGCCTGCCCTTACCATTGAGGACACTGTCGCCTCTTCGTCGGGGAGCTGTGGCTCGCAGGGCTGTGGACTCTCACTTCGAACGCCTCCTTGGTCAGGGATCTGTGGCTCACAGGGCTGTGGACTCTCACTTCGAACGCCTCCTTCGTCGGGGAGCTGTGGCTCGCAGGGCTGTGGACTCTCACTTCGAACGCCTCCTTCGTCGGGGAGCTGTGGCTCGCAGGGCTGTGGAATCGCATTTCTTTCACTTGGAACTCTTTCCTCTCCTTCATAGTTGAAGTATAATTCCTGCTGGTTGTCAAAGAAATCAAGAGGAGAATGGACGGTAGACTCAATAGTAAAAGTGGCGAGTCTTCAGCGAACTGTGCATTTTCTGGTAACTTCTTCCATAGTTCAAATAGAGAAGTATCCTCAATGTCCGCGGGCTGACCCTCTTTGCGCCACTTTCTAAATAGTTCTTGCTTGGTAGATCCGATAGCTTTATCCAGTTTTCTCGCAAAATCTTCATCTCGATCTTCAGTTTGTGAAGTAATGGAAACATCGCAGTGGGAGGGAATTTTCCCATAGTCGATTGCATCTGGATTCCAGGGCATCAAACCTGCTTTCCTAAACGCATTCCTGCACACATCAGGTGTTATCCTTTCCTTTATCACCTTGTCCAGTAGCCCACAAAAGTGTACTTTTTTTAATTGGCCTGATTCCAGGTGCAAGTTTTCTAGTCGCCATTTTGACCTTTCTTCTCGCCATCCTGCTTTTAGTGTCCTAAAAACTGCTATGTCGCACGGCTGCATCAAATGTGTAGCGTTGGGTGGTAAAGCCACAAGAACAATTTGTTTTTCTGAACACAATTCACTTAAGTGCAATGTCAGATGCGATACGTGGCCATCGACGAAAAATATAATAGGTCTCTGTATGTTATTTTGGGTGAGCCATGGGTCAAAGCAGTTGGCTATGTACTCGTAAAAATGCTCGCCTGTCATCCATCCCGACTCTGGGCTCCTCCCAATCCCCCAATTCTTGGGAACGGACGCTACAACATCATTAGGTAATCTCAAATTTTTAAATATTACCATTGGTGGTGCTACAAACCCAGCTGCGTTTATATTTACCAGCACGGTGAGGCACTGCTTCTCATCCGTGTTCACTATTGAGTACACATTTTTATCTCCACGGCCGACAACAACATGGGCCCCTTTCGGATTTAAAAAAAAGGCGGATTCGTCCGCGTTGAAAATTCTCATCGGATCATTCACGAAGCATCCCTCTCTTTCCAAGAATTCTTTGACTTCTGCGAACCATTTCCTAAGTTGCTGTTCTGTGACTGCGGCCCTCGATGCAGTAAGATTTTGTGGCACTCGAACTGACAACTGGGGGTTTCTTTTACGAAACCCCTCCCACCAGAATCTTCCGGGGACACCGTCTTTAAAACGGGTTGTTCGCCCCAATTTCCTCACAATTTCTGCCACACTGGCGATGACTTGGTCTTTTGTTACAGGGAAACCAGCTGCACTCATTTTGAGGATCCAATGTACCAGTATCTGCTCCTCGTGCTTAGTTAAAATTGAAGGTGCTCCAAGTTGTTTTACAGACGGTGTTTTCCCTTAACCTAGAAAATAATTGTAATTTTTGAAATCTAGAATACTTAAGAATGCTTACTTAAGCTTAAAAGATGGACGTAATAAGGTAGGTACATACCTTGTCTGACAGCGTCATTCGCGGCACGCCATACACATTGGCTGCTGTTTTCAGGGGGAGGCCTCCTTTTACGGCCTCCAGCGCCTTTTGCATTTGACTGTCATCATATTGGCAATGTTTCCTTTGTTTTTTGTTTTCCTTCGGCATCACTGAAAAGTCACAAAAATCAAGTAATAACAAAGAAAAAATTATAGTATGTGACTGACGATTTTACATCTGCTCAAATAATTACAAATGAAGATAAAATCGTCACACTGACGAAATTCAATACATTTGGTATTTTGGTTGTAGGCAATTCCGTCACCACGATTAGAAGCACTCTCGGCGTTGATAACCCTATCTGGTTGTTTTTATAATTTAGTTAATGCTCCTAAGTTACTATAAAAACATTCGACCTATTAGTAAAGTGAAAAGTTTGACAATTAAAACCTTACGAAACTACACGCGATTCTTACGCTAAGTGCTAAAAAATTAAGTAAAACTGAGAAATACTCACCGGCACTTTTTTCAAATTGTTCTCCATCCGCCATATTGAACGTGGCACCAGAATAAATGTAAACAATACTTAGCAAGGGCGCGAAATTCAAGTTATTAAACTTCTGACCTTGCTGGGGTGTCTTAAGATCTTACAATTTGGGATTTTTTAAAAAAGTGACGAGATTACCTTCAGTGACGAAAATACCCTCCTCTACAGGTAGAGGAGGGTATTTTCGTCACTGAAGGTAATCTCGTCACTTTTTTAAAAAATCCCAAATTGTAAGATCTTAAGACACCCCAGCAAGGTCAGAAGTTTAATAACTTGAATTTCGCGCCCTTGCTAAGTATTGTTAATACCCTCCTCTACCTGTAGAGGAGGGTATTTTCGTCACCCTAAGACATTTCTAGGAACATTTCCTTGTGTTCCCACGTTATTTTTCAAGTCTAATAATTGTCTTTCTCCATCATAAAAACAACATACCTTTAGTCAGACACTGACTAGTTTAATTTTTCCTTAGCTACATTGAAACCGAAATTTTTGGTTGTAAAGGAAGGAGCCCTCAAAATGAAGGTAATTTCGTCACATCACTTCATTGTTGTTCCTAATTTCGTCATATTGGTATTTTAATTCGTCACACCCCATTATCGCTCTAGGAACTTACTACACCGCTTTATCTCAATGAAAACTTTATTCTTAATACGCAAAAACAGAAAAGTGGTAGGTATAAGGGCCCGATTACACCTTACAATAAATATATGATCCTATTTTTATATGATCCTATTTTTTTAGTATCATAGAATTTTAGAAAAACTGTAATACACTTCACAATAAAAATATGATCATGTTTAGCACATTTTCTATTAATATACGGGTCATTTCCATTCCACTTTAGGTACCTCAGCCGCCATTTCAACGGACTACTTATTAGACCTACACCCACCCTTGAGGGTATTTTTGCCTTCAGGCTATTAGATAGGAACTTACCCTAATCCCTACAAAAGCGTTCCATTATTAGCACAATCAGTAGACTGGTACCTAGATGCTGAGTAGGTGGGTACCACTTACCAGCTTTCAAAACTAGAGGCAGAAGTAGGTAGGTACCTACCTACAGCTTAGGATATAGTGGAAACTACAACATAATATGCCCAAAATTGAACCGCAGATAGGTACTGTACGGAATATTCCCGTTAAGTAAGTAAACACTGAGTACCTACCTCAACTGAACGCGGGTTTGTGGTGGGTGATGGGTACACTCTCTTAAACCGAAGGCAGCCAAGTAGGTAGTTGTTTAATTTGAAAATATTGCTGTTGTAGGCACGGGTCCAGGAACTTTAAATGTTTACCACTACAACAAAACGCAACAGCTAGACTTGATCAATTCATTTGTTTGGTCACAAGCTCTTCTGGACAGTTGCTGGTCGACTGCGCAGGAGGACGTTTTAGTTACCTCTGGTGGAGATGGCAGTCTTCAGCTTTGGCACGTGTTCAACCCTGATTCGAAAGCTGCCGGCCCATCGGCTTTGTTCGTAGGTCACCAGGGCGCTGCCACCTACGTGCTGTGGAAACCCGAAGTGCCTAATAAAGTTATCTCTGGTTCTGTTGATACCTCTCTCAAAATTGTAAGTTACATCCATCATAAAGGTGAAGATGGCATTATAGATATTTTAAGATGTGCATTGTCAATCCAAACGTTACCATGCCTTTAGTGAGCCCCGCAGCTGGTATTTGTAACTTTACTATTTCTATGCATGTAGCAATTATTAAAGCGCTTGGTTATTTGTTACAGTGGGATGCGGAGCAGCAAAAAGCCATCCAGACGTATTGTTTGAATGATGCAGTTTTACAAGTATCATATAACTCTTTAGTTCCTGGCCTTGTTGCGGTAGTTCTTGCGAATCGGCAACTACTGTTACTGGACGATCGCTGTCCTATTGACAAGTCACAACCCAAATTAATTTCCTCAGAACAGGTAAGTAATAAAGCTAAACTGAAGAATCACTGCAACAGGGAACCGTAGATTACGAAACAAGTAATTTTATTGAAAATCAGAAAGTTCAATTATATTATGTGTTACCTACGAGTTCTAAATTATACTTACTGGTACCTACGTGCACGGCCGCCAGTGGCCTTGACGGTTCTGAAAGCTAAGCATGGTGTGCGATCGCAGTAAAAGAAAAATCACTCATAGAAAAGTGATCTTACAATTATTATTCGTCCCACTTACCTACTGTATAACTACTTCTACTTTTCCTTTCTATGTTAGCACATAAATTCTTCAGAAGAGGACTGTTACGTCCATTATCATAGTACTTAATAGGGATGTGTATGATTATAGGTTTTAAGCTGTGACTGGTCCCCCTCTGATGGAAACCTACTTGTAACAGCCTCGCCGAAAGGCTGTTTGGAGTGTCTTGATTTACGCTTTGTGGGAGAACAACGCGTAGGTCAAGTGGCTAGCCACCGTGGACCAGTTCGGCGAGTCCGATGGATGCCAGCTTATCGTCATATCGTTCTTAGTGCTGGATTCGACGGAAAGACAGGTTAGCTTCATAAGTTCACCCAACGAGTATTTAGCGGCCAGTGAGGAACAGTTGCTAGACCCCAGACGACTGGGGTGAGGCACTACTTACCTACACCTACCCCGACCGTGCATACCTACTTCCTGCAGATGTGAAAGTAACACTTGATCTGTATCGCGCATCTTGCAGCTCTGTCTCATCCATTTCACTTCTTTTGTTTTTAGTTCTCACCGATATTTGGACCGGAGAAGTGCTAGAACGAATTAGCCATCACTCCAATATAGTGCATGACGTCGACTGCAGCCTTTTTCACTCACAACTTATTGTGGACTGTTCGTGGGATTCCCTGCTCTACGTATTTGAGCCTCTCTCCCTAATTCGTCAGTCTAGTGTAGTTACTCAACCCCCGTTAACAAATAAATTATAATCTTTTCGGGTAACTTTTTTTTTTTTTTTTTTTTTTTTTTTTTTTTTACGAAAGGAAGAATTTAAATCAAGTCCAGATTCCAGTTTATGTTGTTCTTCACTGAAAATTGATGGAATTTTTTGTTACCTGAAATAAATATTTTACATCGGAAACTAGAGTGATTTTTGGAATGTAGCATTTGACATTATTTTCTGGTGTCAAAAGACATGATTCAGAAACTATTCAAAATAAGGAAGTTTTCCCGCTTTTTTTTTGTTTTTTCGGGCACACAGATTTTAATGATCTTATTTATTTAATAAATAATAAAAAATAAATTTATTATTTATTAATTTTTGTTAAACTGAACTTTAAAAAAATGCAAGAAATATAAATTATATTTTTTAATTCAGTGTTGGACTGTTGGCAGCTCTTTAAAGTTGTTTTGATTCCGCGGTGTCATGGAGGACAGACATGCATCAGAAATGAAACGTTTTCTATTTAGACCTCACAGTTCTTTATTAATTACATAATTGGTGAGTAATTTTCCATTTTCAACAGTAAATTTAAACGATTTATATATTTCAGTCTCACTAACGGCCTGTATAACGAGGAGGTAAAACGTAACGGCAGTTCCATTTATTCCGTTAGGCATGGCTATTGGACGATGAACGGAACTAAAATAGAGATTCTTATTACACATAATAAGTATATTTGGCTTTGTCACATTTTATCAAATCAAATCAGTCAACAAAGGCAGGGTGCCCTAGCTTGACCGCCTTTGTTTCAGTGCATAGCTTCCTGCTGTCAGACTCAGTACCTACTCCTTGGGCAGAATTCTACTTGCTTTTAGAGTCTCAAGTATAAAGTCACCAGCAACTTTGTTTTTTAGGGGATTATGGACGATAAACGTTTGCCTGACAATGTCATCGACTGGACCCCAAAAGAAGTTGAGATCTGGTTTCATAGATTTATTCCTCCGGAAATGTCGTATATCGCGGACCTCGGATTCTCCGGGCTAGACGGGAAAATGTTACTTCTGTTGAAGGAAGACATTTTGATGGTAAGTTTTTTAGTTTTTAAATTTTCGTTAAACTTAACATAGCACTCTTGGCATTTCTGCCTTGCCACTGAGAAGGTATCATGGGCCAGAAATGGACTACCCGTAAAGTGGTCGCCGGTCTATCTTGAAAGGTTATTTCTTAAAATTCGGACCTATTGTGGTGTGAACGTAGCTTTAGCGACGGAGTACTCCAAGAGATCTCAGCTGTCCTTGAGTTCGCTGTTGACGAGTTCAACCCATATAAGATAGCCAAAACTCCCTGCCAAACAGTTTTGAGTTCAAATGGTGAGTCTATTCAACAAAAAGAAGAGGTAGCCCCCAAGCCCGATAGTTACCCCTCGATGGCACCCCCTTTCAGTGGAACCCCGAAGCCAAATATCTAGAAGTCGCGTTCGATCGGAAGGTCACGTGGAAGCCACACATCCACTTAGCAGTGCGGAAGCCCTCGAGGGGTGATGTACCCTGCACTGTTCTCGGATTGGCGACCCATCTACACTTTGCGATCACATAGAAATTCTTGCTATCAGTTTGGTAACAGCCTTAGAGGCTAGTTGAACTAGTCTACCTCCTTTGTTTCAATTCGTGATTCCAATACTTTTATTTATTTTTCACTACTATTATTTTGACTGTATAAATGTAGATATAAATATAGACAATGACATATTAGTTAATGAATTTGTATTCTTCGTTTCCAGGCTAGATTTAAAGAGCAGTCTATAAAGAAGAATTGGTCTATCGGGCCATTTCCAAAGTCGGCCTGCCCTTACCATTGAGGACACTGTCGCCTCTTCGTCGGGGAGCTGTGGCTCGCAGGGCTGTGGACTCTCACTTCGAACGCCTCCTTGGTCAGGGATCTGTGGCTCACAGGGCTGTGGACTCTCACTTCGAACGCCTCCTTCGTCGGGGAGCTGTGGCTCGCAGGGCTGTGGACTCTCACTTCGAACGCCTCCTTCGTCGGGGAGCTGTGGCTCGCAGGGCTGTGGAATCGCATTTCTTTCACTTGGAACTCTTTCCTCTCCTTCATAGTTGAAGTATAATTCCTGCTGGTTGTCAAAGAAATCAAGAGGAGAATGGACGGTAGACTCAATAGTAAAAGTGGCGAGTCTTCAGCGAACTGTGCATTTTCTGGTAACTTCTTCCATAGTTCAAATAGAGAAGTATCCTCAATGTCCGCGGGCTGACCCTCTTTGCGCCACTTTCTAAATAGTTCTTGCTTGGTAGATCCGATAGCTTTATCCAGTTTTCTCGCAAAATCTTCATCTCGATCTTCAGTTTGTGAAGTAATGGAAACATCGCAGTGGGAGGGAATTTTCCCATAGTCGATTGCATCTGGATTCCAGGGCATCAAACCTGCTTTCCTAAACGCATTCCTGCACACATCAGGTGTTATCCTTTCCTTTATCACCTTGTCCAGTAGCCCACAAAAGTGTACTTTTTTTAATTGGCCTGATTCCAGGTGCAAGTTTTCTAGTCGCCATTTTGACCTTTCTTCTCGCCATCCTGCTTTTAGTGTCCTAAAAACTGCTATGTCGCACGGCTGCATCAAATGTGTAGCGTTGGGTGGTAAAGCCACAAGAACAATTTGTTTTTCTGAACACAATTCACTTAAGTGCAATGTCAGATGCGATACGTGGCCATCGACGAAAAATATAATAGGTCTCTGTATGTTATTTTGGGTGAGCCATGGGTCAAAGCAGTTGGCTATGTACTCGTAAAAATGCTCGCCTGTCATCCATCCCGACTCTGGGCTCCTCCCAATCCCCCAATTCTTGGGAACGGACGCTACAACATCATTAGGTAATCTCAAATTTTTAAATATTACCATTGGTGGTGCTACAAACCCAGCTGCGTTTATATTTACCAGCACGGTGAGGCACTGCTTCTCATCCGTGTTCACTATTGAGTACACATTTTTATCTCCACGGCCGACAACAACATGGGCCCCTTTCGGATTTAAAAAAAAGGCGGATTCGTCCGCGTTGAAAATTCTCATCGGATCATTCACGAAGCATCCCTCTCTTTCCAAGAATTCTTTGACTTCTGCGAACCATTTCCTAAGTTGCTGTTCTGTGACTGCGGCCCTCGATGCAGTAAGATTTTGTGGCACTCGAACTGACAACTGGGGGTTTCTTTTACGAAACCCCTCCCACCAGAATCTTCCGGGGACACCGTCTTTAAAACGGGTTGTTCGCCCCAATTTCCTCACAATTTCTGCCACACTGGCGATGACTTGGTCTTTTGTTACAGGGAAACCAGCTGCACTCATTTTGAGGATCCAATGTACCAGTATCTGCTCCTCGTGCTTAGTTAAAATTGAAGGTGCTCCAAGTTGTTTTACAGACGGTGTTTTCCCCTTAACCTAGAAAATAATTGTAATTTTTGAAATCTAGAATACTTAAGAATGCTTACTTAAGCTTAAAAGATGGACGTAATAAGGTAGGTACCTACATACCTTGTCTGACAGCGTCATTCGCGGCACGCCATACACATTGGCTGCTGTTTTCAGGGGGAGGCCTCCTTTTACGGCCTCCAGCGCCTTTTGCATTTGACTGTCATCATATTGGCAATGTTTCCTTTGTTTTTTGTTTTCCTTCGGCATCACTGAAAAGTCACAAAAATCAAGTAATAACAAAGAAAAAATTATAGTATGTGACTGACGATTTTACATCTGCTCAAATAATTACAAATGAAGATAAAATCGTCACACTGACGAAATTCAATACATTTGGTATTTTGGTTGTAGGCAATTCCGTCACCACGATTAGAAGCACTCTCGGCGTTGATAACCCTATCTGGTTGTTTTTATAATTTAGTTAATGCTCCTAAGTTACTATAAAAACATTCGACCTATTAGTAAAGTGAAAAGTTTGACAATTAAAACCTTACGAAACTACACGCGATTCTTACGCTAAGTGCTAAAAAATTAAGTAAAACTGAGAAATACTCACCGGCACTTTTTTCAAATTGTTCTCCATCCGCCATATTGAACGTGGCACCAGAATAAATGTAAACAATACTTAGCAAGGGCGCGAAATTCAAGTTATTAAACTTCTGACCTTGCTGGGGTGTCTTAAGATCTTACAATTTGGGATTTTTTAAAAAAGTGACGAGATTACCTTCAGTGACGAAAATACCCTCCTCTACCTGTAGAGGAGGGTATTTTCGAAAATACCCTCCTCTACCTGTAGAGGAGGGTATTTTCGTCACTGAAGGTAATCTCGTCACTTTTTTAAAAAATCCCAAATTGTAAGATCTTAAGACACCCCAGCAAGGTCAGAAGTTTAATAACTTGAGTTTCGCGCCCTTGCTAAGTATTGTTAATACCCTCCTCTACCTGTAGAGGAGGGTATTTTCGTCACCCTAAGACATTTCTAGGAACATTTCCTTGTGTTCCCACGTTATTTTTCAAGTCTAATAATTGTCTTTCTCCATCATAAAAACAACATACCTTTAGTCAGACACTGACTAGTTTAATTTTTCCTTAGCTACATTGAAACCGAAATTTTTGGTTGTAAAGGAAGGAGCCCTCAAAATGAAGGTAATTTCGTCACATCACTTCATTGTTGTTCCTAATTTCGTCATATTGGTATTTTAACTCAGATGGTCCTACCGTCCTATATGTAGGACACTGAATTTAGGTAGTCTTAAGTCCGACAAAATTTTAGTCGTATTTTTTTAATAATTTTCACAGAGTGCATGCACTAAACCTTTCAAAGGCCATATTTAGTCAAAATTTCGCCACAACAGCTTTAATTCTGCCTCAGTAGCAATTTCCGCAATGTCCTACATATAGGACGGTAGGAACATGGGGTAGGTATAATAAAGCATAGTCTTTATTGCCGATAATGGTATATTGAAGCATTTTTATTCAATAGTGTGGTACGAAAGAAAACATTTGACGTGTATTCCAGTATCACATTTTAGGACACCTTGTCGTACATTTCTGGTGGCAGACACCACCCCTGGTTTGCTTTTCTTGAGGGTTGATCCAGTGCTCAAAGCCATCATGCCGTCTTACGCTTATGTATCTCCGTCTCCGTAGGTACTCTTTCACATATTTCCAGCCTTGGTAGGGCTCCGACCAAATGAAATACCCTTTTGGGGTTGCGCCCGACCAGAGTTTGAAACCAAACCGGATTGTTTTCCCCCTGATGAATTGCCTGCATCCGTGGCGTCCAAAGTCAGGTACCATAGTCTCGTCTCTCGTCTACGCTATGATTGGTCTCAAGGGGGGCGAATTCTTAGAACCTTTTGTTCATAGCGTCGAACCTTCCGCATTTCTGCCTTCTTTTATTAGGACCTTCTTTTTCCAGCTAAACAGTGTCATCCGGCAGAATTTTTTCGTTTTCCTTCCAGCAAGGGAGAACCTTCGCCATATTTACCTTATTCTTCTTCTATCCACCGTGACCTGCAGTCTTTCCCTCTGCTTCTGATGCTAGTTCGGGCTCTTCATCATGCTGCAGTTCCAACTCCAAGTGGGCACGCTGTTGGCTCCCCGGCAAATTTTCGATTTCTGGGCTGTCTTCGGACGTCCATATATCCTCTGAGGCAGTATGGTGATATGGATCTCGTTAGTATAGCGGTGATTGGCAGGTCGTCATCCTCCTTTATCATGGCCAGTGCTTCTTCAAGGGAGAACCCCCTAAAATGAGCATAAATATAATAAACTATTACAAGGGAATACATGCTTACTATTAAAAAAAATTAAATAAAAAATGAAGTCCTAGTTCCTACTGTCCTATATGTAGGACAGTCGTAGGAAGGCCTAATGGAGGGGTAATTTTATAAATTTAGTGGAAATGACAACATATTTCTTCCATTCAAGTACCATTTCAGTAAGTAAGCAAGAGAAAATTAAAATTTTCAGCAAAAAAGTTGTTACACTTACCTCTCAAATCTTATAGGGTAGCCAGTCATGCTGGGCGGGCAGAAAAAGACGCACTGAGATGAGCACAAACAACCTGCTTTGTTGACACTTACAGAGATCACTGCCCCAACATCGCTGAGTGATGTAAACAAGATGCCAACAAGATAGGCTCAGGCACTGCGTAGTAATAAGCACTTTAGCAGCACTCTGCGCAGTGTCCTATATTTAGGACGGTAGGAACATAGGCTACTTATTTTTTTTTACGTTTGTCGGACTATCTGGGTTAATTCGTCACACCCCATTATCGCTCTAGGAACTTACTACACCGCTTTATCTCAATGAAAACTTTATTCTTAATACGCAAAAACAGAAAAGTGGTAGGTATAAGGGCCCGATTACACCTTACAATAAATATATGATCCTATTTTTATATGATCCTATTTTTTTAGTATCATAGAATTTTAGAAAAACTGTAATACACTTCACAATAAAAATATGATCATGTTTAGCACATTTTCTATTAATATACGGGTCATTTCCATTCCACTTTAGGTACCTCAGCCGCCATTTCAACGGACTACTTATTAGACCTAGGTACACCCACCCTTGAGGGTATTTTTGCCTTCAGGCTATTAGATAGGAACTTACCCTAATCCCTACAAAAGCGTTCCATTATTAGCACAATCAGTAGACTGGTACCTAGATGCTGAGTAGGTGGGTACCACTTACCAGCTTTCAAAACTAGAGGCAGAAGTAGGTAGGTACCTACCTACAGCTTAGGATATAGTGGAAACTACAACATAATATGCCCAAAATTGAACCGCAGATAGGTACTGTACGGAATATTCCCGTTAAGTAAGTAAACACTGAGTACCTACCTCAACTGAACGCGGGTTTGTGGTGGGTGATGGGTACACTCTCTTAAACCGAAGGCAGCCAAGTAGGTAGTTGTCCAGGAACTTTAAATGTTTACCACTACAACAAAACGCAACAGCTAGACTTGATCAATTCATTTGTTTGGTCACAAGCTCTTCTGGACAGTTGCTGGTCGACTGCGCAGGAGGACGTTTTAGTTACCTCTGGTGGAGATGGCAGTCTTCAGCTTTGGCACGTGTTCAACCCTGATTCGAAAGCTGCCGGCCCATCGGCTTTGTTCGTAGGTCACCAGGGCGCTGCCACCAACGTGCTGTGGAAACCCGAAGTGCCTAATAAAGTTATCTCTGGTTCTGTTGATACCTCTCTCAAAATTGTAAGTTACATCCATCATAAAGGTGAAGATGGCATTATAGATATTTTAAGATGTGCATTGTCCATCCAAACGTTACCATGCCTTTAGTGAGCCCCGCAGCTGGTATTTGTGACTTTACTATTTCTATGCATGTAGCAATTATTAAAGCGCTTGGTTATTTGTTACAGTGGGATGCGGAGCAGCAAAAAGCCATCCAGACGTATTGTTTGAATGATGCAGTTTTACAAGTATCATATAACTCTTTAGTTCCTGGCCTTGTTGCGGTTGTTCTTGCGAATCGGCAACTACTGTTACTGGACGATCGCTGTCCTATTAACAAGTCACAACCCAAATTAATTTCCTCAGAACAGGTAAGTAATAAAGCTAAACTGAAGAATCACTGCAACAGGGAACCGTAGATTACGGAACAAGTAATTTTATTGAAAATCAGAAAGTTCAATTATATTATGTGTTACCTACGAGTTCTAAATTATACTGGTACCTACGTGCACGGCCGCCAGTGGCCTTGACGGTTCTGAAAGCTAAGCATAGTGTGCGATCGCAGTAAAAGAAAAATCACTCATAGAAAAGTGATCTTACAATTATTATTCGTCCCACTTACCTACTGTATAACTACTTCTACTTTTCCTTTCTAAGTTAGCACATAAATTCTTCGGAAGAGGACTGTTAGGTCCATTATCAATTATCATAGTACTCAATAGGGATGTGTATGATTATAGGTTTTAAGCTGTGACTGGTCCCCCTCTGATGGAAACCTACTTGTAACAGCCTCGCCGAAAGGCTGTTTGGAGTGTCTTGATTTACGCTTTGTGGGAGAACAACGCGTAGGTCAAGTGGCTAGCCACCGTGGACCAGTTCGGCGAGTCCGATGGATGCCAGCTTATCGTCATATCGTTCTTAGTGCTGGATTCGTCGGAAAGACAGGTTAGCTTCATAAGTTCACCCAACGAGTATTTAGCGACCAGTGAGGAACAGTTGCTGGTGAGGCACTACTTACCTACACCTACCCCGACCGTGCATACCTACTTCCTGCAGATGTGAAAGTAACACTTGATCTGTGTCGCGCATCTTGCAGCTCTGTCTCATCCATTTCACTTCTTTTGTTTTTAGTTCTCACCGATATTTGGACCGGAGAAGTGCTAGAACGAATTAGCCATCACTCCAATATAGTGCATGACGTCGACTGCAGCCTTTTTCACTCACAACTTATTGTGGACTGTTCGTGGGATTCCCTGCTCCACGTATTTGAGCCTCTCTCCCTAATTCGTCAGTCCAGTGTAGTTACTCAACCCCCGTTAACAAATAAATTATAATCTTTTCGAGTAATTTTTTT
Organism: Mesopsocus fuscifrons; assembly: GCA_950004255.1. Taxonomy (NCBI): domain Eukaryota; kingdom Metazoa; phylum Arthropoda; class Insecta; order Psocodea; family Mesopsocidae; genus Mesopsocus; species Mesopsocus fuscifrons. Next base: position 9,542,679 of record OX465377.1, read on the forward strand.
TTTTTTTTTTTTTTTTTTACGAAAGGAAGAATTTAAATCAAGTCTAGATTTCAGTTTATGTTGTTCTTCACTGAAAATTGATGGAATTTTTTGTTACCTGAAATAAATATTTTACATCGGAAACTAGAGTGATTTTTGGAATGTAGCATTTGACATTATTTTCTGGTGTCAAAAGACATGATTCAGAAACTATTCAAAATAAGAAAGTTTTCCCGCTTTTTTTTGTTTTTTCGGGCACACAGATTTTAATGATCTTATTTATTTAATAAATAATAAAAAATAAATTTATTATTTATAATTTTTGTTAAACTGAACTTTAAAAAAATAAAAGAAATATAAATTAAAATTTTTAATTCAGTGTTGGACTGTTGGCAGCTCTTTAAAGTTGTTTTGATTCCGCGGTGTCATGGAGGACAGACATGCATCAGAAATGAAACGTTTTCTTTTTAGACCTCATAGTTCTTTAATAATTACATAATTGGTGAGTAATTTTCCATTTTCAACAGTAAATTTAAACGATTTATATATTTCAGTCTCACTAACGACCTGTATTACGAGGAGGTAAAACGTAACGGCAGTTCCATTTATTCCGTTAGGCATGGCTATTGGACGATGAACGGAACTAAAATAGAGATTCTTATTACACATAATAAGTATATTTGGCTTTGTCACATTTTATCAAATCAAATCAGTCAACAAAGGCAGGGTGCCCTAGCTTGACCGCCTTTGTTTCAGTGCATAGCTCCCTGCTGTCAGACTCAGTACCTACTCCTTGGGCAGAATTCTACTTGCTTTTAGAGTCTCAAGTATAAAGTCACCAGCAACTTTGTTTTTAGGGGATGATGGACGATAAACGTTTGCCTGACAATGTCATCGACTGGACCCCAAAAGAAGTTGAGATCTGGTTTCATAGATTTATTCCTCCGGAAATGTCGTATATCGCGGACCTCGGATTCTCCGGGCTAGACGGGAAAATGTTACTTCTGTTGAAGGAAGACATTTTGATGGTAAGTTTTTTAGTTTTTAAATTTTCGTTAAACTTAACATAGCACTCTTGGCATTTCTGCCTTGCCACTGAGAAGGTATCATGGGCCAGAAATGGACTACCCGTAAAGTGGTCGCCGGTCTATCTTGAAAGGTTATTTCTTAAAATTCGGACCTATTGTGGTGTGAACGTAGCTTTAGCGACGGAGTACTCCAAGAGATCTCAGCTGTCCTTGAGTTCGCTGTTGACGAGTTCAACCCATATAAGATAGCCAAAACTCCCTGCCAAACAGTTTTGAGTTCAAATGGTGAGTCTATTCAACAAAAAGAAGAGGTAGCCCCCAAGCCCGATAGTTACCCCTCGATGGCACCCCCTTTCAGTGGAACCCCGAAGCCAAATATCTAGAAGTCGCGTTCGATCGGAAGGTCACGTGGAAGCCACACATCCACTTAGCAGTGCGGAAGCCCTCGAGGGGTGATGTACCCTGCACTGTTCTCGGATTGGCGACCCATCTACACTTTGCGATCACATAGAAATTCTTGCTATCAGTTTGGTAACAGCCTTAGAGGCTAGTTGAACTAGTCTACCTCCTTTGTTTCAATTCGTGATTCCAATACTTTTATTTATTTTTCACTACTATTATTTTGACTGTATAAATGTAGATATAAATATAGACAATGACATGTTAGTTAATGAATTTGTATTCTTCGTTTCCAGGCTAGATTTAAAGAGCAGTCTATAAAGAAGAATTGGTCTATCGGGCCATTTCCAAAGTCGGCCTGCCCTTACCATTGAGGACACTGTCGCCTCTTCGTCGGGGAGCTGTGGCTCGCAGGGCTGTGGACTCTCACTTCGAACGCCTCCTTGGTCAGGGATCTGTGGCTCACAGGGCTGTGGACTCTCACTTCGAACGCCTCCTTCGTCGGGGAGCTGTGGCTCGCAGGGCTGTGGACTCTCACTTCGAACGCCTCCTTCGTCGGGGAGCTGTGGCTCGCAGGGCTGTGGAATCGCATTTCTTTCACTTGGAACTCTTTCCTCTCCTTCATAGTTGAAGTATAATTCCTGCTGGTTGTCAAAGAAATCAAGAGGAGAATGGACGGTAGACTCAAGTAAAAGTGGCGAGTCTTCAGCGAACTGTGCATTTTCTGGTAACTTCTTCCATAGTTCAAATAGAGAAGTATCCTCAATGTCCGCGGGCTGACCCTCTTTGCGCCACTTTCTAAATAGTTCTTGCTTGGTAGATCCGATAGCTTTATCCAGTTTTCTCGCAAAATCTTCATCTCGATCTTCAGTTTGTGAAGTAATGGAAACATCGCAGTGGGAGGGAATTTTCCCATAGTCGATTGCATCTGGATTCCAGGGCATCAAACCTGCTTTCCTAAACGCATTCCTGCACACATCAGGTGTTATCCTTTCCTTTATCACCTTGTCCAGTAGCCCACAAAAGTGTACTTTTTTTAATTGGCCTGATTCCAGGTGCAAGTTTTCTAGTCGCCATTTTGACCTTTCTTCTCGCCATCCTGCTTTTAGTGTCCTAAAAACTGCTATGTCGCACGGCTGCATCAAATGTGTAGCGTTGGGTGGTAAAGCCACAAGAACAATTTGTTTTTCTGAACACAATTCACTTAAGTGCAATGTCAGATGCGATACGTGGCCATCGACGAAAAATATAATAGGTCTCTGTATGTTATTTTGGGTGAGCCATGGGTCAAAGCAGTTGGCTATGTACTCGTAAAAATGCTCGCCTGTCATCCATCCCGACTCTGGGCTCCTCCCAATCCCCCAATTCTTGGGAACGGACGCTACAACATCATTAGGTAATCTCAAATTTTTAAATATTACCATTGGTGGTGCTACAAACCCAGCTGCGTTTGTATTTACCAGCACGGTGAGGCACTGCTTCTCATCCGTGTTCACTATTGAGTACACATTTTTATCTCCACGGCCGACAACAACATGGGCCCCTTTCGGATTTAAAAAAAAGGCGGATTCGTCCGCGTTGAAAATTCTCATCGGATCATTCACGAAGCATCCCTCTCTTTCCAAGAATTCTTTGACTTCTGCGAACCATTTCCTAAGTTGCTGTTCTGTGACTGCGGCCCTCGATGCAGTAAGATTTTGTGGCACTCGAACTGACAACTGGGGGTTTCTTTTACGAAACCCCTCCCACCAGAATCTTCCGGGGACACCGTCTTTAAAACGGGTTGTTCGCCCCAATTTCCTCACAATTTCTGCCACACTGGCGATGACTTGGTCTTTTGTTACAGGGAAACCAGCTGCACTCATTTTGAGGATCCAATGTACCAGTATCTGCTCCTCGTGCTTAGTTAAAATTGAAGGTGCTCCAAGTTGTTTTACAGACGGTGTTTTCCCCTTAACCTAGAAAATAATTGTAATTTTTGAAATCTAGAATACTCAAGAATGCTTACTTAAGCTTAAAAGATGGACGTAATAAGGTAGGTACATACCTTGTCTGACAGCGTCATTCGCGGCACGCCATACACATTGGCTGCTGTTTTCAGGGGGAGGCCTCCTTTTACGGCCTCCAGCGCCTTTTGCATTTGACTGTCATCATATTGGCAATGTTTCCTTTGTTTTTTGTTTTCCTTCGGCATCACTGAAAAGTCACAAAAATCAAGTAATAACAAAGAAAAAATTATAGTATGTGACTGACGATTTTACATCTGCTCAAATAATTACAAATGAAGATAAAATCGTCACACTGACGAAATTCAATACATTTGGTATTTTGGTTGTAGGCAATTCCGTCACCACGATTAGAAGCACTCTCGGCGTTGATAACCCTATCTGGTTGTTTTTGTTAATGCTCCTAAGTTACTATAAAAACATTCGACCTATTAGTAAAGTGAAAAGTTTGACAATTAAAACCTTACGAAACTACACGCGATTCTTACGCTAAGTGCTAAAAAATTAAGTAAAACTGAGAAATACTCACCGGCACTTTTTGCAAATTGTTCTCGGTGACCTGGAGTATGACCATCGTGATTTTGCCCATTTGTAAACAAAAACACCATTTTAAGTTGGCAGCTCTGCATTACTTGGGGCCCTTCTTTTTTTGGTCCGTTTTCTTACAGTGAAGCAACATTGGTGAGTCTTTCGATTTGGGCCTTTACTGGGCAGTGGGCCCTGAGAAATTATTAGAAAATAGAAAATGGCTCCCAAAACAATGATGATGGATATAATTAATTGTTGGTTTTTGATATTTTATCCATTATGATTTACTCGGAAGAAGACAAAAGACATCTGCTGCTGGATATTTGAAAAATAAACCCCTCTCACCGGCAAATAACCATCTCGTGGCAAAATTGTGCTCAACCTAACACTCATCATCGGTTCGGTAGGTACCTACTTAACCTCATTTATTTCTTCTTTGCCAAGTCTTTCTTGACTATTTTAATGACACTTTTCTGATGAAACTATGTTGGATATTTATTTACACTTAAATATTAATGAAAACTGCCATTTGAACGCAGCTGATTGAGGCAGGTATATAATAATAAGGAAAACTATATAGGTACCTACCTACCTTCCTACTTACCTAGACGCGTGGCTCTATCCGGAGTTGAACTAACGGTACAGCGTCGTCTGCTACACACGTGTTACCGTTCTACCGTTAGTTACATTTTCTGCCACTAGAGGCAGGTCAGTCGTATTCAACTCCCACCGGAGTTGAACTAACGGTACAGCGTCGTCTGCTACACACGTGTTACCGTTCTACCGTTAGTTCCATTTTCTGCCACTAGAGGCAGGTCAGTCGTATTCAACTCCCAATATCTAGAGTAGAAAGTACCTACGCTTTCTAACAGTAACTGTGTGTTTTCTTTCAGGAAGTGACTGACTTGTGAATTGAAGAAAGAAAAATGACTGATGCAGCAAGGGATATCCATGTCGTCTTTACGGCTCGAACCAGGGAAAGAAAAATGAAAATGCAAGAAACAATATAGCCGTTTTTTCTGCTTTCCTTTATACCTATATAGTTTACCATGAATCAATGCTTTCGATTATTTATTCCACTGACTGTGTAGCGGAGAGGTCTGGAGCAGGTAGTAGACAGTTTGAGAATGGTGATTTTTAATGTCATAAACAAGTAAAATCTATGCAAGGTGGCCATTGACCAATCAGAGGCCGGCAAGATGGGTACGTAGCTATCGCATCTTATATATGGGCGCAACCAGCTTGGATTACGTGCCTGGCTGGGGGTGAAGCCAGGTCACACGGGCATAACGGTAAATAGGAGCCTGAGAACAGGGGCTGATCTATAGCTACCTGCCTTACAATATAATGAGAAATATTGTCTTAGGTATTATTGCTTTCGTGAGGGCTAAACATAGTGTCCAACTCTCAGTCATTTGATTCGCGTGCGAATAGCACACTATTTTTAGTCAATGACGATATACCTATACCTACCTACTAGTCTCATATTCAGTACCGTAGTTTTACCTACAAATAAGGGTAGGTACCTATACCTATTCAAGCCAACAAAAACTCTACTAATATCAGCGTGCTCAACTTAGAAGTATGTACTTAATTATATAAGTAATAAAGTACTAGGTACCTAATTAACACTTTTTCTTAAGCGCACCATACCTACCTACCTGTACCTACCTACTTAGCTATGAAAGAGTACCGCAGGGTAGGTAGGTATACTTCTACCTCCCATCTAATAGGCTTCTTATCCTCTATAGGTAGGTACCTGGTTTAAATAGGTACCTACTTAGTGGAATGCGCAAAGAAATTGTCTAGTATCTGAATTGAAGATAGGTACTCATAGGAATCATTGGAGCTGTTGTAACCCTTTTACTGAATGGAGTCAATACCGAAGTTGCCCCAATAATAGTGCAAACCTTTTGCATACTTTTAAATAATACGGAGCAAGAACTGTGTCTTACCAATGCAGTCAAAGCTAATGCTACGGCTCCTACCAGGCCATGGCTCTAGTCACTGAGTTAATAGGTGAGTCTATGAAGATTACTTAGTAGTTACTTAATCACTCTTATATACGGTTCCAAAGCCTTCAACTGTTATAAAATTTGATTATTCAACATCCTAATCACACCGATAAACGTGAAAAACTTAAGAATCGAGTTTTATTCAGATTTGAAATAATTTGAAAATATTTATGCGGGAAAAAAAGACGTGGCTGTAGATAAATATCATTCTTTACTTGTACGTAGTAACTTCCGACTACGATGTGTTTTTAACATTAAAAGGTAGGAAAATCAACTTTATTTCTAAATTAGAACTTAAATATAAGTGAAATTGATATGTAGAATTAATATGAACTATCAAATACGGATATGTACGTTTTTATAGCCGATTTTGGGACGAATTCCTTGATTTAATGTCCATTGGTTAACCTCCTTTGTAATATAGCCCCAGTGTAAGATGACAGGGTAGTAGTAATTATTTTCATTTCAAAATCTATCATCATAGGATTATTTTTCAATCATTTGAAATTTTAAAATTCACAAGTACCCACCTAATTTATAGAAAACAACATTAAAAATACCAGGATAATTTTATTTATTATATTTTACATTATATTAATTATCTAGTTACCTACATTTGTAGGTGCGAGAGCACACTACTTGAAATGTAATGAGATATTAAAAACAAAAATGGCCGGATCCAGATTACCTATTTGATATTTTTATTTTATGTTTTTGGGGATTTTTATATTTCTAGCTGTTTAAAGTTCATAGCTAAGTGATGTCATGACATCGGCTAATTAGTGAGAAGCCGCTGAAGGTAGGTATGTAGGTAGCTAGGATTGACCAATAGGTACTTACATATTACTTATATCGTTAGGTATTCCAAAAGTAGTCTAGACCCTTGCAAAGATAGTACAATCCTCCAATGAAGGATAATTTATCTAATATATTGGTCACCTATAGCAAGCGTGTGTTTTTTCACCTATGATGGGAATCACCTGCGCGATGGTCAACCAATTCTTAAAACAGGTTCCCTACCTAACTTCCTATTTCATTTGATGATTGAATTCTGTTGCAGGAAGAATATCTAAGCATCGGACGTTTCAAGAACAGAAGTTGAAGGGGTTGGCCTTCTATTTCCGGGGAGCGTCGAAATAGAATGGGAGAATAATTCAAAATCAACACCTAGCGGCAACCTTGACCTAGCTGCTGGCACAAACTTATGTACCTGCCTACCTACCTACCTACTTCTCTTTTATTTTAATAAATATAATAAATAGGTTAGGCACGTTTGACTGGTTGACTGTTGAAACGTGGTGCATATAAAAACCCGCAGAATTTTTTGTCCTTCCAGGAAATACCTATCTAAGCAGTATTACCTATGATTAGTTAGGTACCTAGGTCCTACGTAGGTAGGTACGTCAAATTGTAGGTACCTATACATGGTAGGTATGTAGAAAGTATGCACAACGAGTTCAAATAGAAAATTATAACAATGTTAATAGGTAGGTAGGTACCTAGTTTATCCAGTTTCTATTTGGTGCCTACCATATCTGACCCCTACTATTTTTAAAATTTAACCATTTTTGCCTACTTTAGCAACTGATTCGAATCAGACTCATTTTTGTTGAATATTCTTTCATAGTCCAACTTGGAAGGAATTTATTTTGTAAACAAACATTTTACGCCATTTTCTGTTGTTATTCCTTTGGGAAGATAGCCACTGTGAATTTGACCACGACTAGGCCCCAAAAATGCCTGGAAAGTTAAGAAATCGGAGGAAAAAACAAGAAAATGGCGCGTGGGCATAATCATGTAAACAAAGGATGGTCATAATCCGAATGGCACTATTCGCAGTGGTCATACTGTATAGACCCATTGTTCTCCATCCGCCATATTGAACGTGGCACCAGAATAAATGTAAACAATACTTAGCAAGGGCGCGAAATTCAAGTTATTAAACTTCTGACCTTGCTGGGGTGTCTTAAGATCTTACAATTTGGGATTTTTTAAAAAAGTGACGAGATTACCTTCAGTGACGAAAATACCCTCCTCTACCTGTAGAGGAGGGTATTTTCGTCTACCTGTAAAGGAGGGTATTTTCGTCACTGAAGGTAATCTCGTCACTTTTTTAAAAAATCCCAAATTGTAAGATCTTAAGACACCCCAGCAAGGTCAGAAGTTTAATAACTTGAATTTCGCGCCCTTGCTAAGTATTGTTAATACCCTCCTCTACCTGTAGAGGAGGGTATTTTCGTCACCCTAAGACATTTCTAGGAACATTTCCTTGTGTTCCCACGTTATTTTTCAAGTCTAATAATTGTCTTTCTCCATCATAAAAACAACATACCTTTAGTCAGACACTGACTAATTTAATTTTTCCTTAGCTACATTGAAACCGAAATTTTTGGTTGTAAAGGAAGGAGCCCTCAAAATGAAGGTAATTTCGTCACATCACTTCATTGTTGTTCCTAATTTCGTCATATTGGTATTTTAATTCGTCACACCCCATTATCGCTCTAGGAACTTACTACACCGCTTTATCTCAATGAAAACTTTATTCTTAATACGCAAAAACAGAAAAGTGGTAGGTATAAGGGCCCGATTACACCTTACAATAAATATATGATCCTATTTTTATATGATCCTATTTTTTTAGTATCATAGAATTTTAGAAAAACTGTAATACACTTCACAATAAAAATATGATCATGTTTAGCACATTTTCTATTAATATACGGGTCATTTCCATTCCACTTTACCTCAGCCGCCATTTCAACGGACTACTTATTAGACCTACACCCACCCTTGAGGGTATTTTTGCCTTCAGGCTATTAGATAGGAACTTACCCTAATCCCTACAAAAGCGTTCCATTATTAGCACAATCAGTAGACTGGTACCTAGATGCTGAGTAGGTGGGTACCACTTACCAGCTTTCAAAACTAGAGGCAGAAGTAGGTAGGTACCTACCTACAGCTTAGGATATAGTGGAAACTACAACATAATATGCCCAAAATTGAACCGCAGATAGGTACTGTACGGAATATTCCCGTTAAGTAAGTAAACACTGAGTACCTACCTCAACTGAACGCGGGTTTGTGGTGGGTGATGGGTACACTCTCTTAAACCGAAGGCAGCCAAGTAGGTAGTTGTTTAATTTGAAAATATTGCTGTTGTAGGCACGGGTCCAGGAACTTTAAATGTTTACCACTACAACAAAACGCAACAGCTAGACTTGATCAATTCATTTGTTTGGTCACAAGCTCTTCTGGACAGTTGCTGGTCGACTGCGCAGGAGGACGTTTTAGTTACCTCTGGTGGAGATGGCATTCTTCAGCTTTGGCACGTGTTCAACCCTGATTCGAAAGCTGCCGGCCCATCGGCTTTGTTCGTAGGTCACCAGGGCGCTGCCACCAACGTGCTGTGGAAACCCGAAGTGCCTAATAAAGTTATCTCTGGTTCTGTTGATACCTCTCTCAAAATTGTAAGTTACATCCATCATAAAGGTGAAGATGGCATTATAGATATTTTAAGATGTGCATTGTCCATCCAAACGTTACCATGCCTTTAGTGAGCCCCGCAGCTGGTATTTGTGACTTTACTATTTCTATGCATGTAGCAATTATTAAAGCGCTTGGTTATTTGTTACAGTGGGATGCGGAGCAGCAAAAAGCCATCCAGACGTATTGTTTGAATGATGCAGTTTTACAAGTATCATATAACTCTTTAGTTCCTGGCCTTGTTGCGGTAGTTCTTGCGAATCGGCAACTACTGTTACTGGACGATCGCTGTCCTATTAACAAGTCACAACCCAAATTAATTTCCTCAGAACAGGTAAGTAATAAAGCTAAACTGAAGAATCACTGCAACAGGGAACCGTAGATTACGGAACAAGTAATTTTATTGAAAATCAGAAAGTTCAATTATATTATGTGTTAGCTACGAGTTCTAAATTATACTGGTACCTACGTGCACGGCCGCCAGTGGCCTTGACGGTTCTGAAAGCTAAGCATAGTGTGCGATCGCAGTAAAAGAAAAATCACTCATAGAAAAGTGATCTTACAATTATTATTCGTCCCACTTACCTACTGTATAACTACTTCTACTTTTCCTTTCTAAGTTAGCACATAAATTCTTCGGAAGAGGACTGTTAGGTCCATTATCAATTATCATAGTACTCAATAGGGATGTGTATGATTATAGGTTTTAAGCTGTGACTGGTCCCCCTCTGATGGAAACCTACTTGTAACAGCCTCGCCGAAAGGCTGTTTGGAGTGTCTTGATTTACGCTTTGTGGGAGAACAACGCGTAGGTCAAGTGGCTAGCCACCGTGGACCAGTTCGGCGAGTCCGATGGATGCCAGCTTATCGTCATATCGTTCTTAGTGCTGGATTCGTCGGAAAGACAGGTTAGCTTCATAAGTTCACCCAACGAGTATTTAGCGACCAGTGAGGAACAGTTGCTGGTGAGGCACTACTTACCTACACCTACCCCGACCGTGCATACCTACTTCCTGCAGATGTGAAAGTAACACTTGATCTGTGTCGCGCATCTTGCAGCTCTGTCTCATCCATTTCACTTCTTTTGTTTTTAGTTCTCACCGATATTTGGACCGGAGAAGTGCTAGAACGAATTAGCCATCACTCCAATATAGTGCATGACGTCGACTGCAGCCTTTTTCACTCACAACTTATTGTGGACTGTTCGTGGGATTCCCTGCTCCACGTATTTGAGCCTCTCTCCCTAATTCGTCAGTCTAGTGTAGTTACTCAACCCCCGTTAACAAATAAATTATAATCTTTTCGAGTATTTTTTTTTTTTTTTTTTTTTTTTTTTACGAAAGGAAGAATTTAAATCAAGTCTAGATTTCAGTTTATGTTGTTCTTCACTGAAAATTGATGGAATTTTTTGTTACCTGAAATAAATATTTTACATCGGAAACTAGAGTGATTTTTGGAATGTAGCATTTGACATTATTTTCTGGTGTCAAAAGACATGATTCAGAAACTATTCAAAATAAGAAAGTTTTCCCGCTTTTTTTTGTTTTTTCGGGCACACAGATTTTAATGATCTTATTTATTTAATAAATAATAAAAAATAAATTTATTATTTATAATTTTTGTTAAACTGAACTTTAAAAAAATAAAAGAAATATAAATTAAAATTTTTAATTCAGTGTTGGACTGTTGGCAGCTCTTTAAAGTTGTTTTGATTCCGCGGTGTCATGGAGGACAGACATGCATCAGAAATGAAACGTTTTCTATTTAGACCTCACAGTTCTTTATTAATTACATAATTGGTGAGTAATTTTCCATTTTCAACAGTAAATTTAAACGATTTATATATTTCAGTCTCACTAACGGCCTGTATAACGAGGAGGTAAAACGTAACGGCAGTTCCATTTATTCCGTTAGGCATGGCTATTGGACGATGAACGGAACTAAAATAGAGATTCTTATTACACATAATAAGTATATTTGGCTTTGTCACATTTTATCAAATCAAATCAGTCAACAAAGGCAGGGTGCCCTAGCTTGACCGCCTTTGTTTCAGTGCATAGCTCCCTGCTGTCAGACTCAGTACCTACTCCTTGGGCAGAATTCTACTTGCTTTTAGAGTCTCAAGTATAAAGTCACCAGCAACTTTGTTTTTTAGGGGGTGATGGACGATAAACGTTTGCCTGACAATGTCATCGACTGGACCCCAAAAGAAGTTGAGATCTGGTTTCATAGATTTATTCCTCCGGAAATGTCGTATATCGCGGACCTCGGATTCTCCGGGCTAGACGGGAAAATGTTACTTCTGTTGAAGGAAGACATTTTGATGGTAAGTTTTTTAGTTTTTAAATTTTCGTTAAACTTAACATAGCACTCTTGGCATTTCTGCCTTGCCACTGAGAAGGTATCATGGGCCAGAAATGGACTACCCGTAAAGTGGTCGCCGGTCTATCTTGAAAGGTTATTTCTTAAAATTCGGACCTATTGTGGTGTGAACGTAGCTTTAGCGACGGAGTACTCCAAGAGATCTCAGCTGTCCTTGAGTTCGCTGTTGACGAGTTCAACCCATATAAGATAGCCAAAACTCCCTGCCAAACAGTTTTGAGTTCAAATGGTGAGTCTATTCAACAAAAAGAAGAGGTAGCCCCCAAGCCCGATAGTTACCCCTCGATGGCACCCCCTTTCAGTGGAACCCCGAAGCCAAATATCTAGAAGTCGCGTTCGATCGGAAGGTCACGTGGAAGCCACACATCCACTTAGCAGTGCGGAAGCCCTCGAGGGGTGATGTACCCTGCACTGTTCTCGGATTGGCGACCCATCTACACTTTGCGATCACATAGAAATTCTTGCTATCAGTTTGGTAACAGCCTTAGAGGCTAGTTGAACTAGTCTACCTCCTTTGTTTCAATTCGTGATTTATTTATTTTTCACTACTATTATTTTGACTGTATAAATGTAGGTATAAATATAGACAATGACATGTTAGTTAATGAATTTGTATTCTTCGTTTCCAGGCTAGATTTAAAGAGCAGTCTATTGGCATCCCGAATGCAATGCGAATCTGTTATGAAATAAGAAAACTTCAGTTGATGAATGCAGACCTCATTGGAAAATTGGGGTACGACCCTGCTTATATCATCAGCGGCATGCCAGTAAGGAACAGACTAGGTAGTGGGGATGCACCAATAAAAGTTCCCGCACTCCCTGCGCCCAGCGAAGATCGACCTGAAGACGGCACTGCCACAAGACTCAAACCCGAGCTGGGGAAAACGCTTATTAGTTTACGTAGGTATCTAATATCTTGCTACATTTAACGTTCGATTAATTGAAGATGAAGGTACACAGGAATACTGGGAAGTCTCTTCTCTTTTTTTTTTTTTTTTTGTTAGGCTTCTTTTCTAGCTAATTTTGAACTCAATTGAAATTACGATTTCGTCTGTTTCATTGCAGTGTACCTGTTTTTTGTGACGCTGCTCACAGCATTTGTGATGGTAATCGTGCACAATCGAGTGCCTGACATGAAAAAGTACCCGCCACTACCCGATATCTTTCTGGACAACGTTCCGCACATACCTTGGGCGTTCGCCATGTGCGAGTGTACTGCCACACTTATGCTGTTCATCTGGGTCGCAGTTCTGATATTTCACAAACACCGGTAGGTACAAACTGGCTTTCGTCATAAGTACAACGAAAACGTTTGAAACTATTTTTCGACTTTAGAAAGATGTATTATATCCCAGAACAAAAATATTTAATTGTTTCCTCAGAAATGGATCGATAAGAAATCTAAACAAGGCATTGAGTGGTTCACCCCAGGATGGGCTTTCACATTCTTTGTCTTCATAAATAGGTAAAGACGAGACAATTGAGTTGCCCCATATTCTTTGCATATTCTTTGTATATTCTTGTATATTCTATATTCTTTGTATATTCTTTGCATCATTTTAGAGTTGCGTATTATCTATTTCACGGTCTGCCTGTAGGTTTTGGGCGAAATCTATCCTCCTCAGGTGGAAAAGATTACCACATATAAGAGTGGAACCCAATCCTCTTATTCCCTTAGCAGCAAAGGGGCGTAGAGTACTTGGTCATTTTGCTAAAATGTATATCATTTATCGTGTTTAGCTTCATACTTCTACGTCGTTTCTTCGCAATAAGCGGGACTGTGTTTCTTCTGAGATGTGTGACGATGCTCATCACATCGCTGTCTGTGCCAGGCACCCATCTCCAGTGCAATCCCATGGCAGAAGAACTGCAGGCTAGTGACAGTATATGGAGCAAAATGCACCATGCCTACACGATATGGAGCGGTGAGTTTCAAGAGTGACTTTTTTGTTTACATTTTTTCTAACATCTTTCCGAGAACTGTTTTAATGGAATTATAGGTATGATAGGTTTGTAACATCAAGAACTTGTTTTTTGTGCTGGAATTTAACGAGCAAGTGATTTTTGGACATATTTTTTGTTGTCAAAACCACGATTATTTAATCTAGAATGGTGCAGTGCTGCACTGCGTTCCATATTCTACCCGTAGATGGGACAAATCTCTTGATATTGTGTACCTATATATTGTAAAGAACGTGTGATGGGGAAACCCGAATCCGGTCGTAATTATTTTTTCCTGTGATAAAGTACAAAGCTGAATTTTTCTCTCTATAACGACTGTTCATTTTGTCTACTCAGGAGCCGGGATGTCTATCCAGGGAGTTCGAACCTGTGGCGATTACATGTTTAGTGGACACACCTCTGCGCTGACAATACTCAACTTCTTTATCACCGAATACACTCCGCGCCATCTCTACTTCATGCATACTTTCTCCTGGGTGCTCAATATGTTCGGCATCTTCTTCATTCTCTCAGCGCACGAGCATTACTCTATTGATGTATTTATTGCATTTTATATTACTTCTCGCCTTTTTCTCTACTACCACACGCTTGCGAATAACCAAGCTCTCATGCAGCGTGATTCTACACGCACCCGCATATGGTTTCCCCTATTTAGTTTTTTTGAATCAGAAATAGATGGTATTATTCCCAATGAATTTGAAACTCCGTCTTCCTTAATGAAGCAGTTACTTGCGCTGATGAAAAATTACTGGACCTATTGCTATAGTATCTCCATGCGCCGCCAATTTATACTGGAGAAAAACAAAAAGCAAGGCTAGCATTTAATGTACAAAACACGTTGATATTGGATTAGTTTCATAAATTAATGTATCAGAGTAGCTAGAAGGGCTAGAATAGTTTTTTACTGCAATATATTGCAACTGTATTGTACTTGTATTGTCATCCCTGCTGATCCTTCCCTTTAACAACACCTCTTTCGCTTTCAGGGGATGCTGTACACGCAGCGCTCTCATTTTCAACAATACAGTAAGGTTTCACGCTAAGAACTGATGGGGCAGCAGAAATATGGCAGCAGAAATATGGCGCGCCTTATATACAGCATTACCTGTTTTCCCTTACGACTGGCCTCTGAGAAACAAATGGTTACTCCAGGTGCGAGTGTCACTTTAAAGAAATGGTCGAGCAACCGATCGTGTCTCTACAGGTAGGGCAGCGACCTAAGACAGCATTCTTAATTCGCACGTTGCCGAGATTATTACGGAGATATTTGAGAAGACACACTTGATGGTACTGGCTGTTGCACCTTGCATTGTCACATCGTTGATTGGCTGGCTGTCCGTCCAGGCGATCCTCGAAGCAAATGCCACACTCTCCAGGATGGAGCAGAACCTCTTCCTCTTCTCCGGGTCTGCAAGAAGGCTCCCTCGTTGGGAAGTAATCCAAATCAAAAATGGACAACAGATTTAAGTGAATATCAACTTCTGGGTCCCATTGCATCTCCATGAGGTTCCTTTCCAAAGTACTCCTGTACGCTTGCACTTGTTCTTCAGCTGCTCTGAACTCAATAGAGGGTAACTGACCAGAGTGATAGGGGTTAAACGTCAGAAGAGCGGAACAAACATCGGTCAACTTAATCCGTCGGTAATAGTCAGAAAACAGAGGATGCTCTGGTTCCAGGATCCAGCAATTAGTGTCCAAAACTTCAATTGCATTCCAGAAGGGTTGAAACACTTCAATCAAGTCACAAAACTGTTTGTAAAATTGCAGCAAAGTTCTGACTTCAGTAAAATTGGGACTTGTGGCCAGGGAGGCTTGACAGCTGATTGGAAGCTGATGATAGGCGACTTGTACAGGCTCTGTGGGATAGTCGGACGGTAAGTTCACAACAGCAGTATGAGTCCTTCCTGCCCGGTCAGTTTTGCTAAAATTCACGGCTGAAAAGTCCGGCCGTAGAACAGCATTTGAGCCAATGACGTTTAGCTCCATGAAAACAGGCCCATACGAGCTATGTGACAATACTTTCTGGGCACACTTACTTACTGGACGAACGATGGCAGTCATATCGTTTACAAACTCTTCCAGTGAACTGAACTTTTCTAGATTTTCTAATAGCTTCCGGTTGGGCATCTCGTCCAGTAGCAATTTTAGATTCCAACTGGTTCGAAGAGTGGCTTCTTCAAACGAGGGACACTTTGGTAAAAGCAAATGGCAATAATACACGCCGTCATGTCCATCAATAACTCCTTCAAATTCATTTCCACGTTTAAGTAACATAATGAGTGAACATTGAACATAAGCGTATAAGCGTCTTCTTTTCTGTTTACAAAATTGGCAAGAATCGTGAATGACATATTGGCTAAACTGACGAGAGCACTTACCAACGTTTCAACATAATATTTCCCGCCATTTTCAAAAGTGGCATTAAAAAGCTTCACCTACACCACAAAGTACACCAGTCACCTGAAAACTCAGTTTGAAGCATAAAATAATATGTACTTTTTCTAGGGTTTATTTGACATTATAATATGCAACTTTGCAACTAATGAAAAAAATAGTACGGACGAAATAGACAGTAAGGAGAGGTACACTAAATTATACAAATCACCTATACGAACAGCTTGAAAACACATTACAATAATTATCTTCTTTTCTAAGAAAAATAGAGTTCTGTGAATTATTCAAAAATATTCAGTTAACACACCATATAGTTAGTTTTCTCTTGAGCAGGTACCAGTTAAGGCTGTACAGTGCTGTTTGTTACGTTTCTGAGAACGTTACTGTATACTTATTAAATCTGAAGCATAATGCCTTTTTAAGGTCAGCTATTACTTGAATAAGTTGTGACTAAGCAACTGAGTGAATTTTGGACAGAACCCTTCAATAAGACGAGTAAAACGCAGCACTGTACCTGCGGTCTTAAGGTAAACATCCTGTATTCTTCGTCCTTCTTCAATCGGCACAGGTCTCACCCATCACTTTCCTTCTCTGCAACGTCCTTGTCAACTTGATTTGCCTTCATGATTTCCTTTCCAAATTCTTCCTCTTCATTGTCGAATTCAGCAACTTCTTTGTAGTACGGTGCTGAAAATTATAGTACTTTAATACAGGTAGTCTCTGTTAGCCGGGATTACCCAGCTCACCTCCGTTATTCCACCGGTGACAAATCAAAGTATACTTACAAGAAGGGTCGACAATGAGGGAGTAAACCCTTGCAGGTGGCAAATGTTTCGTGAGAGCTTTGAACTCATTGACGGAGCTGAGAAAAACACTCCAAAAGTCGTCAGCCTTCGGGACGGCAAAAAGCCCGCGGAACTTGTTGAGTAGGATGTTTGCTTTTTGTCGGATTTTCGTAGCACTCTTTTGGAATTTCAACTCCTCTTCTGCTGACATATTCCAACTTTGTACGTTACCAGTATATTGGCGAATCTGGAAATGAAATAAAAAATACAACATGTCGCCGTTGTTGCACTTCCAGTTTTTAGTCCCTAGGAGAAAATTTCTAACAGTAGTTGTAACCAAAGCCACATCTCAAGCTCACTTACCTCAACTCTATCTATTCTGTAGTGTCAATATAGTCTTCGTAAGGTGAAGAAAAATGATGGGCTGGCTACGTGGATACAATTCAGTATATGGGGCTTGACCGTGAATACTTACCTTCCTAGTTGTTTCTACAAGCTGTGGGTGCTTTTTGAGCATGAGGGGATCCAGGGGCAGGTTGATGAGCTCGTCCATAAGCTGAAGGGCTTTATCGATATCTACCTTGGTTTTCTGCAGGCACGTTTTGAGCAGTACATCGATATCCACTAGCCGAGTCTCAAGCTTTAACCACCTGCTCAGAAACAACGCCATGGATCAGAATTAGGATACTTTAAATTCAACAGAAACGACAATGGCGTTCTTGGTTTTCTCGAATGAAGTTGATAATTCACTAATTCATGAATTAGTACTAATTACTACATTATTCATATTATTTGAGATTATCGGCCTCACTGCGACCTAGTGGTCAAACACAAGATTCGCATGACAGAAGCTGTATTCGAATCGCGGTACCTGCAATTTTCTGTTGTTAGCGTACACGTTAGGCCAACAACCATAAACAAACCAAAATCAGTTTTATTAATTGACATCTGTGTCTTTGGGCCCGTTCCCATGCTTTTGGGCGCAAATAGGTGCATAGGCTCATATAAGTATAAAATTGTCCTGAAATGACAGAAGCATATCTGTACCTGACTTTGCCCCTTTTCCTCTCAATAAGACGAAGTTTCTTGCACGAATTAATTTCCTCAGCGGTCATGGTGCTGAGGCGGTCGGGGCTAGGTGGGAGCTGCACCGGAACATCCTCCGGTAACGCCTTCCCGGACTCTATCCTCTTCTTCACCTTCTTCAGTTGCGCCTCGTAAGCTTTTTCCCATGTCACACGCGCCTTGTCATCCTGAAACAGAAGCCACATCAAGCCGGTGAGAACGAAATCTTACACAAGGTATATTGACATCAAACCATATTTACTACTCCCTACAGGCCATAATCATTGCAGTGACTGGCAAAACAGTCTGAAATCTCAGAAAGTAATGGAAATTATTTATCAAGTTCCTAGGAACACACTAATCAACTTTCAGCTTTTCATTACTTTGCTCCTGCACTTGTAACTAAAATATTTGCATTACCTTGAAGCTACTGGGGCGGTCATGATCCACTTTGACCTGCACGAGTTGTCCACCCTTCGTTCTCGCCCAAATCACACGACCCATGGCTGACAGTTTTGGAGGCGTTCCAGTTTCTTCTGCATTTCCCTTCGTTTCTGGCGAGAACTCTTCCTTGGCCGCTGAACCTATAACAGCAGGCACAGTTACGTCCAGAGAAAAGATGCAGACAACTGTGACATATACTGTCGATGGAACGAATTAATGGCCACAATTGCCGCGGGTGGTTACCACTTCCACCGGTGGCTCGAGTTTTTACCAGCCTTTAAATGCCTGCACTGCACTGTACACTGCAAAACGAAGGGGAGCTCTTCTCGGAATCCTCCCTTAAAAATGGTTATTAATTGGGTTCTTGGACAATATCGTATGTGACAAAGCAGTATAAAGTTAACAGTAAGCGACCCTGTATTCTTCTAAAATATTTAACTAGATATAAAACGTGCATCCACAGACTTGCAGTCCAAAAACCAGAAAGCCCTTGGCCTAAAAACCAACAAAAAAGGAGCAACTGAGGAATAATTTGCCGTTTTTATTTTAATGTTTTATACCGTTTGATTTCACTGTTTTAATACGAAATGGAATGCCTCGCCGTACGCGTGCACCACCGTAAAAGTAAACAAAAAGCGCTAACAGGGAACTAAACAACTACCTTTCTTTTTGCGCTTTTTCTTCGGAGTGGATTCTTCATTAACCTCAGTGGAACCGAGTGTGGCTGCAGCACCGCCAACCGTCCTTTCTTTGTGTTTCCCTTTTGGCTCCGGTTCATCCTTACCATCGCTGGCTGGGGTCAACTTGTCCTTCGACTTTCCCTTCGGTTCTCCTTCATCTTTGCTCTCCTCATCGTAGAGGAACTTCTTTGGTTTTATCACTCTCCCAGACCTGCTAATCTGAAATATACATGTATTTAGCGAATAAGAAGCCTACAAGTCAAGTCAATTTTACAGTAGCTTTTTTTTCGTACATATTTCCTAGGGAATTTTTCTATCCGATCAACACATTAAAAACAGCTTTCAAAGGGCTGGTGTGAGCCAAGAAAGATGTCGGAGATAACCATACTATTGCTCCCTGTGTTTTTACCCTTAGACGCAATAAAAGTTTTGAAGTAATTTCGAACCTGTTCCTTGCCACTTGATTCAGCGGGGTCAGCGAAGGTAACGGAGGACTTTCTCCTTTTCCGTCCTTCGGAAGCATCTCCATCCACGCTGGCTCCTCTTTTCTCTTTCGCCTCAGCCCCGCCGCTCTCACCAACTTTGGCAGCTTCTGTCACCGAACTGCCCTTCCGTTTCCTCTTAGCGGCAACCTTCTCCACAGAATCACTCTCTCTTTTCCGCTTGCCAACTTTCGCGTCCTAGTAACGGGATAATTTCGTTAGACAGGTAATAGCACCGTTGGCTAATGAAAATCTCGACACAAGGACCAACCGTTACGAAAATGTGAAGCCATTTTCAATTGCAAGGGGCAGGGACTAGAGAAGCAGATAATGTGAAAAATAATGTTTACCGCACTACTAGCATCCATTTTATCCTTTAAATTTTCAGCGACAGAGCTGCCTTTCCTCTTTCTCTTCGTGGTAGCGCTATCCTCCTCATCATCTTTCGCCACGTTCACTTCCTGCAATTAAATAAATGGGTTATCTATCACCGTAAACAAGGACATGCTTGATCATTATTACCTAAGAAGCAGTGACTTCTTTTAAAAACCTTCTAGTACAGACTAACTCCCTTTAATCAACCCGTCAACTCTTCGTTACTTACAGCGCTGCCGGTCTCTCCTTTGTCTTTAGAAGTTTCAGCAACGGAGTTAGCTTTTCTTTTCCTTTTTATAGCAGCAACAGTCTCGGATTCATCGCTTTCTGGTGCACTTTTCGCAGATTTTGAGTCCTGTATTAATATTAATTTTTTCGTTAGTCACCTCGGGAGAGAGTAATGACCTAAAATGGGTCGGGTTAACGATGTGGCATTGTGGTATGAAGCACCAAGGCACCAAGGATTTTTTTAAAAATACGTACCGAAGACGTTTCTACCATGGAATCCTCTTTTTCTTCACTCGTATTCCTCGGTTTCCTCACGTTTCTTCCTTCCGTTCCAGCAGTCTCTACGGAAAAAATATATTAAAGTAATAGATTATAGTAAGTCAGTTATTTTGATTTACGAGTAAACGGGTAGGCCGAGTAGGTGGATAGATGATTAACTGAAATTGGCAAACATACCATCTGCTTTTATGGCACCTTTGGTAATTTTTTCACCGTTGGCTAGTTTCTTCAGTTGCTCTTCCAACTCCTCGATTCCTTCATTGAAGAATTTCCTTTTCATTGGCTTGCCGAACCTCTCCTTGTTACTAGCGTAGGGGTACACCTCTTTTGCTTGTACGGTCGCGCTAAAAGAATACAAAGAGGAAGTAATTGTAGTTCATTTCAATTAAACAGGTATCATCGAGAACTGAATAAGAGTGACTTTTAAAAAACTGTACCCACGCACTTTTTCAATTACCTTCAGGTACCTACCTAGGCACAATATTTTCGGAACTTCCTTTGACGAATAAAGGTACTAACTGAGAGACGATAGCTCAAGGTAGTTGGTACTTACGTCTCTGAAGTTCCATAGAAGAACACTGTGTATTTGAGGCTGGCAGGACGCGGGTCTGAAATAGCTACAATGCGAGCGGGCCAAGCCGGGTATCCGCGCACTTTGGCAAATACAAAATCGCCGATTTCGGCTTCTTTCTCCTTCCCCATCTCAGGTTCAGCTGAAATCAAACACCACACAGAAATTTACACATTTTATCAGCACCAGCATAAAAAGAACATCTACCAGCTTAGGTTACCTAGAGTAAAATTTAAGCACCGAGTATGTAAAGATTACTTACGTAGGATATAACTACAATACGAATTTCAAAATAGTGTGGTATACCAAAACACGAGTTTATATCGAATTTGTATCTTCAAAGTTTTAAATATAAACAAGAAATTATTATTTTTTTAAAATTCTTTACCGCTTGTCAACAAAAGTCACGTGATCAACTGGGCGCAAACAAAATGGCGACCCGCGCGCATTTTTAAAAACTGCAATAAAGGAAGTAGGTAAGACCTACCTGATAGCCACGGATTCAGTAAAAAAATGAAAATATATCATCGCTTCTGTACCTACTTTTAAGTTCTTTCGAAGGGATCTAGGTAGATAGGTAGGAATTAAGCTATTAAGGTAACCTGCCGAGGTCCTTTGGGAAGCAGTTGGGTAACCATTAACTACCTACGTAGGTATAACTCATTTCATTCATAGCACTTCTCAAGATGCAAAATACAAAAGTCACCCCAAAATATCGTAACGAGAGAGAAACATGCGAAATGAGTCCCCTAGTAGGTAACTGCCTTTAACTATCCTAAAATACCACGCGGGCCCTCAACACAGTCCTGTTGTCAGTCTATTCTACGGATGAGTATTTGTGCCGTACCAAATTTAAAGTTGAAAGCCAGTTATCACAGGACTAATTTACCTAAGTACACGATACCTAATGGTCCTCTTGGACTACAGTCAGTTCTTTGTAGGTACGTCAGAAACTTCGCGTAACTAGGGTTTCCCTCTAGGTATTTGTTATTAAACTGGGTAACAATTATAATACAATACTTGTGCATATTTGTATTGAAGAAGAGAGGGCATTGGGAACAGCGAGAGGCGGATGTGGGAAGCGGAAACGAAAATGCTGAGCAGGTCCGAAGCAGAGTAAAGGAATCGTCACATCATCACCCACAAAACTCAACTCTGTCATCTGGAAAATTAAAACAGGCACTGATTTTGGTGTTTGTTTCTGGCAAAAATAAAATAGTTCCTTAAGGTATCCCGACAGTGGCTTCTACCACGAAATCCGGACTTAAGGGCGACCACACAATCGTGTTTGTTTACGTTTTTTTCTGCAGTTTTTATGAGGAAACAAAGGCCTATTCAGTCTCAGCCGTTTGCGACTGCGGCTGCGGCCGAGAATCGCTCTTGTAAATTGGACAAGTGTTTAGCTTATGGCACCGTTCAGACTCATCCGCCAGCCGGTTCTATACTGCGGCCAATGTCTATTGAGAGGCAACGACTCTGATTCTTTGTCTTCTCCTTTTTTTGTTTCATTTTCGCGCGAATTTTTTTGTTAGGTTTTGTTATTTTTGAGAACTTAGTTGCGGTTATTTTCCAAAGATGGAAAGGAGGAATAGGTTGGCTGCCGCAGTAGATACTGACTTATTATATGGCTCGGAAACAGGAGAGGAGCTGTTTTGTCAGGCCGATTAATATGAGAAGGAATGAGTTGGGAGAGCATGCTCGATTGTTCCAGGAACTAAAAAATGATCAGCTCAAATTTTTCATAATAGGTATACAAGAATGTCTATGGATGTATTCTACGCCATTAAAAAAAATATATATAATAAATAGATAGGTATATAAACATTAAACAATATGGCTGCTCTGCTCTCTGATTGGCTCAAAGCAAAGACGACGCAGATTTGAATAGAAAATTTCCTATCGGTGATGCGGCCAAAGCCAGCGACTACATGCAAATTTTTGACTAACAACTGTACTTCTCTTATAATAAAAGTGTAATTTTATAAATTAGACATAAATTATATTAAAATTTAACAAAATTGCGATGAAGGTATTTAATTCGCGAAAAAAGACTGCATCGAGACTGAACACCAAAAGCGGCTGCGGCTGCGACACCGACCGGTGCGGCCGACGGTCGCAGCCGCAGTCGCAAACGGCTGAGACTGAATAGGCCTTAAGTATTGGATATAATACGAGATGTGTCTTTTTAACGGCCAAAATTGACAGGCTATGTTGTTATTTTACATCCGTTTACGATCGAGTGATTTTTGTCAACAAAAAACTGTCCAAAATTAACCGATCGTGAAATCACAACTTATCCTATAATGACGTTAAAAAGACATTATTAAGTATATTTCAGAACATTTAAATATCCAATAGTTTCCTCCCAAAGTGCGCAGAAAAAAACGTAAACAAACACGACTGGAGCTGGAGACTGCCTTTGGAGTCCCACCATGTAAGTAAGTAAATACATTTTCGAACTAAGAATCCAAAATGACACAGTGTGAGGTAGCTGAGCTATGAAGCAGGAGAACCCATGCTCTAGACTCGACTTGTCGAGAATTCTTTTACATGAGTCTTAATTTCCAGGTCCTGGGTACAAGCCCATCACAACGGAAGGTCGGACGTGACTTTTACCAAGTCACACATACAGAGGTGATGAAAGATTGCATTCCAAAGAGTCCTGGCCATATCCCTAACGGTTCATGGGCCCATGTACGAGATTTAGAGAATACCTACAACCCATGATAAAAGGTTTACCAGAAAGGAAAAGTGATGAGTCGGTGTCATCTTTCTCGGTGGCTTCCTTCACTCCGCTTCGCCAGCATCATCATCGCCTTGGCCGCCATCCTCCTCACCGGGTTCTTCTGTTTCCTGCATAAATAAAAACATACACCCATTATATTTTTGCCACCAGATCAACGGTCATAAAAACCACCGCAAACGACATGAATCATATTATTAAAATAGTTGTCACTGATGTTATTTTACTAATAGAAGCGAGAAAATTCAAAACAAAAACTGGCTTCGCTCGTTTTCCGCATCTGTAATTTCATAATGACATAGGATACAGGCTAATTTAGAAATTCATTATTTTAGGGATGTCTGCAGCTCTCTTTTAACTTCAACAGCTGCTAGGACTAGGTGCTAACATCGCACCGTTTGGCTCTTTATTTATTAGGTAAAAAATATAACACAGTCATGTGAAATCGAGCTACAGCTACAGGAAAACCGTTTTCGTTGTTCTGAATTTTCGACCTTAATAAATAACCACATAGGCATATGCAACATCCAACATTAACAAAATATTGCTGACTTTTAAAAATCGATCAGCTGCAAAGAAGGATTTAAGTATTAGATGACAATAACTAAGTAGTATAACTGCAGATACCAACTAACGAAGATAAACTGGAAATATTGAAAGATGGAAGAGAGACTTGTCATGATAACTCTGACATGGTTGGTTTTCCATCACTTCAATATCCAATTATTACGTACCTATATACATCCAATCGTGCAATCATCGTTAGGAACATTACAGTGATGATAAGTGACATGTAGGTAGGTTGTCACCTTCGGTTTGTACTTTTAAGAGTGTTTGTCTAGCTAGACTCTAAGGTACCCCGTCTGCGCACTCTGCAAAGTGCTGACGGAGTGGAAAAAAAGCGTCTTGAAGAAGACTTCAAAATGATCATGCAAAAACGTATGTAAGATTCGAGTTTTCCTCTACCTTCCTGCCTTCTCACAGATAAGGGATTAGGGATTAGTCTGAGTCTAACTACAAATATTACTCTAGTAGGAGGTAGCTAGGGTGGTATCAGTACTGGGGTCAAAAATAAAAGCAGGCAAGAAGTAGCAGCAGGTCATATTTACTTCGGTCACCACGTCACTGAATAATTACCATAACAAAAACCCTGAAAGCAAAGCAAGAAGCATTAGTTGCAAGCGTGCAAAAGCAAGAAGCAGGGCAGTACATACCTAGGTAGGATTTCAAGTTCAGTTCAACGAGAAGATAAATTTGTCGATAGTAAAATATATCTAATTGTAAGCGTTAAACTGGACTATTTAAATCCACCTTAAAACTAGAAATATTCACTGTTTTCTGAATCAAGCTACGTATCTTCCCATGAGGGGGGTTAGTGCTAATCCACTAACATCCATTTGCAGGTAGAGATGGCAGTAATTTCTACAGAGAGAGTGTGCTACCTGATGGAACGCCATATGATCATACAAAAAGCCGAATCCAAAGATGTCTACTGAATTTTGTTGCAACAGTGCCGGGATCGCAGCCAATTGTATGTATTTCAACCTAGAGAGATGACATACTTAGGGAGAGGTTAGAAACATTTGGAATTTAGTAGAAGAGAAATGGTTTAAAAAAGTTCTGAGAATTCAAAATTAAACGGTACGTGACTGAAGAAAGGACAGCTTGAATTGAATATCCTGCAGTTGACTGCACGACTGCACCAATTGTGCTGGCCAACGTTCAACTATGCAGTCAATGGGACATGCACCACTGTCCTCAAAATCAGCTAGGCGATAGCTCTCAATCAGCTAGGGGATAGCTCACACCACGTACGTTCAAAAATTATTATCCGTTTACGAGACAATTTCAATCCAACTGCCCGTTAATAATCGGTTGATAAAAATTATGTCATCTAATGTCATCAATATAGGAACTTAGCAAAAACACCTTCCGAATTATGTAATGTCGGCCTTCAAAGGCACCTCCACTAGGGCCGAACGCGGAGACTCATCAAATAACGCGCTTAACTCTTGGGTAGAGTGGATAAGTAAGCAAATAAACAGTATATACTTATTAGGTCGAAACTACGGAAATTCGAGAGAAGGGCAGACATAATGGCCATAAAAATGCCATATTTACTAAACACCCCTCTCTCGGCTGAATCGATTTCTTCATCAAAACATGATGCAAAGGAACTGAAGGGCATGTGGTGGGGGTGGGGGGGGTAGCAGGTTACCTCTGCTTGCACTGTGTCTTGCAAAGGAGACTGCTTGTCAGTGTATCTCTCGGTAACATCCACGTCTTTTTCCTGAAACCCACCCAAAAATTAAATAGGATGAACTAGAACAAATCTCACCACCTGCTATGGCGTTCGGCTCGGTAACAACAAATGTCACAAAGCTGATGGCCGGAGAGCGGTGGATTGACCGTAACAGACAATGATTGGCAAGCAGTGGACAGTTGTCTAACGAACGAGTCGACATGCCTGGGAATCTAGTTTTCAATATTTTTCAAGCAATGCAGAAATGCAGATGGGCTAGTCTAGAAAATTTTGACTAGAACGTGGGCTAAGGTCACAACCCATGTGGCAAAAGTTTCAACCATAACGGCGGGATGGATCAGACCCAAAGTATCTATACGACAGTCATCAAGATTACCTCTTTTTCCAGGACTTATCTGGACCCATGTCAAATTCTTTGACCCAAAATTGTAACACTGACGGCCTCATATGCTTGGGTCTGACAGCAGCGCCATGATAATACTAACTTTTGCCTGGGGATGCCTAATACGACATTTAACCCAACATATATCATGCCCGTTCTACCTCGGACGATTCTTCTTGACGTCACTTCCGAGGGATGATGCCCGATACTAAATACTTAATAAAAACACACAAACGTAAATTTTCAAAATTTCGAGGGAGACACTACAATTTTGGCAACGTCAGACTTGTACCCGTTGCCTTCGACTACAGTAATCGTTACAGCATCCAAATCGCTCGTGGTTAGTTCCACTTTTTTGGAACCAAGTGAAGAGACGAAAATTCTGAAGTCTTCTCCAGTCACCCTCGCAATCACAGGGAAAATGTTATCTCTGATAAATATTTGAGCTACTTCTATTTCTTTTACGACTGGCACCGGTTCCTCTTCTTTAGGTGCAGGTGGTTTTTTTTCGACTGGTTTAACTGGAATATCGACTTTCGAATCTTTTATTGTTTCTTTAGGGATTTCCTCAGCCTTTACAGGTGGAGACTGAACAATTCTTTCCGGCTCTGGTTTGGGATCCACAGGAGTGTCTTCTTCTTCATCGGGTTCCACTCGATTTTTCACTTCAGCTTGTTCCTTTGTAATAGGTTCGTCATTGAGTAAAACTAATACTTGATCCAGAAAAACACTGTGATCAACAGGTTGCGGAATATCAGTATGAGGTCTCTCAATTCCTAGCGACGACTCTCTTTCGTCGAGTATCACCCGCACCTTATGGACGAACTCATTATCAGCCAGAGGGCCTCTCTCTTTACTGAAAAACAAAGCTTGCCCATCTCCAGACAATTTCTCAGAGTTCAGCAATCCCTTGACCTGCTTCAGGAATATATTTTCTTTGGTTTCTTCTGGGGGTGGTTTTGGTTTCGGATGGTAGGGTGCATTAAGGGCCCTCAATACCTCTTGAAGAAATTCGTTGACGGGTGGCTCCGGAGGTGGGGTAGGAACTTTTGGCGGTGGAACTACAGGCCAGTCAACCCCTTCCTCGTCGTCAACTATATCGTTGATTAGTTGGTTTATTTGCGTGAGGAAGTGACGATGAGGGTCACGCATAGGGCTGCGGCCCGCCCGTTGGCGTGCGCGTGAGTAGGCGATGTCTGCGTCTCGTTCATCCAGGAGGAACCGAACCTGCTTCACCAAATCCACTTCGGAGGGACGCCGGTTCCAGCTTTTTAAAGCAACACCTTTCTCACTCTTCCCAGTGTTACTTTCACTAGAGATCTTCGAAATGAGCTGAGGAGAGAATGCGATTTTATCAACACTGAAAGGCTTGAACGTTTCAGTCATGAGTTCCCTGGTGGGGACTCCTTCATGATGCTCACTTGACACTTCTGGACTAGTCTGACTGGAATTTTCTGGTATTTTTCTCTCTCCAGTGCGATTCTGTGTATCAGATTTCTGACTCTGCGAACTCTGGAAGTTGTCCTCTACAATCTTTTCAATTCCTGTGTCTTTCAACATGCCTCCAAATCTGCAATTTCCTTGAGTAGCTGTTTCGATCTTTTCGATTTGAGTAGTTTGAGAAGGCGACTCAGTGCGACCTTCTTTCAACAAAGAAGGCTTGACAAGAGGTAAACTTGGCCGCTTGATGTGTTTTAACGTATCTCTTCTCATCAAAGGCTTAACTTCATCAGGCTCGACATCCTCAACACCAAGCTCTTCTCCTGCGCTAACTAACGAAGCCACTGGTGTTTTATCAACTTCTGCAACTTCTTTTTCTTTGGCTTCGGCAACAAGGTTCGGACTTTCAGCACTAACAGCTGAAGTATCCCCCTTCTCCCCTGTATCCTGCTTTTCAGGATCCTCTCGGCCTTTCTTCATAGCACTGTCGTGGGTATTCAGACCTGGCATATCGTCGTTACGTTCAGCTGTCTGACCAGCACCTCCACGGATAAAGGCGGTACCTGTTTCTTTACGGCTCAGATCAGGAGGCTCTGCAACTTCAGAGAAAGCTTTTGGCCTAGAAGGAAACACTTCAGGCTCTCCCTCTGGGTTTTCACCTCGGGATTTTCCTATCCCTTCACAAACAGTTAACTCAAAATGTTCACCGCTTCCACTGTCATCAGCAGTAAGAAGTTTATCAGCTGTCGTACAAATATCACTGCTCTTGTCAGCAATCACAGAAATTGCACTATTCAAGTTAACTACTGCAGGCGTGGTTCCAGGAATATTGGTTATTGGAGAGCCAGCTCTGAGAGATTGCTCACTGGCAACTGTTGTCGAAAGATCGCTACTTCTGTCAGAAATCAAAGAAAGATCACGTCCCTTCTCAGCTGCCGCAGCATCTGGAGAATGACCGCTGACCTTGGCAGTAGTTACAGGAAGATCGATACTCTTCTCAGCTGCCAAAGAAATATTACTTTTAAAAACAGCAGTATCAGAAAGATCTTTGTTTTCGGTAGAAATTTTGGTGGTACCACTTTCTTTATCGGCTACTTCAGTAGGTTCACTCTTCTCAACCTTCACAGGCAGAACACTACTCAAGGCAGTACCAACAGAAAGATCGCTTCCCGTGCCAACAGCAGCAGCAGACTCACTCCTCTTATTACCACCAGTCACTTGACGGTCACCGACATAAACAGAGGACACAAACTGATCACTGTTCGTCTCAACAGTTTTTGATAACGCCTCCACAGGTCCACCTTGTACAGATTCCTCTATACCAGTTAAGTTTTCTAATAATGACTCTTCTGTTCTCAAACCTGAAATATGTTTTATCTTAATGTCTGCCTCTATATTTTCTGCAATCAATTTAATATAATCAACTTTCGATTTGTTACTGTCGGGCATCACCCTCTGTTCGGCTTCAACAACTCCGCGACTTCCATCGCCAACGTCTTTCGTCTGAAAGATACATGTCAGGATGATTAACGAAAAAAAGTATAAAATCATGCTACGTCAACGAGTGAAACTAAAAGGAATTTTAAGAATAAAGGTTACATATATATGTAAGCATAAAGAAGAAACGACTCAGAGCAAAAGAAAGTGGGATTCTCATCAAAATAGGAACAACGAGGTAGCAACTATATCTGGAATTTGAAGTTTGCAGGCTTAAAAAATAAAATTTGGAATAACTAGGATTGAGCACAGGGGGTGAACATCTACATGTGTACCTCGGGATCACCTCCTTCAACAGTTATCTCAGAGACTAGCAGAGCACCGTCAGCAGAGGATACCTGAAAACCACACGGCACTTTTGGAATCTTTCTAGATCGATTCGAAATTAATTGCGAAGTTGTAAGATGCACATTGAGCGAGCGAAATGAAGCGAGCATTAATAGGTCATATCTACTATTTTTTTTAGCAACAGCTCCACCGGTCTCTGTTTTCAAAATTTGAAATAAAAAAACTTTTTACAAGTCACTCACTAAAAGGCTCAAGAAGTGACTTAAATGCAAGGACAAATATAAAGTTTACAACTTACTACAGGCCTGAAGTGGGAGAGGAACTACTGAATGAAACAATAAAATGTTTCGAGTCAGTGGTGGCAATAAAACCATTAATGACTGAGAGGCGAGAATATACTGCGAAATGTCTCGACGGAGAGTGAAAAAAGGGGACAAGTTCAAAGTTCAAATGGCGAGAAGTATGTCGCCACTCACCACCTTTCAGCCTGTTTGACGCAGAAAAACGCGCCAATTTTAACTGATGTATGTTGCAAGTCAAGGTCAACAGTTAACTCTGATTCATTACAATGAATCTTAAACTTATGTTCCTTAAACAACTGAACGTCGATCCTAACGGCTTCAGTTATCTGGCAGTTAGATAAAGTCAGGTGAAGAGACAACTGAGGATGGTCAGATGTCCCTAAGATTTTTCTTGTTTACTGAAGTGATTAATGAGACCGGTGGAGTAACTAAAGGGGCTACATTTACAATACCTCATCATCTTTATCTGGCTCATCAGCAGCCTCGTTTGGTCTTTTGTCTTCGGGCTGGAATGAAAGGAAGAATCAGGTACAAAAAGTAAACCTCTCGACCTAACACACTAATCACATTGAATACTGGATTATACACCAAACCAAAAAACGAAAAGACACAATCAAATTACCTCTGCTGAAATAACTTCGCTTTCCTTCTCAACTTCCCTTTCAACTGCCTGAAAGGAAGAATAATATCTAATCAATCGGGAACGACTGAATTCGGATCGGCCAAGTTCAAAATTTGAATAGTTTACGAGTTCTCAGCAACCACACCTGTCATTGGGCGAATTCCTATATGAATTTTAAGATTTAAATGGGCTAATTGACTTATTGATGCAAAATAGGCACCCACAAAAGGTAAGGTACAACCGAATATGTTAATTTTTTCGGTACCCCTACTTCAAATGAAATATATTTAGATATATATAAACTTTTGAGCTGATGGTGGTTTTGGGATCCAGGGGCCATGAAACGAAGAAATGTGAAGAAATTTTTCAAAAGTGAGACTACTGGTACGACACCAATAGGTTTCCCCTCTGAGCGGTAGTTGTATGTCTTTTGAAATAAATGCACACCAAGCATCTTACAAGCTGAAAATTATGTAGGGCATAAAAGCAACATTCCATCACTACGAAGGGTTATGTAGGTATGGGTTAGAGAGAATTAGATGCTACCTGGCCTTCCTCCTGAGATTCGGCAAGGGGGGTATTTACATCTTCTTCCTGCTCAGTAATGACCTCAGCATCAGCACCAGCATTCTCCTGAAAGACCACAACATGATAATAATAGCAACAGAAGAGCTCAAAACATAAAAAATAAAACAAAAGTAGAAGCGCCATCCACAACTTTTAAATGTGGCAACACGACGATGATTTAGCTCATTCCGGATGAACCAATTGAAGTGACGGTCAGGCTTGCGTGAGTGTGAAAAGAACTTGAACAATAAATACAGTGATCATGCAGGGGATAATATGCAGCCATCCGCAGATAGCTTCAGGTTTGATTTGATATTATTTCGTTCATTACTGATGCATTTTAGACGAAGTTGGCAATCGAAAAGGTATCACTTGTAACCTGTTCGACCTACATTTCTGTCCAGCTCAATTGTCTTTCGCTTTAAATTTTAAATACACCAGGCATCATGTGTCCGAGCTGTTGATAAGACGCTGATACATGTCCCGAGGAGTCTGGGTCCAGATTCTGGCATAAGAAATGTGGCATGCAAAAGGATCAAGGAATCACAGGATTTTTTCCCACAGTTTGTCGAAACCAAAATATCGAACGGAACGATGGAACAATTAGTTGGACAGAAACTGGCTATTCCAAACTAACATAACCAGGATGATGAGTTACAAATCGTGCAATGTCCACATTAGAGTTTTAGAAACTGAAACAAAATGTTAGCGACACAGCGAAGTACCTGAGTGGCTGCAGCATCAACATCAGTCATAGGGCCTGATGAGTCGCTTTCAGGGATTATACTAGTAAGTTCGACGTCACCATTCACCTGGAACCGCCCGCATTTCCAATAGTCAAAGAACCAATTTTAAGACCAACCGTGAAAAGTAGTTACAAAGTTAACTGCCACAGCTGCAAAGTACATCTACAGCCAAAAACTTCTTCGGGTAGGTATCAAAGGAATAAACTTTTATTATGTGCGTAATTCGCTCAAGATCTCCATTTCTCATTCGGAGAACAAAAACGGAGTAGAATGTAAAAGACTAAACAGTAAAGAAACAACAGCCATCTAATTAGCACCAATCGTCCAATTAACTAAGTAATTAGGGGGCTAATTAATGGATGACAATCTCACCTCAGTCGTTTTCGCTCCATTCCTCACACCTTGACTTTCATCAGACTCTCGGGACCCGTTCACCTAATAAAGAAAAACAACTTAGAATGCAGACATGGCTTATGTAGATCAAAATTATCTAAACATAACAAATAATACTAAAAGATAAACCGACTCAGCAGCTATTAACTTGATTTCCTATATTTTAAACACATATTTTTTACAAGTATTTTTACACCCCTTCGGTCACAGTAAGTTCATTTAAAAATAACTCACTTGGAATGGATTTAAAAACTCAGTTGAACTCGTATGGTAAGTTTGTATAAGTATACAAAATTACAAAATACCGATAAACTTATTTTTTATCCTTTAAACTGGAAATTTGAAATTGAGCCTTAATCTCGCTGTTAATCTACCTTTTCAGCGGTGGTGTCGTTTTCAATGAGCTTGGACGGGATGGGCAAACGCAGGAACATTTCCAGCTCATCTACCTCATTTGCCATATCGAAGTCTTCATAGTCCTGGGTGCATTCAAAAATAGTACAATTAGCAGATCGATTGGGGGGGGGGGGGGGGGGGGGGGGAGGGCTCTGTTAAGGCTGTACATAGAGCGCTATTTGTTGACGTTTCTTAATGAAACTTCTGTGATGATTTTTTTTCATTGATATTTATTTGAAATATAGTACACCTTCTTAGTTAAGGCTAGTTTAGGGTGGAATTTACCACTAAGTTGCAAGCAGTTACACGACTTTAGATCATGTTCGTTACTTCCTATAAATTATCGCCAAACGACACCTGATAATTAAACAAAATCATGTTTAACTGGCGCTCTAGTAGTCAGAGATACGGCAATCGTGTGATTCAGCTAAAGAAAGAAATTATTGGTGGATAATGGTGGATTTAGCTAACTGTGAACGTTCCGACCCCAAGTGTTGAGCTGTTAAGTTAAATATGGGTGCCACATCGTTCCTACGAATTCCGGTTCCAATTTTTTCGCTCATGAATTTTTGAACCTGGTCTGAAAAATACGGGCATTCCGGCCCGATATTTTTTTTATTTTTACTTTCTGTGCATTTTTGTGATATCTTGTACATCCAGCTTCATTGTTGTGCGCTGTTTTGCCTGTAAACACGGAACGAAAATTCTGAAATTAGGAAGTTGAAATTATTCAACTTTTTTTTGTAGAACGTCGTGGAATGTCCAAAATTTATACGATTATTAATTTTATATTATAAATTAACATATAAATTATAATTTGGTTCCAATAATAATGGGTAATAAAGAAATAATACGAAAATTAAAATTTAAAAATAACAGAAATTCCCCGCGCAAACCAAAAAAGTTTCAAACTGTTTGCAACTACCTTCTAAACTGTGTGTTTTCACAAAATGGCCGGATCAACAGGTTCGTATTTTGTATTTATTTTTTATAATATTTCAGCGAAGTGAAAGTAATAGGAGTACATTATACTTGTGAATACGATAAGAACTACTAATATGAAGTTAAACCCAAGTTGGAAATCACAGAATTTGGAAATCGTAGTAACTGTTTAGCATTTTTACCATTATTTCTTTGATATTATGTTATGTTTATTGTTTTCGCAGCCTCTGCCTTTCATAATGAAGAATGGAGTGGAGCGAACAGTGGCTATGCGGATCAGTTCCAGATTTGAGTTGGGTACGTTGATAAGTAATTTTAAAATTGATAGATAAGGGTGAGGGTGAGGACCGACGTTGGTCGGTATCGTACATCCTCCCCCCCCCCCCCCCCCCACCCCCTTTCAAAGATAGGGAGGAGTGTATACCTATAGTTGGGTGAGATGTAAGTACCTAGGAAAGGGTATTGTTAGTGGATCCATTGGCTGAGTGGATAAGGCGTTTGGTTTGGTAAGCCGCACTAGCGGTTCCGATCCCGGCACAGAAACATTTCCTACCTCGCACTTCTGGGTACTGATGCCGAGACAAAAGAAAAGTACTGTATACCTCTCCTTCCCATAGCCGTATCGACGGGGTGTTTAGGGTTAACCTCCCCCCCCCCCATGAGCGGAAAATTATTAACATGGACTGCCAACGTGAAGCAAAGATAGATAAATATAGAGTATGACCCCCCATGACCGCTTTCTGGATACGGACCTGCTCCTTCCTTACAAATAGGTAGGAGGGAGAACTTATTTCAACAACGTAACAGCTGGGACACTGCTACCCTCAATTACTATAGTGTGTCTCTATTGTTACAGACTCCGCACCATCGACAGGAAGGATATCGAGGATTTCAAATGACTGGCCCCCTTCACCAAGAAAGAAGAAAGAAATAATTAGTTGCACCTCTTGATATTACATACCTAAAAACTGACATTGCATACCTATTCGTCGCAGTACCACTTAATTATCCCTTTCGTGTGGCCGGTATAGCCAGTGACGTCATATTTCAATGAACTGGGACCTGAACAACATAAGTAAATTGATGCTTATCCTTTGCTTGTGAGGAATCGAAAATGTGTACCTACCTATTTCTCAATACTAGTATTAAGTATTTTCCCACGAACAGAGCTATGTAGGTACCTACTTTTGTAAACTGTTACCTATATGAAATATTCGGGACAAAACGAGGTGTGCTGACGTGGAGCTATTTTAAGTTTAGTCCTGTACAATAGCAGTGGACCACTCTGCCATCTATAGGGGTCTCAAACAGTGAAATATGACGTCATCGGTCACTTGGTCTCAGTGAGTTGCCAAGTAGGTATATATCACCAAAAAAATATTTGGCGTAGGTATACCTATAGGTACTATAGTTCGGTGTTGTACGAGAAGTACCCACAGCTGGATTGATTTCCAAGAAAATCAGCCGTTTTCAACTTCCTAGGGCCACTCATGCAGAAAAATATCTTTCATCTCGTCCCTCCGAAGCATTTCTAAATACTTAAACTCTATTTTTGAAAGATTTCGAATCATTCCAATTTTCAATATTATGAGTAAACACAAACTGTTACCAGGTTACCAAGGTAAGTTTGTGGATCAAAAGTTCCTCTTGGTTTTTATGTTCACATTATGCTGTTATGAGAATGGAACGTCCAAGGGCGTTCCGTTCGCAACTAGCTAAATCCACCATAACGCACCCCGCAATACTCGTCATCGTTGAATATCTGGGGCGGCAGTGGGTGTTTCCCGAGGACCTCCCTCGTCTTTGCCTTCTGCTGCATCGTCTCCTTGTCTTTCTCTCGTCCAGGCTCTGTGATGTCGATCGACTCATAGCGTATAGATTTACTGTCTAGGATCATCTGAACACGCTGCTGCTTCTTCTTCACCTACACATTGGAAAAGGGTGAGATTAGTTTGCACATTGAGAAGGAAAGTGGACGGTGGGGATCCCATTCAATCCCTGATAAAGCTAAGCTAAAAACACAGACGACACCAGAACGGCCAGACATTTTTCAAAGGAAACTGATGGATACTCATTTATATACATAAATTTTTTCATATATATTTGACACGGGGACTAAGACAGGATTTAGGAGCTATTGTTGTAATGTTTCCGTAAAAAATCATTCCACAAACAGCACTGAATCGCTATGCCACTGGACTGGTTTCCCTCCAATACCAGGTGCTAGCTAAAAATTTCAGAAAGATGTTAAATCCATTGAAAGTTATCGCAAATATGTAATAACTTCTGGTTGTTCTTCAACAATAACTTGAGTTATTGAAAACCACAATAGCTGAGACCAAAACTAATCCAGGAATTTCTATGATTTAAGAAAGCAAGGACGATAAAAGAGTGACTGAGACTGGGTTTGCCGTATAGAGAAGTAGCAACCACCTGTCTTTAGAACGCAGCATCTTACGTAAGGATGAATTGGGACTTCCTTCTTGGCGGAACGGGTCGACCACTTGTTTAATAGGGATCAGGTGGTCGACCGAGCGAGAAGTGTTTGCATCTAACGAACTGAAACTAGAAGGCTCATGGAAAGAACCATTAGATGGGGAACTGAAGCAGATAGGCCCGTTATTTCCAGAGATAAAAATGGAGCTAATGAATTACCAATTACATGCGACACATTTTTTCTTCACTGATATAAGTATTCAGTAATGCGCAGATACCACTTTTTTGCTATCCAATGTCAACAGAAAAGTTTCGTCGTGACTGACATTAAGTATGTAGGTACTGTACTCCCCTTAAGTCAATACGTCATTTTTAAGGGAGTCAGTTTACTTCTTTTTCAATCCCTAGGGAGGGGTGAGTAGAACCACTACCAGACCAACCAAAGCGTGTTGCCTTGGCAGTGCCGGATGACTCGTACGCTAATGGGCCTGTGTCTCAAGTAACTACCAATAATCATGACTCATCCAATCACAGAGGATAAATGTCAACAAAGATAGCGTCAACTTCCTATAGCCCCTCCTTGACGCGCACATCCAATGTTACGTTATATTCTTAACTCATTAACAATGCTGGAGTTCTCGTTAGAGCAGGGTAATTGACTAATTGCTGTGAATGTGGTAGTAAAAATATAATAGCCGTTCCACAGTGAAACCATATTGACGTTCAATGAAAAGCAAAATTGCGATTGATTTCTATTTTTATAACAAGGTTATAAAAGGATCTCATTGTTTAATTGTAAATGTAACCCTGAAAATGACGATGAGACCAAATTTGCGGCTAAGGTTCATGGGGAATGCTTAGGGGACACTCCCACTAAATTCTTATTTTCTTTCGTATGAAGCTTACCTCTTTGTTGCCAGATATTCCTGAGAGATATAATTTTACAACCATTTTAAATATTATACGGTTCAGTCAACGTTGGCTTGAAACACTATATAAACTAATAAAAGGTTGAAATATTTCAACACAAAATAAACTGTCTTTTTGTTTGGCAGCCACTGAAAATAAAGTACGTTCAAGAATCAAAATAATCAGGTGGCCAACATAGCGACACAAAAATAATTAAAATATACTATTATTTGAAAATAAGAATTATATCTCAAATATTTATTAATTTAAATTTAATTTTTTATTTTAAAAGCAATTATTTGAACACATTCTTCTGAGAATTTAAATTTACTAATGAGAAGTTGAGAACTCGATATTTGCATCATGGCGGCAGCGACATGTTCAAGTGGACGATGCGCCGAGTTGCTCATCAGATGAGTTAATTCTAAACTGTTGAAAGGTTTTAAGCGCATTTCACTTAGTGAAACAGTTTTTTATTATTGAAAAAACTAAAAGTCACCCTGGCGAAGATGATGTACACGGTAAGTGGGCTACTTCATGTTTGTGCGTCATGCGCCCCTTGCTGCTAGCCGGGAAGATGCCGATACTATAGGGGGTGTATCTGTGAAAATATTAATAGTGCTTGGAAAATAAACCGTTTTATAAGATGTAACAGTAGCTTGAATCCTCGCCGTGCTTCTACATATCCCTGCGTCATCAAGAATTGCCTGTAACTGGATAACCTCCCGGATGAAAAACCTGGTAATGGGGTTACCTGTAAAATATACCCAGCATTCTGTCGGTCGACAGAAAGACCAAGTATAGTAGGTGCGATTTGTTCAAAGGGTGGTAGAAAGTTGTAGCAGGACCAAGCGACATAGAGGTGTGGTTATATGCCGCTTATAAGCGAATGAATAACCTTGGCTGTACGGTGCTGTTAGTGAGGTTTATATATAATTCATGTTGCAGGGCACCTCCGCTGAACAGGACAACAGGTTTAGCGACAAGGAAAAGAAGCTGATGAAGCAAATGAAGTTTGGAGATAGCCTTGTCCAAAAGGTAAGTGAATTAGTTAAAATAGCTGTACGCTGGGTGTTACACCAGGAGACACCCGTACCGGTACCAGGTACAATCCCCTCCTTGTCCCCTGTAAGTACAAAGAACTTAGTGTCAGTAAGCCTCATAGTTTTAAGCACTTGCGAGTTTGAAACCCTTTGAACGAGTTTAAAGAGGTCTGTTATATATGGTTCACATTGTTGTTTTTATGATTTCAGGTGGATATGTCTAAAGTAAAACTAGATGTGCTAAAGCCATGGATCGTGAAAAAAATAACAGAAATTTTGGGGTGGGAGGACGATGTTGTTGTGGAATTTGTTGTGAATCAGCTCGAAGAGCACAAGGTGGGTACCTGACACTCCAAAACCCAGAGAAATACCTTTAATACCTTTTCACATAATACAGTTTGCAATGAACGGTTCTGGGCAAACGGCCGAATACGCCCAGTAGCTTCCAGACAACCTGCCACGGTTTCCTATTTTAATTGCAGCAGTTCGTCCGGCCGCTGGATGCATGTTTATTTTTTATTTTTATTAAAAACATGGTGAGGTTGTATTGAAAATCAGTCAGAAGTGCAGGATTTTCTTTCATGGAGTTATATTTACTTCAAATTTCTTTCAGCACCCTGATCCTAAAAAAATGCAAATTAATATGACTGGCTTCTTGAATGGCAAGAATGCTCGGACATTTATGCAAGATCTATGGGAGCTTCTGATATCAGCGCAGGAAAGTGTGACTGGTATACCTCAGCAATTCTTGGATAGCAAAAAGGAGGAAATCAAGAAGAGAATGGTAAGCCATTTAACACCATTTTAGTAGCGCCTCAATAATGACGAGTCGCCTTGTTGTGGATGGACGTGCATTGCTCATCTGCACTTCTACATTATCTAAACGGTGGCACGGTTCTTTATGACATCTTTTATTATGTTTTTATGTCTTTTCTGACATTTTGTAGAGTTATTTTTGACGAAAACCCCTCGGTAGTAAAATTACAACAAATTACCGTAACTAAGTGTAGTTTCTAACATAAAAAAGACTTATTGTATTTTAGATCTTTTTTTTTTATTAGAGAACAGAAAAAACAGTTCAGTAACAGTTTCCCTGGAAAGATGTAAAAAAAATGTTGTAAGTACTTTTATTTAAATTTCCAGGAGGAGCAGGAGCGAATCAGCACTCTTGTGGAGAAGAGTATTGCCATTGACAAAGAAAAAGAAGACAGAAGAAAACGCGAGAAAAGTCGTGAGAGGGAAAAGAAAAAAGATTACGACAAGCACCGAAGTGATCGGGAGAAAACCAACAGGGAGTCTCGGAAGGACCGAGATGACCATCGCCGGAAGGATAAAGAGGTAGCTAATATTCTCAGCTCTTGCTTACATTTTTATGGAAGCTAGAGGGCAAAGGCTGCGTCCCACCATGCCTAGTTAAGAGAAATCGTCCGTTTTATTGGGAATTTATCGCGGTGAAAATCGGTAGAAAATCGTCAATTATCTCCCTTGCTGACGATGTTAAATTTCCAAGAAAATCGGCGTTTTTCTCTTAACCGAGTATGGCGAAACGCAGCCTTAGTGCGAGTAATGTTTCTTGGAACTTAGTACATTCGTTACTGCAACCAGTTTCTTGTTCTACTTTTAGTCAAGCCGGGACCGTCGCGATAAAGATCGCAAGGGCTCAAAGTCGCCTCGATCTGCTGATCGAAAGGAAGACAGATCACGATCCCCCAGGTCCTCTAAATCAAACGATCGAAAGCGCGACAAGTCTGGCTCAAAATCGCCTCGGTCTAGTGACCGGAAACGAGAGAGATCGGGATCAAAATCTCCGAGAAAACGTGACCGATCCGGATCAAAGTCGCCGGTTGATGATCGGAAAAGAGACAAGTCTGGTTCAAAATCTCCGAAATCTCCGCGCTCTCCTAGACCTAGCGACCGGAAACGGGAGAAGTCCCTATCCAAGTCACCGAGGCCTGCTGATCCAGCATCCCCCAAAAATATCGATCGACTGAAGGAAGAACCTGTTTTGTCTTCTTCTTTGTAAGTCTACTGAATTTAATGGTTGTCTGTAATAGTATCATTACGTGGAATATGTAATTGAAACAGTGACCCGACTACCTAACAAATAAAAATCTCACTGAGTTTATGTCGATGCATATTTTTCTCATTTGTTTTGAAGTGGACACCGTGAAATATCTGATATGTCATGAAAAGTGACTAGCTAGAAGTATTCTTACCAGTGAGGTTCCCCTCTTTATGTAATTCTCATTGGTAAATTGATGGGGCACCATTGACACTCTCATTATTGTTAAGTAAATCCAGTATCAGTGTCAACTAAAAATCCTTTATGAGTGGAATCTCCCAATCCGTACCATGTGTGCTGGTTTCTAGGTCCAAGGCTCTGTCTGGAGTGCAAGAAAAACTGAATTCTTCAAAGAAAGACTTGGATCGTGAACGTAGTGGGAGCCGTTCGCCGAGTGTTGGTCAAAAGAAGAAGAAGAGGACCGAAGAGAAGAACTCGAAGAGGTCTCGCTCTCGCAGCAGCAGCAGTGACCGGTAAGTTATAAAATTTGATGAAAACTGTAATTGAGGCCAATAGGGCAGTTAAACCGGGTTCCTTTCAGCTGTGTAAAGTAAAAACATAAGTGACACTAGAATGGTATTGTGACTTTCCAGGGGAAGTATTGAATTATGTCTATCTTTTTTTTTGCAAAGAAAAAATTACAACAATCACACGGAAGCATCTTCAGTAATATTGTTGTTTCGTTTTATTTATGTCGAAATGATTAGTTTCCAGTGAGCCATCTTACCAAGATCAAGGTAATTCTGTTTTCCTGACATAAATGAGGAATGTTGGGATATATTTCAGTTGGGTACATTAAATTGAACTTGTGAAATTCATCCTCAGATTTACTTTTTCCTAGTCGAAGAAGGAGGTTTCCTATTAAAAGTTTTTCTGGTTGGCAGGTCTGTGAAAAAAGATGGTTTCGAAATCCGCAAAAAGGAAAACAGTGTGCAGAAGAAACGTCACTACCGGAGCAACCGCAGCCATTCCAGCGAACGCGATAGATCTCGCCATGTAAGTAAATCACTCTCTGACTTTCAGTATCAAGCTTGTGGAGGTTTGTTAGTTTAGATTTTTTAACGTCAGGAATCAGGAAGTAATTAAATATGTTCCGATTTTATCAGTAAATCAATCAATGATTTACAATCAAATCAATATGTAATTGAGTGATTTTCGTTAAATCACAAACTGCTTCGATATTAAGACTCAGAGACATAAACAAACCGCATTGTATCTGCAGTCATAAGTTATGTAAGGCACTACAATTTATCGATGCAAAAGTGTGGATGAAATGTAGCACTTCGGGCACCTGGCACCCGCACGTGACAGACTACATCATTTTGTTTGGATATCAACTTAATACCTGTATGCCATGTCGATTGAAATCTGCTCATGATGCACATTTTCTTTCCAGGACCGCCGTGGAAAATCTCGGTCCCGTTCACGTCGCCGGGATGAGAGAGAAAGGGAACGGGAGCGGGAGAGGGACCGCGAGCGTGAGAGAAGGCGCGAGATGGAGCTCCGAGAGAGAGAACGTGAGAGGGAACGTGAGCGGGAGAGAAAGATCCGCTACGAAATAGAACGAGAGCGCAGAGAAAGAGAGCGAAGGGAGAGAGAAAGAAGAAGGTGACTGTTCGATTTTTTATTCTACATACACCTATTAAAAAAATATAAACAAATTGTTCTCAGTAGTCACTCTTAAATATGTTATTTATGGTGTTCAGGAAGTCAGATTCACCAGCGGTGAAGAGACGCCGTTCTCCATCTCATTCTGCATCACCGCGGCCTGTGCGTGCTAGTCGCCGGTCCCGCTCCCCGAGGGACAAAGTGCGCTCCTCCAGGTAATATCTTCCTTACTGCCTCTGTGGTCTTTGGGACTCAAGAACGCGTTAGGCATGACTTCAAGTTGAGAAAAATTGTTTATTTCTCATTGAAAAGGCCTATTGGCTACAGTTTAAGTACCATTTCTCCGTAAGTTGTGAGTACATACCCTTGTGGCACCAGAATGGTTTTTTCTGACTTCTTTCCAAGGAAACAGTTGCATGAATAGTCACTCTTGGCATTAGCGATAAGATTTCTGTCATTCTTTGCATTGTTTGATTCGATTCGTAGGTCACGCTCACCGCGGAGAAGGTCACCGTCGCCAAAGCGTCGCAGTCCTCGCAGAAGGACGCGAAGCCCACCACGTCGGTCCCGAACACCTCGGAGGGGGTCGCCCACACCAAAGCGTGTGTCCCCTTCCCCCAAAAGACGACCCTCGCCGCCACCACCACGACGCCGTTCGCCAACACCTGAGAAGCGAGCAGCTCGGCGAGCCGAGTCTCCTCCTTCTC
Source organism: Mesopsocus fuscifrons (assembly GCA_950004255.1). Taxonomy (NCBI): domain Eukaryota; kingdom Metazoa; phylum Arthropoda; class Insecta; order Psocodea; family Mesopsocidae; genus Mesopsocus; species Mesopsocus fuscifrons. Next base: position 9,585,110 of record OX465377.1, read on the forward strand.
CTGCCGCAAGACGCCGCTCCCCCACCCCCCCACCTAAGCGCCGGGTAGGCTCACCCAAGCGTGCTTCGAAAGCCGCTGAAAGGGTTTCCCCGCTTCCTCCAAGGCGTGATTCAGGCGGGAAAGGGAAACGAGCCTCTGAAGCCAGGTAGATTTAGTTTACATTTATTTATTAGGACTATGTATGCATGAGAATATGCGCCAGAAGACGGAATCATCTGAGGTAATGTAGAAAAGGCTTTTGTCAAAAGGCATAGCGCCGTACATGGAAGACATTGCTTGTACTGGAACTCGAAAGCAGGCCGATATGGCCGACGAGAGTTAGTAGCAGCTTAGTAGATGCCGGATAAAGTATTAATCATTTTTTGTGTAGCTCGTCGTCAGAAGACAGTTCCTCGAGCTCCGAAGGGAAGGAAGTGGTGCCGGGACCAAAAAAGGAAAAAATCAAAGAAGAAAGGGAAAAGGTGTCTAGAGATAGCAAGGAAGTTCGCCACTCTAGGTCTCTGGAAGAAGGTTCAAGTCGTTCCGATAGGAGAGACCATGGTAAGTTATTACAGTTTGTGACGGTAAGGTATTTCAAAACAAGTAGCGGTTTCGGCTTCCTTACCTGTGCAACAGCATCGAATGTATATTTAATCGAAAATGCTGTAAGTTACTACTTGTGCTATTCTAAGGTTGGATCCCACATCCTGCCACTTAGTGTCTCCTCTTTTAAGTATTTTCCATTCATTTTGGAGCTGGTTACAATTCATTGTCGCCCGGCTTATTTCAGGCAAAGAAGTTGCACCCCCTGCCAAGACTAAGATTTCAAGTCATCACAAGAAGTTAAGGACAAATTCCTCAAGTTCTGAAGAAAGTAACGACGATGAACAAGGTAGTGAAGAACAGAATTCTGTTGACGATGTCAAATCAATGAAGAGGAAAGAGGAAATCAAGCGGAAGTACAAAGAAAGCTCCGATGAAGCAGAAACGTCCCCGTCTCCAGGTGGTGGGAAAAAGAGGAGAAGGAAGAGAAAGAAAAGTTCCAGTGAAGAGTCCAGTGAAGAAGAAATTTCGAAGAAACGGAAGCATGTGAAAAAGGTATCCATCTCATCTCACACGTCATAAAAACAATTTTTTGATCTTTTGTCAGTATTTTATTATAATAATCAAGTCATTTGAAATGAACGCCATACGGATGCTGATAACCAAAATTACCGGGATCTCTGATTGGTCTATGCTTTTGGCTTGGCATTTAGGTGGCTTTCCTCCCGTTAAAACCAACTGACAGAAAAATTTAATCCGCGTTTTTCGTTGAAGGAGGCTAGAACACCCAAATTGGTGCTGGTGTTTTGGGGAAAAGGGAACTTCGCTCATTTAGGGAAGCAAAAACGTGGCAACTATTTTTTGGTAGTAGGTAACTAGTTTGTGATGTTTAGAAGCTATATGTGTATTGACTGTACTGAGACCTCGGTACCAGTTTGCTACTAAATGATGCACGTTTTTGCAGAAGCGACGTGATGAGACTGAAGAGTCTGAAGAATCATCGGGTGAAGATGAACCTGAACTGCGCCGAAAGAAGAAAAAGAAAACTGCGAAGAAGCAAGAAAGCAGCTCTGACTCTGAAGATATAAGTGAGTATAGTAGCACATGCCCAGTGTAAACTTTTCATTGATCTCTCGGATAAGTATGATGAAACTATTTGTTTCCCAGGTAAGAAAAAGAAACGGAAGAAGAAAAGCAAAATTGATGGAGAGAAGTCCGACCACAGACATAAGAAACATAAGAAGCAGAGGAAGCACAAAAAGAAAAGTGTAAGTTCATGCTAACAGACCTGGGGACTAGGGATGTTTTTTAGACGTTTAGCCGGTTGGTATATTTTAGGATTTCCGTGAGTTAGTATCCCCGCAAACGTACCAATTTTGACGAGCTTAGCTAAGTGAGTGGCTTCTAGTTGGTGTCAAACTCATTCGAACTCTACTTGTAGATGTAACTTGTTTAGTTAAGGTTAAGAGTATTCCTCCATGTGGGAAGTGAATTTGAAGAGGGAAAAAATAGGATATATTTTTTTAATAATTGTCAAAGAGTACCTATGCGAGTATGCAAAATTTAAGAGCAAAAAAAAATATTTTTTTTTACTTGTCCAGTTGAAGGTAGAAAAAGTACACGTACTTAGTTTTCTTATTTAAAGTGTTTTCAAAAGTTTTATTTTTTAATGTAACTTCCCAATTACCTGATTATTTTTACTATAGGATTACTTTTCGTACTTTTCACAAAAGCTGCCGTGGGCCCCCCGTGAGCACCCTAGGGGCCCATCGTACGCTATTAAGAGTCGCTGATCTGATGAAAACTATGTAAACCACCCGGTTTTCGATGTTGTAACTGCTATACTTACAAACTGGTGTTTCAGGGGTCCACCGAAAGCAGCGGAAATGAAGAGCTAGAGCGGCGGCTGCGCGAAAGAGCCCTCAAAAGCATGAAGAAGTCCAACGACGAACTAAGTGGCAGTGAATGACAGTTTGTCCCTCAGCTGACTAACTCAGCTCTCATCTACCTTATCTAATAGCGTTTTGCATTTCCCTAGACTCGGTATACACTGCGCCACTGAGGTGCATTTCATCTCAAGCCCAGCCTCGTTCTGTGGGTTATTTCACCTATGATTACGTTATGGGCGATTTGAATAGAGTTAGTAAAATGGCAGAGCCTCCAAGGCAAACATAGACCCTTTGAATGAAGTTGGGCTTTGAAGATGTGTTGAAATGACTCTTAAATACGACAGTGTAAACTGATTTAGAGAAGTGCAATTCACCTACACCGGTACAGTAATTAGAATGAACTAAAATTCAGTATCCCTTCTCAGGCCAAACCACTCGAGAAGAGTTTTGCTAAGAAACCTAAAAAACAAGTGAATATGCCTGCAAGGATATGCACTGGGACGTCATGCTTCGTGGATTAAAGAAACGGCACTTTTTCATCATAAGACGTTATATCTTCTGGACAGAGATTTTGTATTTCATAATATAGCATTACGGCACTTTAATTTCAGTGATAAGTCATCACATCACGTATTGTAGTCAACGATTAATCAAGATATAATACTGAGCAGTAGCTACTCATAAATAGCTCCTTACTACTAAGTATTTGAACCAATAAGGATGAACTAAGTTGGTTACATATTGAGGAATGAATCCCTTGTGAAACGGTTAGCATTCTTTTTTGAGATATTTTTATTCGTATTCCTCTGAGGCATTATTCCCCTGAATAGGTACCTATACTATGCGATAGGTAGGTGGTAATTTTCCATTTGACTGAGTTCTTATTCTCAACAACGGGTTTCTGATTTTGAATAAAAACTCATTTCTCAATTATCTGGCGTAATTATTGTATCAGAGGCTGAAGAATGTCTGCTATGTCAATTACTGTATTACTGTCTGTCTACTGTAAGTTAAATCTTCCGACTCAAATTGTGTAAAAAAAATGGGAACTTAGCAAAATAAACAAAGCCAGTTGTCATCGTAATAAAATCGCCTAAGATAGTATGTAAACTGTCATTTGAAATGGCAAAATATACAATAGGTACTATTTTACTCATCGTCATATTCAAACTTAAAAGAATTAACCGACATGTCTATCTGTCCACCTCTGTAAGAACCTCTCTTTTTCTTCAGCTTCTCTTTGCGAAAAGACGCACCACGGGTATGTTTCAGCACCTCATTCGCTCCTTCACCCCAAGAGCCTCTTGCATTTCTCTGAAAAGAAATTAATAATCTTCCAATAGCTACAAAACGTTTTTAGAAGGGTGATCGTGGTTAGTTCGAGAGGAAATGTCATGACAATGGGAAGGTGCTATTTCCTGAACTGTCAGTGAGTACCCTGTTGCAAAGATGTCCATTCAGTTCACCATAGTCCATGCTATACATAGGTATCCCTCAACCTCCACTGGGGACAAGGGTTTTGCGAAAATAAGTTATCCTCAACTCACCAAATCTAATCATCAAAAGTGATCTTTTTATTCTGAGCCGGGGTGTCACCGAATGAATGCCTCTGGTTGCCAAATCCGCCTCCATCGCGGTTGTCGCTGCCTCCAAAACTGTTATTGAATCCGCCTCCTCTGCCTCCCCTGAACCCACCCCTACCGCCTCCTCCACGGCCACCTCGATCCCAACCACCCCGCCCCCCTCTATCACCAAATCCACCTCCCCTTCCCCCTCTATCTCCAAATCCACCTCCCCTCCCGCCTCTATCACCAAACCCACCTCTACTTCCTCTTCCGCCCCGACCGCCGCGATCACCAAATCCACCCCTTCCTCCGCGGTCTCCGAATCCACCTCGACCACCCCCTCTTCCTCGGTACCCTAATCCAAACCTATTCCCGCCGAAATCTCCCTGCCTATCCTCCGACCACGAGTTTCCCTGCTCATCTGCATCTTCGTCCTGAAAGGCAAGAGCAGAGATTTGTATGAAAGTGTCTTGACTGCATGCTATGTAAAACTCGTCAACTCCCTCGGCCAAGCAAGCAAGGAAGGGGGAGAGGCTATGTGTCTGGTCTGTTTTGCTATGAGTTGTTTTCACTCAATCGCCAAAAATCGCAAACAGAATCGGACACTTTCATACACCGCTCCATGTTCCTCCCCACACCTTGCTGTACCTTTGCATCGAAGGAGTTGTCAGTTAGTCGAGGATCCACCTCTACGAGCTCCGACTTCACGCGACGGAACGGCTCAGGCTTTTTCGTCGATACTCCATTCACCTTCAAATCAACAAACAGTGAGAGCAATCGTTGTTCAGCAAGTAAAATAAAAATAAATCCCTCAAGGGAGACTAAACTCCTAACTTTAATTACTAAGGCTGAATTTCACCACCTCACGATAGTGCCTTTTAACGTTCGAATAGCTATCGATTCGAAAAAGCAGACATCCTCTCGTTAGGTTTTGTTGTGTCAATAGAATTCGCCTGCTTTGTTTACGTCAAATTTATTTCAACAATTTCAATCTAAAAGTGGAAATAAACGTGAAAAAACCCCTATTTTTTCGGAGAAAGTAGTTAAAATGTTGATTAGACTACATTAGACTACACCAAATGAGTCGCAGGTATGAAAGTTATCGTTTTCGCTAACGCACGGAAAATCCACTCGAAAGCTAACGAAACGGTAACGGTGCATGGTGAAAGCCGTTAACATTTTTTACCGATACGATAGCGCTATTGTGTACACCAGTGGTTCTCAAACTTTTTGGCTGGCGGAACCAAATTTAGTCGGGAATTATTTCGTGGAACCTTAAACATTGGATCGTCGATTTCACAGGTTTTTTAGGAAACAACAATACATTTTTCTATTTCAATTTTTCTAAACTAAACTGAAATTGTATTCCCTAAAGCTCGGAGAAGGCTTCGCGGAACCCAGGCAAGGCTTCGCGGAACCAAATGGTTCCGCGGAACACAGTTTGAGAACCACTGGTGTACACGATAGTCTTCACGTTAAAGTGGTGAAATCCAGCCTAAGTATGGCGCAAAAGCTTAGTTACCTGTCCATTAGCAATTCGCTTGTTGGGAATGTCGTCTGCATCATCCGCAGCTTTCCTCTTCATACCTGAAAGTTAGACAGTGCTGTTAATGTTACTGCAAGTGTGCAACTGTAACTATAAACGACAAGATTTTTTCTTACTTTCTCGCTAGCCATATATTGCGAATAAGTATTGTTTTCGCGCAAAATTTCGAAATTGATATTTTACGTTTCCCATGATCCTGGGGGTCCCCTGAGTCGAAAAAAGTGGTTTCTGGAAAAAGTCCGTCTGTCCATCCCAGGCTCTATTGCCTATATCGTTCATCCGAGTTTGATGAAATTTGGTATGCACCTGTCTAAAATCAAGGCCGAGGTGGTGTTCTAAGGAATTTTTGATTGGCCAATATTGCCAAGAAACCGCAAAAATAATTAAAAAATCGTGTTTTTGGTTAGTCGGACAAGCGCCAACGGTATAGTTTTCAATCTATAACATTGAAAATTGGTAGGTGCGTTTACTGCCGTTTTGGACCAAAGTTCGATCGTTTCGCCATTCACATTTATTGACCGATTGTCATGGAATTTGGTACATTCGTGTTACGTTACTGCCGAATAAAATTTCGTTATTTTGAAAACTCCGCCCGTTTTTTGAAAAAAGTGTTCCAAATGAGAAACCATGTTTTTGAATGGTCGGAAAGCATTTGGGACTACACTAATAGAATGATTTTGGATTGCATAAAAATTACGCCAGCAAAAAAAATCTCAAAAAATAATAATAATTATATCCTAGCTTACCCTTATGGATAACTGGAGCCTCCTCCTCGTCAGAGTCTGGTTTGGGTGCAGATACAGCCTTGACAGCTGGCTTCTTCGCAGGAGGGGCCTCATCGCTGTCATCTTCTGAACTGGAACTCTCTGATGCGGCTGGTTTGCTTTTCTGAGGAGTTGGCTTAACGGGAGTCTTCGCCTGAGCCGTTTTCTTTGCAGGAGGCTCATCGTCAGAGGAATCAGAGGAATCTTCACTGCTTGAAGATTCTTTCTTCGTTGGCTTCACCGTTGCGGCAGGTTTGGCTGCTGTCTTAACGGGAATTTTTGCAGCTGGTTTTTCATCATCCGACGACTCTTCACTACTAGAAGACTGTTTTTTTGTAGGTTTGACGGCGGCCGCGGGCTTCACATTTACGGGTGCTTTTACTTTAGGGGCTTCCTCTTCAGAGGAATCTTCGCTAGTTGAACTTTCCTTCGCTGCGGGCTTTTTGGGGGGCGCAGTAACCTTCTTGGCAGGCACTTGCGAAGGCTTTGCGGGCGCTTCATCGGAGCTTGAGTCGTCACTGGAACTTTCCTCTTTCTTCGCTTGTTTCGCAGCCGCCTTTGCAGCCAGAGCAACCACGGTGGGTGTCATTTTCGTAACTGAGGTTTTCACGGCGGCTGCCTTTTTAGGCGATTCCTCTTCTGAGCTGGAGTCTGAGTCGCTTGAACTTGAAGGTTTTTTCACTGCTGGCACCTTGACAGGTGCTGCTGCTGCTGCTTTGTTTGGCGTCGGTTGAGATTTTTTAGCTGCAGGCTCATCCGAACTAGAGTCAGAATCACTGGAACTAGCAGGCTTTTTCGTCGCTGGCTTGACGGGGACAGCTTTGTTCACGGGCTTCACCGGAGCTGCCTTCACAACAGGCTTCTTTTCGTCTTCGGAGTCGTCAGAAGAGTCATCACTTGACGACTTTTTCTTTTTTGCTAAAAAATAAAAAATATACCGATCGAATTTTTATAATACACGTAAATAATGGCAGATTATACTCTCTCCAGTGTCGGGTGTTGGGTGCACGTATCGCTGGTCCAGTACAAACGTCTGGGATGCACTGAGGTCGTGGCACGAAAATATTTTAGAGTACTGGTACGTCACGCTCGGAACTCTCTTTGCCAACCCCTTGATTCCGATTGACGACAGGAGGCCGCCTGGTTGGTTTACAATGATCATACGACAAGCGAGTTCAAAGTATCATGGTAGCTTTCACACATCCGACACGAAATCATAAAGCGCTGACTAAGAGGCGACGGGTTAGTGTGAAAACGGGAAGAACTGAACAAAATGTAGCGGAAAAAATAATAACTTTAACGGGATCCGAAAGTAACCGAGATAGGGGAATCACTCTTGCTGTTCCACTCACTACCATAACAAAAATTAAGAATTTACACAGTAATATTATTTTTTATTCCCAAACTGTCCGTTGGAGCTTCGAAAATAACTGATAAACAGTTGACAAGGTTGACCAAAGGAGAAATTTCACAAGTCAGAAGTTCACTATCGACTTAATTTAGTTGGTAGCAACTTCCGTAAATTATTAGCCTCAACGCTCTGAAAACAACAGCCACAGAAAAAATTATCAGTTTTTGCTGTGGTAGTGGGAGAACTGCAGCTTCCCTACCTTTATGACACACCAACCCCCATAACGACATTACCAGTTCTCTGTTGTTTAGACAGTACCTGGAGGAGTTGGCTTCACCGGTGATTTAACAGCAGGTTTTACAGCTGGCTTTTTCTCCTCTTCACTATCAGAGCTTGAGTCTTCACTAGATGATACCGGTTTCTTGGAAGGAGTCACAGCAGCCGGCTTCTTAGCTCCCCCAGGTTTTGGAGGCGGTGCAGCAGGCTTCGCTGGCTCTTCATCAGACGAATCATCACTACTGGAAGACTCCTTACCGTTCTTCTGCGGAGCCTTTTTCGCTGAAAGTAGAACACATGGGGTTAGTTTCTCAAAGGGAATATAGACATGTTTCACCATACTGATTCTTTCAGTCCATTTTTTGAAGAAACTGTTGAATATTTACATGTTCTGAAATATAATAGGTATGTATTTTTAACGTCAACCACTAGTGACTGAGTTGGAATTTTAGGATCGAGTAATAATTGTAGAAAAAAAACTGTCAAAAAATCTCGATCGGATATTTACAACTTTTAACTAGTCAGCAGCTAAAAAGATTTACCTACAATAACTTAGTCATTTGTTTGTCTTATTAACGCATAATATGGTTCCCTAAACGGTAATTTCTCGCTTCACCAGAATATCAGTTTTAGTACGTCGGGACCTCGCTATACACAACACGATGAAATATGTAGCTACCTGGCGTTGGTAACGCCTTTTTGGCATTTACAGGAGGTTTCGCAGCAGTGTCATCTTCAGATTCTGAACTGTCTGATGACGAATCAGCAGATGTTTGAACCTTAAGCTGTTTCCCTTGTCCATGGGTTCTGTAAATGAGAATAACTTGATCGTTAGTTTTTGAAAATAACTTCTCTCCTTACTATTCACAAGATTTAGATGCGTGTCTTACTAAGTACGGAAGGTGAAAACTACTTAAATCACCACATAAGCACTAAAAAAAACATCAATCCCCAACATCGTTCAACAGATATTCATTCGGCTATGTTCGGGGTTCAACCGCCCTTCTGACCCTATGGGATAGGGAATTCCCCCTTAGACAAGTAATGCTGATCCGATAAGGCTGTAATTTGGCCAACCACTTGCTCAAGCTATACCTAAGTTAGGATCTTCGTTGATATCAAAGCGAACAGACCCACCTCTCCCTACAAGAGCAACTGGTCAGCACGATCCTCAATCACCGGGAGACTGAACTTCACCTACTTAATACTATAAGTAGTAGGCTGTACCAGAAGTACTACTTACTTTATGTAATGCTCCACAATATTGGCGATAGCAGGAGATCCCTTAGGCAAATTGTTCTGAAACGAAAATTTAATTTCATTAACAGCCGCTTTGGAACCAAAGATAAAAATCTATGTAGTGAGAAAGAGCTAGTTCGTTTCTTTAGCTGGGATGCTGCTCTGAGATCCATTCCCCTCCTTCCCCTGTGCTCAGGCACAACTCAGTGTGAGGTAATCCAACAGGCGACATACCCACTATTATTGAATTGTTAATAATGAGTAAAGAGACAGCACATCCAAAAATTAGCAGAACGGATACGTCAGACAAAGTGTCACCAAAAAAAGCGTCAAATTATGTACATTATACAGGTACAGCAATATCTGAGTTGCGCCGCACCGGCCGGCTTCAATGAAATGACGTTTCCATTGTCCAACCTACCAAATTTTAAGTTGAAAATAAAGACCATATACCTGTGTAAAAAGTACATAACTTATGTTCGGAAGAATCTTCTTGTTACGTCTCAAAACTGTATAAATGCGGATAAAATGAAAGGGTGAACTTCAAGGGGATAGCACATGTGGCCCATGCGGTGTTACGTTCTTATAAAGCTTCTATGTATTTTATATGGGACCACCTGTAATACTGACAGATATGGCTAAATTTTACTTACACACTTTCTAGACTTTTTGAAAACGTCCGCTAAAGACGTATCGAATGTATAAATATGTTTAAATATTAAAGAGTTTGTAATTTCGTCAATATTAGACGCCATTTTCTAGAAACTAGGAAGGAACGCGCCTGGCCTGATTGACTACCGCAAAACATGGCCACCGGAAATAGAGTTGGTTCCATTTTCCCATCAAGCGTGAAATATATTTATTTTACTTTCTCGTCATTTTTGGATAGATATTAATTTATAGGTATAAAATATTAAGGTACTATATAAAAAGTGAGACCCAAAAGCATTCAAGTTCATTGGTGAATCAAAAAATAATTATTGTACATCTGTGGTATTTAGTAAATATTAGGATTTGCTTGTTGATACCGAAAAGATTTTGGGAACTTGGTCAAAAATAAAATAGTAAAAGACTTCAAGATGATACCGAATGGTAATGCCCCAACTGGTGCCGATGAAGGTGCTAATGCTCGAGAGTACGGAAGGAATCTTAAAATCCTTCCACCAAATGATCAGATCAAAGAGTTGCAAACAATACTGCGTGACAAGTAAGTAACCTACTCATTAAGGTAATTGGATTTTAAAATCTGTCTGGCAATCTCGATGCGCTCAACAGGTCTGACAACTAGTAGGCGACAGACCTAGGTACTTGAAATAAAGGGATGTTGCGATGGTTATACAGTGTCCACCCCTTGGACTACCACCTCTCACCGATAGTGTAGTTCCTTGAGTTCCCCACGCAGCATTTTCAGATAAGGAAGTAGTGCATTTGAACATAATTCAGCCCTGACGACTCCCCTGCTGAAAGAGCTTCGTTGCATTTTCCTAAAGTTAATTATTACTGTGATTTTTTAGAGCTACTACGAGAAGTGACTTCAAATTTTATGCTGATCGTTTGATTCGACTGGTTATCGAAGAAAGTTTAAACCAGCTACCATTTACAAAATGTGTGGTGGAAACACCCACTGGAGCTGCCTATCAAGGACTGAAGTATCAAAAAGGAAATTGCGGTGTAAGTACTGAAACCAGATGTTCCCACCTAGAATTAGGTATGGAAAGAAGTGGTGGGAAGGAGGCCCAGTTCATCTATTATCCAATGTGCTCTAGTAGCCCTACCAAATACAAGCTTCCCAGTACTGGCCGGCATGATGAGAACCTGCTGCCTCGATATAAGTTTCACTTGAAATGTTAAAAAAGATAACATCAGACACTGAATGAGTCTATACCAGTCAGCGAAATTTCAACAGGATCGAACTGATGTGACCCAGATTCCTCTTGAAATCCCGTCTAGAGGCTATTGGGCTATCGACGATGTCTGTACGTAACATAATTAAAATCCTTCCGCATACCTACAATTACTATAATTCAGAGAGAAGATAGGCTTGCTAGGTAACTTCTGAAGGTTATTGAGGATGTTGTGACTCTAAACCTGACACAGTATTAATTTTATTTTTTAGGTGTCTATTATCAGGAGTGGTGAGGCCATGGAGCAAGGCTTGCGCGACTGCTGTCGGTCCATCCGTATAGGGAAAATCCTTGTCGAAAGTGACTTTGACACCCATGAAGCAAAAGTGGTGTATGCCAGGTTTCCTGATGATATTGCTGAACGCAAGGTTCTTCTCATGTACCCAATTATGGGTGAGTAAACGTAAATCCAGCACTGATCCTCTAGATTGCCGCTTAGCACGCGCTGGGGTCATGGCGATCTCACACCAAGCAGCAATATCCACCGTACCAAGGTCCAGATTAAAACATGTTAGTTATGACTTAGGTTTATTCCCCACACTGACTCCTGTGACCTACATAACCGTTAATGAGGCAGTATGTGAGGGGCTATTGCTATTCCCACTCTCCAAGCACCAAGTGCTTATGCTTGACGTTTTACAGCAACTGCCACTTATTAAATTATAAATATTGTGTATCAAGTCCCAAACTTGTGGGACTCTAACAAGCACCTATAACTCGGCACGTACAGGTAAATACCTACCTGTTGTTTTCAGGTACAGGTAACACAGTTTCCAAAGCTGTTGCCGTATTAAAGGAGCACAATGTGACTGAAGAAAACATCATCCTTTCCAATCTGTTCTGCACGCCCTCAGCCGTGGATTCACTCACATCCGAATTTCCAGGAATGACGCTTCTCACCTCAGAAGTTTGTCCTATCGCACCAAACCATTTTGGACAAAAGTACTTCGGAACTGATTAATAATTGGTCAACCATTGCGATTTGTAAAATAAGACTCAGTTGGGTGACCGGCCTAGATAACCGGTACTCGGGTATGTTCCTACTTGGGCACTATAGACCACCTTGTCAAAAACAACTGGTAATAACTACGGACACTATACTTTTGACCACCGATGGTCAAACAGGACTCTTATCTACTTCTTGGGACCTCTGCCACCCGTGGTGGTAGTTTTATCTTCCTACTTCATGAAACAAAATAAATAATCGTTTGAAGTGAATGCTTTCATTTTTGTAGGTTACCTATTGGAACTTAATTATTTTACAAATAATGGTAATATTACGGCAATACACATTATAAATTTCCCCAGGTAAAAAAGAGGGCGGGCAGGTTTTTTATTTACAGAAGTACCTAATAGGTCTCGTGAGTTCCGATTTCAAAAATTCCCGCCAAATTTTACCAAGTTGAGGTGGTTTGCTACTGCCAATCACAACATCAACAAAAAACGGCGTGAAAATGGCGGACGAGGATTTTGAGCCCGAGGAGTAAGAATTCTTTTTTGAAATTTAATTAGGTAGATCCACAGCACAGAAGTTAAATACATTCTGTTGCTGTACTAGTAGGTTCTTTTGGATTCAAATATTATGTCTGCGCTGTAAATGAAGCTTAGGTGTTCATGGAGACTAACTCATGTCACCCCCCCCAGCCCTTGCTTGCCCGAGACATGTTCATTACTTTCCTACTGTACGCCACTGCACTATACTAGGAGGTATGCTGTCACTTCCTACCTACCCCCGTATATTCTCAACTTTGTGCTAGTCTCGTAACTCTTATTAATATTACAGTGTCGGAGAAGACTTTGATGATGCCGATGAAGACGAAAACATTGACGAACTTGATCAAGCCGAGGTAAGGCCTTTGTAGGGTAAAGCAGTCTTTTTAGTTTTTATCCCTTAGTTCTTCTTTGATTACACTTCTGCACGTGAGGTACAGAAAAAGCTACTGACCCTCTGAAATATCTCAGTACAGCACGTTTATTATGTCATTGTGTGTGGTGTGTACATCTAATTGAGTGGCACCAAACAAAACAAGCAATCTGATTTTATAATATGCCTTACAGGATGAAGGAGAGAACGTAGACATCATCAGTGCTGGAGGAGAAGGTCGAGGTGGTGTCCAGAAATCGAAAAGGATAACAACCAAGTATATGACAAAATACGAAAGAGCAAGAGTATTAGGTGGGTATATTGCAGTTATATCATCTACTTGCATAGCCAGACGAGACTAAAAAAGACTAAATACCTGTCAGGTGGTCGTTAGTTAGTCTAATTTTCATCTAAAAATGGTTCAGAACAATTCACTTCTCACTATATGGCCTTAAAGCTGCGTTCTAAAGTTGACCCTTTTCTGTTCTTATTTCGCGAATACCGAACCTTTAATAAGGTCTTTAACATAAAGAATACGTCTGAAAGAAAATTGTGGCTCTGATTACAGGTACGAGGGCTCTCCAGATAGCAATGGGCGCACCAGTGATGGTGGAGCTGGAGGGTGAGACTGACCCGTTGCAGATTGCTATGAAGGAACTCAAACAACGGAAGATCCCCATCATTATCCGCAGGTATCTCCCTGATCATTCTTACGAAGACTGGGGAATTGATGAGCTTATTATCATTGATCATTAAGATGCTAAAGTTTTTTAGGAGCGCATTTCTGAGGAAACTTATAGGTATTTATTTATTCTGAAATTATATACAAAGCGGTTTCGCGGTCGTGTAATTTTCGACACTTTTTTTTATTGAATGGCTCGATAGTACAACGTTTCCTCAAAAGTGTGTCATTAAGAAACACTGCGTCTGCAGGCTTAACTAAGTTTAATTATATATTTCTTTTCTACGCCTTAAATACCGCGTTCTCCTTGCAATGGGTAATTTACCCCCTGGTACAGGCTAACTTGCGTGCTCCAAGAAGCTGCGATTTCTCTTTTTTGTCGCTCCAATGGTCCTCATAATAAATCCAAGTGAAGGTTACGATAGGGTAGTTGACAACCATTGAATTGAGGGTAAGTCTATAGGGCACACACGATGATGACTCATCTTTTTTCATTCGCTTAGCCAGAGATAGCTAATAGAATTTCTACAAAAACAAATCAGTAGGTATTACCTACTATTATAATTAATTTTATTGGCACAATTAAAGGACTTAACAACGTTTAACATCTGTAAAAGTTACTCACTCATGTAAAAGTTACTCACTAAAAAACTTCTCTCATAGAATTGAATCTCCTAACTAGTTTGGAATGCCTCTTGACCGCTTTCTTTGGAGAATCTGTTATGGTGTTCGGCCTGAATAAAATCGGCCTAGTGTTCTCCTTGGCCACGATATCCGTAATACCATTAGTGTAAATGTACTCGACGTTCGTAGCTTTTGTCGGTAAAAATGCATCGACGTTGAATATTTTTTGAGGGAGGTTTGAATTGGGCTGTATCTTCCCCGCTGGTGTTTTGTAATAGATGAGATTCTGCGGTTGTGGCACGTTGTAATTGGCTGGGGAAAGAGGTTTTTGGACTTGGAAAACTGCAGTGGCTAGATTTGTGCTTGCTGCTGCTTTGTGGTCTTTGAATTCTGAAAAATTAATCAAGAGTTAGGGTCCGATTACACCTTACAATAAATATATGATCCTATTTTTATATGATCCTATTTTTTTAGCATCATAAAAATTTTAGAAAAACTGCAATACACTTTACAATAAAAATAGGATCATGTTTTAGCAGTGACGCCAACTTGACATGGTAAAAAATAGAATTTTGAAGATTTTTAGGGTCCTTTTTTGAACCGTTTTAGGTTAAATAATTTCTGCTATACCTATTCTTTCAATTCATCGTTATAAGAAATTCGTACTCCTCCACATTTTCTATTAAAATACGGGTCATTTCCATTCCACTTACCTCAGCCGCCATTTTGAACGGACTAACCAAACAACAACAAACACATCGCAGCATAGAGGAAGGTAGTCGCAGCAGTTATGATACAATTTGTACCGGCCGATACAAATTGTATCATAATTGACTCAATTCACTTTACACCTTACAATTTTTCTTGATCATATTTTTTTATGATCCTATTTGGATTGGAAATTGTAAGGTGTAATCGGGGGCTTAGTGTCAGCTCCTCAGCGCTTTCATGTTACTTCATCGTACGACTCATCAAAAATTAAGTATAGGCTCCAATTAATTTCAGCCTACTTATTTTTAAAAGCTATGTAAAAGACTTTTTTTTACCACATTTACCTCCATTTCAAGTTTAATTTTTGGCTGCTTTGCTGATGTACCAATTTCTCCTATTCGGTAACTAGCGGTCACCAATCGTTTATCACTTACCAGTTTTTAAAACGGACGTACTTAATTGAATTTTCAGTTTTCAGTGGCCAGCTCACCTCTTTTGTTGATGTAGGGAGGTCTTGCGTGATAATTTACGATTTTGTCAAAACTCTTACGCGGCGGCACTTCTGGGAAGCTAGGGTCTCCGGCAGGCAGCGAGAGCGCTGAGTCTGGGAAAAGCTCGTGGGACTGGCTCAGTTGTTGATAGCTCAGGTACTCGGAGGCTGTAAAAGTAAGTGGTGAAGAAGTCAATGCTGTATGATCAGTCATGACTGGGGACATGGTTCGAATATCAGTAGAACCAAATATTTCTCGTTGTGCTAGAGTCAGTGGCATATCTAGCGTGATGCTTAGAAGGGCTCGGGAAGTACCGTCTTCTGAACTAGAGGAGGCACCTAACATTAGTTGAAGTCGGTCTGGATGGCTAGGTGGCAGCAATTCATTGAGGAACTTAAGTCCGACCGTCCGAGTGATCAGAGCGAGAAAGAAGAAAATTTAAGGTAGCTATTCCCATTTCCCATGAAAATGAGACAGTGTGTCACTCTGAGAAGTGGGGTACCTTCCGCCCTCTTCTTGTTACGTCACAGCACTGGCTTGACTCGTAATCGTGCGCGTTTGGGTCACTAATTGGGAAGGGCTTTTATCTAAATATTCTAAAGACACTTGAGCCCCCAACTTAAACAAATTAGAGCAGTACAGAGTATTGGGGTTGATGGCTGTCTGGAGAAAATCAGAACCCTTTGAATACTGTCAAAGACTTGCGGTACGAATAACTTGTCCAAGTTCTGACTCTCCCCACCTGCCCTTGGTAGTACAATACCACTGCAGAGGTTACTATGTCTGGTAAACCTACGGTCAAGGAACATCAGTGCAATGGTCAAGTGGGTCTGGAAGCTAACAAAAGACCGGGAAAGTGTAAGGTATGTGAATCCTGGACGTGTATCTAGTTTGAGTGTGTAGGAGTCTCGTGATGACGTCAGATCATGTTCACTTATCGAACCCTTGGCCTTCGAAACTCAAGTGCTCTGATGTGCCGGTACCTTGAGACTGCCTCACCTTCAAATTCAATTTTTAAAAAAATACAACCGGTTGAATTCATAGATCTTGTTGGGAGATGGTCATCTTGTAACTGCTCGATTTGCCTCACGATTCCGCGGATCCAGACAATGATAGCGTGACTACTTACGCTTTGTTACCCTATGCATTTATCGTAAAACTCTCAAACCTTGACTGAGTTATTCCCAATTTGGCTGTATTCGCCTATCAGAGAACCATTTTGCGTATTGTTGAGGTGCTTTTGATTTCCTTATTTGTTGGATTTATGTAATGGTTGCGTTGAGAGCGGCACGCAGTTTACGGTTTAAACTGGTGATAATAATTGGAAAAAATGTGCCAAGGTTTTCTCGAAAATTCAGGTTGGTCCCTACGATGAAACGTATAGAGAGGTGTTGATAAACTTTATTTTCTTCATTCATCATTCATCAGTTGAATAGTTTTTTGTTTTAAAATCATTTTTGAAGATGAACTAGGTATTTCCAGCAGAGCTGGTATCCATGTGACATGAAGTGCATAGTGAGTCATTTAAACATTGAAAACCTTCCCGATAGAAATTGCAATCCCTGGTTACAGGATAGGCTGAGATAAAAATTGACTCAGTTCGGGGTGGGGTTCGGTTGGACTTACTGGGAGGTGTGAGGCGCGTAACGGCATGGTACCCACTGTCCCCATCTACTTCGTAGTCAACGGTGCGTACCGACCCATCAGGCTGCAGAACGCTGTACGCCCCTTTCACATATTCCCCCAATCGCCGCTCCCACCGGTCCATCACTGGCCCCCTGTGCTGACCCTCGTCCACTTTGTACTGATACTCGTACTGCACCTGAAACACAAGCAGGTATCTTCTATAATCTAGAAAACCCTTAAGGGGGCCGTTGCATGTGGAAATTTAAAATGACTTTATTGCAGCATTCCCTAAATTATCCCAGAGACAAAATAACTTGTCTTGCTTCTTGCTCATTTTCCCAGTAGTAGTGCGGAATTCTGAAATATAGATATATAACATTTGTCACTCAGCAGGTGACTTGTCCACGAAGGTCTAGCTCCAGAGTCACATTAGGTGTTTGATTCAGCTGGTTTTGATGAGGGATGTAGAAGATTGTACGGAAATATGTCAAAAAGTTTGGAGCTTGAACCCGGATGCTTTAGTTTCATAGCGGCGTATCCACATGCCTCACTTTCTTTACAGTTTTATGCAAAAGGTAAATTGAACTGGTCGCGTATGTTTAGATAAGATCTTTTTCGTCACCATTGCAACTTCCGTCAAATGATTACGAGGTATTGTGCGAATATAGTGTCTTGTCTTTTTCACTAGCCTTGAGTGACAGGAACATCTAGACGTGTCTGTGAGAAGCTCTCTCGTTAGTAAAGGCGTGATGTCGTCACAAGCTTGATGGCCGGCGGCTCGGAGAATCGAACCCATCTCTTCCTCATTGCTCTCATTAGATCGGTTGTTATTCTCACCTCTTGGTTCATTGTTACTTCGACTAGTTACCCCACGACCGCCATGTTCTTATTTGTCCAACGATCTGGTCCAAAACAGTCCAAGTGCTCTCCAGTCTATTTATTTATTCTGACACTTCAGTGGGTTTCAAAGTAGTCAAAAAACACGTGGTGCAATTATGGCCATTGTCTAGGTTTTTGGCATTTAAAGTGCCTCTATATTTTATTGTATACTGGGTGTAGAATTTGTTTTGACGTGGAACAAATTAAAATCACTTGTATTATACTTTACGCCTCTATAGACCATCTGTTGCTCATTAGAATGAATGTAGGGGCACTTTGACTTCAGTTACTGTAATTTCAGCAACATGTGGTTAGGGCCAAGTTGGAAAAGTTCGAGGCGTTAACCACTCGTTGTTAATCTCGTTGGGAATCATTGGAAATCTTTATGAAATCTCAGGGAATCTTGCATGGAATTTTTTGGAGTGGTTACGTCGACGTAACTGACAACATTTCTGAAATTTCGAGTAGATTATTGTTTCCCTTTTTTCGGAGTCATTAGCCCCATTCAACAGAGACAGCTTAGTTAATGCTTGAGAATTCTGGGACTTGCTCAGATATTTCTGTGACGTAATGTTGTGTTCGATATAGCATTGTTGAATGTTTGACTTACCAGGTTGTCTGTGTTATCGATACTCGCAGCGCTTCCGAAATCAATTTTTGGCTCTGCTACTTGTAGGAAGCACAGAAGTAGGGCCTGTAATCAGTGTACTGCGAAATTATTTCAAGTTACCTTGACAGGGAGGCAAATGTATGTGCAGGGTGAAGGTACCCTACTATAGTGAAGTTTTTTTCTAAACCTTGTTGTGTCTGTATTTAGTTCTTACTTTGTCAAAGAACTCGCTAGGTCACGACTACATAGAGATTGGTGAAGAGTGGTCCCTTCAGAGTTCTGTTATATATGATTTTTGTAATGCCTTGAAATGTTTAAGCATGCATGCGTTCGAAGCCAACAATAGGATGTATTGTTAGGTGGAGAACGAAGTGACCTTTGCAGATTGAGCGGGTGTGAACCTGGGGAACCTGTAGGTGTATTGCGCATGTCTAAGGTGGAGATGGGCTGCTGCTATGGATCAGCCTGATCAGGCTGACCTATCGACGTAGGCCAATGCCTCAAGCCTCAGGTCTCAGTGCTAGTCATCCCTCGCCCTACACGGAATACCTATACCTATATTAGCACATCTGTCATCTCCCTGCAGACGCCTGTCTAGAATCAGTCTGGGAGTTCTCTTGACCCGACTTATATTATTGTTTTATAATCTGAAGGGTTCGAGCACTGCGAGGTAGGCTGAGGTTGCTTCTTATCACTTAGATTTTTTACCTCCTTCCTCATTCAATTTTTATACTTCCTAACTTAAGTTTACGCACGTTTTCAGTTACTGTGTCAAGGATGTGAAGTAATTCAGGCTTCAGGCCTCCCTGCCTGCCAGGTTAGGTTCAAAACTAAGAAATAAACCCGCAGACCCTTAGTATACAACGGCGAACTCTACCGCCGCGGCGCGGCGCCGCACCGCCGTGAACTCCTTGGCCCGACTGTGTCATAAAAAGTTTCTGCGTTTGTGCAACGGGTCATATGCTTCAGTTTTTCTTTGTGAGTTGTCTGCAGTGCCGCTCCTTTGTGCTCAGTTTTGTCCTGTTCTATCTTTCATCTCATAAACCTGCATGATCAATAACGTCAGTAGATATAACTTCAACAGTAACTCCCCACACTGGCAAAGTTCATTCAACTGAAGCTAATAGGATTCTAAAATGAACCTCATTGTAGCGGGTCGTGCACGTGTCCTAGATCTCAAGGAATGGGGAAGTCATGCCCGCGTAGACCAGCGGGTAGTGGTGGTGGTGACCGCGGTTGCTGACGCTGCGCTGGGACTGGCCAACGATAGATCTCGTGACGAACAGTCACGTCCAAACTACCTGACGGGTGAGAACGGACAGTGGTTACCACCTACGAAGTTGTACGGATGGTTATCGGAAAAGAACGCCCACACCTCGTTTACTTTCTAGAGTGAAGAATAATGACCCTAATCCTTATCCTAACCTGATCAGGACAGTTTCCCTTTGATGGATTTGTCGCAGAGACATGCAGAAATCACAACCCCCAATGGAGTACCATTTAGGCCAGTCCCACTTCCCCCGTACTTCGCTTAGGTGTCCATTCTAACACTGTCCCGTTGATAGTTGGAACTTGGAGAGGAGGTTACAGATTTCTCACCTTGGCTATTGTGGGCGCCTTCCCGCAAATGAGCCTAAGTAGCGCAGATCATGAGGGGCGCACCGCGTGGGTGTGACTGAAAAAATTAAAGTCTTGCCTTCAGTGACCAATGACCATGATTAGCAAGGAGCGTCCATTTGGCTTAATTTAGTCCGCCCGCTCAGCAGGGGACGAATCTAGCTATAGGTACTTATTGCAAATGAATTGATGCAGGCTCATTGCGTTTGATGATGATAATAGCAATTTGTTTCTGGTTACCCTAATCGACAAGCAGCCTTGTCTGTGTTTGTCGTGTGAAGGCCGTCAAGGCCTCTTCGACGCTCCAGAACACCCGCGAACCATTTCCGTCAATCCGATCATCTAGGGCCAAGGACAAGGGCACGCAGTGGAGGAGAGTAGAAGTTGCGAAGGAATTTTGGGAGTTGATTTTGGTATGTTTGGGAAATGGCAGTACTCCGTTTTGAAAATAATAATGAGCGCTTGAGTATTGGCTCCTCATGTTATGAAATGTATTTGTGATGTGTTTACGAGTATTGGTCTGTATTATAGACTGACCATTTTGCCCCCCCCCCGTTTGGTCCGCCTCTGTTGGTGTATAGTTACCAGTCCACTGCTACTTATATAGAAAATGAAAAGGAGCAGGACTTTACGTCTCGTTCCTGTCCTACGGAATTCCTGAGTTATATCCAAACGTCGTGGGGTCTTTTCTTTAAATTCTTGAGACGGGTCCAGCGAGAGGCGGTGAACACTATCATATTATGCAACGAAGCGTGGGTGGGAGCCCATCAACAAATGTCATAGAAATTAATTCATGTGCCTAGGCCTGAAAATTTGAAGAAACGTAGTGAGAGACCCTCTTGAATGTCAAGGTTGCGACCCGTGATGACTGCACTGATTTATATGATAACACTTCCTTATGGTTCATAATTCATCAGCTTTTATTTAAATGAATTGTGGGTTTCTTGATGCTTTGGCATTCCCTGTATTAATTAATTGATCTCTACATTACTCCTTGAACTCTTCTTTTTTCGATTTTGAACGTTCGCACTGTGTTTTTTCGTAACAAAGTGTTAGGGTTGCTGGCTATTGCCAACCCAATCTGTCGATAGGATTCCTTTCTTTTCACCTGTATACGTATGATTATAATTTGTGAGACGTTGTAACCGTGCAGTGTAGTTTGTTCTGCACATGCATGAACGTGCATGACCTAGTAGACAGTTGTGCCATGTTAGTGTCAGCAGATGATGAGCTACATCACGACTCTTCTATCTAAGTCACGGAAGGTACCTGTATGAATTGTAAATCCCACACTTTTAAAGACTTATCGTCGTCTCTCGGTCTCCGACTGTCGGCTGCAACAGGTCTTTTAGTAGTATAAACTCTTCCTTCCACAGTGAAGACAACCCGAGGGGGTAACCACTCCAGAGATTCCTTGAGATTCCAGTGATTCCTTGAGATTCCATAAAGATTTCCAAAGATTCCCAACGATATTCATAGAAATATGAACCCCGAAGGGGTAACCACTCCAAAAAAATTCCAAGATTCCCTGAGATTTCATTGAGATTGAACCCATGATTCCTATGATTCCCAACGAGTGGTTAACCCCTCGAGACAACCCTACTGCCCGTCCAGCAGGTGTATTCCCTTTCTCGAACGCCAGCAAACCCACCCAACTAACACCTTCAAAATGTATTGTAAGGGTCCGATTACACCTTACAAAAAAAATATGATCCTATTTTTATATGATCCTATTTTTTTAGCATCATAAAAATTTTTAGAAAAACTGCAATACACTTTACAATAAAAATAGGATCATGTTTAGCAGTGACGCCAACTTGACATGGTAAAAAAATTGAATTCCGAAGATTTTTAGGGTCCTTTTTTGAACCGTTTCAGGTTAAACAATTTCTGCTATATTCTTTCAATTCATCGTTATAAGAAATTCGTACTCCTCCACATTTTCTATTAAAATACGGGTCATTTCCATACCACTTACCTCAGCCGCCATTTTTAACGGACTAACCCAACAACAACAAACACATCGCAGCCTAGAGGAAGGTAGTCGCAGCAGTTATGATACAATTTGTACCGGCCGATACAAATTGTATCATAATTGACTCAATTCACTTTACACCTTACAATTTTTCTTGATCATATTTTTTTATGATCATATTTGGATTGGAAATTGTAAGGTGTAATCGGGGGCTAAGGCGAACTGTTCTCCGTATATTGCATCATGGCGTGCCTTATCTTATTACAATAAATTTTGAAGGTGTTAGTTGGGTGGGTTTGCTGGCGTTCGAGAAAGGGAATACCACTGCAGGAAGGCTCTGTGTCTCTTGTAGTGTCTCCATCTTACGTCTGCCATACCGATGGTAACGATAAATCATCGAAGAAGTGAAATAGTGTTGCTTTAGTTATCCAAAAAGATGTAAAAACTTGACAAGATGGTTGTTCTTGATTTGGTTCCTACCTCCTGTCACCTGTCATGGCATAAAAATGTCATCCAATCAAGATAGGGCAAGGTGGCGAAAACTACACTAAATAAACTAAACTAAAAAAACTAAATAAATAAGTTCAAACAGGTACGCCCATCTGCAAATGCCAGAAGGGCATAGAACTTACGACCTCTCCCAGGTAGATAATTCGCTGCAGCCCCGCTTAGCCTTTCGACGTCACACCGTACCTCAAAATCCGAAGTTTGGAGGCCAGAGCTAAATCAGACGGCCACCTAAAAAATGCGCTATGTCAGAACTTGAAACTGGCTAGGACGCGACCGGCGACATCGGTCCTCGTGACATCAAGGCTATTGCCCTGTTTCGAAACTATTTACAGCAGTTGGGGTATTGGCTCACGGAACTAAGCAATAACAATAACTATTCTATTGCCTTAACTTTTCTTCGAAAGTGGGAAAATTCATCCCGCAGTTGCTACAGCGCGATCTTTTCTTCTCCTGAAGCGTAAGTTGGGGTCGGGGCCCGGTCTTTGCTCGTTACTCATTAGTCGTTATGTTATACTCATTCTTATTTCAGAAACCACCTTCCCACCCTTTCAGTCTACTTTCTGTAACCGGTCCTCCCATAAATTACCTTGATCAACGTGTGAAATCTTCTCATAATTATGATTTAATTAATTAATTTTTACCATTTCGGATCAAAAATTCATACCTACTCTGTAAAATACAAGAATTCAACTAATAGTGAACAAGTACCTATAAAGTAACGATCTCATCACTCTACCTTCGACGCCCGGAAAGCTGGAACGTGATTGTGCAGCATATCAAAAGTAACGTCCTGTAACCTTGCTTTTTCTGTCCCCCCTTGCTCCACATTCCTATAGCAGGCAGCTGCAGCCGGAACGTATCGGTCATTCATCACGTGACCGGGACGAGCCCTGTCTGCTTCCACGGCGTCTCGTGATCTAACCCCACGATCTTCCCCAAGGTCACCACTCTTTCTTCCATGATAATGCTCCAACAAGACCACATAGCCATTGTTTTATGCTGGGCATCTGTTCTGTCGACATCCCGTAGAAGCAGTGGTGGGCTCATTATGTCAGCACTCCTGCGTGTTGTAACAAGTAGGTCCATGTTTTGGGGGAGTACCCTATCCCTATACCATAATTTTTGCCTACTCCGAGCCTTTACTAGGATCTTGAAAAGCATAGTTTAGGTACACATTTTCAAAATCCGGTTGCCGGGTACCCTGGGTTGACGGCACCGGATTGACTGAGCTTCCCCAAAGAAACCATGTGCCTGGTGTGTGTGTTTGCAAACTGAACCCCACCGTCCACCGCCCATGCACCTGGGATTGTTTGCCAACTGTTTCGCTGTTGGCAGACATACCTACGATGGAGGTAGGTTAGGTACGGGTGCTGATCAAAGCAACTGAGGTGCTAATTCCTAATGCGCCACAGTTCATTGAACCTTAATAAAATCTGACGAGAGGTGTGAGACGGGAAGAAATATGAGGAAGTGAAATGTAAATAATTGGAATAACGTCCCTGACCGTCTTCCATGTCCAACATTGATTCATCGCATTCATTGTTTTAAACAAGACAAATACTGTGGAGGCCAAGTAGCCACCTGGTCATGTTTTTGTCTAATTTAATTACTCTGTAAGACACTTCCTGCTGTAGCTACTTTGTATAGCCTATGCAGCTTCTTACCTGGAATGGGGGCACTTTATTTAACTGCATAACATGTAGGTGTCAAGGTGAAGCCTTAAGATACTATGGGGAGGGGGCGTAATTCTCGAAGTGCTCATGTGGGTGACATATTGAGTCATAGTGAAAAGGTAGTCAGGCTTTTTAAGAATTCCGACGGGGCTGGATTTCAATGCATTCTAATCCAAGGACCATACGATTTGGATCACTGATGCTCATGAACTCAGATACCTATTCCCTGATTCACTGATTTCATTGGAAAGTCCATAGATTGCATAATTCAATATTGGATACAAGAACCATCTGATTGAATACCATAGGGACTCGTGACAGGGACAAACTATTGCACGGATCACATTTGGTTTACCAAAGGGATGACCTTTCACCCGGCGCCAGTGGCACCATCAAAAGATCAAGATGTACTCTGTGCCTGCTTAAAAAGGATGAGCCCCTCTGTACCTACTGATGCTCGTGTCTGGTGTCTGGTGTCACAGACACTATTTTATTGCGTAAGTCCAAAATAGTCGTGGGGACTCTTCGTGGGAAAGTTCTAAGTAAATGCCTGTAAATTACTTCTATGTGAAAAATTTAATAATGGTAGTGCCCACCTCAACCTAGTATCTATGTACTGGGCGGCTGGACATGAGTAGTGGAACCAATCAGCTTACCTTAATTACTGGGTAATTGCATGATGACACCATCTGCTCTACAAATAAAAATGTTGCCTTTTAATTAATCTGGAAACTTACTTTATTCGTGCGAGGCTCAATATTTTGCTTCGGCTTGTATGTTGCAAAGTACCTATAGGTACAACAGTCCTCAGCCGCCCTTTCAGTTTTTGAAGGTTTAGGGAGTTTAATCCCTTTTGTCGTCTCTACGAAAGGTTATACACCCACGGCTGCTACTTGATAATGAGTACAGCTGTTGTGGCATATCGTTGCGTGACAATCGCATCCTTTATGGCTCTGTACTTATTGTGCCTAGCAGACAGCAAGGTTCACAGACTCGATGAAAGATGTATTCATGAGGTAGGCACCCACCCACGCATGTGCATAGCGTGAGGTTTATCTAGATACCTATACACTGGCAGTGTGACCAAACCTATTTACTCACTAATTATTTTGACTAACGGCGGTGCCAATTATGTGACCTTCCTCACATAGTGTGTCCACTTTTTCACACAAGAGGTACCTACTTATTTAGTTGTGACATAGTTTTGAATAATCTATTATGATCATGTAAAAAAAGACAGGGCGTCATTTTGCATTGGCTATGCTCTAGTAACGTTTTGTAACTGGAACATCGCTCTCGTCGGACAGGACGCATGTTCCTGTCAAACATTCGTTACAGTCCTCAAGGCTTCTCCCAGCGTCAAATATTCGAGGATGTACGACGTTTCCGTGTGACAGCATATTAGGTATGAGTATATGGGCACATGCAGCATCTAGTCTGCCTCTGCTTCCATACCTATTCAAGTTTTCGTTTCCTATGTGCACCAAATATGAACAAAATTTATTCGACACTAGCTCTCTGTTATATAGTTCTCTCCCACTGTCGCATATACAGTCCGTATTGCTGAATGGGGGCTTTGAGACCATTATTTTTCGACCTATCGCATGAAAAAGTGAAGAGGGATTATTTGCAAGATTTCTTCGTACCTATTTGTAGGACTGTAAAAATCGGTCGAAATGAATGAAATGTAGGACTAGGTACGTTATGCAAGGCAGCTGTGCAGAGGTCATATTGAAGTTATTTCTAGTTGCTTCGGCACTTCCACAAAGTTCATCTTGTGTTTGCTTAGCTGGAGCGGCTGGAGCAACACTTGTGCCAATTCCTCCAGGATTCTTCCTTGGGGTGGTCCATGCTTCCAAAGATTACGTTTTCGTGCCTGACCTTTCCTTTAAGTGTTGGAGTGGATGTTGACTATTATTTTAGAACTAGAGCGAGCTCTTAGGACCCCACGATTTTCTGGCGAGGACCAGTAGCCATGTGCTGTTCCTTTCTTTATGTGAACACAAGTGCTCTGTTAACTGTAAGTCTGACGCTGGCTGTAGGTACTCTACACTATAGTTTATCCTTTACGTTTAAAACGTATTGTGCCACAGTTGCCTTTCGGTGGCACTCGAATCGCTTCTATCACTTATGTCTAACAGTTTTCTCTGTGATGTGACATTTAGGGCGGGATGGGGTGGAGTCCTTTTGTATACACCTGTATATTGTTACACTTTGAGCTCTGAGTCTCTCTGTTATGGTCCACACATGTCAAGTTCAGTTCGTATTTCTCTATGGAACTTCACAGTAGGTACTTCACCAGATATGCCTATCCACTTTGGGACACCCAAGCTCGGTTCACCTAGTTAAATTACAAACTACAAACTATAGAAAGTATAGAAAGTATAGAAAATAGAAAGTATAGGTAGTTGAAGCCAGGCCCGTAATTTTATTAGCGCCTTTTCCAAACCCAATGCAATACAACAGCGGTACCAAATTTAAAACTTTTTCGTTTGTAACGGCAGTTCCTAGCCACTATCATCCACTTATAGTGGTGTTGAGGAAGGACGGTGTAAAGTTGCTATCTGTCTCAAGATTGCCTAAGATACCGTTAAGTAGATTATGGCAAGAAGGAAGAAAAACTACTAGTGTGGAAACATTTCTAATTTAATAATTGACGTTCTTCTAACTTTCTGAAATATTCCCCATCTACATCACTTCAATGGGTATTGAAGAAGCTGAGTCATGTAGCCTAAGAGCCTTAATCAAACAATAAATATAAGCAAAGAGCGGCGTCTAAAAAGCCATGAGTTCGCCAAGCGTGCCGATTCTTATTACAACGATCCTGAGGAGTTATCTCAATCGTTTGTGCAGCGGTAGCGGGCAACTTTATTCAGCCTGACTGGAGAAACTGATAACTTTTTTTTGAACAGAATAATACTCGCACAGTATTAAATTACAAAAAACTAAATCAGCTATTCGATGCAGTATCCAAAGATCTCCGACAACATGGCAATAAGCCCATTGGTCATGTCCACTGTCCTCCCACACAGTTGACTTTTGGCCTGTGATTAGGCCGAGACGTGATGTGCGGCTTGTTTTCCCTATCTGAACAAGGCAAGTGCGTGTAGCTTTGAAGTTGGTTTAATTTTCTTCACTACTATACACCTGTGCCGAACGGGGTCGAGGTTGCATATTTATCTGTTTGTGGCGTTTCAATTTTGGTTGTGTTTGTGTACTGAAATTTGTTTGATCAGTACTGCCAGTCAGGTCCTTTTATGGTGCCTGATGTTATTAGATTAGACTCACGTACCTGTCGGCACGCCCTTTTTTGTTGTCGATGAATGTTGAGGTTTGGTGTGCAAAAGCTTACTTCTCGAGGTTGCGAATCTCCCACTCATAGGGGTTTATGGAAAACTGTAGGACTGAGGGAGAGTTCGGAAACCGACTAAGTTTCTTAGGGTTCTTCCAACGGACAAACGGGAACTCTTTCTTGTTCAACTCTCGTGATGAGCGCACGCTTTCCCTATAGGTTTTAGGTTATACCACCATTAGAAGAGCATGTATGCAGAGGGTTGGGCAGGAAGGACAGACGACAGACGACCTGCCACAAAGGTACAAGAATGGAAATAATAGTTTCAACAGAACCCAAAAAAACAGAGGAATGACCAGGGTATCAACCAAATCAAATGCGCAAATAGATAACATACTGATTATCTCTGCTATTTGTATCGTAGCCCTTCAGGGGGAGTAAATGGCGAAATGTATAGAAAGCGCCTACGTGCCGCAGAAATCGTGAACAGGGCATTTACAAATGACCAGTACAGCTACCTTTTCCTCATAGCAGATTATGAATATGATTAATGCAGGAGTCTGGACAGAGGAAGCCATGTATTTCTTTGTACATTGGCCAACAATAGCCCTGTCGGCAGTCGGCGCGGACCACTAAGCGCCGGCGCCGCCTCAAGAGATGAAAGGAAGCTGATACAGTCCAATAAAAGAAAAGCGACTGATACACCCACTCAGTCTAACCCATTTTAAACCTGCCTATAGTGCCTATTGAGTATTTGTACTTCTAAGCAGGTACAGTATCGTTCCCGATGAACGGAAAATCATAATCTCGCCTCGCGTGGTGTTTACAATAAGAAGAAACACAAATGAACCCCCAAGAAGTATAAATAAAATATAATAAAACTACTATGCTTACCTATAGCTTTCAAGTATCATCAACCTTTAAGCTTTAGGCAAGGGGCTTGGGTTTGGGTGAGGGATACTGTATACTATGTTAGGCATCAGTCGTGCTCTTGTAGAGGAGCTTATTGCATGTTTGCGTTAATTCATAAAACTCACCCAGTACGTTAACGGAATCATCTTTACTCCCAGCAGATATCTTTTCGTTAGTAGTGGCCGCAGTCCATTGCTGAAAAATGTTTATTAACTTTTGTTAAGAAATTAGAGTGATAAAATCAGATCTGCACCTGCTACCTATGGTACTCCTTATTCCAGCAGACAGAATAATCGCTTACGATTTCTATATCTTCATGGCAGCATTGTTGAAAACGATTTCTGATCCCTTCCCCTTGACAGCTATTCATAAAGCAAATTTCAAAACATACTTTACCTTCACAAATATATCTACTGAAAACTCCACCTACTCAAGCCCTTATCCGTGCACCACTCAAGTTTTGAAGCGAACCCTTGCCAAGCTCTCACGATCAGTTCTTGAAAAATTCTTATATCGAAGAAACTTGCCTATTTTTGTGCTGCCGGTTCGAGTCTGTAGTCAGCACCGTAATAACACTCGAGTAGATTACCGGACCGAGGTCCAAACAGCGCGAGCCGCGGACTGGCTTCGAGGAGGCAGGTATGCAGGATACTGCGGATACTCTGGAGTGCAGAGAGGTGGGTGGAGGTTCGGACGCTCCAGCGCGGCCCTGTATCCTCTACGTCTCTGCGAGCCCCAAGCGCCGGTGTAGGTATTGCTGCTTTAGCACCTGAGATTGGCAGCTGGTTCTTCTGAGATCTCGATAACTCATGCTTAGTTTTCTCCAGCATTCTGGGTGTAAAAATCGGAATTGTGTCGGCTCTCGCATAACACATCCCCTCTTGCCGCCTCTTGGCCACTCAACTGATGACTCATGCTAAAAACTAAAAAATGTCTTACAATAGTTCTCGAAATGAGATAAAAACATTGGTATGTGAGACATGAACATGAAAATAAATAGGTTAATCTTCAGACACTTCTAAAACAGTGTTTTGTTGCTATACTAGGAAACGTGCAGAATGACAGCAACCACTCTCAGGTGCGGATTGTAGTTACCACCTACTACAGTAATAAAATGATAGGTACTTGGATGTGATCGAGGTGTTGTATCAGGAGAGCATTTCATCAGGCAGGTATCTTCTTTTTGTCACGCTCTGCAAAATGATCCTAAGTACTTCCACTCCAGCTCTAGCTGAAGAGTCTGCAGCTCCCATAGGTCATTTACACCTACGTCTATGGATACCTGACATGTGGGTCACGAATTCATAAATAACAACTTACAACAAAGGTGTTTTTATCGGTACCTCAAAGTTTGAGGCTCAAACAATGGCGTTTCTGGAACCAGTCCGGCAGCCGCCGTGCCGAGTCATGATTGTATTCATTATTTTAGCCAAAATGTACTGTAATAAGAATAAGTATGCAGAGTTAATAGTCGAGGAGTGAACCTATAACTCTTCAATCAACGTAGCGGCTGCTGACAGACATCCAGCTGATAATGGTATGTATAGCTATAGTCCTATATGTTCCTCTCTCTCTATACTCTATCTATACTCTATAACTCTATACTATAACCGAGGGGTAACTACTTCCGAGATTCCCTGAGATTCCATAAAGATTTCCAAAGATTCCCAACGATATTCATAGAAAGATGAACCCCGAAGGTGTAACCACTAACCACTCCAAAAAATTCCAAGATTCCCCGAGATTTCATAAAGATTTCCAATGATTCCCAACGAGTGGTTAACCCCTCGACTATAACTGTGGGTATGTAGGTACAATATTGTAGTAATGAACTGGCAACACGGCATGTGGTGGCAACACGGCATGTGGTGGCAACACGGCATGTGGTGGCAACACGGCATGTGGTGGCAACACGGCATGTGGTGGCAACACGGCATGTGGTGGCAACACGGCATGTGGTGGCAACACGGCATGTGGTGGCAACACGGCATGTGGTGGAAGTCACACGAAATTAGCAAAATTTTCAGACGAAGGTTAATCACCATCTCTTATCTCTCCAGGTAACATTTCACACCACAGAAAACGTTTGTCCACCTTGCACTTACTATATTTGCAGAACAAAATGCTTGCAGATGCAGAATGTGACCTTGAGGGCTCCGAAAAAAAAATGATGGTCGGACTGTGAAGATGCTTAGATCCGTTCACTTTGTTGGTACGAACCTACCTACGGATCGCATGCTTGAGACTCACCTTCTGCACCTAGCTCTTCGTGGTCTATGACATTTCCCTGTGACGTCCGTACCGGTACATTCCATGGCAAGGTCAGCTCATATTCTGTAAATGTATTTGGCCACGGTCCCCTTTTCCCAAAGCCCGGAATTCAAGGCTCCGGAGTCATCACTCATCACTCGGGTTGTCGATAAATGGGTTGATGAGAGCGAGATTGTTTGAACTGGTGACTCGGAGGTCTCCACTTTCCTTGATGGTTCCTGTGGTTATTTTCTGTCTTATCGTGCACATCCTGATTGAGATCTGCTGAAGATTATATCATATTGAGGTCAGATATGCCGTAATGGATTTTCCTTTCATATAGCTACTTAGCTCTGCATTTTCCTAAAAAAAAAGTACTCGCTCTTCTTTGAAGCTATTTTACCTACTCTGAAAGGCCTGAGTCGTGACTTGAACAAAAATAAGCATGTATGGTCTGCTAGTCTGCTGAAGTGTGAGAATCTCCTGATCTTAACTTGCGAAAAAAAATAGTGCATGCTTCTGTGGCTGTAAACTTTACTATGGTATAATTGAAATAATTTAAAATCACTGTAACAGCATTATGTACTAGCATGTTTATGAGATCTCCCTAACCGCAGGGAGTCCCGGTGCCCCTGTGCCCTACATAAACAGCAACTGTTTGGTTGCGGGTTGACAGATTGCGAAGATGTGTTAGTTTCGCGGGTGTTAGGTTCCAGAAGAAGCAGGCACTTCGGTTTGGAATCAGGAATCAGGAATGAGGCCTCTGCGGTCGAGGCTGACCACACTTCAGCCTGTGGTCAGTACTTTTAGGCTCTCTCAGACGTCATCCTCTAATTATAGGAAGTTACTGAGTTATAATTGTTGGAGCCGAATATAGAATTTGTTTTACGTAAAAAAAAAAAAAAAAAAATTAAAGTTTTGGTGACTACATGATGATGATAAACTCGTAAACCATGATGTCACGAACTAAGGTTCCGATATTGTTAATTTTGGAATGACGTGTTTGTAAGTAAACGTCCCATCAAGTCTTTCAGCTTTCTTCAATATTTCTCTCGTCTGATGCACGGCTGAAAAGTACGAAGCAACTGTACAGCTATATCTGTACTATGGCCCGCCTTGGTTTAGTTGATACTTGTCTAAGTCTCACTCTAATGTCTAAGAAGACAGACACTATGCTTGAGAAGGAAGCAGAGTTCAGGCCTTTTAAAAACTCTAGCCTATTTATTTTTAGAATTCTAAGAAGACCCAGCAGTTGTTTTTTTCTCAAACAAAGTGTCTGTCTTCTCAGACATTAGAGTGAGACTTTGAGAAGTATCAACTAAACCAAGTCGGACCCAGGGGCGTCATTTCAGTTTTTCTTGGGGGGGGGGGGGGGGGGGCAAATAGTCACTATACGTCCCACCATACTCGGTTAACGTTAAACCCCAGTTAAATTCCAATTATTAGTCGGTAAAAATTGACTTTAACTAGAGTTTAACGTTTAACCATGAGAAAACAGAAGAAACCAACCAGTTTGCGAGCGAGCGAAGCGAGCGAGCCGAAAATTTCACTAATCTCTGTAAAATCTCCATATTTTGCAGGAAGAACTATAAATATACTAATTATTTATTACGTTGGAAATTTTTGTAGGCCCCTTCAGAGCGTATATAGGCCCCAAACTGTAGCTTATTTAGTATAGGTAATGGTTAATCCAGCACTGTTCGCAAGGAATTGTCCCCGGTTTAACGTAATTTTTTGACTACACCTAACGGCCATTCTACATGCAATCGACCGCCGTACACAATAATCGGCAGAGTTTTCCCTTCAAAATACCATCCATGGTCTCTACTGGATGTAACTCATGGTCATGGGTAGGTAGGTAAATCATCCTAATTATTTTTATTTTTTTTTTACGTTTTTCACTGAAAATGTAATTTTTTAATTCGTTCTTGGGGGGGGCACTTGCCCCCCCCCCCCCAAGAGGGCCAAATGACGCCCCTGGTCGGACCCTAGAGGTTGCCATGAAATAAAATATCCACGTGCATTCACTGTTTACAGAAACGTGATAACCGACTCTCAACTACATAATCATGAATCTTCAGGCGTTCACTTTTCTCCAGAACGTGTTAACCGACTCTCGACTACATAATCACGAATCTTCAGGCGTTCACTTTTCTCCAGAACGTGTTAACCGACTCTCAACTACATAATCATGAATCTTCAGGCGTTCACTTTTTTCCATAACGTGTTAGCCGACTCTCAAACTACATAATCACGAATCTTCAGGCGTTCACTTTTCTTAAGAACGTGTTAACCGACTCTCAAACTACATAATCATGAATCTTCAGGCGTTCTTTTCGCTACGTAATCATGAATCTGCAAGCGTTCACTATTCTTTACTTGTGGAAAGACTGTTAAGCATCTCTAAAGTAAAATAATCATGAAATTGCAGGCATAGTAGAGACCTAAGAGTGGCCGGAACGTGACTGAAGAAAGGATTACTCATTATATGTATTGGCACTTTTTAATGTTAACAAATAATTAAATGCTACCTAGCTGAAGTAGTCTGAAGTAGGAAACTAAAACTAACTCTATTAAACAATTACAAACAATACCTACTTATCTCTTTTGATACATCTCCTGCTAACTCTAATTCACAGTTCATACTTTTCTTTTTCATCACAGAGTCCCTTATTGTAGGTACCATTCGTCTCCTAGAGTCATCGAGGAAAAAAATAGCGAACACAGACATACAAAATTAGCCGTCAAAATATGCCTATACCTACCTACCTATACCTAGAGCTTTAGGTGAACTAAATGTCTTTCTTATTTTGAATTGGTGACGAAGGGAAGATTTAGAGAAACTGAAGCTGAGAGTAGTAACCTTTGTTTTTATGATAGGAGAAGGCTCCCTTTCCAACGTATGGAGTTTTCTTGTAGATGAATGGGTCTGGAATGTTCACTTGAGGCGGTGGCTGCAAGACAAGCAAAAATACTCAATATTTAGACCGGAGAACAATGAAGCTGTAATAATACTAGCGGATTTTATCGTTTCATACTTCAAACTTCGCCTCAAAATTTTCGAAGAAATAACCGCTTTCATGCATCGTGCTAGAAAATGCGTGGTTTTACCCCATACGGGCCGCAGTAAATTGTCTATTGTTTACGAGAGTCTTTCCTCCGATTTTAATTCGCATGCAAGATTTCTAATCGTAAGCGCAGTTGTAATTTTGGGGATTCTCTTTCCCAAAACTTACGTTATAGTAGTCTTGTTGCCTCGGTATGAGAGTATGATGGCCGTACTTCTGGACGTAATCCCAGAGGATGTATTTGTAGACAGGAGGTTTGTAACCGGAGTCAGACTCGTCGATACGCTCCCAGACAGGGGCGGGGGAGCGGTACAGCGCTGGGGCGGGGGCGGGGATGGGCTGAGGGGATGGCTTGGGTGGGGTGATGGGGCCCAACTTTCCCGTTGGAACCATGATGGCACTCACTCGGGCGAGGCATGCCGCCGCTGCCTGTAACAAATATTTAAAAGTGGCTTTTGAAAACTTTTTTTCAGGTTACTGAAGGGACACAGATGTTAATGTTAGTGTAGTGGTACGTACTCCTAGCACTTCACGCACCAGAAACACCAATTTCCTTGTAGCGCAGTGTCCAAGCGTAGGTACAATATACCATGCAAAGGTATCTCTGTACCTCCTAGTTGTCACCGTTAGAGGAAGTTAGTTTGACAGTAATTGAAAAAGCTATTTGGCGCCTGGATGTACCACTCTCATCCGCCGGATGACAGTAGGTGAAACAACCAAATTTGGGCAGTCGGTACTCTTACTATTACGTATACTCGGAATGTTCTTTAATACTCAGGATTTCGGTCGATTTTATACACATTCTATTCAGACAGTCAAGGAAATTCCCTATGTAATCAGTTTCGTTTTGTGAGGTCCAAGAACGAATGATCGGATTTTTCCCCAAGTATAAGGCTATTCTCCTTTATGCCGAAATATTTTCGAAAGCGACGAGTGATGCACATGCAGGGCGGGATAGTATAGGTGCGTGAGACATTTCTGTCTCGGAGCAGAGCACGGAGCACGGAGCACGCGGCATTCAGCGGACAGCGGCCACAAGCACTTTTCGGCCTTTCGCCGCTCTGCTTCCGATACGTCACTCCTGTCCTCTTCCTGAACGTGTACCTCTTGTAAAGCGGTGGTACCTGCGAGGTTTCGGCGGTTTAGCTAATGGGTTTTGACGTGAGCGGTCGGTTTCTCCGCTTGTCGGCGAGTTCGATTACAGGTGGCGTGCGATCATCGGCCGATTCGGCGGAAAGTTAGACATGGTCACTTAATCAGACGCGTCCGTCTTCGGGTCTGCGGTCCTGCATGCGAGCTGCTAGCCGAGGTGTGAATCAAATCGGAAATCCTATTCACTTCAGTAAGTGATGCGTTTCCGATTACGTATTCAACGAGGTTAAAGGCCAGTATTTAATGAGTGGGTGGGTTGTGACGGGATGTGTCCAATCCGAGAATTGTCTAAAAGTGTGGGAGAGTTGTGCGTTCCGTATATTGTGGAAATTTCTCGTATGTACCAACTTTCAAGCCTATATTTTGTATGACAGTCACACTTTCTTTCTTTGATTTCTGCTATGCAAATTTCTTATTCCTTTGATAACTTCCGTGACCATTTTAAATTATTTTAGAGGTTCATGAAGCCAAAGTACGTACTTGCTATAGTTGTATAGGTCCTATAATAGTGAAACCATGGAGTTACTAACTAATTTCAATTTTTATTTTCTTACGGAAGCCACCTACTATTGTGAACTCGTATAAAGTACAATACAAAATTACTACATTGATTGCCCGCATGACAGATACGGGCCAACCTTGCTCGGCATTAAATACCTAACCAACTAGAAACCTAACGGCCTAAAGTCGATTAGCTAGGTCCGTGCCCCAAGAGAGTAACCGAAGGTTCAGTCACATGTCTGTGTTAAAAAAACCTGACAGCTCCTACACCTCCCTTGCCGCTATACCTGAATACTCGTACAGCTAGCTCACCTCCAAATGGCTCACAACTTAATACAGGTCGACTTCTTCGTGATACAGCGATATAAAGAAAAACTGATCATTTGTGCCCTTCCCCTTTCTACTGCAAAAAATTAATTTAAGGTTTTCTCACTATACCGATCTTATCTCTCCCTCCCTCAAGAAATGCAGGGGGAAAGTTGTAAATAAAACAAAAATTAGATAGAAATGTTGTGACCTAATGCGGAGACGCCTAAAGTAGACAAGAAATCAAAATAATGTGTACCTACTAAAGGACCGCACGCATGAATATTTAGGTATTATATATTAGGCAAAAATGAGTTTCAGTTGTAGGTCAAACGAGTGTTCACCATTATACATTACCGGTAAACTCCTACGTGTCCAAATAACAAACTAGCGTGCATTCATTCACCACTCCGTAGATTGCATCTGAGTTTGAATTTATTTTTATTGCTGAGGGTTTGTCGTTGATTAGCATCGGTTGTAGTTTAACGTGACATACGTTGGATAATATTGCGCAAGTTTTATTATTAATGGGTGTATACCTACGTGATATGGGTACCTTCCTTTCCTAACGTTAGGTAAGTTGGGTGCAGGATAGATGTACCTGTATTGATCCTATATACGTTATTTTTATTATTGATATCGGCTCCTTGACATAATTTTGACATTAGGTAGACCTATAGGAACCCTGGTACTAAAAGTCTCTTCCCTATAGGTAGGTACAAATAGGAGATAAAATTCTCTCTCCTGGATTTTTTGTTCGGATCCAAAACAACGCCTTAAATCAGCAAGGAGTATTTGACTGTTGGTTTAGGAAAAATTGTAAGGTTAAATAATGGGCTTGGCTCATCTGACCCCAAAATGCTGACGTTATTCAAAAATAAGAATGTGCATGTTTCTTCGGTTAGGAATATGCCTGGCTCAAAAGCTCGTGCTTCCAATAAATTTTGGAATCAGCCTCTAGCAGGTAGGATTTGGGAGGTTCATAGTGTGCGTGAGCAGATTTATGAAGCTTTGCGGAAAGAGGGCTGGATTCTAGCCTAAAGGTATCAATAAAGGTTGAATAGTGTATGGTCTAATACTTTATCTGTGTTATTTATGATCTTGACATTTAGAAGCAACCAGCCGAATCCACGACCCTGTATCCGGAAGGTAGCGTGTTATCTGTCGCCGTGGGTGCTACACCTATACCTATAGGTACAATACCTACATCATTTGGGTGCTAGGCTTTTAGGTACCTGCATGACTTTTTATTAATTTTCAAATATTGTAAAAACTTTTTTTCAGGCGAATGTTCGAGCTAAGGAGTTAGCACCTTTCCCTACATGTCACTGTATTTTGTATTTAAATTTAGAATATTCCATTTTTGTACGCTCGCCAACATGCCGACAGACAAAAACACTCGTAAGGATTTTCGGCCACCTTCACCTTAGCTTCGACGAAACATTTATGGTGTTACTCTAAGGCAGTGGTTCTCAAACTTTTTGGCTGGCGGAACCAAATTTAGTCGGGAATTCTTTCGTGGAACCTTAAACATTGGATCGTCGATTTCACAGGTTTTTTAGGAAACAACAACAATACATTTTTCTATTTTAATTTTTCTAAACTAAACTAAAATTGTATTCCCTGAAGCTCGGAGAAGGCTTCGCGGAACCCCGGCAAGGCTTCGCGGAACCAAATGGTTCCGCGGAACACAGTTTGAGAACCACTGCTCTAAGGTATATCATAAAAAAACGCCATGTTCTCTTGCCTTCGGTCACACCCACACCGAACAGTTTCTCAAGAATACCTGTGCATTTTCAGAACTCCTGTAGAACTGGATTTTCGGGTTCGCTGATGCTCTTTGGGCCTTGAGCCTTGATTGATCGTGTCATTTTTGACGAGCGGCCCCGAGCACATGAAACTTTTGTACCTATGTTACCTAGGTACGGTTGGTCCAGCTGCCAATTTGACATGGTCCATTTTCTAATCTAATTTAAATTTCATTAGTAGGTAGGGCCAAGCAAGGCTAAACTAAATAAGCAGGTGCTAAATAAATAAGCCTTATTGTAGCAGTAGCAACGGTAATTAACATCCGTGGATGCGGAGGCTTCCTTCTGTTTATTTCATTGCCATCATGCATTACCTTGATTACTAACGCATCAATAATCAAACCCGTTTTTATTTGGTCTGTTAATGCCGCAAAGGTTCAATCCTTATGTTGGGATTGTTTGCCTTGACCTGGTTGATGGCAGCACTCACCACTACAAGAAGAGGAAAATGAACAGGAACCATGGTGATTGGGTCAGCTTAGGGAGCGCACTTTCTTCAGGAGGCTCATTCCTTTTGGGAACCTGGAACAACATCAAGACATTTAAGTACCCCGTCCACATAGCTGCACGTCACATCCATCTCTCGAGCCGCAGGTAAGTGTGGTATAGGTAGGTATAGTGCCTGCTGGACTCTTGAGCAAACTTGCACATTATTTATTTATTATTTAAATGAAATGGAAATCAACATCCAAATATGAAGCCCCCAGGGAAGGTCATATACGCTTGAAACGTAATTAAGATATTAATTCCAAATTTGGTTAGGGTGGGACAGCTGATTAGTGATTACACAGCCTTCTTCACGGTTTTGCTATACTTACCTGGAGATAGAGCAATTATTCCAGTTTCCTACCATAGATAATTCCACATTATGCCGAGTAATCCTAGAAATAGCACCTTATTTACGCTGTGTTGGTACCTAATCCAGATTTGATATTTCGTTACAGACCCATATTATCCTAGGTATACTACTTACTTAGGTACCTATAACATACGAGTATAGGTACCTAGGTAGGTATATACTTTCCTACACCTACTGAAGTTCTAGTCCTTTTTGGAATTTTCCTTGTGAAATTATTCATCTGTTAATGACATTTTTCAAAATGAGGTAAAGATGCTCATAGCGATTATTATTTTGGTAGGTAATACTACAACGTTAGAACCTATACCCCTCGCCCTTCGGCCATATGTTTACACAGGATAATCGATATAAATGATTTATGAGACCTATAAATAGCAGTATCCTCTGGCGAGCTGTTCTGCAGACTGATGATAGTGATGTGATGATATTTCTTCATGAGGAGCTGCACAAGTCAGATTAACATTGAACCGAGCTTTGTCTCATCTTCGAATGTCCTACAGCTGATGAATGAGACTACCTATACCCGGAAACACCTTATTAGGAGTTTGTAACCTTCCGTCAAGTTCTTCCTCTCTCACAGTCATAGGAGGATGACCCGCGGCCGTCATGGCTATCGGTATCCCAAAGCGCATCTCCGATGCCCGACCTCTTCACACCATAGCGAAGAGGAGGCCCGGCTCGTGATCTGCAGAGAGGTGCCCAAGGCCAAGACCGGCGCGCTCCTCAAGGTCGAAAAATAGGTCTTCGTAATGTGAAGACTGGAGATCCCGTCTTGCTGGCTCTCACTGGGTTTTCTTCCCATTAAAAGGGCACATGTCACGCAGGTTCCTAACGTTCGCGAACTATATCAGAACGACGCTTCACTACAATTTCTTACCCAATCCTTTTTTTCTACCCACTCAGGCCATTTTTTTACAACGAGAAAAATTTGGTTCACGTGCTCATAAACAAATTATCCGCCGAACTGATGAAATCAAGGCTCGTCTTCCGATCCAACCCATTATAGCATATACCTGGGAGATTCTATGAAAGGTGTTTTTGTACCCAGGAAGATATATAACTTTAACGATCTGCAACAAATTGGTAGGTTTTGTCCTGCCACCTGCAGATGACCTTCGAAATGCGTCGAGCATGCATTACAATAACTGATGTTTCCAATGCCAAGTGAGTAAAGTAGCTTCCTTAGATTAGTTAGATTGCATCTGCCAGTAAACCAGGCATTAAGGTTCACAAGCCCATTATTTTATGATGAAAGCCATTATGGTGCATTATACTCTTGTCTTCTGAATCAGCCTCAGGATTCATTCGAGTTCCTATCATAGTGTACCTATGTACTTCATCTATAGAAATAATCATCAGCTGCACCTGTCCGCTCGATATAGTTCCAATCTTGTGAGATCAAAATACTTTCTTAGCCACAAAAGGTCTGCGATCTGCTGTCCACTTGAGGAGACTTGCCACTTACAAAGTGCCGAACTCACTCGTTCACCTGCATGTACTGTACCTAGTGTACCTGCCCATAGATATTGCCAATTTCTATTCAGCTGAATTGTCTCGTAGATAAACTCAGATGGGAGAGCGAAAAAATTTGAACAGGAGTATTTACTCCAGATTTGTAATCTGCGTCGTATAAAAGTCCTCCACATTCTTCCATGAAGCACTGCAGAAGCTTTGAATAAGTACCTATATACCTACCTATACCCATAAATAATGGATAAATTATGTATCTAGGTAGATAGATACAAATACCTTTCTTTGGCTAGTGCTTTACGTTGAGACATCATTCAAGAATGTATGTGCCTACACACAAGGCACTTGTAAGCTATTTATATTTTATCGGCAATGACAGGTGGATGGCAAACTGCCACATGACGAGTCAGAGGCTCCAGAGACGACAAAGTGCCGTCAGGTGCACATTAAGGCTCCAGGCTATACCACTTTTTCTGACGTATTTTATGAAATAACACTTCGACTATACCTACTAGTGATAGGAGTCATTGTCTTACTAAGGGAAGCGCCTAGGCCAGGGGCTATAACCAAACACAAGGTGTTCATACCATAAAGTCACTATACAAGTAATACTACATCTAGTTCCTACAGAAGAGTGTATATTATGATGGCATCGTGATGATCCTGGAATCGTGCACAAGCGTTAGCGGCCAAGGTTAGAAGAACACTATAGACACCAGAGCAGGCTGTTTGATTAACATAGTCGTAGCCAAGGGCTACCAGTTTCAATGCCTTCTTTAGGGCTCAAATTTGTCGCGGAACACTGAGAAATGGTTAATTAACAATGGTGGATAATGGTAGGGTCTGCCATTGTCTCTGAAGCAGAGGAGTTCTGTTATTCTTCTCTTTGTGTTCTGAGTGTACAGAGTACAGAAAGAAGGCTTCTGCACCACGATGCCCGAAGGGCCCGCATATTGATTTTACCCCAGTGGCAACTTACTTTTTTGGGTTTTAAGAATTTAGGTACTTTCTTAGAAGGTACGCTACTTCGAACCAGTCAAAGTTGACCGAAACCCTCTTTATTTTTTTATGGATGTGGGATTCTTGAATATCATTCAGTTCAGAATTTGTAATTGACTACTATCTGCATGCTTCACTTATTAACCATGCAGATCCCAGCTAAACAACTACATAATTAATAAGTAATAGTTGAATATTAGGCAGGCAAAACACTAACAGTGAGTGTTATTTGTGGTGTGTGTGCCAAAAGTAGGCGTGCCCGAAGCCAAATGATGAATTATTTCACCCACGCATATAGTGTTCAGGCCTGGGCCCAATGCCATGTCACTAGGGCACTAAAAGCAGCCAAAACCTGCTTGACAAATCCGTACTCACACCCGCAGGGGCCCTAATAACAGCCTACCACTCATATAAACTTAATTCATTACAGCCAACGGCTACTAAGTAATTGATTTAGAAGAAGAACAGTTTATGAACAAAAGCAACAGGTCTATTAAAATGTGAAAGAAATTTTGAATTTCCAAAGAGGTACCGTTCAGGGGCTTGGGAAAGCCATGAGGTCCCCTCCAAACAACCTCGCAAATATAGAAGGGAAACTGATCTGAACATCCGTGAAAAACCTCAACGATCAGAATAACTTTCCCACAGCCTTGCGCCTGTGCTTCTGTCAATTTGAGTAGCGTGTACCTGTACTACTTACTAGTCACTACTCTCCCATGGCAGACGACACAAGGAAGACACAACAAACGATGGAGAAGGTCTCGGGCACCCTGTGGGAATGTATGAAAGGTCACATTAGTGGCCGCGACTGACGGCTTGTGTGCCACCTTCACTAAAGTCATATTACAGGCTCAGGCTTTGCCCAGGTACACCCGCAGACATGTCAGATTAAATTCCTTCAGACCTGGTATTTCCGATATTATAAAGGGTCAAAATATCGGTCCATTATTCGGTTCTCAAACGGGAAAGCAGGCCCGTATCCAGAAAGCAGTCATGGGGGGGGGGGGGTTTAGTATCAAGGGGGGGGGGGGTTTAGCCTATATTTTTTTTTGCTTCACGTTGGTATTACCATGATAATTTTCCGCTCATGGGGGGGGGGGGGGGGTTAACCCCCTAAACCACCCCCCGTGGATACGGTTATGCGGGGAAGAAATAGAAATGGGGGTGGCATAGAACCTTCTCACCTGTAATTTTTACACACAAATAACTACCAGCTTACTCCTTTCATTTTATGCCTCGACATGTAGTTAACACCAATAGCTAACACGCCGTAAAAAGATCAAGTATCACAAGCACCTAAAAGGACCGCGTGATATTTCACCTTG
The DNA here is from genome assembly GCA_950004255.1 of Mesopsocus fuscifrons. NCBI lineage: Eukaryota > Metazoa > Arthropoda > Insecta > Psocodea > Mesopsocidae > Mesopsocus > Mesopsocus fuscifrons. The sequence goes on from OX465377.1 coordinate 9,627,370, forward strand.
AGACGAATCTGCCCTTTGAAACGTTCAAACCGCCATCCATTCATCACGTCTCATTGTTCACACGAAGACGTAATCCTAGAGGTAAGAAGAGTATGAAGGTGCGGGAGAAAGGTGACAATGGATGTAATTCCAAGCTAGGTTTCTTACCTACCTGAAGACTTAAGAGTCCATTCATTAGGGAAGGATTAGAATCTACAATCTTCCCCCGAAGTAGAAGTTATAAATGTATAAAACACAGTTAAAAAGTGATGTTAAGTGTGTCTATTTCCTGGGCCTGAACAGGACTATTTACGAGTACATTTCGAAATCGGTACAAACTTTTTGGGATAAAATATAGTGAATTCAGACGAAATATTTATCTTGCTTCTTCAACTTCTAATTTTGGAAAACATTTAAAACCTCACATAAGAATTAACACAAGACTACCGAAATAGATTTCCCAATTAACGTACCCTTAATTGCAAGCTCGTACCAACTTTGCCTGGGGACTCGAGTTACCTGGAGCCACAGAGCCGCGAGGAGGTCAGAGGCCATCACGTCTGTTGCCTGTATTACTCCCAGTTAGATAATATTACCCATACCTAGCTGTGTACCTATTTCCGACGTCCCCCCAAATTTATTGATCGCTTCTTGAATCATTGTGCAATGTACCTGCTGCGTACCTCTTCTATGTCCATTGTCAATTAAAACAAGCCGTTTCCTGCTTTTGTACCTTCTATAGAGAAATTTTCTTGAGCGTGACATTAATGTCCCTGCTCTTGTAGTTCTTCGAAAGTTTGTTGGAAAATTTGTTCCAGTGAAAAGTTGATGATTTAGTAATCGATATCCCTTTTTCTGGCAAGACTGTACCTTATAAATTATTTATATCTTATGGTACATTATGGTTTTCAATCATAGGCGTAGCAAGAGGGGGTCGGGGGGGCTGTTTAGCCCCCCCCCCCCCTCCCCCCAGAAACCTTTTAGCCACTTCCAGGATTTTTCTGACCTACACAAAACGTCACATAAAGCCATGCCAACCCTCTCAGGTGAGGAGAAGGTCTGGGGGGCTTAGCCCCCCCCCCCCCCCACCAGGTTTTTGGTCCTGCTACGCCCATGTTTTCAATGATCACACCTTCCCCATTCTCTTTAGCCTTCAGTATAGATTCAGCAGTAATTAATTATGTACCTGTTATTTGTCTATAATTCCTGGGTAATTCCAGACACACAGGAAAAGCAATACACTCCAGATTTGTACTGAATGTTATACGGTGGGGAGGGGGGATTGTACATCATACTTAGGTGGTCAATGATGTTAGACCTGTAAGACTTAATTTAAATGTATCGTTATTCCATTCGTGGCCGACCGTTGTTTAATTTACATTTTGAACGTTTTCTTAATACATGGCAGTTGGCCAGCCCAGTTACGAGTTCAGGTAGGTCATGCCAATCACTAATTGTAATAGGATTGTTCTCCTGTATACAGGCACCGAAGCCAGGTACACACTTGCGAGATGTCAGCCCTTCACGGTCAGTTGTGTGAGTGGTTAAGCAGTCCTGGGGAAGTGGTCATTGTACTCGTATAGGTACATAGGAATCAAAGTACCTATAGGGGGCAACGATAGTTCCCAGGAGAAAAATTAGGCTGTAGGAAACAGTAAATAACTGGAGAAATTTTATGAAGCCTCTGTACCTGGTAGGTACAGTTTTCTCGATTTTTTCATTGTATTTTTATTTTTAATGAGATCCGACTCTTCCGAGAGAAGCCTTGAAAATTTATTAATGTAAAGAAAATTTTCATTTTCACTATATTTTTTTTTTTTTATGATTAAAATATTCTTATCGAAGATACAACAGCCTAATATCTGTCCGCCTAATTGATGTGAGGGAGCTTTAAAATTCGTTCGCATGTTCGGGTCAGCCCACCTTTTCACAAATGCATGTAACTTACCTGCCTAATATCTCAATCGAACCATAGCAGCTGTCTACCCAGCAGGCGTACGGCTATAAATTAGAGGAGTCCTTAATCCAGACAAGTAGTTATTTAGTAAACGTCGTGTTAAGGCACAAGATCAAAGTATCGAAGTTCACTAGTCACAGCAGGCCGGGCTTTTGCCATAGTTCCTCTGCTGCCAGAACAAACGTGTTCGTGGAGGCCTTGTACCTTGGATCACAAATTATACCCCAACTATAGTGACCGAAAAAAAAAACAATGATAAGCGATTAAAGGAGATAGCCATCAAAGATTTGAATTATAGGTGTGTTAGCTCGGCCGCTTCTTGTTACGCGGTTATAAGCCCATGTGTGAACTTATCGGAATGAGATCTGCCGACTGGAAGCAGATATTATATTTAGTGTAATGTGCTCGATTAATAACCGTGTGTAGCCATATTTCTTGGAATAATCATGATGCCTAACTGGAACAAATGCAATAACATCCACTTTACAAGGCACTGAAAAGGCATGAAATAAAGTCTTAAATGCAGGTACTACCTGGCTACACCTCACTCCAGAAACCACCTCCCCTAGCTATACATGGGCATGGGAGGATGAACCTCCAAAGGATCTCATGTGGTGGACTTCAGAATAATTTAAAATCCCCAGTACCTAACCTACCTAGGTACCTATTCTACAGGTTTCGGTTCGTTACGTCTCAAAATAGCACACCTGACTTTCTACATCTGGATCTATTGATCTAAACATTGCTGGGTAATTATAGGATGAGCACTACTGAGTATTTACTTATAAGTACCTATTTATTTGAACAATGGTAAATCCCTTCATATTTGATTTCACCTGCAGAGCGTATGGGCAACATAGGATATACCAATATTGTACGTAGAAGATCGAATATCAAAATCAGAGGACCATTGGAGAGACGTAGAAAGAACAAAACAGGTTCTTGACGAAAAAGAAAACTTCAGACAGTATACGTAGGTACCTGTAAATTTCCTGACGAAAAACAATAACAGCTGCTGTTTTACCAAAAAAACAAAAATTCCATAGGTACTGACCAAAAAAGAAAAGACGAGTAGATATCCAAAGCTTCTGATGCACGCACCTCACTACCACCAGAGCAACGGAAGACCAACTGGAGGACTTGGAAGAACCACAACAAAACATTACCTCATACCCCTCCAATCTGAAAACAGTTGGACCGCGTATACTTAACTTGCCTATTAACAACACCATCAGAGGACTGTCTCACGCACTCGGACTTCATGCGGAGTATATTGACTACTCTATAAGTTTGCGATATGTGCCTACAATACAACAATAACCATAAGCCAGGCCCTACCTAAACCTCTATCCTCTATCTTATCTTGACCTTGGTATTCAGATCATGAAATTGTGAATAGCAGATGATCGTCAATTATCTTGGGAATGTAACACAGTTAACATGGGAGAACAATGAGAACATCCCTTAGTCAAGTATGGTGGGACACAGCCTTAGGGTGCATGTGGGGAATGTAGGATGTACATGTAGCTACCCTTCGCCGGACTTCCGGAGTTCAAGGTTGCCAACACAGATTTCGCTAGAGGCCTCTCCGACCACACCCGCAATGAATTCTTAATCCCGCAGGAGACGTCTCTTGGTCTCCTGATATCGTGACAAAGCCTCGGCAGCGGGAGGGAGCATCTAGTCATGCGCGCAGCCTTGGCTTTGCCCTGCCCAAACAATGCAGCCATTGTGCAGACGTCGCTACTCATTAAGCTACCTAACTTAACTGCCATGCCATCTGATGCATTACATTTGGGAGCTGTGTGTGCAGACTTATTTCAAGGCCGCTCTTCGTCTGCTCTGAATCGCTCAGGAGTTTTTGCTCCTTATTCTCGTCGACAAGTTTTTCATCGTCTGCTTTAATTGACATATGCTTCTGACTCTTAACTAGCCTGCATGGGACTACCTGAGAACGTTTCCTTCGTACTTAAGTAAATTATTTTCAGCGATATTGTATTAGTGGGACCCGAGGGGTTAACCACTCCAGGAATCTCGTTGGGAATCATTAAAAAATCTTTATGAAATCTCAGGGAATCTTGGAATTTTTTGGAGTGGTTACCCCTTCGAGGTTCATCTTTCTATGAATTGGTATTGTTGGGAATCTTTGGAAATCTTTATGGAATCTCAAGGAATCTCTGGAGTGGTTACCCCCTCGGTGGGACCCCAATGACAAATTCTGAAAATTGTGTGCTCAGTCCAAATTTTGATTCAAGAATGCTGGGGTAAAATCAACCGTCCTTAAATGTGTATACCAAGTTTTTCCAATTCAAGAATGTCCACTGACGTTCTGATGGAGAGCTGATGTGGCTCGAGGAAATTGCAGGAAGCACAGGTAAGGACCCAACCCTTTCAGTTTAATGGAGATTCCGATGTTCTTCATTTCACTGAACTCGACTGAACCTATTTATATTCACAGACTTCCTTATGCTGATCTCACGTAACATTTTAAAACCACAAACTCACATCATTACACTCAAGTTTTTTTTAAAGCAGATAAGCCAGTTTTAAAGAAGCCAAGTGGGAATCCAAGCCATTATACATATGTGATAGAGAGTGTGTGCAATTGCTTGAAAGTTCGGGCATTAGACAAGTCGTGACTACACCAGCTGACTCAACTGGTCCACGAGAATTGAGGACATCGGGGATCGGGGACCGAGGACGAATTCACCAAAACCGGGTGAGGGCGTGGTGAACCGTACCGCTTGACGATTTATGTCACCAGATTGACGCTTTATGTCACCAGGACGCAATACACAAATAACCCTATTTCCATAAAATAGTCCCTCTTCAATTCCTATTATTCGATGCAAGTTGATGAAGGACTGATGAAGAACTGAAGGAGTGGTCAGTTTACATAGCCTCACGGCGAGAGCAACAAGACCAGATGGGGTTTCGATCGTGAATAATCGAAAATAGCTTTAAATACCTATATCAATAGGCAATTAATTCACCAGCTGATAGTGCATTCCCCCATGCACCTATAAAAGTACCTAAACGTTCCGGTCTCTTTTTAATTATTTTCCCTTGATTTGCTGAGATTTAGTCTCAGTTCAGCAGTCCTCGCAGAGTAACAGTTCAATTTTCCAAAGGATTTCTTGAGATTTCGACTCCAAAAGTTGTAGTAAGCTATAGGCCACGCAGGAAGTCAAAACTGTGACCGCGGGGGCAAAGACTAGACTAGGACTAGGTAACCCTTTCCTCCACTGAACCCCTTACACCAACAAAGACTAGGACTAGGTAACCCTTTCCTCCACTGAACCCCTTACACCAACAAAGACTAGGACTAGTTAACCCTTTCCTCCACTGAACCCCTTACACCAACAAAGGCTGTACCTAAGGTACCGGCACAGTTTTTTTTTCGGGCGTCGGTTGGGCTGTACCTGTGGGCCTTGTTAGGAACAATCCACAATGCGTTTATTGGTTCAGAAGCCTGCTGGGTATTGGGGGGCGTTGGCGGTTCACGAAACGCCCTTGGGACCGTGAAATTCCTTGTTAAGTTCCTAAAGTTCATTCCTCTGACTCTAGCTCATAAAAATGTAGAGTAGATAGATATAGTGTAGGTAGTACCTATTGTAAAAAGTATAGCGTTTTCGTAGGTGTAAAGGTTTTTTGCATTCATAGGACTTTTTGTAGTGGATAAACTCAAGGTCGACATTTTTTGACTACCGGAATTATACCAAATTCAAATATTTATATTTCTTTTCTTATACCTCGGATAGGTATGGATATGTACCTAGAAACTGTGAGTACGTATATCCAAGTGATCTCTTTTTAAAAAATTCTCCCACGTGTAATGTTAACCTTATATGGGCGGCAGAAACGCAGCTGATGCCAAACCTTAAAGTCTGTTCAGAATTGATTTCACAGGGGAAACTTTACATTTAGACGGCCTTTTAAAATCGGAAGGCTGTCTGAAAGAAGGGATGAACTGGTTTATCAATATGCTGTAAACATATAGCACCAACAACAGTGAACAGGTAGGTGAGGACAAGTGGTATTTACATTTCACTTATGGCAATCTGCGCACAAACCCTAGAGAACAAGAATTTGCAAGCAGCACAGGGTCAGCGGCATTTCTTTTATTTACGACGTAGGTACTCTTTATGGGCATATTGAGAAACTTCAGAATTTAACCAAAACTGTTCACAGTTCTTTTTAATGGTGAACCAGGACGCATCCTTCATTACAGGCAACTTATTTTCTTCAACAGCCAGAGGGTCTGCCATGCAAGTATTTTGTGGAAAGTAGGCACTGCCTCGGGCACTGCTTTCATGTTTAATTTTGTTTTCGAGATTAATGATGTCAAAAAGAGTGCCTGGTTTCCACATCTCGCGGTGTCTTTCCAACCCGCCCCTTAATGCTAAATGTACTGTCCAACCTAATAACCCTATTCAAGAATTCAAAATAGCAAATTCACAGGCCTGAAATGTTTTAAGTTATAGGTACCCTAAACTTTAGAGTGTAGAGTGCAGGAAATAAAGAAGAATTGTATAGAGATTTGAATTTTTCGCTGGCATTTATTCTGGAGAAGAAAATTATCTGACTTTCCTTGAGGATCCAACCAATTGTGGAAAAGTACCTAAATTTAGGGAACCATGTATAAATGGCAGGTTCTGGCTCCTTACATGGAAGCGCCTGCGGTCCCCTGGCTAGGCCATCTCACGATTCTTCGTAGGTACCTGCATACCAACTTGCTTCTTCAGTGGGAAAGCGCCTCAGAGAGGAGTCCTTGCTCACTGCTCGGTACCTGTAGAGGATGTCTGATGGTTCATGGTATCCTGCTTATAATCGACGCCAAGTTTTGCTAGAATAAAGTCATTTAAGTTGAAAGCGCAGGACGAGTTTTTTCCTGCTTTTAGACGCCAAGATCGCCCTGTATAGTTGTATTTGCATGTAACACAGCCGAGGGACAACGAGAGCTTTCCAATTTTTAATACTAAAATGTTAACATTGACAGCCATATATAGGCATGAGGTTAAATAGCGTGGTCCGGGCCAAAAATTAAAAATTCCACGACCACGACCCCATGTTTGTACAATCCACGGACCGCAGTAAGATAAGATAAGATATAATTTTTTTGTCTCACAAATACAATGGTAGTACTAAAGACAACGTAAGGGAAACCTGGGGCTGGGGAAATAGGTAGGTATACTACCTATATAAGAAACATTTTGGGAGTAGGTAACCCCTAAAATACAATATGAAGCTCCATGATTAATGGTTTCTCCGAGGGGGTAACCACTCCAGAGATTCTTTGAGATTCCATAAAGATTTCCAAAGATTCCCAATGATATTCATAGAAAGATGAACTCCGAAGGGGTAACCACTCCAAAAAATTCCAAGATTCCCTGAGATTTCATAAAGATTTCAAATGATTCCCAACGAGATTCCCAATGAGTGGTTAACCCCTCGGGTTTCTCCCTGTTTTGGGAGTGGGGGAAGCCGATTGACTATAGTGTAAAGGAAACTCGCCATCATCGCAGAACTCCTTCTTCAAAATTGATGACAGCATTTGGCGAAAAATTTACCATTCGTGTACCTGTATATTATAAGGACAGGGAATCAAACTTCCACATGGGACGGATTGTTTCCTAATATGACACATGGGCTCACGAAATGTGATGTGTATTCAGTTAATAGCTATAATGGGCGAGGGCGTGGTAGAAAACCTGCGCGCGGCGATTCGACCGAAAATCAAGCCACTTTATTGATCTTATGAGGTCTGCCGGCTTGCCGAAACCATAGGCCAGCCTCTGTGTGGTCTTCCAGATATGCCCTAGGCATTTCATATAAACACCTCCGTCTTACTGGCCATCATTCAAGTCTTGCCGAAGTTGGCCATGAGCACAATTGGAAAAAAAATCAGGACTGCTACTTGAATCACGATTATGAGCTGGCAAAAGACCTTTACTTGAGTTTGGCTTTGCATCTATTCAGCAAGAATGGGAAATAACAACACTTACCTACATGCATTTTACATACATTGGTACCTATAAGTAGGTTCGTAAGCGTAGGATATGTAGGTATCGCATGAATAGCGTTTGATTCTTACTTTCCCGTCTTTATGCATGCATATACAACTTGTACAAAATATTAGAAAAGTGATCGTGAAGATTTTGAGATGAACCGGACCGAAACAACTGCTACGTCCATATACACGCGGTAAGCTGAAAATATTGCTTACGCTGGGCTTCGAGCCCAGACCTCTCACGACTTCAGGATAAAAGTCAGATCCCTTGATCAGTCGACCACTCCTAAGAGGCTATACCTATACTATTACGAGTTCACTGTTAATGCTAAATCATGGTTTCTACTCCAGCAGCATCCACCGAGAGCCAACTTCAACAGTGGGATTTTTTCGGCCACGGGTTTAACTATTTAAAAAAATTGAGAAAAAAATCTTTTGCCATATAACTTTCCAGTTAGCAGTTACGAGTTATCCATCAGTCTGGACTTGGTTGGGAGAGACCTGTTCCCTGTGTCCGAGTTCTTGCATTTTTCGAGGAGAGTCCTGAGATATAGGACTGCAATGTTCCCTCTGTCCGAGTTCTTGCATTTTTTTATCGCATAATGCGTTCCACCCAGATACTATCAGACCACTGGTGTCAGTTTTCCGTCATACTGCCCTTCGCTTTGGTCCTTAGGTAGGTAATTAAGTTTTGAACTAATTACCATCCCCGGATTAACATACCCAACTACATACCTCGCCTGGCCAACACCCTACAGTACTATAGGCATACGCTACTATAGGCATACAGCTGTCAAGGTCAAATTGGTTCCTCTATTGGGCTGTTAGGAACCACCCAATTCACGACTAGCACCTACCTACCTATACCTACTAGTTCCGAGTTCTACCGTGCCCTCCCTCCTTACATTACCGTGGGGGCTACTGCTACATCAATCACCCATGCATGCAGTAACTATCTAGGTATCTATAAAAGAAATTTATAATAAAAAATGATGAAATTATACGTACAATTCGCGACCTAATAAGACGTTAAAAAGGAATTTAGGTAGGTATATATCTACCTCAATCATTTTGTGTACCTCCTCATCTTTGTAACTGACAATTTTTATAAAATGTCAACAGTGTATTTACAACAAGTAGGATAACAGGTTTCCTACATAGTAGGGAACTGACATAACAACAGATAGTTCACTTCAAATCTCTTTTGTTTCCATCGTGGTCGAGGACTTGGCTATTCAGTAGTGACCGTGGCTGTGCGTCACGGGGTGGATGGCCTTACCAGTCTTCTTCACTACCGCGTTGAAGCCACTGTGAGCATCCGATGTGTAATCCACCTGCCGAAGGGTACCGTCTGCCTCCACGAGGCTGAAAACCAGAATTATGAAAGTTATTTCAAGAGAAAAGCGTTTTTCCCCTCGAGGATTGATACTTATCAGAATTCCGAGATCCCGCATATAAATTGGGCAAAGGGGGTAACCACTCCAGAGACTAGATTCCATAGAGATTTCCAAAGATTCCAAACGATATTCCCAAAGGAATAACCACTCAAAAAAATTCCAAGATTCCCTGAGATTTCATAAAGATTTCCAATGATTACCAACGAGTGGTCAACCCCTCGAATTGGGCTTTCCGAAAGATTACTTCTTTCTTTCTTGTCCTCCTGAGGGTTGGAGGTTGGAGGATGTCATCGTCATCGTCATCGTCATCATCATCATCATCATCATCATCATCATCATCATCATCATAATCATCATCATCATCATCATCATCACTTCACCTACCTGTAGGATCCCTTGACAACATCTCCGTCCCTCTCTTCCCACTGATCCTTGATGTCACCAGTGTGCGCATCGTGGACTCCGTATTTGAATTGGTAGTGAGGTTTGGCAAACGCCTGCAATGTGTAGAATATCAGTAAAAACCGCAAAAATTAGCAATGATCACAAAACCGCAAAATACTGAAATTATTTTTTTCCAAGAGAGTAGTGCCATCATATGTATTGCAGTTTCTCATGGTCTATTCTTCGAAGATATCGACGTATAAATTCTGTTTATATAGTAAGAAGAGTGTGTAGGTGTACGTTAGTGCACAATAGCATAACCATATTTTTTCAGGCGCCCTTTTCCCGTAGATACTTGGAGGCCTTTCCTTCTTCGCAGTGGATTGCCCATTTTACGAGTAGCTCGGTGAGGAAGTGCGGTCAACCTCCTCCTCCTAAGATAGGTCACATTAGTGAGAAAACATTTACTTACGTATTCCTGGATCTGATGGTAGGAAGGTATGCTTGCAGCAATGTACCCGGCTTGGGCTAGAGAGGCGCTGAGTACGCAGGCAAGTGCTATCATCTGTCAAACATTTTCTTTTTCATTATTTAGATAATGCACTTAGCTACCTATTTGTTAAGGCATAACCCCACTGGCGGCAAATGTTGATTATTTACAATAATTTAGAAAGTTGGTACATATTTTACACTGTATAATAGCTGGCCTAGAAAGCATGTTGCTTTGACAACTTCTGAAAAAGTTATTTTTTTAAATCTACCCTTACTGCAGAGGGTGGGGATGAGGAACAGAAGTTCCTCCCACATTCTAGACAACCCAAAGAAAGGAAATTACTTACAGAAGCATAAGAAGTCATGTTGATTTTTGGAAAGGTTGCTCTGTGTATCTCAGACTGTTGAACGTTAACTGATACTGATGATGTGTGCGACCGAGTTTTTATACAAAAGCAGGAACGAAGTGAGTGGGAAATGGAGATAGTCTACACTACATGCGTAACTTCCTATCCACGCATCGACTCACTCATTAATCTACATAGTAAGTAGATTACAGTATAGGCATATGTAAGCAAGTAGGTATAGGTGCCTCTAGAGTTCGCATATCAAGGAATAGTCTAGAATCTGTCACAGGGAGCACAGCTTCGTGGGAGAGGGAGCTCTGCTGTCGGCTGAGAGAACGGTGCGGGTAGGTATAGCACGTTATGTTCAGCTTTTTTCACAAAAGTAATATATCAGCATTTTTCAATCGGAAAATGTAGTAAACGTCTGCCGTCTGCACGGGAAATGGGTGAGTGGAAAGCCCCTGAGGGAGATATTTTCCTTTCGGGACGTTTTCGGGGAGAAACAAGTAATTCAGGGGGTTTGTAAAGGCAAGGACAGTAGATATAACGCATGCAATTTGGGGCTTCTCACTTTTACCCTATCCTGCACGGCCTGCACCTTTAAGTACCTACTTAGGTTCTAGACAATTTCACCGTTACACTTATACGTTCCGGATTCCTTATACATTTTCCTCACATTTCTCTATTCTTCAGACTGTTTCTCAATAATCACCTATGCCCGCGTACCTACTCCGTCATGTATGACTTAATTTAATTGCCGGGTGGTTGCAAAGACGCAGAATCTCGTATCTCGCATGATACTCACCGTGAGGGGTTCAGCTCTAACTTTGCAAAATTATAAATTTGTAAGTAATCCATCAGGACTATAATTAAAGTAGTAATTCTTCCCCAAGACAGATGCGTCACAAATAAGTAGATCTTGTTACCCTCGTTGTTATATGCTTTCTCATAACAACGTATACGGAGATGCTATCATACAGAAAATCGATTCTGACTCTTTCATTGGAAAAGGTAATAGGTATTTCAGAGGTCCCTGACCCCATGCAGATTTTTGTTTATTTTTAGAAGTTACTTAGTACCTGGTTTGTATGTAGGTACCTTAGTAGGTGAGATGACGGAGTGTGGTATAACCGAACTATTCAACCTATTTCGTCAAATTTAAATTGGAGGCGTGAAAATGATAACTGCCGTACCCCATATTACTTCATAACCTGTTTCACCCAGGGAAATTAAGTCATATCGTACCTCACTTCTGTCACCTATACAGGTGGCGCCTTTTCCTCTGCATGTCGTTTCTCATAGATGAACTATCCTTTAGAATCGTAGCAAAATCTGTGACGAATCATGAATCAGGCCATCACACAGGCCAACATTTCCTAGAGACATCTAATTAATATTCGTTAGGTTCTGCTTCACGGTGTAGGCACTTCATCCAGTTCAAAACATTGCGTTATTGTCACCGGTTGAAGTTGTTTCCAAGATATCATCATTTATCGCCATCTATCGAACTTTGCATGACAACTTTCTTTCTTCTTCGATCCGACAGCCTAAGATTAGTCCCATCTTCTCTCACACTACTCAGGCGCGTGAAGGCCGTGCATATTGAGTTCGAAATCGAAAATGGCTCCTTCATTCCGCTCAATCAGTTTAGCAAAAGAAACATAATTCTCTTGGAGGCGGGATTAAAGCCATTTTTAATTTCTCACTGGAGCACGCCCCTATGCAAGAATGTTCAAAACTATTACGCAAAATTCTGGTTTTTGAAAAAAATTGCCGTTAGAAGGGTAGAAAACAGTCACTTTAATTTCATCTCATACAAATATTGGAAGATCACATAAATCACATAACGTTTGTACTGTACGTGTCTTTGGTGCTATCTTTGGTTCTAGTAGTGTCCGTAATGCGCTGATCTGCTCTGAAGGAAAGCGTAGTAGGCGTCCAGCTCAGATTGATAGTGGGGAGCCTGGGGGTACCCTAATGTACGGTACCCGTACCCAACCGGCTGGTGCACCACTGGGGTGGGTTCGTAATGCACTTGCTCAGTGTGAATATATTTCACTGGCGTTTCCAGAAGTTGTGGCTCGTGTATGGGCTTTACTATGGGGCCCACAGGACCTGCAACTGCAACTGGTGCTACAGCCTGCAAAAGTAAAAACAAATTTCTTTTGAAGACGTACAATCTCAACCAGGCATCCAGGTAGAGGGGCGAAACACCCACACTCCTCTCCACCCCGGCTAAAAAATCTAATAGCTTCTCATAAAAAAAAGAATAAATTCAAATCCGTCTGTTTTTCATGTAAAATTGTTGTCAGTGTCTCATGTAAACCAATGAGGACCTGTAAAATGTAATAATGTATCCGACTTATAGAATACCTACTCGGGTGAAATAATCTGGTTTTCAGCAGTCTATTTTAGATGCAACTGATTTTTTTCAAACACTGCCTTACGATTCTATTAGAAACTGTACTTATTTATAACGGTTTTGGAAGTCGAATGCTTTCTGAAAAGAACTGAGTTAACCACCCTCTTTATGTCTAGGTTAGATGACTTACGTGAACTGATGGCCCGGATTTACTAACTACAGCATTGAATCCGTTGACGGGGTCAGCAGTATAGTCCACAGTCCTGACGGAGCCGTCCGGTTCGACCAAACTGTACTGTCCCTTCACCACATCGCCATCCCTGTGCTCTGACTGCTGCTTGATGTCTCCTGTTAGCGCGTCGTTCACTCCGTACTGGAATTTGTACTTCGGGTACGCCTGCAATTGAGGAATCTTGTATTTTATCTTAAGCCCTTGCGTATACGTTGCTCACTGTCAGAATATGAAAACAATGAAAGCCAATATACTTATCGTATACGAAAGAAAAAATCTAATAGGTGCACACAATTTACCAGCCAATAGAGAAAGTTCCTACTGCGAAACAGTACTGAATAGTTATAGAGTCCGGAGTGAAAAATTTTCATAGTTCGTTTAGGTAAGTGAATAAAGGTGTAAGTTACCAACAGACTATTGTATCTTATTATTTTTTTTATTATGTAACATAGCAACACCTTGAATGTATTTTCACTAATAAATATTCCGCAAGACGCGTGCTCTCATTCTGCTCGAGGTACAAATAACCAATCAAGCACAAAAGAACCTTAGAATAACTAAACGGTTATGCGTATTTTACTTACGTGATAGTCAACATTGCCGTAGCCGGGGGCTGCCGATGAAAAGTGCGCTAAAGTAGTTGCTCCCAAAATAGCCACCTGCAATTCGTCCATTTTCTATAAGGGTCCTTTTCACTGCATGTTGCGATTGCCTTTTACGATTATAGAAACTAATTAATTATCAGAAGATTGCCCACAATCAGGTAGATAGGTATAGTAGCTACAGAAGACCTTTTTTAGTGACAATAATACTCGAACAAAATAGGAAAGGATTTGTAGGATCTTTCAATATTTTCATTGCAGCATACAGCCATTTTTAAATCCACCTGATCCACATGTCAAAGGGTATATACTAGTTTTAGTATGGGGTGCAAGGGTGCCTGCCTCAGGTATGCAGTGCATTTGAAATGTTCTAGACTTGTGGCTGTAAAAAATATTTGTAGATAGTGGCCCACTGCTTTTTTGCTTCGGCCAAAAAATATGCGGTAGCACCCAAAACAAATTCTCCCCTAAGTTAGGCATCTACGCTAGGCGAGGGCACACATATTAATAAACACATGCATGCAGATACCAAAGTCTTCTTAAAACGTAAGTTGGTACGCACCAGTAAAGAAGTCATTGCGAAGTTAATCCAAAAAGAGCAGAAGAGGCGCAACGGACACTTGGACGTGGGCACAACACACAGCTGAATGAGTGGGAAAATCCACGAGGAGTACTTATAACTTCCAGGCTGGGAAGCCTGTCAATCACCACAATGGAAGCGTCTGTGCAAAGAGAGGATAGCTAGGCGCGACGCGCTTCCCTCTATACCTCCACAGCAGGCTCTACTTCCCTTTCCCTATATCACGCCTGCTAAGGATCAAAGTGTAGTGCAAAAAACAAAGTACATGGGCGGATCCAGATATTTAAGGGAGTTGTAAAGTCACCGAGATAGGGAAAGCACTCTTTTAGCGTTCACCTTCAGTTGTTTGAATTTAATACATAAAAAGAAACAAGCAACTGAGAAAACTCAGTATCGCACTTCCAGCAGCCTCGGCCTCCCAATGGTTTTCGGACCCAAAAAATTTGACAAAAATCAATTCTTAAATCACAACTCAGGGTGCGTCCCACCATGCTCGCGGTTAAGAGAAAAACGCCTATTTTCTCTGAAATTGAACATGATAAACATGGGAGGAAATCTCCAGTTTTTTCTTAACTGGGCATGGTGGGACGCACCCTTATATAGTGAAATGGTTTCTGATGTTAAAGGAGGAATATTATATTTCAGAACAAATAAATACTCAGTTGATCAGAATTGTATTCCATTTCTACGAAATCAGAAGTAAAACTTGGAGTCGCGCCTAAAGGAGTGACTAGCGCCCTCGCCGCTAACTAGTTCGCAATTCCAGGTTGCAACGTTTGCGTGTACTGCAGCGCGACAATAGGTGTTGCCGCCGCGATACACTTGTCGCCACCAGCGATGCACCCACTCAGCACGTTGTGGCCCACCAGTCCTCAGAGGCTCCTCATGGAGGACCAATGAAAATGAGCTTTGGAAATCTCCAACCGAAACAACGGTGCATGGCATTACCACATCGGAGCCCTAAACGGTATATCATCTGCCATTGTAAGGCCCTATAGGTAAGCAGGGAGCAAACTTTCGACAGGTATAGGATAGATTTGACCTTGCTTGCGCATCTTCCTCTTTATTGCGAGGAGGAACTGCTTATACCTACATGCAGCAGGTCTTCATTGTTGCCTGTACCTCCGCATTTGACATTGTTGGAGTTGCCTTCAAACTATGGGTGTGACGAGATATGTCACGGGTCAGTAACCAGACAGCTAAGGTCTAGAACTTACTGTCAGTCTGCCCTAACTTTGGTACCCAACAACTTGAACTCAAATTACCTATCTACACTGAGCTATGCAAAATAAGTAACTACGGCATCCCCTTCACATCAAAAATAAACACAACTCTTTCAACATAAGTCACTTTTCTCGTTCTTTTGGGAGCCAAAAGCGGTTCACCATTTGGGCGTAATATTCCACAGAAAATAATTCTGGGAGAGCAATAATAGGCAGACGAGGAAATGTAAACAATGGGGCATGTTAATTAGCTTCTCCTTGGCTGATTGTGGGAAGGAGGGTGGGAAGTGTGCCATGTGCTGCAATGGGTGCAGAGTTGCGTCACCTGACCTTGCGACGAAGATCGCCGTCGCCAAGGTGCGACAAGCGACACGCCGCTGTGTTTTCCTGCAGAAGTAGGTACCTTATCTACCTATATATCACCTTGGTTGGTCTCACGTGTCATCAGTTTGCGCCAGAACCTCATCAAAATTGAACCTAGGTTCCTAGACATATATGGGTGCCTGCTTATTTCACGGAGCTAGCCGATTCTATGGTTCCTCGCTGCAGGGGGTAACTGGTAGGGGGTATAATGAAGGAGTAGGTAAGTAGATATACGCATTTATATTCCGTACGCAACACTATACCTGGGTAATAATAGCCTTAATATGTTTAGTCTTTTTCGTTCCAGTGGCCACACACCTGTCGGGAGGTCAAATTAGGGAGTCCAAAACTCATGTCCACATTACAGTGGGGGAGCAGGTATAGGTATGCAGCAAAATTAACCTCTGGTTAAGTATTTCTACTGCATTCTTCTGCGACTCTAACGTCACCACCAAGACCTAATGTATAAGAACTTATTTTACGTAAGAAAATACACAGGCTGTTGATCACCGCATTTGCAGGAAATGTCTTAACACATTTAAAAATATTTATATCTATTATCTAAATTTATTACTTTTTTTTTAGATTTATAAAACGTTTTTGTCATGTGACATTTGGCCAAGTGGGGTAGAACCATAATCGGCAACTCCAATGTCTCCTCCAAATACTGAGCCTTCTTTTATAACATACGCACCCTATTGGATCCTATAGGCAGGCTGTCCTATGGGTAGGAGCACCTTCTAAGCGAAAAGCACCTTGCATGAGTATGATTTTTTCGCTTACCAAAAATAGAGAAGTAAATTTGTACACGTGTTTATTCTTAATTTCGCCAGCAAAATTACGAAGCATTGTAAAAAATAAAAAGTGATCTCATAGGTGCCTAACAGAAGTTTTCCCACACAAATACATTGCTTGCAATCCACAGAATACACATATTATAAGAATAAAAAATGGACATCATAGAGAATCTTGCAGCTTTCTTCTGTAACTCCATCTCTAAACACATCTCTATGATTACGTTTTGTAAGCTAAGAAGTCTATAGGCATGGTAGAAGGATGGAGTTGCTGTGACGCCAGATGGGACAGACATACTCAACTCCGAAATTTTGAGAAAAACAGTTAAAAATTTCACTTACAATAGAGTCCTCACACGTGACAGTATCGTCATAATACTGAGAGTGCAGGTACATTTCAAGCAGTCCTGTCGGGATAATCCTCAACAACTAGATCAGGCCATCAAAATAGGAAAATAATCCGTAATGTTCCGTAGATTTTCCCCGAATTAATTATGACAACATATTTTCGTGAAAGATACCTAAAACCTAAAAACTGTACCTCGTGGTAACAGCGGATGTCAAACAACAGCAAAGAATGCCGAGCACACTAAACATAAGAACTACGTCGGCGGAGAAAATCGCATCAAAAAGTAAATAAAGAGATCACTATCAAAATTGTTTCAAAGGAAAAACCTTAAGATGTAGGTAGCTAGTTTGCCTACCTGTCGACGTAAATCTGATTGAACTCAAACCCCAGTGGAACCGAAGCCGTTGTCCCCGCGGGCAGTGTTGTCCACATCAGATACCTCGACGAGGGAGGGGTAGTAGATACGTTCGCAGATGAGCTGCGCAATGCGGTCCCCAGCCCTCACGCAGAAATCTGTGTCGGAGTGATTGAAGAGCAGGATTCCGATGTTCCCGCGGTAGTCTTCGTCTATCACACCAGCTGGAAGAAAATCGAAGAAACAATTTTAATATTGTTTAAAAATATCAGCAGCAGCCACTGTCTCGTCGGGGCAAATCTACTAATATACCAGCTACCTACCTATAGCCAATTTTATGTTTCAAACCAACTTTGGCATCATGGGAAAGTGGTAGATCTACTGGCGACGAATTACCGGCAATGTTTAAAAATCGTATTAAGGGAGGGTGCCAACGGTGGGAGGTGAGCTTTTGGGCCATTTTGGGCCGCTTCTTGATACTTGATAATTTCCCAAAATAACCTCTCTCAGAATCGCTGCTGCCTATTTCATGTCAGAAAATATGACAATATTATGCTGTTTCATGATGTAGGTACCATATAACAACACCTACTAACTCCCAACTAAAAATACAAACCTCCGCAGTCAATTCCGTTTTTAAGAGCAAGGCCAGACCTGGGCGCGATTCGTCCGTAACATCCTGTCGGCAGGCAAATTTGGAGGTCAGTCCTACACAGAGCGCGACTTCGCGCCTCGATCACCAGGTCATGCGCACTGCAACCACAACATAGCCAAATCATCAATGAAAAACGTGGTCAAACGGCAAAACTGTACTGTAACATTGAATAGGATAGCACTGGCTGGCTACACTAGATGATCAGCAATTATCATATTTGTTAAAAAGGTAGTCATCAATACAAAATCTATAAATAAAGAATTGGCGCCTCTTTCACGCGGGAACTTATGCAGTCGGCTTTGACCTACCTTTTTAAATCCAGGCCAGCAGCCTTCTCTGAACCTCGTACTGGTGCAAAGGCTGCACTGGAGAGCTTTTTGAATCGTAACACATGACTTTCAATCACCATTTTGGACCGCTTATTAGAAAATAGAAAAATTAACAGGGGCTTGTGGTGGGCCGTTAGGATTTTTCGTTGTTTACGTACCAGTTCACCAACCCAAAAATATTAAAACATAATTAAAATTTGAGTAGAGAAAAATGTTAGTTTTATTTAAACTGGATATAAATTTATATAAAACATAATTTATTTATATATAAAATTGTTAAAATGGTGATTATTTGAAACTCCATTGAATTGCCAAAAGCCCGCTAAATTCAAACCACGATCCTGCCACGATTGACGACTGAAAAAAATATTTTGCTCGCACATTATGTGCAATAGTAATAGGTGTTAGTTACCTACCTCCTACTTCGTATTGTCTCTGCTACCTACTGGTTGCTACTTAAATATAATATTACCTATAACAACTGAGGGTGAGTTCGACTATCCTCAGCGCTCAGTGTCAATGTTAGCGCTGGTAATAATTTGAGGTTTTGTAGGCATTCAGTGACTTCTGCCACAAAATGATGTCAGAACTAGCATCAGCATTTGAAGGTAAAATGACGTACTACGTAAGTACACTTACTATGAATACTGTTTGTGTTAGAGACTCCTAGTAATAATTACACTTTCTTTTAAGAACTCGTGGTTCGTACCTACCTACAAGGCTGCATTTCACCACTTCTTAAAGTATTCTATAGTGCAATTACACTTCTTCAACTTCTTGTCATAAGCTAAATGTACAATAAGTTAAATCTGCTCGATAGGAGACACTATAGTATACTTTAGCGTTAACTCTGCTCATTAAAGCCAACCCAAATAATTGTTTATGGATTTTATTCAAACAATTTCCCATCCTTCTCTTACGACGAAGCTTTGGCTGCCAGCCTCTTGTCGCGTTCTTCAGCGATGGAGAGCTTGACACCCTTACCGCGAGGCAAGGACACGTACGGCTTCGACCCCTTGCCGATGATGAACACATTGTTCAACCTGGAACATGTCACGACAATAAGTATTCGAGGTGATGAACAGTTCTCATCTATGGTGAACGAAATGGTTTATGAGCTGAATCCGAAACCTTTCGGGAAATAACAATGGCGAGCGCGATGGTCCTAGACAGAATGTATTCATCTTGGGTTGATGCTGAGCCTCAATAATTTGAAACCAACGACCATATAGATGAAATTTATTGTTGGCTCGTTTCAGCATCGGCTGATCAGTATAGGATCAGACGATTTCCTACGAGCCAATGGTTTTTATCTTTCATCGGGAGGAACAAACGTGAGTCTTGCTTTAGAACAGAAAAATTACAGCAGAAAATACAGCATGCTACTTAGTTCCTCACCGTAAGGTAAAAAAGCCGTCATCATTTACTTCGGCGAAATATGTTCAATGAAATATTTGAAAACGACAGTAAGTTCAAAAGTAGTGTATACAATCAACTAAAAGCTATGTTGAGCTCCACAGCAGGCAGCCAAATTTATAGTTAAGCAGTAACTTGTCAACTCAGCTGTTTAGTTGATGGTACGCAACCTAACAGCTGAGTTGGGCGGAAGTTGACAGTGTGTGCAGGCTTCTCACCTGGTGGCGAAGGTGTGCCCCTGAGAGTCCTTAATGTGGCAGATGTCGAATGAGCCGGGGTGTCGCTCCCTGTTTACCACCGTCCCCACTCGCCCCAAATTCCTCCCTCCAGTGATCATACACAGGTTACCTGAAAACACAATAATAGTAGAACGTACAACATTGTCTCTTGAAACCAAACTAACACTAGCAATATTGCCAAACTAGTGGCCAATTTCTGTAGTAGCTTTCAAGACCAAGACTTGTATTAATAAAGCCCACAATCGATTAATCTGTGCTTACTACTCTGGAATGAATGAGTACTAATCATAGAAACCTAAACGGGTTTACCCATTCGGAACTATACACCCACATATTAGCTGAACATAGCTAATATACGTACTACGTACAATGCTAAGTGCAGAATAGTTACTAAACTTAGGTAACATACTTAATGCACTGTACAAAATAGGTGGTTTGTTTCGATGTGGCAATGCAAAAAGGTGTTGCTCAACAGAGCAGTTGTCTAGTTTACCTACACCTCTATCCTTGCGAGCTTTCAGAATTAGACGGAAAGGAAGAATCAAATAACCAACCTGTCTCAAACTTGATGAAATCAAGGATCTTGGAAGTGGCGATTTCGAGCTGGATGGTGTCAGACACCTTGATGAGGGGGTCAGGGTAGCGGATAGTGCGTCCGTCGTGCGTCACTAGGAAAGGCACACCCTTAGGCCCCGTTTGCACTCTCTTCACTTTGCACAGTTTGTACTGTAATTAAAAAGGCGAAACGTCTATTAGTCACATATTACAAAGTTGCGACTGGATTAACGTCAGAACAATCGTCATATGAAAAACATGTGAGCAACAGCTCCTACCCATTTGTACACAGTCGAAGACCTATCAGCTCTACAAGTTTCCACAGAAAATGGGAATTAAAAAATGTCAACAAACAGCAGTATGTATCAGGCTATTAACATAACAGTGTCTTCAACTTGGGTTGATGCTGTGCCTCAATACTTGAGACCAACGACCATATAGCTGAATGTTTCATCTGGGCCACGCTTTGACTTATGGATAGCATTTGGCTATCAAAAGCTTCGATCGGGCCACCATATAAAAAGAACAATTCGTCTAATTAAACTTACGGAAGCCTCCTCGGGGGTGATTCTGTGAATCGTGAAGCGTCCTTTCACGTCGTAGATGAGACGGAAAAGTTCATTCACCTTCTCAATGGAAATCACATCTGAAATAATAAATAAGAATATAAATGAAACCTCTTTAAAAAGCTACATGATCAAAACAGCTGTTAGTAGTTACGGCGACCATCTACCGCCTACTGATTTCACATGCGTCCACAAACTAGCTTCTGACTTAAATACAACAGTTTTCTGAACAACGTGTCACAAGCAAAAAGTATTTTACATACCCATGAACCCAGCGGGGTAGTTCGGATCCGTGCGGACTTTCCCGTCAACCTTGATCAGACGTTGCATGACGATCTTCGTCACCTCAGAGTTGGTGAGGGCGTATTTGAGCCTGTTTCTCAGGAATATGACGAGAGGCAGGGACTCGCGCAGCTTGTGGGGACCGGTGGAGGGACGAGGAGCGTACACTCCCCCAAGTTTGTCCAACATCCATGCTTTCGGCGCGTTCAGACGCTTCAAATGCTTCTTGGGCCCGCGAGCCTGACAACAACAAAATACACATCATTATAAGGACTTGCGAAGATCCTAAGGTAACACTGCGCTTATTCCCAAACATCGGGCTAGTGACACGGTTATAACGAAGGTATTAGTTCCCAGGACATGCAATTCCCCAGCCCAGCGTCGTTCAATCAATTTTTACACGTTTGCCTATCAAGATGCCTCATCAGTAGGTAGGGATCAACTACTGAATACACAAGCTGTATCGTAAGGTAAGGTCGAAACTAATGAGCTTCTAAATACCAAACTAGCATTATTTTAAAGCAATAACTAGAAATAAATCCAATAGGCTAAAATAAATAAAATAACAAAACCGGCTCTAACCTAAATCTTGGCACCATACGTCACCACTAACAGAAATAAAATATATCGCCCAGAAAGGGCAAAAACTAAAATTTGAAACATTTTAGTATTTTATCGGTAATGCAATTTTCTAATTACTGATTACATAAAGTGGATTTTAATGGATAAAATACGAAACATTTTTTACTCACCATCTTGTGTTTTGAAAGGGCCCAGTTTAACCAACAGAAAAACCTAAAATGTTTTGATGTTGAATTTCATTTGTTGTGTTGGCAACCTGAAATTTAAGCGGGAAAAAGTTTTATAACTTTTATTTCCACTGATTTCAATCCTTGAGTGCTAACGCACAATTTTCGAAAGAACTAACTCCTAGTTAACTTTCCTTACGTGATTTCTGTAACACTTGCGACGTCTACTCAATACTAAAACACCTACCTAATATCGATAAAAAATGTAAAACCTAAATAAAGGAAGAAGATGAGAGTACAAGGACGTAGGTAATTGTGAACCAAGTAAGTATGAACATGGAACCTAGATACCTGCCTAGGTTGAGTAGGTTGATAAAAATATCATGTAGGTACCTACCTTCATACAGAAAATAGGTAAGAGTGTAGAGAAAAGTTATTTCAGAAATCAAGAAGGTAGGTATCGCTCAAGAAAACTGGGCGCAGATTAAAGAGGATTTAAATATAATATAATATGTATTTCACCACCATACATAACAACGCTATTCTCTGAATTTGATTTGTTCAATAATACAGGCAATCTAACAAGAGATACAAGTAATAATAATTTTATAAAGCAACAGGAATTTTTGGTAACATATTTACACTAATGTTATGAACGTAGACAACGTATTTTTAACAAAGTAGGTATATTATGGCAAATAGGGTCAGTAAAGTTTAGCGGTTGCCTAATTTGAATGTGACACAAAGGTTGCGAGGTGACGTCAGTGCGAGACCTTACTCTTTCACATTCAAACGAGAAAATCTCTGGAACTTACAGACATTGTATGGCAAAGGCCTGAACGTGGATCAATTAGGCTATATAACGCCACTCAACAAGTCAAGGTAGGTACAGTGTAGCAACAGCAACAAAGGTAGGGAAGGAGTGAAGATCAGGTAGGTCGGTACACGAACATAGATTAAAGTTCAAACTGGCTTTAATTCAACACAAGCAATAAAAAATTTCTATATGTATCGATGCAGTCATATAAACTCACCTACCTACATCACACTCAGACTGACGGCTG
Source organism: Mesopsocus fuscifrons (assembly GCA_950004255.1). Taxonomy (NCBI): domain Eukaryota; kingdom Metazoa; phylum Arthropoda; class Insecta; order Psocodea; family Mesopsocidae; genus Mesopsocus; species Mesopsocus fuscifrons. Next base: position 9,650,651 of record OX465377.1, read on the forward strand.
ACTTTTGGTTTATAGGCAAGAATGAATTTTCCTTTGGCGAATGCGTAGTAAGGAATATAAAGAGGAAAATAAAACAGGTTATCGTTTTTTTTTCTATGACTTAGGTTATTAAGGCGGGTTATAGGTTACTTGCAAACTAAATGTTGAGGAAAAAGAACCAAATCGACATAGATGAATTCTAGAAAATGTCTAGTTTGCTGGAAGACTTAGGGACAGCGGTAACTTATCCCTACGACAGATTATTCAAACGAGACAAACTCTGGAATAAACAGACAACATTATCAAATAGCAAGCAATATTCACCCATGGATAGGTTAAGTGGTACCTTACAAAAAAAGAAAAATCACGCATACCTACCTACCTACCTAACAGTTATGAATGTAGAGGTAGGTCACACCCACCAAACTCAATTTTCAGTTCAGTAACGAACTGTAAGTAACGCACCTAATTTATGATAGTTACAATATTATATCAAACTTATTCAAAGCACTGATTATTAAAGCTACTTCAACTGTCAAAAGTTAATCATTCAAACTGTTCACAATAATTCAACACTGACGCTGGCATCAAAAGGCTACATACAGTATTAGGTAAAGGTAAAGTTCGCAATTTTAACATATCATCTGATTTGAACTGGAAGTGGTTAAGTCCAGATGAGAGCTGAGAAAGCCACTAAATCTGAGTCAGCAAGTAAGGAGCTTACAGGAAAATTAAAATACTGGTGATGGACAGAAAATTCATACAATAACTAGGTACCTACATACGTAAACAATGCTCACTTTCCCAACCCCGAACAATAAATGGCTAAGATGAGCGCTAACCCAGCACAGACTTTAGTATCTTTTGTAACGTCAGTTAATTTTAGAATGGGGCATAAGTACGTAGCAGGGGGTGGCACGAACTATAGGCAAGTGCAGTTCCAAAAAATCACAATTTTTCATTAATCACAATAAAATATGATTATTTTTGCACCGCGATTGGCGGACTTGATTTACCTACAAGGGCCAATCCGACGCAATCCTCAACTGTCAGCAAAACCTGATTTAAATTCCATACACTACAAGTATTCCATAAACATCAGTTAAAATACATCCGAGGATCGTCAAATCAACCCTGTGTACCTTACTTTTATCACAATGCTTCAAGTGTCGAGTACCAACAAAAAAAAAATCGGTGGGTTATCAAATGGATCCAATTCTACCTTATACACAGGTAGGCAGGTTTAGGAAATGACTATGTTGATAATATAAAATGAGCGTCTGAAAAATCAAGTCAGAAGCGTAAAAGTCAATTTACTTTCAAATCGATTCAGGTGGTACGTTTAGACACCAACGCAATCTTCTTTATACAAAGAACTGCAAAAAATGCTTAGGTTTCATTATATTATTTTCAAAATGACAACTTAATTAAAATATAAAATGAATCGGTTAAAAAAGGGCTAACTTCACCTTGACTCGTCAGAACAAAACTAGAAAACAAGTCCCTGAACGTCCTAAAAATTTTACCCATACTTGACTACTGTATGGGTATAAGTACAGCTATGCAAAAAGAGGTGGTTACATTCCAATATGCTTCTTAAAAATTAAGTACAACAGGTATTGTGCTAAATAGATAATTATTAATGTCAATAAACGATTATGTATTGTGTGAAAGGACTAGCGGTTCAATCTGAATTTATTACGCTTAGGATGGACTCGACAATAAAGAGACAGTCAGCTTAACCAGCCGTTCATTTCAAAATTTTCAAACGACGACCTTTAGTTACGAACTGACAACTGACTGTAAAATTAAAAAATTAATTTGTTTATCAGATTTAAAACAACTACAGGCAAGCTTCGTATATTTAGTTGTTCCCATTTTCAGAGCGCCATATTAGCACCAAGTTATCACCAGCTTTCAGTGGCATATTCTCCGCGCCACTTGATGATAACTTTATGACAGAACTGCAATATTTTTAGTTCAACTCTCAGTTACCGGTAATAACTGGTTAGGCTTACTGCCACTTTAACGGAGATTGTCGAACCCAACTTTAGAAGAGGTAACTTATATCAACCTGAGGAAAGTACGATTAGTGATTATAGGAAAAACATTTCTCCCGCGGAAGAAACGAATAAAATCAGCGAGTAAGTACTGAAGATAAAGTCGGGTAACGGCAGGTATCTAACGGCAGTTTTCTCGAAACTGGTCAAGAACCTACTTTAGACGGTAAGTACCAGCGATAAAAGGAAAATCGGCGTAGCAGATGTAACTAATTCTGCGACAACTTGTCCCATTGAAAAGTGGTGTTAAACTGGGCGAAACAGTCGTAGAACTGCTTACATCATTTATACCTTCGTAAGGAGGTACGCACACGTAAGCTTATAACGACTGTCAGCAAATTCATTTTTCCATTCAATAGTACATTGAGCTTTTTTTTTTAGACATAATTCCCCTGTGATATCATTCAAAGCTTCATCGATATAGATGAAACTGACCTTGAAACTCTCTTTCAAGTACACTCAACAATAAAAGGTTATTCTCAAAATTCTTACAATAGTTTCTAAATGATTGAACTATAATCGGACCGGGGCAGTGCCCTCCAAAGCGCCTCAATCAGCGATGTAACAAGTAAATGTTAAAGCGCGCGACAGATACCTTCATGGCCATTTGTGAAAACTTATTTCCCACAGTAAATATTATGTGCCTTATGTGTGTTATGGGAAAAGGATTTCTCAATATGACCGCGATAGTAGCTAATTACCGAGCGCTTTAGTAACACAGGCAGTGCAGGAACGGCTCAAGTGGTGCGGTGTGCGAAGCTGCGACAAGCAGCCCAAGCGTGAGGACCTACAGCTCAGTAAAGTGGTGACACTGGCGACAGTCTTAGGAGTTACGACGTTTCGCTCTTGGATTCGCTATCGGCCTTAAGTGAGGCTTTGCCACGATTCTGAAACATGCTGCTTAGCGCACGTGCGAAGGGATTGGAAGATTTCTTTGTGCATTCTGCTAAATGATGAGGAGGTAGATGGACCTGAAACAGGAACAAACTGGCAGTTACGTAACGTTCAGAAAATCTAAGATAAATACCAAGTTATTGTACAGGGGCAAGATGTGTAGGCTTGGGACATTGAAAGGCAGTGACATATTCTTGTACCGCCTCTGGAATAGGAGCGGCTTCTAATAATACTGAAGGAGACAACCCGTTTACGATTTTATGTATTCAACAGGAGGGACAACGAACTTACTCATATACTTTAAGTCCACACGAGTGTAGGGAGTTGGCAGGTCTCTTGGGCATTAGAAAAACTTAATGGAACTTACTTGAAGTGGGTCTCGCAGTCTCCGCAAGTCTCGCTCCAGGTCGTACACTTGCTCCTTTAGCTGGTTGTACCTACTTAGATCCAATCCTATTTTCCTTGCGCTCTTGTGCATAGTGATCAGGTACTGCCGGTCTTTCACTTCGGGGAGCATATATTCCTTCAAGACAATTAACAAAAACATGTAAGACAAGAGACATAAAAAAAGAAAGCTGTATGTTGTAGAGACGTCAAGCTTAACAGCTCCCATCAAAGTATCCTGAGTTCAAATCCTACAAGTCTTTTAGTAAAAAAATTCACCCTTCACTTCATAAATAGGGATGTACCAATCAAAAAATGTCCATGGTATAATGGATCATATCAAATGGTTAGGTACTCTACTAAAAAGTCACTTTACGATATACAAGATAGCTGAGTGCCAACTGCTCGCAGCATCCATTCAAAACCTTGTAGGTACTTAATACATCTCGACTATCCTGTTTACGTAGACAACAGTAAGAGACGTGGGTGGGAGTACAATAACATATATACCTGTTTAGTCAGGACGTAGTAAGCGTAAGCAGCCATCGCAGTTCCATAAGTCACAAAGTAAGTCACTGGCTCCATTATGTCCCAAGAATACTCCCACCAAGTCAGCCTGAAACCAGAACAAATAAGAGCGTCAAAAAAGCAATTCGCCGAGAAAAAACATTTTGGTTAGGGTCCTCTAGTCCTTCAGAAAAAATCCCAGTTTCGTACAGCATTTCGAATGATTAATTTAAGAGTAGCCCCGTGTAAGTTCGAGCAGGCGCCGTTCTTCTCCAAAACTAGAGAATTGGCAATCAAACGAAATGGTGCTTGAAAATCCGCTATCAGCTGATAATAGAATGCAAGAATCAGTTTGAAAATCTTGTTTAATTTAGCTACCAGTACAGTGCATAAATAATAGACGTCTTCAAGCCAAGGAGGCACAGTAGCTGAACTAACAAAGATTTACAGAACCAGCTCTCACTGGTAAGTGAGTCTAAAGGACTACTGTCTTTCTATTTTCTGGCTTTTGTTTGTGGAGAAAATAGACTCTTCATCGAACAATATAAACAGCCAAATCCGCTCCTCCTTTAATGCACTTTTAAGTAGATAGGGTATACCTTAAAGATTAACTGTGCTGTAGGCAGGCAGCTACATAATATTATACTGAAGGGGATAAGAGCCTTATTGTGTGCTACAATTTCAATCGCACATTAATCAGCAATGTTGACGAAGGACTTAAAATATGATCGCTCAACAAAGGCCATTATCCATTTATCCATAGCTTACTTCCAGTTCATTTATCATTCCTTTCCAAGAGCTTGAGGCAACGTGAGAAGAATCAGGATAAAATACAGAGCTCGCACACAAGCGCATTATAGACTGAATTGAGGTTAAAGCTTTTAAAGCTGTAATATCAAGTTCAGCCGAATTACGAACTCGTTCCTAGATGAGCACTCATATAACCCTCACCTGGAGCTATACACACACATTCTACATTCATAGTGTATTACGGTGGATCCAGACCCAATTCAGCTTTTATAGGTACAATGCGAAACTCGAAAAACAGGGTAGATATAGGACTACCAGTAAAACCTCGCGAGGAGCGTTCTTGCATAACACCGTGCTTCTCTCAAATTTCAACCCAACGCTAGAAGTCGGACAAGACACAACATAAAGTTGACGACAGTATGATGGATTCTTACTCCCAAACCGGTGGAAATTGAATACGGGGCTCGAAATTAACAACAGCGCTTGAAGTATTTCAAAACTGTCAAAACAGGGTCCAAGCTGAATGCCAGGCTCTGCCCTGGGAAGCAAAAATTTCCTCACTCGGGCTCAAACTCAAGCCTTTAGCTTTAAAAGCCATTTTAAAAGTCAAGTAAAAAAATGGTAACTTTTGGTCCCCTATAAAGCCATTTCTTTTTCCCTCAACAACTGAAAGGCCTAAAGGAAGCAATAACAACCACAAGAGGAGTGAACCCCCGAGGGAAAGGAAAAAAATTAGCATTAATTTGCACAGGGGACTACGTAAACAGGGAGATTACCTAAGAGCGAAATAAGGGTAAGGCGAGATTTCCTCCCAGTCCTTCGGGATCAGGATGCACTGAGAAATATGGGCGAAATAACCACGATAGCCGAGTGGTCTGCTTCTCTTTGGATTTTTGGAATAATGGTCAGAACCTTGCCACCCATTTTATTCTCTTCACTATAAATAACTGGGCAGTATTTAGTAGTGTTGCCAGCACGATGAAGAGTTCTACCCCATTCTCCTCTACTAGAACTAAATGCAGCAAGCAACTTCCCCTATATAGGAAAAGAACCAGCAGTAGGTAATCGTAAAGAAGCAGTTAGTGTACAATCTAGCAACACCACTCAGGTGAAAAATGGGTTCACTGTCAAAGTCACTAAACGACGAACACTAACGATGGAAGGAGCCATAACACAACAAAAACTAGATGGTTTTTAGTCGGGAACAAAAAGAGTGATCACAACACCACAAACTGTTTAGGGCGAAAGTGAAAAGTGAAGAAGGTGAACAACAACCGGCACACCGCAAACGCAAGCCTAACAGCTCACCATCACAGAACACAGGTATAGGTACAAGAGCAGAAAACTAGATACTGGCCACGAGAGGCACAGCTTTATTATTATCTTTATCTATTATCTTATCTATTATCTATTTTTACTTTCCGCGTGTATCCGCTTAGGGTAATCCGGTACCAACGACAAAAAGCACTAAAACTACTAAAAATTTGCTCTTGGCCTTTACATCTTCGGGCTAATGCACTGGCACTGGGAGCGCTTTCGGCATTTCTCCTTCCCAGTTGATCCTGCCATAGGTAATGGAAGGTTCTTAGTTTTTCACCTATAGCTATGTACTCCGGAATCTTCAAAACCTACTGAAACTTCTAAGTTTGTATTCTGCTCAAAGCAATTCCAAAGTTAAAGGTGTTACAAGGAGGCAGCTCTACAACATTTACTTCGAACAAAACGCGCCTGATAGAAAGGAAACTCTATAAATTTCACGTATTCACTTAATTGAGTAAAACCGGAAGAAGCTTTAAGGGATGGTTAAGGCTGAAACGTCACACGACACGAGTACATGAATACGAGTACTTAAGTGGACGTGTCACGTATTCCCAGTCAGCGAGTTATTCACAACAAAGCTTTTACCCGGCAACAATACTGAAAAAAGAAGAAACTAGCGGTTAACGCACTCCATGCATCTCAAATTTCAACAGTGTCTTTTGGTGGAAGTGGTAGATGGTGTCAATAGAAAGTATTAGAAATAAATACATTTTCCCAGAAATTAAGAAACTAATTAAAATTATAACGAGGCTTGAAACTTATCTCCTTCTCTAAAGGGTTTAGGTACAATGGGCATTGCCTACCTAACCAAAAGTCATTTTATCAAGGTATTACCCATTTTATATAGCTGTTATCTAAAGAAGCAATTGCTTAAGTTTCTACACCACTTCCTTGAGTTCCCTGCCAGTTTCATTCTCTCATCATAAATTTCTCCACTCCTTCTCTTCCCAGAATTTGTAGAAAGGGTGTAAATTTAAAAATGCAGAAATGGCCCATAATCTCTCACTTCCCCTTAAAAGCTCCCAAAATTAAAAAGTAGCAGTATGTAGGTACTTCACTTCTGTGCCTGATGTATCTATAAATCAGAATACATACTATACCTTATTGTTTAGTTACCAAATACTAAAATATGATTAAAAGCGTTCTACCAGATTTTGAGAAAAAATTAATGATAAAGAGATTTTTGAGGGCCGCCTGCTCACCAAATTTGAACGAAATCTGTCAAACAAAGAAACGTTTTTCAGGATCTAGGATCTGGCGGATTGCAGTGAAAGACTTAATCTTTGCAAGATCACAGAACTTTCCAATATGTTATGGAAATATAAAAAGTAGAAAACGGAGGTGTCCTTATATGTAATTAAGGCGAGCTTATGTTGTTAAATATACGAGGGATCTGTTAACATGTAAATGAAGGTGGGATTGCATGACGCGTTCTTTGCGAGTGTGGGGGGGGGGGGGGGGGGGGGAGCCTTGAGATAAAGGTTATAAGAGCGGTGCTCCACACTTTTATAAAATCTAAACTATGAGCTCCCATGGTTTGAAATTTATTTGTCTTTCTTTCACGTCGGGTTAAACTTTTTTTGAGGTTTTACTTTCATGGACTGTACTTTTATATTTAAACACGAGATATACTCCACATACTCATATAACTTTGATGAGAGGAAGGACAGACACATTTTCTAGAGAATGTACGAGTACTGTTAATGCACTGCTACTAGTCCTGGTACAGCTTCTGTCCTGAGTATAAAATAATTTAGGGGCACGAGATGAACCGAAAGTTAAAGTTCAGCCACCAGCAGGTTTACATATCGCAGTTGTAAAATTTATCGGACACGGGCATTAAACTCAATTTTTTAATGAAATTGAAACGTGATGTTATATTGGGAAAAAGCCTAGTTTCATTAATCAGGTCAAGAGGCATTCGCCACTTGAGCTGGGCTCCCCTTTTCAAAAGAGCTTATGTAGCTCGCAGTTGACTCAACATTCGATGTTTACTCATCTCACCCATACACTCAATAAAATAATATGTTGATACTCCTGTTGGTCCGCCGTTGGCAATAGCAGCAGCCACGGTATAAAGCATAACGCATTTAGTTTTGAAAAACTTTCGTGAAAAATTACAGCTAAAACACAGTTCTAGAAGGGTAGATGAAACAAACTAAAGATATCAATCGCACATTATGGAAGTTCTGTAAGGCTAGGGAATCTGTAAGGAGCTGTTACGCTGGAACCAGGTCCAAGGATCGACTCCAGCCGGTACCAGCAACTTTTCTACATGGATGACATTGTGTACATTCAGCCAAGTATTAAAGTATTATATTTCTCGCTTAGTACGTTATGGGCCTTCGGAACTCGGGCTTGAAGTATCAATATGTACAGGGTAGATCTCACATAAGAATACCGGGATACTGAAAGTTGAAAGTAGGTTACTTAACACTAATCTGGAATTAAGGCAGAGCGAAACCCACCTGGCGAGGATCCCAAATTGCACCGACATCATGCCCAGCCCCACCCACGTCAGCGTGTTTGTATGCCTCTCCGCCAGTTGGTGCAACTTTTCTCGTTTCTGAAAAAGGCAAGTATTTAATAAGTTTACTCAGGTTGCAGGTGGGGCAAAGATGAAACTGGGTAATCTCTAATGACAGACATGGCACATGGCCGCTTTTCGCCTTTGGCTAAGGGAAGATGAACGTGGGAGATGAATGATATGCCCACACAAACCAAGGGTAAAGAGCCACTACAGGGGCAGAGATTGCTACTTGAAAATCCCTTAAAACAACAGAATTTCGAGATTATAAACTGAACGGTCCCTCCACAAACACGTCGGATCGCCCACAGCATAGCTCATCTTTAAATGCTACGACAATTTTCTAATATGTACATAAATAATTGACGGTTACTTGCCGTTACTGCAATAGTATTCCAGAATGAAAACAGAGACATTACGTCAAGATTTTTTCAGGGTTTTTTCCCTTGATATTAAGGTACATAATTTAAATTTTGGCAAAAATTAAGGCTTCTTCGTTTGGCTCTAAGAATTCGCACTGAACCTCACAGCGACCTGTATTAATATCTTAAGGGCAGAGCCTTTCAGGAGCAGATTGCTTTTCTGACACCCCAGGTGAATATTTCAGTTCCGCCTTCTCAAAAGGGGTGGTGGGACTTATGGGGAAAGGCTATATCAGCATTCCCTGATGGTAAACTGACAAACCCATGAGAAGATCCTAAAGGGGAAACACGCATTTGGGCGCAAGACCAAGGGTGGGCTCTTGAATGCTTGATGAGGGTTTTCAGTCCTCCACATTGCTTATTCAGACTTACTTTCGCCCAAGTGCTTTCTGCCTACTTCCCATTGGTCCGTGCACCATTCATCGGCTCCACAAAATAGTTTCTTGTCGGGTCTCAAGCATTTATCTGGGATTAGGAAATGAAAAACATTTTGGCGGAGCAACATACCAACCACGGTGGACAAAAAATAGATCAATTCTCATTCTCTGCAATTTGGAGCAAAAAAGGAGTAGAGAAGAAAAGGAAAAACAAGACAGATAGCGTTGACAAAACATTAGGAAGCTTAGAAAACCGAGGCCACTGTAAATGAGCGAAGGTATAAGAGGGACCGGAACTTCCTGTGGAAAGAAAGAAGTAAATCTGACGGGGTGCTATCACTGCCATGCCGTCCTTGTTTACTGTTCATTTTATTTTAAAAATAAATGAAATAAAAACAACGGAGGCACTAAACTTTATTTCTAACTTCTAGGTGATCAATAGAAATTTAGTAATTTCTTTAAAGGTGCAATGGTGTAAACAGGCAAGAGCTCAGTTAAAACTGTCGACACAATGCTGTTTGCTCATGTTTTTTAATGTCCCTTTTGATGAGTTGAAAAATTCATTTGCTCTGAAATGTAATATGTCTTTTTAACGTCAAAAACTAGTTGTGGTTTTCGGCGAATAAAAAAAAATTACTCCATCCTGAAGTTACTAGTAAAAGTAAAATAACCAGTTTCTGACGTTCAAAACACTTTTATCACCACAGACGTAGACCAAATTCAACCATTCAATAATTTGGATACAGCCGGTTCTCGTATACCTTTCTTTAGAAAATAAAAAATAGGAACCTGTTCAAGAGGCTCCAACTCTTCCTTGAGCTCCTCTAGTTGGCCACACAGCTCCCGTTCCTTCTTCAGCTGATGCTCTTCAACGTTGAGAGCTTCATACAATTGGTTAACTAAATTCTTCACGTCAGAAAGTCTTTGTACTTCTTCCTGGAATATAAGAGTACCATCATCTAACACCGAACAATAATTTCATTCATTTTATTCATAGTTAGTACAAATTAAATCACAATATTCCTCATGATTCTCAATATCTACAGGTGGTTGGAGTAGACGTTACTAAGCAATCTCTACAAACAGGTATCAGTTGACTTCTGCAGGTGTATTCCCTTTCTCGAACGCCAGGAAACCCACTCAAGTAACACCTTCAAACTTTATTGTAAGAAGAACTATTCTCCATATATTGCATGATGGCGTGCCTTATCTTCTTACAATTAGTTTTGAAGGTGTTAGTTGAGTGGGTTTTCTGGCGTTTGAGAAAGAGAATACACCTGCTGCTCTGTTTATACTAAAAGGCAAGGCGCATTTTAGAGAATTCAAAATCCGCTTTCAAGGATTTTTCCTACATATTTGATTGGCCGAGGAGGTGGTCAATTTTACATCAATCTGAAGTCGATGAAGAACGTCGTCACCCTGTTCAAACTCATGACATGACATACTTACCTATAATATTTCAAACAGTACCCCTGACTCGCCAGGTTTACGTCTCAAAACGAGGAAATCTCAGAAATACACTGTTTCCTCATTTGATCACACAACACCGAAACAAGAGAAGAACCCAAGGACTATATGCAAAACCCACAAAATTTACATAATAAGTCCATTCAAAAATAGCGGACAGTAACCACTCTCTAGTGAACAAGCGATTGGTGTTGCAGAACATTCCATTACTGAAACCGAATTTTCCCTCATTAAACCTGCAACCTGCACCGACCATCTGATGCGTCACTGCCCTGGCTAAATTCCAATTAGCTACAATTCATGTATTCCAATAACCTTTCCGTTTAATACACCAGGTTTTTAGGTTTTTTCACTCGTGTTCAACACACTGCATTTGGAGGTACAACATGTAGAGGTGTAAATAAGTGTAGGTTAGGGGCGTGGGGGGGGGGGGGGGGGGGGGGGGCAGGTGGAAGGTGGAATGGATTGCATTCATAACCGAGAACAAAACTAGAACAAGGGGTACAGCAATGGTCGCACAAACTGTCCCATCCTATATGTTTCTGGGTACTCGGAGAAACATTTAGACGAGAGAACTAGCATGAGGAAGTCTCCCCGAGTATTTTGAGTACCCACATGACAGATTTTGCAAACCTTCAAAAGCTCAACCCGGTAGGGGTGGGGGTCGGAAATGCTTTCAGAATGAGTTTTTTTTTGCCAAATGACTCGCTTGAAGAAGTGTTCCAGAGTAGTTTGAGTACCAACATTTTGTGAACATAAAAAAACTGACCATGTGAGGGGTCACATCTCCCAAATTCGAGTTTTCCCAGATATGTCGCTAATGGGGTATTTTTACCCATAATATGCACTATTACCCCTGAAAAAATGAACGAGATCGTAGGCGCCGATTTTGAGAAAAAAAATAAAAACCTGATTTTTTGAGGTTTCTGGGAGGCTGCGCCCCCCAATTTTAAGCAATGGAAAATCGGAAAAACGTTAGTCTGAGCATTATTTTTTTACACCCGTGTACCAAATTTGAACAAAATCGGCCGGACAGTTCGGGCCCTGGCTCTCTGTACATACACATACACACACACACAAAAACGCTTTTTTGAGACCTTCTTGGGACTTTCAGGGACCTCTGATCGGCGCTTTGCAATGAAAAACTCAAATCGATTTTCTACACGATCACAATACTTTCCTATACACTTCGTATATATGGGAAAGCAAAAACGTAGGAAAATAATTTTTAGAAAATGAAGTGAAGGATACGACTTTCAGTTGCATGACAAGTGAGAATACTGGCCAAGGCACTCACCCCCAGGCAGAAGCCTAAAGCCTCAACCGCGAGATTATGGATATCCTACAGAACGGAGCGCCTACAGTGAAAGTGCAGTACTGCATAGTAGTGCCCAATGCCCAATGTCATATAGGGAGGTCTCCACAAATTAAAGATAATATTGAATGAGGAAGCCTCAGTGCTGAAAGCTCAGAAGTCGGAAGAACTTGTCGGAAACATAATTAGAAAGTTCTCAATGCGTGAAATGTGTTATTTGTTTTAACTTTCGCATGAGTCAGGAAGCCTAAATTGAATTTTCCAACTTCACAGAGAGCGTGTTCAGAGGGTGTTCAGAGGGTGCTCGGAGCGCTAGTATCTTGGCGGGATGATCACACGAAGAAAGTATGAGTCATGCCTCGAGTCATGCCTTCCCACTGAAGTTCTCCGAACAGTGGACAACGTATAGACTACAGACTAGTATTCTGAGCACACGTTTCTGACAATGACAGGTGTTTCAAAGTGGCTGACTGCAAATATTTACCATTTCAGTGAGGCTCATTAGCGTGCAAAAGGAAATATTTACACTGAACCATATTTAAACAGCACGGGGTCATGAACACACTACTGGTGGAGTGGTGGTACAATATTAAGACGGAATGTACACTTGCTTTTTTACGACTTATCCGATCATTTTTTAGGACACTGTTGGATATTTAAATGTTCAGAATATCTAATATGTATTTCTAACATCCGAAATTAACTGAATATTTTGTGAATTTACGATCGAGTGACTTTTGTCGGTAACAAACGTTCCAAAATTACTCAATGTAAGATCACAATTTCGGACGCTAAAAAGACGTATTATATTTAAGAACACATAAATTTCTAACAGTTTCCTAAAAAAAAATTGTCGAAAAAAGCCCTATAAATTGGCAATATAATGGTGAACTCCTAACACATGGGAAACGGAAATGAAAGGAACCTACTTGTGTCAGCCGTTCCTGCGTTGGTGTGCGGACCTGGTAGCAAACATCATTAATGGTTAACCGGAAGTCGTCCTCCATGAGAGCCTCAATGGTGTTGGAGCTGGCGATCCGGACGCCAGTGGGGGTGGTTACCGCCACGTGGTCAATGCCGAGGTCCTCACTCCGCAGCATGGTCAGGAAGTGGCCGACGGTGTGGGACACGGGCCGCAGTGTGAAGCGGCATCGCTCCTTCCGACTCGGCAGTGGCACCGTGATCTGTGGCAACCCACGGTAGTACTCGATGGTTACTTCTGGAAAAACAAAGAGTCAGGTTTAAAATAGTGGGCAAGGAGTTACGGCATAAGTTGCACGTATTATTTTCTCTGCTTCCTTATGAGACTACAACAGCCACTCTTTTGCGCCTACCCCCCACTTCCATCGTCCGATTGTCCCCATTAAAGAACTTCTCCAAGACTTTGGACCCTTACACTTACGTACATAACTATTTTTTTCTCTGCAAAATTACGGCACGTAGTGTTACAAGATTTCGAAATATACAAGCTCTCCGTAAATACCTACTTCATTGTAAATTCATTAAAAAACATACATAAAAGTCGTAAAAAACATTTTAAGCATGCGATGCGGTTATGAAAGAGAATATGTGGACCCTTTGTGGGACAAAGGAGGAGGGGAATGTCAGGGATGCTATCACCCCTTCTGAAAAAGCCAAATTCCGCATAGCGCGCAATGCAGATGGGATTGTTGGCACTGGTCACCGCCGCTTTTGTGTCCGTGACGCTTAGCGATTTCACCACCCTCACCCTCCGCCCGTCACCACTCAGAATACTCAGCATAGCATCGTTATGAGTTACTGGGTGCTGAAAGACGTCTCGGCTGTCTCACCGAGCGCAAACCTACACTGAGGCTGACCCAACTCCGCGGAGATGTCACTTTTGGTTGAATAAAGAAATCAACTTGTTTCAGGAGTGTGATGTGTCGTGGTCCTTACTAGATATCAAGAATTACCCATACACGCATCGAAAGCAGAAGTTAACAGACGTAAGTGAAATATTTCACGAAAAATTCGCCCCTGCACCTGTTCGTCTTCAGCTACTTTTTAACTAAGGTATTATTTGGATATATTTTCTTCAAAGGTCAAATTAGCTAAGGATTAACTCAATTGTCCTATAACCAACCTGGACGGACGAAGGTAAAGTGCAAATCTCCGACAGTGAGAAGTAAATTTTGAAAACAATTCCCAGCCCAGACCTAGGCCTAAAGAAGACAAAGGGTTGAATAATACAACTTTAAATAGGGATTAAAACCACAACGTAATATTTACCCCTGATACATGCGGGGAAGTTAGGCAGTTATGAAATTTGACGATGGGAAGTGACCCGGGATCCAACATGAGGGGTGGGGTACTTCTCGTGTCTGCCGGATGATCAATAGGGTGCCATGGGGATAACCTGTCACGAGCAAAACATGGCTCATTGTCACCAAGCACGAGGGGAGGGGGAGAGTTAGAAAAACAAATAGGTAGAAGAGGAGGTCGTCGTCTACAGTTTAAAACGCCACCCCACTATTTACTGGCAAAGCGTCGGATCAACAACATTCGGAACAGGGACTTTTCGTCGATTCTTTCCACGGAAAGCGAACGGGATCTCACGAAGTTTGGTCCTTTTCTACCTCTCCAAAACTGAGAGAAAAGCAGGCGCTCGCTCTTCCAACACACCACTGCTGAAATAATGTATTGTTTCACCTCTTGTTGTGAACTCAATTCACTTATCGAAACTAAACGAGTGTTTCGCGTCCAAGAAAATAATTGTCCTCGCGACATGATATATCCCACGGGGCAGAGGAGACAGATGAGATGTAATTATGCCACGTAAACGTCCCGCCTACGACAGAGGTTGTTAATGAAGCGACTCTCTAACGTACTCCCTACAGGCAGGGGACAGGGCATAAGGAGAACGCTTTCCCTCACGCTGCGGGAGATAAATGAGACAACCCATCTCCCAGACAATAAACCTTACCCTGATGGACATTGGAGACTCCACGAGGAAATACTATATACCGCAATAGGTATATACAGTAGAGATAAGAAGGGGGCTCATCTCCCAAACAAGGGAGACCGATCAGAGACAGATCAGATGCCATTTTCAGAACATCGGCGATTCATTTCGATCATTCCGCCGATCATTTCTCAGTGCCCCATTCTCACAACAAACCACTGACAGGTTCATTTTTCAGAAAATTTTCAAAAAAATTCACTCAACAAAAATAAAAACGTCTTCCATTTATTTCCCAAGTTTAGTTGGTGGGATGAGGGGACAAGCTCTGCGGCAAGGCCATTTCAATAGGCATCCATTGGACTCAGCTGCAACGCAGCCAAATAAAACCCAGATGGGAACCGAAAGTTTCTGAACCACTACAGTCTCGAAACATAAATTTTATATGAGCTCGGAGGTGAATGACAAATAAAACTTTGATACTGAGTGGAATAGAACCTGCAACCCGGCTCTCTGCATTCCGCTAAAGATATAGACGGATATAGACCAATTATCTCTATGCTTTTGATTCAACCAAAAGAAGAACCACTAAAAAATCGATGTAGTTCAACGTGACTCATTTAGGCATATCTTAGGACCGGACTGAGGGAAGGGGAACAACGTTACTGCGGGTAACAAGCGCAACACAGTAATGCATTCCAGTGGACTTGCAAAGGTATGGGCGATATTATGGCTACCCAACCTAGTTTACCCACAGCCCCACAAACCTCCGCAGCCAACCATTGCATGAATAACCAGTGGCGGTTCGTTCCTAAAACTTGGAACTTTTTATCGCCTTTCTTTTCTCCTGTATACTTAGCACAGTCTGACAACGTTAATACAATAGTAGCTGACAATTTAAAATTTTCTATTTAAGCTACAAATTATTTTTTTCTAATCATCTATAGACATGTACGAACGCGGAAAGGACCTACCTCACACGAAAGTCTTTGAAACCCCAATAATTAACTCAATGGCTTGGCATACAGCGAACATACAACTGATCAGTAGTATAAGCCGAGGGGGTAACCACTCCAGAGATTCCTTGAGATTCCATAAAGATTTCCAAAGATTCCCAACGATATTCATAGAAAGATGAACCCCGAAGGGGTAACCACTCCAAAAAATTCTAAGATTCCCTGAGATTTCATAAAAATTTCCAGTGATTCCCAACGAGATTCCCAACAAGTGGTTAACCCCTCGGTATAGGCTTAGATGGTCTCATCTGAAATTCATTGTAATATCCGCAGCCCACATAACTGACACAAGGGTTTGATTACATTTTGCTTTGAGTTTGACACAGGTCGGCATTTGGTAGGTGGGGGTGCTGCGACATTTAACATTATCGAGTCCATCAGACGGGGTTGCCACCATTTCATTTGCCTATTCCAATCCCCACGTCATTACGAGATTTCAATTTAAGTGATGAGATGAAAGCTTAATTTGAGCTTTGCCGCGGTGAGGGACACCCCCACCCCTCTTTCCTCTTCCCACAGACGTCGCACGTATTGATTGCAATGTAACCTGCCCTCAGAACAGTTCAGACACATGGACATGAGTTTAGTTACCAGGGAAGGCCAGGTCAGGTCGCCAAGTTATATAAAAAGGAAAAAGCTGAACGGTGTTTGTTTTCTTGGAGAATTTCGCGGCTTATTACAATAGTGAAGTTCTTATACGTTCACTTCAGTTTAACCTCAGAGGGCTTATAAAACTATGCAAACACGGCATTTTATATAACAACGGTTTAGAAAAAAGAGTAAAGAGGAAACCGCGAACTAGTTCTTAACAAGCAAATTTAAACTTAGCCCCATGTATATTTATTTAGCGTTATCTGGGTTCATTTAGTATGAAGGGGAAAGTCCGTAAGTCAAATTAATACATGCATTGTCCCACTTCCAGGGTACATGGAAACATTAAAAGTAAACCAAGCTGAATCGCTCAAAAGGGCATCCTCCATCTCTCACATGGAGTAAAAAAAAACGAACAAGAGCTGGATACTGCAGAACAAATAAATCAAGAATAACACTTAGCAGCTGTTTCAATACTATCCCACAAAACAGGAGAACTTAGAAACTTTGATGTCCAACAACAAAGTAAGTTTTAAAGTCTTAAGTTATCAGCTCGGGCAGTCAGACTAGACGAATGTTGGTCGCTGCGGGCTTGGCCTATTTGCAAAACAAGTTAGATTGGGTTATAACGTAATTGGGAAAGCACGCCTCCCCATCTCTCGCTAATGACTTTCCTGCAGGAAGAGCAACTTAAGCGCCCCACTTCATCAACAACTTTCTAAGACCCTATGGACCTTAACTTTAATAACACCCCATTCCATAGCCGTGGTTTGTTTTCATTAAGTTGTTTTCTTCTTCGCCAGTTGTGTAGAGAAGAAACTAGATGAAACGTGTACACTATTAAGAAAAAACTAAAAAAAAAATGGGGGCAAGGGCAACAATACGAGTACAAAAATAAGTGAAGAAATTATGGCCACTGACCTTTCTGGCCATAATATCTGAAGGAGTCAGTCAGCGACTTTTCGAAGATTTCATCAAACCCCTCAAGTGAAATATACAAATTTCGTAATTTTCAGAAAATGACTAGGGGACTGAGAGAATCCCCATGCTGAGATGGATTTTATTTTGTGCAATAAACCCACCTGAGGTAAACAAAAAAGCCGCCACTGCAGCTGGTGAAGACGGGCTCAAACCACGGGTGGCCAAAGTGCGTGGCGAGGAGGCGAGGTGCCCCGGCACCAGGGCACCCATGTGCAGTCACTGTTGTGTTCGTACAGGTGTGTTGTGTGGTCAAAGGTGGTGCAATGTCAGTGTCATTTCGGGCCCCCTGATATCCAGAGAAATAAGCATAGCTGACTACGTTTAGAAAGCTCGGAAACTAACATTCCACTCCAGCGTGTCAGCAAAAGTGAGCATCCCCCGACGTCGCGATGCGGGAAAACATGAATTAATCACTGCCAGTCCGGTTTTTGAATCCTATTCGTAATCATTAGTACGCATGGTCTGAGGGCAAGGTTTATTGACATTTACGAGCAAGTTTTAAATCATTTAATAAAGCCAAGTTTATGTACTGCGAAATGGTTTTTTGGACAGTGAAAAAAAATAACGTGCTGAGTTAGCTTGTTAATGGAACTGGGTCATGGGAGGGATTTTGTCAAGCGAAGAAAAAGCAGCTAGGGGAAAACATGGCCGAAGGGAAGCTGACCGCACCCTGGGAGTGCCTTGGGACCCTCACGGATACAGGTAAGCGAGAAACTACAGTCAAATCACGTAAAAGGACCAAACCTCCACTAGGATAAATTCAGAAATGTCAGAAAATGTGACGAAAAATTAAAGAAAGTAATGCAAGTGTGGAATTTCTAGATGCAAGAAAATTCTCGCAAAATGAAAGAGGATGTTGACACTATTTGCAGAAAATCAACAATTATTCTAAAAGCCTATATTCTGATCTGTGGTATGATAAATCAGGTACTACTCCAATTTTATAAATGACTTCCATTTGAGCGTTGTCGGCGTAAATTTACCCACCAATCTATTTTAATTAAAACAATACTGAATAGCCCTGACCACCCTCTCCTCTTCCTTACTGAGTAACAACTCAATCAGCTAAAACGTCATTTTCATTAAGTCCACTAGAGAAGTTTTGCAATTACTTTCCCAAAACGTTAAGATCACTCTGGTTTTCTTTTGATTTCCACACTCAAGTCAAGGCTAATTTATTCATTTGTGAAAACAAATTGAGCAGGACGCAGACGAAACGGTCGGAATGAGGTAGGGGACATTCACTGGGATTCACGTACACGTTATGAGAATCTCGGAAAGAAAAATTTCTATTTTTAGCAAGTTACCGCAGCGCCACACCCTTCCGCACTTGCCTAGCCAAAACCTCCACTGACTTTTCTTGAGAACCCTAAAATTTTCTTTCCTCTATTTTCTGTTTTCTCTTTCCAAAGGCAAACAGGATGCAGGGTCCGTATCATTTCATTTAAGCTCGAGTCCTTCCTAAATAAGTGCTACCTTCCCAACTTCATCTACGTCAAAGAGGCATTTTAAATAGTGTAATGAAATTATTTTTCAAGTAAAGGGTAGACTGGACTTGAAGAGTTGCGAAATTGACTCGCACGACAAGTAAAACATTCTTGCGACGTTACAACTGTTGTCTCGAGCCATAACGGGTTAATTGCGTTGGATCGGCATTAAAGAGAGGATCTTGAGAGAGCACATATTACGTTACGCTTGGCGTACGTAGGATTCAGAGTGCGAAAACTTAGCACGCCACACCACGTTTATGTTCACATTAGGTCCGTACTTAACAAAGTATGTGGTACTTATCCCACTCTCTCCGGATAGGTATCCGAACGTAACGATACGTTACAACGCCACACAAACGTAGCGGCCCTTACCGTCACACGTTTTCACCCTTCAAGTGCCCACCCCGCACGTCACCAGAACGTGACAGATTTCAGAAGAGTCTGCCCACCTGGCTCGCACATGTTTATGAAATGTTTCAAGCTTTTTTTAGTTTTCCGAGATGCAATCTCTAAAAGCTTACCACTTAACATGGAGGCTCAAGTTTTCGTTCTTATCATCGTCTTGGAAAGCAAATTTTCATCAGCCAGAGACTTTTACAAATTTAGTATCGATTAAAAATATAAGTCAAAAATTCTTTCCCGTGCCTGCCGTATTTTGGTTATGGCTTTCTTGAAACCTCTGTAGTGTGTCTTTGAGAGCTATTTTGGCAAAGTATCCATACAATGTTATTATGATATAACAACACATGGTAAATACACGCTTGCACCCTTTAGGGGGAAAACTGGTGGCACGTGGCACCAGCAGATACCTAGTTGCTAGCTGAATATCTGTAAGATACCTACCAAGCCTGAGGTTAAGTTCATGAATTCATGATGGTACATATAAGCCATTGAAGTGATGTATGCATGTACACGTATATCTATATACAGGGTCACAGGCAAGCAATATGTTATGCTAAATTAGTTAGCAGCTATGACGAGCACCACACAAACGAGGTGGTTGCCGTGACTAGCTGATAAGGTGATAAGATGGATGTCTCAACAAAGTGCAAACATTTGCTATTGGTGTACAAGGTTACTAAACAAGAATCTATACTTAGGTTCCATTCCTTAGGTATATTATCTATCTAATATCGTTAGAGGTAGGTCATATAAATAATAATGTGCCAGAAAAATGAAATGACAGAAATTGAGAAATTGCTGTCAATAGAAGCGATCGCAAAAAATAATATGTCAATGACGTCACGGACGAAAAAATTGTTATTTTACTGAAAATTCTTTAATTCGGTTGAGCATTAATTATTCATAATTTACACAATACATTCGTATACCTAGTATACAATATGGGTATCAAGTTTTCACCTCGGTTTTCACAGTCCCAGATCGTGTTAGATTTAACAACGGATCGGACCCTTGGACAATAAATAATAGCGTGGATATCTCATTCCGATTTTAAAGGAAAATAGGGTGTAACATGGAAGTGTCCAGTTCACTTGTTCAATATGGGGAGCTTTTCATGACAGGAAACAGAGAGGCATGATTTATTGTATTTCCTAGCACAAATTAGGAATGAGCTGGGGCAGCCGTGAAAGGGGAAAAGAGATGCAGCCAGAATTAAAATTTATAAAGCTACCCCTCACGTCTGCTGCAAGAAAATGACGAGACGCGACTGGCGCACTGCTGGGTCTGACGGTGGAAATGCAAAAAGGTATAACCAGTGGAATTTCCCAAGACGATTTCTTGGTTCATGCGAATTTTTCCTCAGGCAGTGTGGAAGGGTCGTGGTTAGCATAGAAAATTTCCATCGCGATATCATTCAGAAAATTATTATTCAACTCCAAATTCCTACTTCACTATTTTATTTCATTCATTCCATTAAGGGAAACAAGTCAGTGCGCAATATATCAGTAAGACCGTCATTTTTTTCTGTACGTTTTCTTGCTACTACTCCTCCTCAAATAGGTACGACGAAGGTATAAAATGCCTGGCTTTCCAGTAAAGTCATAATATCGTATTCTGAGAAACAGCCAACTCGTTGAATGATAACCTACCCCTGAATATTCCATTCACTTTTCACTTGGTCTATCTTCGAGTGATAATGACGACCTTGATATGCTACCGGCTATTCGCCAATTGCGTGACCAAAGACTGTCCGTCACAACAGCACGCGACTCACCACGTGCCTCTATAGAGAAAACTATGACCAGATGCGAGCTGCAAGCCTAATTTCAAGAAATAGTAAATTCATTTTTGGTGCAGTAAATGCACTGATATGAGGACATTCATGAAGAAATTCATTCATTCGAATGTTCACTTCTGAGGCTTTTTTAAACACACCAGATTAAATCACATGATCAGCCACTGCCAAGGGCAGAAGATCTACTGACCTTGATTCAAATAGCAAGGTAGCTGCTGAGGATTGCCAGCCCGTTACGAGGCGGTCATCTGGGTTCAAGGCAGGCTACACCGGAACCAGAAGCCACCAAGGACGGCAGTGAAGCGGAAAGGGAGAAGTATATTATCAAAGGTTTACTTTTTTCTCAGACGACCCTTCAAGAGGTCAGTAACTGGGAGCCAAAAGGGTGAAACTTGTAAAAAAAAAAAAAAAATCCCGGTTCTAATGCAGGAATCAGAAGTCTGCAAACGGTACTGTTAATCAGACAGTAGTCCAAAGATTTCAAATTCAATTACAATGAGATTCAATCACGAGAAATTACTAAGCAAATAGAAACAGAAACAAGTTTCAAGTTTGCTAAGAGAACTCAAGATCCTGCGATCAACCCGCGAGGAGAGAACTGGAAATGGCGAATGAAATCCGTCGCTTTCGTTAACGTATTCGTACCTATTCTACGGCAACAACTTTCAATGAAAAGGTTATTCGGTTATTCCGGAAACATGGTATTTTACTACGAGCTGTAAGGGAAAAAGTGAGAGAGAAAAACCAGAAATACATGGCAGCGTCAAAAACAGGTATGCCTCTTACTGTAGCAGGACAGCGCAAAATGGAAATTACAATGGGTGCAGTCGCCAAGACTAGAAAACCCAGACGGAAATCACGGAGTGCTGTAATTTACAACATTTTGGTCAGAAATTTACGAGAAGTAGTAAATAATTCGTAATAATAAAGATCTGGGAAATTAAGAAGACAATAGGCAGAGTTAGGTACCTAGGTAAGGAAATAGGTTTATGACGTCAGCCCGGCCTTGAGCCTCACCTCACTTCCGTCTGTTCAGCCATCCTCAACGTTTTCAAACGCTAATCATACGTTACGTTCTTAAGTTAACAAACACCAATCCTAGAAACATTTACATGAAAATGACTCACAAATGAAGAAAGAGCGGACAAAAGGTAACTTTATCGCACCGCATGTTCGCATCGTCAACAAACAACAATGATAGCTACAACCCGCACCACTATATACTCCATGTTTAGTTATACTCGTACACCTAAATTTAAAAAACTTCCAAAAAAATCTATTTTCAGAGACGTCTTTTATAGTTTAGATATACGTGGATAGGTCAGTATGTGATATTACCTACTGGAACCCCAGGCGTTTTGTACTTTAGTCCCACCTTTATAGGAGGAACAAGGTCTACAAAACACATCAACAAAGCATAAACGGTCCTTTAAAAGTAGTCAAAATCAAATTTCGGAAGAGATATACTCGTAAGCTTTCCCAACATAATCGTTATGGTGAAAGTGCCGTGACACACACTTCTTTCTGTACTGAAAACGATATGCGGCACTGCATATACAAATTACTGCATGCGTATACCATGTTTTCATCCAACAGGTGTGCAGGCATAGAATAATCAAAGGGCGGAAACGGTAAACAGGGAAAGAGAGGCTGCGTCCTTGAGGCCTATGGGAATGTCTAATGTCTGTTCGCACGGAAAAGTGCCGGCTCGCTGCTCGCTGGAGGCACGATGAGGTCACTGCGATCCTGAGTTCGCACTCCGCACCGATACTACTAATTGATTCACAACCACTATAGCCGTTAAGGACTGGTCACACGATACTCCGTTGAAAGTTTCGGTTGGAGACAATAAAGTCGCTTTACTGCTGCATACTGGTTCCATCCAACTTGGATTCACTCACCCAAAACTCCAGCCGAGGGGTTAACCACTCGTTGGGAATCATTGGAAATCTTTATGGAATCTCAGGGAGTCTTGGAATTTTTTGGAGTGGTTACCCCTTCGGGGTTCATCTTTCTGTGAATATCGTTGGGAATCTTTGAAAATCTTCATGGAATCTCAGTGGAATATCAAGGAATCTCTGGAGTGGTTACCCCCTCGGTTCCAGCACTGCTATAGTGACCGGTCTTATGTTGTGTTTTTCCTCCGAAGAACTGACTAACATAGTATCGAAAAATTTCAGAAATGCGTACTATGGCGGTACCCCACAACTGGCAAGTGTTGAATAACCAAATGTGATCACCTATGTTTACCGCAAGAAGCTAAAAATTACAAGGAGTTCCTTGACATCTGTATTTAAACCCTCAAAATATTATATTGTTCCTTATGTCAATTTTATTTACTTTCACAAAAAAAAAAATGAGCTACAGATACGGTTTAAAATAAAATGCAGCCATTATGAACTGGAACGACTCTCCCGCGAAGTCATAAAAAACAACCATTGAATTGCATGTAATGCCGCTCATCAACCACGACCAAGGTAACTCAAAGAAAAACTATTATTGCACTCAGGAGGAACCTATGAAAAGTTAGGTAGTTCGACGCGGGAAAGCTAAGTACCTGAGTAGCTACTGTTCCTGGCGTCACGTGCTTTCGGATCATGTGGTGCCAGTGGGCGTCTGCAAGCGCGCACGGCCTCTTCAGCAACGGGTAGTTCACCGCGAACCGGCGCTCACTTTGCGGACTCGAGTGCTTTTGTGTGCCAAAAAAAGTAGTAGATACTGAGCCAGTTTTTTTTATCTCTTTATAACCGTTAAATGGTAATGCCACTGTAAAACTTGCAATCATACCCTCCTTTATTTCCCCTAATTTGGATAATACCTGGTAATTAATTACAGAAAAGTTAGGAAGAAGTTATGGAAAAAATCTTCATAGTTATATTTTTGCATCTTCATCATCTCAACTATTGTGGCACGATACCACTGACATTTAGATTAGCGCCTCCACGACTATCTTCACAATTATTTGATTTTTAACTCATGCACGAAAATTCCCATAAACATTTTAAATTTCGTACGTTTTCCACTTCAGGAAAGGTTACAATTTTGTAACCTGTCACCTGCTACATCGTCCCTTTATTTCAAATTTAAATGAAGCATAAGAGCCTAGGCGTAAAACTTCACATTTAACTAATTTAACACCTTCTACTTACTTGACTAACCAGCCTCAACTTTCCTTTAGTGTAGATAAAGAACAAGTGACTGATGAGTACCAAAAAAGTGACAGAAAAAAAATAATAAAATAAGAAATAGGTAAATTAAAGGGCTATTTAAAAAATCGGAAAATGTGTAATTTAGATGCCTCGGCTAGTCTAGGTCATCCCTATCCCCATGAGATGTTGAAAGTGTGCATAAGTTAAAACAGAAAGCTTCATGATAGGCGCCACGACTATTTTCTAATGAGGGGAAATGGAAATGGGGAAAAGCCCACCAGAACTAAATTTAAAACATAGCTGCCAATAGGGGAAGCTTATGGAGAAGGTGGGGGTCCTATTTTTGTACACAATTAACTGATTATGAGCTGATTATTGCACTGACACCCCGGGAGCCGACACCATGATGGGCGTGTGTAGTAATAAATAATTACTTCCACTCCAATCAACCCGTGTAACCCACCCAGCCACCCAAACCACCCTTCCATTAAGGTCTTCGTAACAACGCCTATGGTTGATGTGGACCTTACCCTCAGTGATGAGGCTGATGAGGCCTGAGTTATAAAGGTACTTGAGTACATCTCGTAGGTGCACTATGGTGTCTCCCTGTCCCGTGACTAGGACTAGCGGCGGCAAGATGGCGTAACCTGCGGCAGATGTCCTTGAGTGTCCTTCATATTTCGTACCTGAAGCACTCAGGGCTTCACCACTTATCCTTCGTCTGTCACATTTTGCCCCAGACAATACTACAACAGACGTCTCTCGAGGAGAACTGAACTTGTACAAATACACATTTAACGCACCAATCACCCGTTCAAGAAACTGGTCCTTTCAATTTTCCTCCTCCCCTTTCTAATTTCTCATAACGGAACATTTCATCAAGTTCTAATGGGATATTTTAACTTCAACCTCAGCAGAATAAATGAAACTTACTACTTCTGTGGTAAAGGGTCGGTTAGAAATATATTCTACATCCCATTTTCACTTCAGTACACTATCAAATTATCTTTTCAAAAAGCTATTACTTCGAGCTGTGGAAATTAAAGATTTTCAATAGCAAGAGGGAGTTATCCGGAGATTATTAAACTTGCATGAGATGAAAATAAGGCCTTGCGTCGAGAAGGGAAACAATTCTGACTTGATGGCGAAAATAAACTCGACTATTCCTCCACTTGTTTTTTACTCTTTCTTTTTTTAGAGTGTCTCAATTTTAGACCGCTTTGGGAGAAACTCATTCCCGATTTTTAATAAATTGAAGTAGAAAACTTCGAAATTACAAAGGGGCTTCTGACTTCTCTAAGTAGAACCCTCCTTTTGAGACTTCGAGTGGAGGTCGAATGCATGAACCAACATCTGCTCTGTCAGTGTCATGAAAGTTCTCACTTGTAAAGGCTAATGTTAGGGTTGGCAGAAGCCAACTTTTCATCAGTACCCTCGGGTCACAAGGAGAAAATGCCGTAATATACTGTGTTCCAACCCCCTTCCCCCTTCAAAGCACAAAAACTGCCCTTTCATCGAGCTTTATTTTCATTTCCATGAAGGGAATCCTAAAAGTAAATTTACAACTGGACATTCCCTGAATAGGTATGTTTGAAGAAACTGGCGTGACCGCGAACATTATTACATTTCCACGTTGGGGCCGCCATCATGACAATTCTTCTAATGAGGGGAAAATTGCCAGCTTAATGCAGGTTACCAACCATTTGATACGTTTGGCATATCCGTCGGTAGACGACCTTACTTTTCTTCTGACAGAAAAAACCGACGCTGAGGCGATTAAAATATGATTTATCATTTTAGAGGACGATTACTCTGCTATATCCTTCCATAGTTTACATACTTTCCAGAGAAATAATGAGTGTACGGTTAACAGTGGCAGAGTGTATTAAGTGTGCTCCATGCTAAGTCTTCCGGTCTACGCTTATCTGCTGTGGAACGGGTACGTAAGCTTATCCATAAGAACAGTGTCTTAAGGTAGCACGAGGATCGAAAAGGTCCAGCAATCAACATAAGACGAAGCATGCATGCATGCGATTATTACTTTTGTAAACTCCAGATGAACGGGTATCGAGCTGTTTTATCAGAAAGATGTAGTTACGAGTAAGAAATAAACATTGAGCATTCCGTGGGTCTTGGGTCTCGTTAGGAAGGAATGTGTGACTGATAGCACAATTTTACGCAGTACTTCTCTTGACCGACGTTCTACCCCAAGACCCAATAATCTAATCTAAAAGTCCTGGAACGAAGAACCCATTCGAATTCCATGAAATCCAGATGAAGGTATTTCCAGCGAGTGACTGAGCCCTTCCTTCAAATGGTTTCCTGAGAGACAGGAAACCCGAGTCAGACTGGAGTTGATAATAGGGGGAAAAGTCGTTGTAAGCCAGACAAGGCGTCAGCAAGAAGTCAAGGTGTTGAGCTGATTTGTATGAATTAAGCGTTTACATCCCTGCCAAATCGACGTCGACATTTTGATAGAATGGAGAGAATTTCTATTCTGAGAGTATAATGTAAAAACGGAGGGCACAGTTTTGAGCAGCTCCCCACGCCAGTTTCCTCATTTTGATGTCGGGGGGAAATAATTTATGAGATAATTATAGGGGCGGATCTTCTTGTTAGGTGTCAGGGGGTTGAAATTCGGGAGGGGGCAACTTTTCGAACAGCCTTTTCTTATAGAACTAACAACGTGGATAAGAAGCCCAAGCAAGATAAAGAAATATAATGCTCTTTGCATGGAAATAGCCCAAGAGAATCCACGATTGTAAGGCTTATTACGATTTATAACTATACCCTCCCTCCTTCACTTGAATTATATACTACTATGTTCCAGTTTCAATGGGGATTCTCAGCACAGGAGTTAAATCTTAAAACAGAGGTTTTATATGAGGTAAGGAATTGATAAAAGACAAGAAGGATTTAAATGTACCGTAGTAGGTATAATAATCGAATTACCCACCTCCGCGCAGAAATTGTGCCTTAATAGGCAGTGCGCGCAAAAAAAAAAAAAAAAAAAAAAAAAAAATCGAATTAAAACAACTTGTGTAAACAAGTAAACATTTCATAGATTCCCTAAATATTTCCTGTTTTTGCGTATGGTCTCTGCTCATACATCCGATTGCTACTCACTCACATAAAAACCCGGTACTTTTTCGAATGAGACATAACGTCTTTTCAGAATTTGACTTCATGGAGAGACGTGAATTTGTCACCCATGTCTTGGGGGGGGGGGGGGGGGTCAAATATGTAGAATCATTGACGCGTATTAGCATGGTTACATCGTCCCGTAGGGTCGGGTGCGGCGACTCGCAACGGGGCGGAAGTCACGGTGACGTCACGCGGGCATGGACCTTTGTTTTGTGGAATCTGGACCAACTACAGAGCAGAAGGGGGGAGTCCGTCAACAGAGCAACTACCAAATCCCCACTAGTTCTCATCAAAACATCGAACGAAGTTTGACAAAGAAAGTGCATTTGCGTGTTGACTCGTGAAAGTGACAGTTTGGTTCTTGAATATTTAACTGATATTGATGAGATGGGGTTTCAGTGCCAATGTCATTCTGGATTGCCTTAGGTTTCCCACGTACTACCAGTTTCTGTTCGGCCCAATGGCTGAGTCAATGGGTTAACAGGGTACATAGGTTACAAAACAGCACTAATGCCTTTTCACAGCATTTCCGAAGCTGGTTGAAAGTATGATTGTGCTGGATTTAACAGATTGTTTTCATCCATTGTAGAAGGTAATTTTAGAAAAATCAATAAACATCTTAACTCTTCACAAAATGAGACCTCAAGTTCATTATTTGAAGAATCCCCTATGAAAAACTAAAAATGACAATGCAATTTTGAATGAAGAAATCAGTTACAAAAACTCTAACTCACTGCCCAAGAAAGAAAGAAGTACAACGTATAAGAAAATTTCTCATGCAGCAGTTTTACTTCTTATTACCTTTGTTTTTGCAGATACCGTGAGCAAAGGATCCGGGGACACCGCAGTCATACGAAGGGGAAAGGGCGTTCGGAAGGGGAGTGGGAGGGCAGGGGGCCCCGAGGGCGAAGTCAGAGCTTAGACGCAATCCTTGAGGAGCTCTACCTATCGGAGAACGAGGGCGACGGACCAGGGTCTCTCATTCCGCGCGCTAAACTTGCCGTCAACAGGTACTGTCACATTTTTCAGGCAAAATTAGGAATCACTCACAGAATGCAGCCTTTTTGCACTAATTTCCATCTTTTTACACAACCTGGAATATTATGACAGTCGTCAAAATTTCTGGCCGAAACAGCTGAATGAAGTATTGGTATACAGGCATTTCGTTTTCCAATCACTGCTAACGAGAGACAAAAGAAGGAAACACGTCTTATGAGACTGAAATACCCAAATTTAAATACTTGACAAATCTGTATCTTCAACCGGTAGTGATCAATATGTAAGTAGGTATGACGACCAGACAGTCAATACAATAGGTATACCAGACAATATAAAAATGTAAAGTTACAGAATTTATGAATTTATAAAAAGACATTTTGGTTAAACGCTCCATCGGTAGTTAAGGTCTCTTCCGAGAAAACCAATACTATGGTAATGCTGGAGCTGGAGCAGAGAGTTAGAAACTGAAAAGTGTTATACTTTCCCTTCTCATCCACGGAATACTCACAGAAATTTCGCACAGTAAACCCGAATAACCAATAAAAATGAGAGGTGGAAAATTATCTTCGACGGCAAACTAAAAATAAAAAATGAGTGAGCATCATTATCACTACCCGCGTCCACCATTCACTACAAGGATGTTCGGATGTTCTACTAACTAACGGCCCATCAAAATGGACACCAACACTAATAACATTTCTGATAGGCTATAAATGGTTTACGACTTTGTTGTTTTTGGAGGTTTACTGAACTTACCACCAACCTTTTATTTACGATGCTATGTGAGAGCTAAAGCCAAGAAGAGTTCTTTTAGATAGTACGAAATTGGGTTTCCTTCCTAAAAGGGGGAAAATAATTTTCCCAATAATACCTACAATACATGAACACTCCTCAGGTATAATAATCACAGCCCGGAAAATACTGACATGCAAAGGGAAATAAGCGAGTCAGCTTCTGCGTGAAGATCGAACAGCTTTTCAAAAATATTAATTTACTGCTTTGAGTTGGCACGTGAAAGTTACGATGATACTCACGCTTACCTTCCTCCAAACAACAAACATTGTGTCATCTTCTTTGCGAGAGACAACATAGAAAATATTAAAACTCAAAAGGTAGGTAGATACCAACTCTTGGTCTTGTTTTTGCAAGCGAAAAAGAGAACGTTAAACAAATCCACTAAATAAACTCGAACTGCCGAGAGAGTTGTACTTAGTTTGGTGTATTTTTAGACTGAAATGACAGAGAATGGCAACAACATGAAAGAACAAGAACAAAGAAAAAGAATTAGTCGAAATAAACTAATCTCCTCAGCTAAACACTTAGCAACAAAGCTAATGGAACTATCTGTTGTTTGTGTTGTTCCAGCAGAGGTGCGGAAAGAAGGCTTTACTCTCGTCGCAGCTCATCTCACTTCGGCTCGGACGCAGCTTCCCTTCACGCTATTCATATGCAAGTGGAACGTAAGGTAACACACGACGCTCCTTTCCAAGCGTAAATTGGGACGTTATTTTGTTAACCATTTTTTGATGACTCTCTGAATCTCCATGTAAGAACAGAAGGCTTTTGAGTTTTATTATTTTCATAAAAGCTGTATTTGTTCTATGAAAGAGTGGGTGAATCTCAGGTTTACGAAGGTGCTGATAGCGAAAGGCGGAGAGTAGGTGGGGCTTGTTAAATTGCGAAGACTACGACAAAAAATGAGGGTTGCGAGGTGAGCGAGAAAAAAGCAAGTTTATTGTAGTATGTCCCAAAAGTAACTATGTGCCTATGTCTTTTCTTTTTTAGGTTTTTTATTTTATAACTTTTATAATTATTTTATAATTGAAAATAAATTTGAAATTTGGAAACGCTACTACGTCTTCGCGAACCCCACTTAGGGTAAGGGGGGGGGGGGCGCGAACACCAGGTTGGGAACCACTAGTCTATCCACACGCCTGAAAACCCCATGAATGTGACTGAAAAGTTGGTGCAGAAGGTGTGAACTACGCCTGCAAAAACCGCGATTATGTAGTTTCAAAGTCGGTGTACACGGATTGTTTTTCCTATACATCTGAAAACTTGGCAGACCAAGTACTCCCCATGAAACCCCATCCTACATGTGGCTACTGACCCCAGGTTGGGAACCACTTTGTAGTGCAATTGCAGATAGTATACTTCTCACACTGCAGCATGGTAGCTGTAGCATAAGCCTGAAGCCTGAACTACACCACTGCATGACTTCAACCGTATTTGTGCACACCTACTACGTACGTAAAAAGCGCGATGCAACCAGATTTTCAGAATTCGTAGGTTGGTATCTACGCAAGATCGTAAATCATCATTCAAATGTGTAGAAACTATTCCGCGCCGTTTTTCAGGCCAGCCGGGGTGGAGCCATCAGTGAGATATTACCTTTAGGTAGAGATTCCGTAAGAATTATCTATTTCTGTCACTGAAAGGGACAAGGAGGAAGCACTCCTCCTGGTTCTTCAAGAAATTTATTGGGAACGTAGAATTCCAAGCAGTGACTAGTTTTTCCATCAATCTTCTATATTTGCGTAAAGTTATCTAAGAAGTGTTAGCCGAGTTTGCAAGTGAACTTCTGACCTATCAAAACCAGGATGTCTGCCTTAGTATCAGCACAAGAAATATTTCTCACTTGCTAGTTGGTTTAACGTTCTCGGGCTAATGCTATACGCTACTGGCGATTGTATAATGCTGTTTTTCATTTCCCGCAGGCTTTCGAAAGGTCCCATCCGAATCTTCGTTCAAGCGTATCACTGCCATTTTTGGACCAGTCCGAGTGGGAGGGGGACATGGAAGCCGAACACGCCAGCCTGGGACCGCCATCCTATTCCAAAGACTTTGACGCCTGCATGCGACAGCTAGAGGCTATAGAGCTCAGCATGCAAGCCCAGCAGGATATGGCCGTGTCCACACTTCCGAGACAGAGTGTCAAAGGTACTGGCCACAGCAATGGGGGAGCCCCTTCATGTTATAGCCGAATCAACGAACCGATAGAAGGGGGAAATTTTGAACGGCTATGTTTACCTTGAACATACAATGTTAATGAAGAGGCATTCATTTACCTTTTATAAAAGGGCCTATAGGCAAACAAAGGCCTTAAGATTACTCCAATGTTTCGGTCCAAAAGGTCCTTTTTTTACGTGGTGGTTCCTACACACAAAATTTTCCAATAACACGTTATACACGTCAAAGTTCCTTTTATATCGCTTATATGACCTTCTCTGAAATGAAATAATTATGAACGGAATTAACTGTACAATCCAACTATGGGTAAAATAGATGACTTTACTATCTTACTGCAAAAATGAGGAGAAGTATCTGACTCTCAAAAGTCTCAAATGATCGCTGTGAACTATGCAGAATCGGAGAAGGGTCAAAAGGAGCAGGAAAGGTCAGGAAATAGGCAAAAGGTATACAGCACGTTGTATAGGTTTACTCAGCAGTCAGCTGGAGGCCAGAGGTCACGACCTTTCACGCCCTCAGGGAGTTACCCCTCCCCATATTCCCTCGACTCCCCAGCAGGGCGAGGTTTACAAACAATGGTGGACGCGATTTACCCAACGTGCGGCAAGCAGTTCCAACAAAATTACCCCCACTTCACCTTCGGCCAGGGAAGCAATACTACTTCTGTTTATTCAGGGCACACGGTTAACTTCCCGATGTCTTTGGAAAAGCTTCTTTTTGCCGTTAAATAAATATAAAATCGTTGTCCTTCCACAGAGCCTCTTGTTGGCTCAATGAGGATGGCTTCGACATCCCTAATTTGACCCCAGTATACCGTCACTGTTTTCAGAAAAAAGTCTACAAACACCAGAAGATCAGCCTCGCAGCTTGACGATGCCGAGGGGAAGGTTGGTGAAGCGCCAAATGACACCGACGGATGAACCAATCGTTCTTCCTCCTCGAGAGGACGAAAGCAGCAGCGACGATTCCGGTTCCGAGCAAACCGCGGATGTAAAGACGGAGAAGGAACCAGAAAGTGACAAGAGACAAGAAGAACCAGAAACAGCCATTGAACCAGTTCTGGCAAAGCGTCAGTTGGAGAACATAATTATAATCGAACCAGAAAGGCCTGCAGCAGTAGATTGCGGTAAGAGTAAGGAATAATTCAATTTTAGAATGAACGAAATGAAGGAGTTTCGAACTGGAAATGTATTTCTTCCTAAAGAGGCAGATAAAGTCAATGTTGATACTGAGGCTCCGCGAAGACGAGAAAGGGACGTTGTCATAACGTCATAATACGGCATGTGACGCGCTTCACTAAGCTCAAAGGCAAGAAACAAGAACTCAACTTTCAGGTCTTTTCACTGTTTCTATCATACCAAAAAATATTAGCTGTTAAGACTTCTGAAACCATTTTTCTTAGTTTTTCGTTTCATGGGACCTCACAAAATTTTAAAATGACTAAGGGGTGGATAGAGGGGTGGGGTTATTAAGCTATACCAATAAAAAACAAACAGGCAACAAAGTGAAAGTCGGATTGTAGAAAACAAAAGGAATTTGTAAAATATAATTTAGGAAAATGAAGATGAGCTTGGAAGCTTCTCTTAACTCCAGAAATGTGATGAGCGGAAATAAAATGCATTCAGCTGAATTAACCATGGAAAAAGAGAAAAAGTTTGCTTTGACAGTTTCCAGGAATAAAACCACCGCCACCCTTTCATACATAATTACATAATCCCGCGATGGAATGTGGCTGTGTGGGTACCTCCTATCTGATGTTACACAAACCTGTAACCACATCAAACATTTTCCCCTCACCACTAATATTTATATTTTATTTACATTTTTCCACGTTTTACTACTTAATTAATTATGACTTGTGAGTTTTCGAAACGCATGGAAACGCTCTCCCTCGTAACTTCCCCATACCTGTACACCTATAGAGCTTTTTTGAGTAACAATTATTGATTGTCATTGGTTCTTAAAGCATTAACTAATTTTCAAATTTTAAATTTCATTCCGTTGGCTAACTCTCTTTACTATTAAAACTATCCGTGACAAGAATTTTTTTGGACGCTGAAAACATTTTCCGCATTTCAGAGCCTACAGAGAGACCCATTCCAAGAGGATGGTACTGTAATCTGAAGGATCAGTTTGAGCGGCTGGATCAGGAACTGGGCAGTAGGGGGAGAAAGCAAGACGTGAGCTGCAGGATCACCGGGGCCACCCTGAAGAACAGCAAAGAAACCACGCAAGTAGAAGAAGACAAGGGTAGCCAGAGGAAGCACTACTTCTCTCAGCTGGTCCGTTCAAACAAAAGCCTGATAGATGAGGAACTTCCCGACCCAGATAAGGTACGCACTCAAGTACTATTTCCGATGTTAACTACCAACGTTAAAATGAAACAGAGGTAACAGTAAGCTTAAACAGCTACAGGGTATAGATCCGGTTTATCAGAAAGTTTATTCGATGTAGTTGGTTCTCAATCAACAACACTCTGCCTTGACTGCTTCAACGGACCGGACTCAACCCATTTAGGATACACAAGAGATCATAATATTCCAACCCCATTTCATTTCGTAAACACAAAGGGGTGGGGTGGCTGAATATGGGAAAATTTCATCCTCAGTGAACTATACGATACATTGGCCAAATCGACGGATATTTCGCTTTTACGTCGCAGGAATAAAGCATGGAGAAAAAGCAACATGAAAACTATTTTACTGTTATTTATCCCCTTAATTCTTTATCCAGGTACAAAATATTCGGGCAATGTTCCAAGAACACCACGTCAGGCTAGGAGGGAGTTTGCAGAATATCAGCATGGTTAAACACGTCGACATGAAACCTGAGAGGCCGAAATCAGCCCTGGGAAGCCGGAAAGATGACGAAATGAGATGTCTAACGCCGGACTCGGTCGACAGCGGAAGGAGGGGAGTCAGACGAGACGGCGCCAGTAAAGGAGGTGAGGCATTAACTGGGAAATGACGAAAGAAAATAACAGCAAACGTTGACGGAACTAAGCAACCTGTCCTCTCCAGGCGCTGAGCGTGTTTCTTTGCAGAAAAATATCACTATCACATATCCTTCTTCATCCTCCATCGCCCTTCATATTTCTTCCTTAGCCTCTGTACAACACAGGTAGCTCACCCCTCCCGCCCTTCTAGAATTACCGCAAATGTTGACGATTCCATACAAATCCTACTCCTCTTTCACACGTGACACCTTGAAAACTCCACCTTGCAGTTGTATGGATATACCAAAAAATATTAAAAATAAAAATTTATAATAGCATAAACGGCTAATGACGCAGTATAACGTGGAAAAAAATAATAAAAAAAAAATCTGCCACAAGGAAAAACTGACTCACCGTTAGAGGTATACATGCAGTTATAGGAGAGAAATCCACGCAAATGAGAAGGAAAATCACAGGATTTTCAAGCACTCTCAGTCGTGTCCATGTCAAGGACGCCAAAATTACTTTTGCTGCTAGTTTGTCCGGAAAAGGTCAGTAGAATCGCTGACCACCACCAGTCGTGCTCACTCACCCATGGTATTACTCTTCACAAATTTGAATTTAAATGTTTAATGCAGTTATAGCGTCAACCTAACTTTACGGTAGCTTCGCTCTTTGCATTCAAAATTTTGTAACGATTTGGTGAGCGAATGTTTCGAAGTTGTTTTACCCACAGCAAAATTGTTATTGGATGTCTTTTCCCACAGTCTCAAGTTTTAGCAAAATACGTTCGTGAAAATGGTGGTCCAGTGCTCAAAATCAAAAGTTTGAGGATCAAATCAATATTTAACTGGAGTTTTCCTTTTTTCCTTACAAGAGCCTCATTTTTTTATTCACAATTAATTGTATAAAACTGAAAAAATAACAGACTTTTTTCCTCCGCTCAACTATGGCAGACATACCAATAATTTTACTATACTTTTTCGCATACCTACACTGAGCTCATAGGAACATGATTTGAGGGCTGGTTACACTTCACAAAGCAAGAGCATGGTAAATCGAATGGAAAGATGATGGGAAAGGATAGACACGGGGAGGGGGTTAAGGTTAACGTTATTTCAGGTTCAAGCCCCAACGACAGCAGGATCCTAGCTCTGATAGCTGCTTGAAACTAACGTGACCTACTTCCATATCCTCAAGCATCCGGGTTCTAAATTATGATGAACTTTGTATCACTTTGTACCGCGACGTCTCTTTGCCACTCACAGAGTGCCTTTGTTCGCAATAAACCGAAGCCACTGGTATTCAAATTAACGATGCTTCACCAATAGATATGTGGTAATGTGGAGTCTAGCTCCAACCTCTGTGTTACTGAAAACCGCATACTTTGGTTCTGCAACAAATTTACCGCAGTCACTGAAGAAGTCAATGGTAGGTCAAAAGTAAGACGCATGTATTTCCAGGGTCACAAAACCCAAGCACTTCTAGAATTTCTTCTCACGAAGTTGTTAAATCATTAGTTTGGTGGGAAGTGAGAAAAAGAAAAAAAAAATGGTTAAGGAATAGTGATCAGCCCTAAACTTCCCTGCTCGCAGGCCTCCATTTCGGGGAAAATTCCTTTGCGAAACCTCACGGTGGCGGCGAACTTAGCACAAAGGAATCGGACGTTTCTACTCCTCTTATTATCCTCTCCAGTATAGCACAGTTTGAATTATCACGCCAGGTTAGTTTAATGGAAAAATTATAGGTACATTCCTCCGAAACTTTGGGCAAAGACACATTGAACATTTTCGAGAATGAAAATTTTTAGAGTAACATTACCCCACCCACTGTCGTCAGCAATCATCGGCAAAAACAAGCTGGCGTGGCGTGTGGAGGCGCAAGGGATTTGGGGGCGAGGAACGGAAATAACAACGGCAGGAATGGGATGCGCTCAACACGCGTCGTCAAAACATTTCCACTCTTGTTATCACGTATATAACACATTCATAAGTTAACAGCTATACAACTTTATCAAAATATTATTTATGTGTTTTGCTGACCAATGCCAGGAAAGCAGATGCATCCTTTGTTACAATTACACTTCATCTACAGCAGGAACAGTTCCAGAACAGTTAGCCAACAGATTTTTTCACCTTCACTTTCTTTTTGTAAATCACAGGTCAAAATAGTAAAATGGAGAGCGACCGAAGTGGACCGCGTCGCCGCTGGACGGACTCCGGCAGCATGTCTTCAGGTGTCAGCAGCGACCTCAGCAGCTGCGAGACAGACCAAGAGAGCTTCAGCAGAGAAACTGTGGAACCCGTCACCTCCGAAGACGAACTCGACGTTGCGGATAAACATTACATCCAAACCGAGGTAAAAATAGTTGTAATGGGTAAAAACCCTTCCGAAATGATAAAAAAAACCATACGAGTACGAGTTTTTTCGATTTAACGCGACGATGCGAATGCAACATTTCCCCTTACTTTATCCTATAAAGAGAAAAAACAATTCCTCTTACTGCACAAGAAGTGCCTATCTGCACAACACAATACATGCACTAATGAGCGATTTCACGTGCATGAAACAGCCCCGCCTGTCGTCCGCAACTCATTCATTCAAAACACATTCCATTTTTACATGAAAAAGGAATACAGAAGAAACGAGTTTCAGAATAAACGTCGAGCGTTGTTCCATCACATTAGAGTGAGTTTTGGTGTTTTTGAAAGGGAAAGCCCACGAGCTCGAAAAGAGAAATTCCCTGCAAGCTGGATTCTCTGACCACATTTCCAACGTTTTTTGAGCAGCGGAGTTACTATTGTATTAAAACGCCCTCCCAGGTTGTAAAGTCGTTAAGGGTTTCCACTGCAAGCAATTCACTTTCCTGTTCCAGATCCTCGAGAAAATTAGATCTTTTGGAACGTCAGTGACCTATTTCGGGGGTCAAATGGTCCGATGCTCCGTAGGGCCACTTGTCAGTCCAACAACGCAAGCTATTCTCGAAGAAATTGGACAAAAACAACCAAATGGAGTTCCCTGCACTCGAAGTTTCGATGAATTTTACAAAAAATACAAAGAGACGAGCAAAAAGAGGAAAGTTGGGCGAACAAGAAGTTTTGCACAAGAAGAAATGTTTCAAAAACCGAATGTCTTCAACAACACAGAAATTGAGGAACATAAAAAGGAACTCGAAACAGCATTCGGTATTCGCAGACCAAACGGCAAACAAGCAACAGTTTCCAAAACAAGGCTCGGGAAATGTTTCAGCCTTGACAGCAGGCTCCCGAGCACTGACAAGGGAGGATCGAGTCACGACATCAGGCTCCTCAGCAAAAAGGATGAAAAAGACAGGGAGGCTGAATTGAGTGTACCCTGTAAACAGAGGCAGACGGAAGCACCCTATTCTGCTTCACGAAGGCCTCAGGTCAAGAGCGAATATTTTGATTTCAACGCCAGAATTTGTCAGCAGAAAACTGACATGGAATTTGAAGAATTCGAGGTATGTGAAAGTATTTCTGATAAACTTGAAAAAATGGCAGCGAAAAGAGAGTCGTTGACTAATGGTCCAGTTGTTCAAAATGAGGGGAGCACATCCGCGACTGGTAATATTGTAGTCAGAAACGCCAAGAATGAGGGTATTCATGAAGATAAAAATGAAGGGCAGAGAGTTAAGTACGACGGTTCTTTACAAAATGATGACAATGGGGTTGAAAATAATTGTAGAGCCCGGAACTCCGTTCAGGACAAGTTGAACAGCTGGGAAGAAGCAATTCAGCAGAAACGGCTAAGCCAAGAAAATCATTTGAATGAAAGAAAAGACAGCACGGAGAAATATTCGTTAATTAAAAGGGGTAGCACGGATGATTCAAGTAGTCAGAGAAGCAGCAGTACTGAGGATATTATCAATCATTTCGAAGACCAGAAAAAGAGAAGAAGTGTGGAAAACGCGAACAGTAGCGAAAGACATAGCTCCGAATGCTCCAGTGAGTCAACACAATCAATAGACTATGGAAATGTCTTAAAGGAGACTAATAATCAAGATACTTGGGGAAAACAAGCACAGTTGAGAAGGCAAAGCTTGGAGGGGTCCAACAGCAGAAGAAGCAGCCAGGAGAGTGCAAACAAAGAAGAGATTAAAGGAGGGACCTGGAAACGGTTTGTAGAAAACAGACGCTACAGCAGTACCGAGAATCTCGTTCAAAGTCGAAAGAATAGCACTGACAGTCATACGGGTAGCCGCAGGAACAGTGTCAAGAAACTAGCACCCTTGGAGGGCGGAATCAATGGCCGGGATTTTTGTCAGGAAGCCAGAAAGGATAGCCTTGAGTGGAGAAGATTAAGTTTGAATGGTGATGCGGACACTTTTGAAAATGGAATCAGCGGCAATAGATCTACCGGTAACAGGAGCAATCAGAGCTCAAGGCGGAGCTCAGTCGAGAAAAGAGAAAAAGGAAGCCAAGAAGCTGCTGGCTCAATGGAGGCGAATCACCGTACATCACGGAGAGGATCTCGAGAAAGCTCATACGGTAAAAGAGTCAGCATTGATAGTGAGCACTGCTCGGCCGAAACCACGCAAGAGGCGCATTGCACTGGAACCAATGACAATAATGGAGAGAAAGAAAGCGGCACTGAGAGACACGCCGAAAGCCGAGACACAGATCAAACGGAATACAAAATCACGATCAAAATCAGCCAGACTGAGCAGGAATCCTATAAAATCGGAACTGATAAATTTGAGGAAATAGTCATAAATGATCCGGAGCCTTTGGATTCTTTAGAGTTGTACTTTCCAAAGCCAGAAGGGCAAGTGACTCATGATAATCCTATGCCAGCCAACAATGATAAGAAAAATGAGGAGCCTGACCAAGGAGATCCAGGTCCCGAGCCGGCAGAATACAAGCGTCGCTTTGATCGGAACCGCAACTACAAGCCGCAATCCCGATGGCCAGTGGAAACTACTGTGGTCGTGGACATGGAGAAAAGCGAAGAAGCTGTCCCTCACCTCATCTCCCATGGAAAGGCTCACGTCAAGACTACGAGGAGACTATTTTGAGAAAACAAGTATTTCAATTTTGAATTGCTGGCTTTAAAAAAACTACATTGTATCTCCTACAATCCTGAATGAGAAAATTATATCTGCGTTCCTCAACTCTCGTAAAGCCTGACGAAAAATTTCATCTTCAAGGAATATAAGTGTATGACGTAGGTGCGTATAGGGGTTTATAAATTCTATAATTGTTATTAATTAAAAAAACTTGTAACTAAAGTCCAAAATCTTGATGTAAATACATAATAAATACATATTAAAGATTTGTGATGTTTTAAGTTCATTATACGTTGATACGTTGGCTGGTCACTTAGCTAGTTGCTATATGGTTAGTTTCTATGAAATGAACATAAAGTGGTGTGTTGGCTGTTTACAAAACAGCCTTCTCCATAATGTGAGAAAAATGAAAACTTTTTTGATCCAGGCAGGAAAGCAGCGAGGAGCGAGGAAAGAGGTGGAAAAAAGAAAAGCCTCTTCAAACAAAAAATGACTTAAAAACAAAAGGCTCGAGATCAGTTTCGCACATTATCATGTTCTCAAAGTCCTCTATATACCTTTATTCGAATAATCCCAAAACAAACAAAAAAGACAGTTTTAAGTGTCAACCTCTCTATTCGGAAGTACGAGTTTCCAATCGCAGAAGACTACCTATATTATAATAATAATAGACAAAATTTGTATCTAGACAAGAACGAGGGAGGCTGAACGCCATAGGGACCAAACTGTAGACCCATTAAGGGGAATCTGGGGAAGCTATAGGGAACAGAAGTTGAGGAGCCGGATAATGTCTATTCACCATGTTAATTTGGTCTAATTAGACATCACGGCGCTTCCGCTACAGCTTCCAAAGCTTCCAATCTCCAAAATCTCAGCTCCCAACAACTTCAACAGATAGACGAGCCCTGTCGTTCGTCATTTTGGATCTCCTGAGGGAAGCAATCGAACTTACGCAGGGGCAACTTTCTGTGACTGAAGTAACTCT
Organism: Mesopsocus fuscifrons; assembly: GCA_950004255.1. Classification (NCBI taxonomy): domain Eukaryota; kingdom Metazoa; phylum Arthropoda; class Insecta; order Psocodea; family Mesopsocidae; genus Mesopsocus; species Mesopsocus fuscifrons. Next base: position 9,691,056 of record OX465377.1, read on the forward strand.
CACAACTTCGAGATAGATTCTGGGAAAGTTAGGCAATTTATACTACTAGGGGTAAGGCCCACATAGCGTGTATAAAAACCAGTTGGAAATAGAAAGGCTACGTGGTAGCACAAAATGCTCACGTCCGTAATGAGAGAACATGCACAAAATGACAAATAACCTCTAGCGAAAAGTAAATGACCAACACCCCCTTTCATAATAGAGCGGTAATGAATGATGATGACTAATGATGTGGGTAGACGCTATCGGAACAACAACAAACAGTCGGACGCTGTGACGGATCGTCAGTATCATCCCTGAGCTACGTATACACACTAGAAGAGGCAAAGAAGCATCTCACGAATAAGTGAACAAGTCTTTTCGGGGGGGCTTCGCACACAACACGCATGCAAGAATACCAAAATAATTTCTTCACACAAAAGACCAAGGCACTTCCTACTAAAAACCATTCACTGTATTTATTCTTTTTTATTCTTCTCTTTATCGGGACAGATACAATATTGTCAAAACTGTACCACTTACATGACAGATTTTGACGCGATGACCAAGGCCTACTTCATCTAGACGAACACAAAACCAAGTGAGACTTTGTCATGGCCGACCAATACCACCATAGACAAAACAGAATTCAAAGATCCAGATTTTATAGGTAGAATAGGTAGAATTGGTTTCCACAGGCGGGATGCAGAAAAGGTGACGAAAAGAAAATCATTTTAGCGTAAATTTCAGGCAGGATCGGGAGAGTCATCCCAGCATTTCCATATTGGCGGTTCAATTTTCACAGCACCTAATCCAGCTTGGAAGGCATGAAAAAGGAAGCTGTGAGTGAATGAGCTGTAGGTATATGACATCATAATACCTGTAAAGCTTTATTGGTTTCCCATGTATGTATATATACTCTACACAACGGAAACCCACCCAGAGCCACAGTACAACCTCTTCCTTCCGTTACTGCTGAAAAAGCATCAAGGTTCAACTTTACGATCTAAGTTGGGTGAAAATTCAAATGAGACGCAAGAAAATGTAATGATAAAGAAATATGAAGGGAAAAGGAGGGAGGGGGGGGGGGGGGCAATGGAGAAATGTTGAAATTCTTTTCCAATAAAATATGAAACATTGCTGCAGGTCTCAAGCAAGCTCACTGAGAGCCTTATTATTGCCGTAATGATTTGAAGTTTTGACACCATACCGACGCTCTCGACAAAGACAAAAAGTAACTACACTTCGGATTCTCAGGAGCAGTGAGTGATTCCAAAAGTGACACTTGTGGCTTGTTTATTATTTGTATTCATATCCAACTACAGAATGAGATACTCACCCGACAGGGACACCGAGATTGTAGTCTTCTGGTCTGGATTCTCAGATGTTGTACGTGCTCATTCCGAAGGTTCCAGAGGTTAGAAATCAGAGGAATTCGTTGAGAATTCAGGGGGTTGTGTCTACGTCTAGGTGGAGGTAGAGGCTGACCTGAATTCAGATATCCCCTCCCCTCTCCCGAAATCCTGCAGCTCTTCAACAGAACCGTGCGAAACGAAACGACAGCCTATACTTCTCCATACCTATAGGTACTATACGAGTAAACCAGCGGGCCTCAACACAGTTCCGTCAAGAGGGGTGGATTTTGATTAAACAAAATATTACCAGAACGGGAAATACGCGTCAGTACCTACTTCTTTGTACCTAATTATCTGAGGGTTGTAAAATTTGGACTCAGAAAAATTAAATTTTATTCAATTTTACTTATAAAAATGCATGCAAATTTTTATTTCCAAGATATTATTGCGTATGTATAGCATTTAATAGATCGTCACACAATAACAGAGAACGGAACAAGTTAACGGTAATGATGTTATATCCCTATACTCTGCAAAATTTTTACCACACTTCTCCAAAATCCTGGCAGTTCGCCCAGATTCGCCATCTCCAGATTTCGGTGAGAAATTAGACATGATTCCTCTTCCTTTCCAAAATACGCGATAGTAGATAAAATGAATAAGAGGAACGAGGGTAAAGACTGGGTCGATACGGTGACCCATAGTGCGGCAACTCATGCACGCCCCAAGCCTCTCCACATCGACCATCACCAATTCCTATTCAGTATTACGTACACTAAGCTGGCGTGCCTGGTCCGAAGACAAAGATGTTAAATGGCCGAAGCGGAAACTCAAACTGGGCCGAAACTTAGTGGAGTTCGAACCTAGAAACTCTGCGGTAAGAGCTTGCAGTAGCCGTTGAATGGATGCAGTGGCCCACTGCTGGAAATTTTTTTCAAAATAAATTACTAGAAGATCGCAGGTATTAGATTTTTATATTATGTCCACAATGGGAAAGAGGATTGTAAACTCTGTGGTATCACTATCAGTGGCGAGTGATAGCATTTTGTTTACCACGAGATATCTCTGAGGTGAATGGGAATCGTTATCTAAAACAGTTCGATCTGCAATGTGTGAGGACACGTTATTCTCATTCTCATAGCTTCGCCGCCTAGCTCACGATGTAACATCAAAATTCAAGTTCGGTCCTCCACAAACTTTGAAGGCATACGCACCCTGAACGGGAATCGGTTGGGTTTCTAGAGCCGAAAGGGCCATAAAAGAAGTGGCATAATCAGAAATTGGAACTGATTTGAGTAATGCATGACGGTGGTCTTGGCATACTTCGTTACCAGAGTCTGAGGACTTTCATATTATAATCCTGAACCTTACCTTGAACCCCGACGCGTCCTTGATTCACTTTAAACATTGCGGTATTTTTTTTTACAGCGCAACAAAAGAGACAGAACTCTCGAACTCTCGAGACTTTTCAAGGCAAATACTATTCCTAATTGCAAAAGCTAAGTGGATGAAGCTCCAATTATTGGAAAACTTCATCTGTCTCCTTTCCACGACAACTTTATCTCCTGACTTCCCTCATTCAGAAGAAGAAGCCATCTGAAAGGAAAAAGCCATCGAGTTGCCTTCTTCAATAATTTGCAGTACGACTCGGAATTGTGTACCAGAGTGAACTGAAGTGCCATTTTGCAATTTAATAAGTAAGAACCTAAGAGCCGCCTCCAGCCATACATTTTCCCGTCCGACAGAATTAATTATTCTAAAACCATCTAGTTGAGCGTCAGACTTAAACTGGTGCTGGTGACTCTGAAAGCGTTATTAGTAGCAGCCAGTATTAGCCATTTTATTGAGGTAGACCCATCAGCTGGTCAAGAGGATATGGTTATTTTCGAAGAAGTAAAGCGGACAATTAATATAGAACAAAGTTAAATTTTGAGAAAGAACGCGGAAACAATGGCAAGAACATGCAGCGTTTTCCATCATCAACTACTTATAGAGGATCGGTTACACTAAATGATTTTAACACAAAATACTCTGCAGGTCTCGAAGTAAAAAGACTCTCATCACAATTAGTCACGAAAGGTGCCGTGTTTTATTTTGAATGTCTGTACAATTTTGAGTGGTGGCGGTGCAAGCGCAACTAGTGGCGGTTCGTGTCAAAAGTTCGTTTCCGTGCTGAAGGCCCGTCCGCTGATGGATGTCTAGTGACAAACACTTGTTGAGTTACCCTCCCCTACATTGTAACCAATGCAACAGTAAGCTTAGCCTTTCAGGCTGACAAAGACTAAGGACTAAGGGTTCCTTACCAAAATGCTTAGTTACAGAGGTATATTTCTACCATTCTCGCAAATAACAACTGATCTGAAGCGTTTCTAATTTTCCACCTCTCGCCCTCTAGGTACGTTCGACACTTTTTTAAACAGAAGTTGTAGATGAAAGAAGGAATATTTTCCGATGCTCACAAGCGATGAAAAAGAAAACAGAATTTCCAGCCAACTAATACCGAAGTAAAAGCACAAGACAACTGCTCTTAGACCTCGTCCTCTTTCAATTTTATCTCACGGAGAACCGCAGACATTAAGAAACAGGACGCAGGGGAGCCTTCAAGACTAACAATAAGTACATATATAGAAATGACCATTGGCAGAAAGGGGAAAAGCTGGAGTCGTGAAACGAGAACTAGCAGGGCGGGCGAGGCGCTGCCACTGCTCACACGCAAACTTCCCCCACACGCAATTTCCGATGGCCGTTGGGGTTTCTGGTTTTCACTTCCCGTTGAAGTGCCACTCTATTTCCGAAAAAAGATGAGTAACATTATCAGTTCAATGCTTAATATTTCCAATATAGCTTATTTGGAGAATATTTTACGTGAAGCGCAGCAAATTTAGAGAATGGACCATATCAATAAGGAAAACAACAGCCGAACGCCCCGAAAATATTCGATCATCCTTTCAATCTTTCAAAAACCGTCAATAATAACCCGCTCAAGTCGAATAGGGCATCATGTGAGGAAAGAGTTTTGGAGGAAATCAGAGAGCTGAGACGTCTTTAGATGCGGAAGAATTGATTTTACAGGTCCTCGAACGCCCCATTTCAAAATGAAACCAGAACAACCCTTATTAGGATATTTGGTCTGACTATGACACAATTAAAGTCTTGGACCATCAGGCGCAGCCCACCAGTACTTTAAGGTGCCCTAATCGATGACGATGCAACTCAGCGCGGCCGCAAGGAGCGACTATGAGCCTATAATGAGCCTGAGCGCGTAAGCCTGACTTCTTATGGCTGAACTAACTAGCCACTACTGACCGCAAAGCAAATATGAAAATGTGCGGAATTTACATGTCTCATTATACTCGTAAAAAACACGCAATGACAATAATTTGAAGTCCACAATTATTGGGGCTCACAAGAGTCACTATTTTTTATAGCGCCAAGAGTAGACGAAACAAAGCAAATTACTCAAAATCGAGTTTAATACACGATCACATGGTTTCCCTGCTTCCTATGCATGTGGTAGTAAAAAGAGCTAATCTGCATGGGTGCTATTTTACCTTTGACATGAACAGGGGACAGGGAAAGTAGCAACACGCACGCAGGACTGAGCTTAGCAGTAACTGAGCGTGGCAAGACGACAACACATTCTTATATACCCACCGTGTTCTACCCTGGGCAGCACCTCCGCAGGTGTCCCCTCAAATATTATTCATGACTCGGAAATAATAATAAAGGGTTCAATAATGTTTCACTGACTCCCCTAAAGTAATATCATAGGGGCCCACAATTTAGGATACGGGAGAAGCACGCTACAGATTTAAGTCCACATAAACAAGGTATATCAACTAAAGATAAGTTGAAACCAAGGAGAAGATAGGGGGACGCGCATACTTCCTCATGTGGGTCATTGTCATTACATTACTATCCCCTCCACCATACATCGGCTGACGGTCTCCACTTACATCCGAATGTGCGCCTGCACTGACGCCACAAAGAAACAAGAGGATCGAGGGGGTAGCCACTCCAGAGAATCCTTGAGATTCCACAGAGATTTCATAAAGATTTCCAATGATTCCCAACGAGTGGTTAACCCCTCGAAGAGGATGTATAAACTGCAAGACCAGAAAATCCCTCTGTCCACGAATGTGCTTTTCCTCAGCACGCAAACGTGACTTTCTCTACGTTTTTCAAGATAGGAGAATATGTGCAGGGCGTTCCATGCAGCATATCGCCGCAGCGCAGGTAAGAACATAAACAAGACAGCCCGTAAAGGTTAACGGCAGACTTACGGTGTTCGCTACTGAGAGACGCCCTCCCTCTTTCAGTAGGTCGTTGGGATGTCTCAGACATTTAGAGTAAACCCATTTTGGGTTTATGTTCTTTTTTCTTTTCTAATAAATGACATTTCATGTCAGTAAAACTAAGAAATGTCAATACTGTAAGTTATTGCACCACTAAAAGTTTACAGACCTTGACGATTTTTCGTTCCCGATAGCTACCTACTTTTGAAGCTGAAAACTGATCAAACTCTGACTTCGGCAGAAGATTTGCACCTCAACGCGGAATCAGTCTATTCTAGTCTAGAGGTTGCCTTGTGTAAATCTAAAAACGGTCTCCAGATGATATAAATCCACGATGATCGGAGCAGTTGAGAGCAAAGTCATGCACCAAAAGATTATTTTGATTTGAAGTCACTGGGACTTTGTACACTATCAAATAAGTCATAGGTACTTCAATAAACTTACCATCAGGTCTGAGCTGAGGGTCAACCCTGAATCGGGCCGGTTCGGGGGGAGGTTCAGGTACAGGGCTGTTATCTGACGAGGCCGCTGACCAGCGCTCGCACCCCTTGGCCGTGCAAAGTGCGCGACATTGCCGTATCCGCATAAGCTGCAACAAAAAACATCATCACAGCTAAGGTGACTCGAAACAGTCATGACTCAATCAAAACGAAAACCGAGAACTATCTGTTATAGGGGTTCTAAGATTAGATGGAGAGATTCAAATTGCCATCAATAAATCATCTTAAAAATTAGGAAAAATAATTAAGTGTCACAGAAAGAGGTTTTTATTTAGGTATAGGGTGTACCCTCGGGTGTAGCGATATGGCGTACGAAAATATTTCAACTAAATATTTTAAGAACCACAAATGAGGTAAAGAACCCAAAATCTGAGAGATAAATTGATTTGTAGTCGAACCCCAGATTTTTGCACAATCAATCAGAAACCTGAAAGCTGAAGTGAAACCTAATTTCGGCGAAATAGGAGTAGATACACTTAAAACACTTGACGTGTAATTCTCACGTGATGGATACTGGTTTTCGGAAAAGCAATTGACTCCTCCCAAAAAGCACTCTAAACAAACCCTTCGTTAAGCAGGAAGTTAGACATGTGGGCTGTCTCTCGCGCACTTTCTGGTTTCTGGGTCCTTTCACCACTGGATAGTAAGAGTAAGTGAGAGAAAGAGGTAAGACAACAAAAACAGTTCATAATGTTTTTGTCCCGTTCAAAGTCAATACTACAATACTAGTAATAAGTAATCCCAATACACACCTATTTAAACAGTAGATAAGGAAAAATAATAATTTTTTTTTATATCTAAAATTGATATCAGAAATCGCTCGAATGTTCGACCACTATAGTTCAGAATACTTCATACTTCAGAACAAAAGAATATCGAGCAGTTCCCTCGGAAAGACGCCATCTCATTCCATGTATTTTTAACCTTAAGAGCGGCCTTCACACAAGTGACGTCGTAATTGTAAAGACATTATACTTCTTCTTGGTTTGGAGTTACCTGATATGGTCCTTTATTTCTGGTTTATCTTATCAAGCTACAATATCTACAGATTCACCGACCAATTTTATCGAAAGTCAGACCATGCGTCGATTGATAAGTTCCGATATTTCCGTTCATTTTAACCGGAAAGTTTCAAGCAGAAAGCACACGCAGCTCAGCAAACAAATTTTGTTTAAAGAAAATTGGTTTTTGGGGCCTAATTCCAATATTAATAACGGTGAACTGAATAAATAAAAGATGCATAATGAATAAAAAATGTTTTCGAATAAACAGGCTTTTCACAATTTTTAAATATTGGTAAACTCCCTTCAGATTTGATTTCAACCGCAAGCCTTTCTTCTCAAACCTTCGTAAGAAGAAAATTTCTCAAGCAAATTCTCATTCTGGGCACATTGAAAAGTTCTCACATTCAGTAAAAATAAAAGAAGCATAAGTTTTTCTGGAAGATGCGACCGTAAAAATTAGAACTGCGTGGAAGTTCCATTGAAGGTTTCCGAAACTGGTTTTGCGACGTTATTGTACAGGCTCCTTTAAGATCCTATTTCACTGGAAACTTTTCTAATTTCCGAGGAGGATGAAGCTTCGGTATCGGGGAACTTAAAAAAAGAGGTAAAAGAAGCGTTTGAGAACTCTATCGCTATTCCTATGGGGTCCCACGCCTCTCCACGAAACAAAAACTGCTGACAACTTTTGCACACAATAAAGTATCGGCGAACCCAGTTGAAAATAAATTACATTAAAAAGAAATATGCGTAAGTTATTATAAAATTGTAATTTAATAAAAGTTATTACATAACCAACTGCTAAGATCAGTCAGTGAAGAAAATCCTCCAAGGGTAAAACAAGAAAGAGTAATTTCCAATTTCCCTTTTACAACTTAGTCCCTAGCGTGAGTAACACAATTTTCTACTTATAAAGTTAGGAACTAACCTTACCGAACTTCACGCAATTTGCTTACATCAATTCAATAAATATAAATGAAATGCCAGGGGGTAGCAGCTAATTCTGAACACTTAGTGAGCATGCTTCATGCAATACCTATACTGTACTGCTAGTAGTTTGGCTCAGGCTTGGAACCTGGCGACGCCAGCGTGAAACTCACTGAGAAATGGCGAAAACTCTTTTTGGCATAAATGAACAAAAGGGTATCCTCCAAAAATAAAATATTAAGAGAGGTGAGAGAGCTTTCGAATAATACGGGAAAAAGCTGAGCGTGGTAGAAATTATGAAGGGTATGGTGTGATGAGCCAAACAAAATTAACCACTTTCCTAATGATTCGCCCATAATTTTATTTCAGTAATGACTTTCCAAATGGAACCCCATTAGGTAAGTAATATCTATTTTTTATACCTGAATAAAAAGCAAAATATTCCGACTGGTATGCTGAGCTAGCTGGATTATCTGATTTTACATTCACTTTTCGCGTTTTTTTTAAGCATAATTTTACTGAATGTCCATTTACAAGTTGTAGGTACGAGCATATACGTTAATCTTGGTTTTTTTTACAGTTCAGTACCTATGCCACCTTTCAACCTTACTGTTTCTTTTTTGAGGTATGAAAAACAAGGGATTGTACTGAGAAGGCAAGGCATAAGAATAAAAAGCATAAAAACTACAAAACGGCGCAATCCTTCAGGGCACCAGAAAGGGGAGGAAGCAATTAGTGAAGAACACTAGCTAACGTAGTTACTTTTCGTTAGGATTTCGATCAAGGTAACCAAGTTGCAATTGCAGGACAAAGGGCAGAAAAGGTCTGCAGGCTTCGTATAAAGAATGAAAAGGGTCGGAGTGGTTTTGAGCTAATGAGGAAACCTTTCCAGAGGTTTTTGGGCCGTCGGCTGTCGGTCACACACGGACACATCTGCAATGACGTCACTCCTGCAGCCTCCAGACTTGCTGGAGCTTTGGGCTTGGCCCTGTTCCATCAGGCCAAGGCACTGCGGCTTGTCCCCTTTTCGTCCTTAGAGAAACTTTTCCTCAGGCGAAACGTGCAAAACACTTGAGCTACAACTTGGGCATTGCGGGGGTATTTTTTATATTTTTAATTTGCGAGCCTTCTTTACTTTCCTGAGAAAGGAGTAACAGTGGAATAATGCTATATTTTAAAGTACTGCTATAGATATGCCCAATTTCTCCAACCTTCCCTCCATACTCAGATGGACGTCAGATTTCAAGTATACCTGTATCGAGGGGTTGGGAATCTCTTTTGGAATCATTGGAAATCATTATGAAATCTCTGGGAATCTTGGAATTTTTCGAGGTTCATCTTTCTATGAATATCGTTGGGAATCTTTGGAAATCTTTATGGAATCTCAAGGAATCTCTGGAGTGGTTACCCCTCGACCTGTAGTAAACTCTCAAGCTTGTTGGTTGTCAAGATGTTGTTACAACTGTCGTATAGATAATATAGCACGCTTTCCTACTTCTCGTTTAAAAATTCATACTCGTCTTGAAGTAGTTTCAAAATTTATACAGTCTTGAAGTTGTTCGAAATAAAGGGCACCCTGTGCTAAAGTCTCTCATTAAGAGTTTGAAGAGATCTAGTGGACACAACACTCACAAGAATCCAATCACAAGTTCATGAGTTTTTGCTCTCTGGTTATGCTTACCAAATGTGAATGTGGAATGAAAGTTAGGGAAGTGGCTGGAAGGATTCCCCCACTCCCTCTATCCTCTCGCCTGCTTAGTTCCTGTACAACTCATAGCTGCAATAGTTGTGGAACTCATAGACAATAGTTTGAGAGTCCTTGAACAGGATTAACGAAGAGTGGCAGGTGGGAGTGAGGATTACTTGGATTCTGCCGGGAAAGCGTCGCGCCACATTACTAGCATAGCAAACTTAAAACTGAGCGAAGCTGACGCGTCAAAATACGGATTAAGCGATGTTTCAGAATTTCCCTCGATGATGGCGGGATTAGCGGAATCGTTCACCTCGTCAAAAACCAGGCAAAGCTTTTCACAGGGGTGCTGTCGGGCGTGTCAGGTGCTTAACACCGCCATAAATACAGGATTGGGCTGAACAATCATTTCAACAGCGTAGGCTCATCTTATTCTCATTTCAAATAAAGCGGCAGTTGCAAGACAATACGACTATGCTATGTATCTCTAGGTATACACTATAAATTAGTCCCAAGAGGGTGAACAATCATTTTGCCTTCCCAACTAGGTCCCCAAGCACCCTGTATTCCACATGGAAGGATAATGATAGTTCATATGGAGACTCCACACCAGGTCATGTTGCCCAATCATTGGAAAACGATTCTCCCAGCCACAACTCACCATTTAACTATACGTTCAGCGATTCGAATGCTATAGTTTCTAGTTGCCTAATTTAACAGACTGATATTGGGTATCTGCAGGGCTGTTTTAGATTTAACCGGACTCCAGAGTCTTGCTGATAATTTCCACACATTTCGGAACTGGTTACTACTGGTACTGGTAACTGGACTGGTTACTACGGTCTTATGCCCGCTACTCGTTCCATAAACAACTCTCATAAAAGTGTTACTTTCTTCATTAGAAACATTTTCAAGAATGCAATGTTGCATGACAAGACACAGGGACCTATCCCAACAGTGAAGGACTTGCAGGTAGAATAATCTGGCCACGTACACTTGCCTACTGTCTATACAAACCACCTCCACTCCCTGCCGGATATCGGCACACCTGCACCGTCTGATTCCTTAGCTTGTCCTTGTATTTGATACATAGGACGCCGTAAAGCATTGCTGGGACGAATTACAGTTAGATACCTACATGTAGGAGAACCTACCTGGTTCAACCAGGTGTCTAGGCATAAACGAGTATGATCACAAGTCTGCACGATCACACAATGGCACAAACGGCGGAGGTCTAACGGAATACGTGAGTCATTTTTATGAGTCACTCAATATATCCATGCGATGACATCAAATTTTGTGAGGTAGGTATTCCACACATTTAAACCAGAAAGTAGTGCCATTTTTTATTAAATTACAAGCACAATAAATCTTCTAATAAAAGCCTGGATTCCTATTTTCCCCTAGTTACAGGTTCGCCAAGAGATCCCCGAATTTTCGTATGTCCTGGGTCGTCCAGGGTTCTAACCTGCAAAGTCAAACTTCACTTTTGAAGGGTTAACATCTGAGGAAAGGCAGACCTTAAACCATCTCGCTTCGAACATTGGTGGGGACGATATGAAAGTGGATAGGTATTTTCTTACCCCTACCTCACATTTCTCGCAGCTAACCGAACCTCAATTCTACTGCAAAGTCCATAAAAGCACCCTCCAACTTGGAACTTTGTCCCTTCCCGAGTTACTGTTTGGGCCCTTAATTGCAGGTAGAAGAGCAGAAGGGCAAGAGGGAGGAGGAGAACTGCTAAGCTCAGTAGAAACTTAACTCCTCGTAACTTTCAAGCATTACCATTGTGGGTCCTGGAAAATCCAATAGGCGTGCCCGAATAGGATTAGTTATGTGAACACAAATTCCGGACATTAAGGGACAATTTCAAAATTCGCTATTCTGTTCAATCCTTAATTGGATAACAAGGTCCGGTGGTTGAGAATTCCTAAGCAAGGTAGCCTTAGCACGGTTTTACATTATCTCAGATGTATAAGTCATGTAAACTGAATTTCATGTGTTGAAAACAGTCGCCAACGTCAACACATTTGGGGAAGAAAACAAAACATGATCTATTTTCAAAGGAGGCATCGGTAGGCGATTTATAACTGTCACTGAAGAGCCATGCCTATTATTAGGATGCTCCTGTGACTGTCACGGCTATGGAGTATCTACAAATAAAATATGCAAAAGCAAATCCTCTCACGTGAGGGACCAAGGATATACAGGGTGGTATAATTAGTTGAAGGAAAACCCTCCCACATTCAGAAAAACTCATCTATTCCAAAATTGCCAAACACATATTTTTTTAACGAAATACATGAATTCTCTCTTGAAACTTTTTCCGCCCCAATCGGCCAAATTGCAGGGAAAGTAATGGAAGTGAAAGCCAATTTAAAACTTGCGCTGTCGGTTCAAAAATTTATAGTCTGACAGCCACTGGCAAAACTTCTACGACTTTTACTAAAAGTGACGATGATGGAATTATTTATCTGCCTGCAGCCACGCAGTCAAGGATTTCTCCTAAATAACTACCCATGCTCTTTACACTGTTTTTGGGACAGTGATTTTGTAAATATTTCACCAATGCGTTCCTAATTTTAATATGCACCTATGTCATTATATTTTAACCTTCTAGGGTAATTAATTCGTAAGTTTTTGTGTAAAAACCATGTCAGGTTCAACCTCATAATGGAACCTTATGGAAACAGGGGATAAACTCACCCCCACAAAAAATGACTACTCTTAGGTTTGAGTTGTTTCATTATTATTACAAGCCCCATTTTTGGGACCGTTACCATTCGCAAACTGTCTACTACCTGATCCAGACATCTCCGCTATCGCAATATGTTTATTCAAAAAGTGTGACAACGAAAAACTATACTTTGTACTCTAAAATAATTAAAGCTGCAGAATTTTAAGTTTCTTAGAGGTAATTTTTTTTTTCTTTAATTCCTTTTTAATAAATAACTACCACTCAGCCAGCACTTCAGCGCAAAAATAGTACAGAGGTACATAATATGCGTAGAGGGTAGATCTAGCGCACAGTAGGGGGCAACATTGTGGTTACGTTTGAAGTTCCTTCCTCACCACCCGGCAGCTGACATTTTTGGCATGGGCTCAGGAATTCTAGTTTGAGTTTGAGCAGCAGAGCCCGCTAAATCTACTACTTGCGTCACTATGCATGCAAAACAGAGTTGCTTGAGGGAGATGCTCGCTACACAATCATATCAGTCACAGTAGGCGGAAAACAAAACACCTCTCTGTTTTCAGGGAGGTTTGGTCAGCTAACACTGAAATCCCAATACATTTTTTCTGGCAGCTTATCTCCATGCACCTGAATGAGGGAGGGATACTGAATTTTTTCAGTTGTTTAGTTTCTGTAAATTATCGAACCCCTGAAGCATAACTTTTAGAGTTTACAATAAAGAAAATGTCACCGAGAAATTTCCTTCGCTCTGATAAGAGAAGCAGAAAAAGATAAGCAGAAAATATTGGGGGTATACCGTGAATCTGTGCGTGATTAGTACTGCGTATTATATAACTGCTATTTTACACAACAGAAATGTTTTACTAATTTTCGCTAATTTTCTTTTTCATTATGTACAAAGACAGACCAGTGATATTTTGAGTGTGTCAAATTAGAGCAGAACCAGAACCGTAATTTTACACAACCGTGAAAGCGGAGTGTTGGCTCAAAGAGTTAGAAATGTGATGAAGTGGTGCTTTTAAAACAAGAATGGCGGAAAAGAAAGAGCACTTCGCGTTTCTCCCTTTATATGCTCCAGATCTGCGATTGCTGCATCACTGCAGCCCCAGCCACCTCCCTCTCATACACCAACCCACACTTACTCGTGCTTAGGTAGGTACTTCGGGTATAGCTTACTACAGCAATTTAGTTTGCATTTGTTAAGCCGGAATAAACACTTGCTATTTTTTTGAGGACGCTGTTGGGACTGCGGATGACTTGTGGCTATGAGATGGCGACATAAGAATTGTGGTAGCAAATGCAGCTACCAGTTGATGAGTTTTTGTAGTACAGCAACGGCTGAGAGCTGGCAATAATACGATCTTCGGTTTGACATTATCATTCGACCCACATCGCGTGAGGCTCATAAGGCGAGAATAAAAGATGAGTTGAAAAGTTCAAAGAATTCTACCAACCAGTTCTGCAAACCAAGTTCACCTACATCAAGGATTTTTCAATACTCATTAAAACCTACAGCGTTGCATTTGTACCTACAATGCAGTTTCGGTAGAGTTTCTGGAAACTGAGCATTTGTCAACCCGGTTTTAAAAATTACAGCCACAAGTGACCAAAAAGAATAATCACATTTTAGAATATTGGAAGGCACATGGAACTGCGTAAATCACCGAAAGTCATGAAAATGGGTGGGGGTGATTTCGGATAAATTCTTCGGGTCAATTTCACTTATTTCGGATCTCAAATATATTTTTTTTATCAAAGTCGGTGACCGCATGGACATAAGACTTTTCGCCCAAAAAAACTTTTATTGACTCAGAGATCCCGAGGATCTAGGAAACACAAAATCTCAATTTTGAAACTTCGCACAACAATATTTTGTTCTCTGGCGAAAAATACCTAGTTAGGGAGTAAAAGCCCAGTGCGAACATTTTTTGTCGGACCCTTTATTATTCAAATCACTATTACGGTAGGTATGTGACCCGTGACTCTAGCGTGCAGTGTGTGTCACAAGACAAGAAGAATAAGGCGATGCCTGGCCATGCTCGATTTCTGTGCCTGCTGGTTGGGCCAAAAAATACCGCCAGTTGGGGGTGCTTAGCAATATGACAAAGTACTTACCTAGGTAGGTAACTAGAAACCGTGGGCCGTTGACCCAAAGAACCTACGTAAGGTTTTGCCCCGTAGTAGGTAACTGCTGGAGGCGAGTCATGATTTCAGAGACATTCTGTGTCAATGGAAAAATAATATCTGGGTGAACTGTGGATAGGTAGGTAAAGTACCGAAGTAAAAATACGCACGTGCTTAGCAAAGTCCATCCCCGGGCTTTGCCGCAGTCGAACGTAAATATGATTGACAGTCTTACCTTGCTGGGTCTCGCTGAAACTAATATCCGGGTAAGGGGATGAACACGAGAGACATCCAAAACGAGCAACAAACTGCGGCATGTTGTCACACTCCGCACAGCCATAGTCACCGCTCGGCAGGGCACTGCAGCACCCGTCCTAACCAAAACACAGCCCGAACATTGCTTACTCTGCACACCAGTCCAAAAGCTGGGACCCCGCCAATTACTTGATCCGTTCTTCTCCGCAATCGCTTACAAAAGTGAAAACTGGCGAATAAAACGGTCTACATAGTGCAAATTTCTCGGATTTTCGTTTTGTTTTCACCGACAACAAGGATATAGTTTAACGAGTCTCCGCTTGGCGCAGCACTTGCTGGGGTTATGAATCTTACCACAGATAGAAATAAAAATAAATATTTTACCACATCCTTTATTTTATTTTCCAATATATTTTATATTAAAAAATATAGTTTAAATAAATAAATATATTTTATAATTTGTTTGTTGTAGGTACTTAAAGTATATTTTTTGACTTTTTGGTTGTCTAGTCGTACGACGTTTTGGCTCGTGCCACGTGCCACTTCTACCATTTGTTTACCTTTTCTTATCAACGAATAAAATAATTGCTTGGTACTTTAGAGCAGCAGGTCAAAGTATTTTCATTTATAATAAAATGGGTAAGTACGATTAATAAACTGTAATCATCTATCCATGTTGTCGTGGTCCCTCCTGTAAGGTTTTTGGGTTGTGGATAGACTGCAAGAATCTGCACAAAGGGGAGTAGCGAGTAGGTACATTTTTTAGTGAATTTGGCAAGTAGGTAGGTACCTACCTGTAACTTTGTTCAACAATCAGTGCAGTGCAAATATGGGAAAGCCCCTTTTGAATTGCCGTTCGGTTTCCCTTTTTGGAATGGTGCTCTCCCTGGGGGGCACAGTTGCACGATTGTTGTTTGTTGAAATCCCCTTCATGTAGGTACCTAAGATGGTATCAGCTTCGTACCCCTAACTGCCTCTCACTGAGGTCTGTTTTATTTGATTTTGCAGACATCGACTGGATAAAACGATTCATCGTAAGTGACTGGGGCGTAGCTCAGACAAAACTTCGAATCGTCCAGGAATGTTGTGACTTCTACCGTGCCATGTCTGATACAGAAAAAATATCCTGTCTGTTACAAATTGTTACATTCATTGATCTAACTTCTCTAGGTGGTGATGACACGAGTGAGTATATACCTAGGTGCCCTTTAGACATTTCTTTTGGAATGGTAAAAATCAATAGGTACCTTTACCATAGCTTATAGTCATAGATTGATTACTGTTGTCTGAATTATCTCAGGTTTTCCCCGTTATAGTATATAAATTTTTCACTCTGGACAAAGTGGTGATCGATCCAAGGTGTAGGTATATCTAATTGCACCTTCAAACTGGAGCTTCAGAAGATGTCTAACTTACACAACCCCTAAAATATCACTGAACTAAATTTTAATACTGCTCAACCATCTCAACACATATCGGCTAAGTTCACTTAAGAAACTTGGTTGCTCTTTGGCCACTAGACGCCATTATTTAGATGCAGATTTTGAATGAAACCTCTCTGTTACAGGAAGTAACATTACAAGACTTTGTATAAAAGCAATGAATCCTGTTCTGCCGTCTCTTCTGAAGCAAGTGGATGCTCCTGCTTGTACCGTCGCTGCTGTTTGCGTGTACCCTGCGAGAGTCGCTGACGCTGTTTCTGCATTATCCCATAGTGAAATGAAACAGCCGCGTGTTCCAGTTGCTTCAGGTTTGTAAGGCGCAGAGTGAATGTTTAATTAGGATTTTGATTATAATTTGGCGAGTTCTTTATAATGGTGTAAACATCATTCCACAACGATGAGTGATACAGTCCTAATTCCTTAATTTTGGCTCTTCCATTGTTTTAGTTGCTACGGGGTTTCCCAGTGGTCAGTACCCACTGAAGACGCGTCTTGCCGAGATTGAATTTGCTGTGAGCGAAGGAGCCAAAGAAATAGATGTCGTCATTGATCGCAGTCTTGCCATAACTGGACAGTGGGAATCGCTGTTTGACGAATTAGTACAAATGAAGGTAGGCTTATTGAAGTAATGTCGTTTCTACCCTTTTTAGGGTGAAGAAGTATAAATACCTGCTTAGAGCTACATTTCAATTTATAAAATAAAACAGTCGCTTAAAAATCAATTCGATTGGTTCTGGTAGAAAATGAGTTTAAGTTGGACCTCGTCCATTCGTTAATCATCCCATTGAATTTGCAGAAGGCATGCGGCGCTGCCCATATGAAGACCATTTTAGCCGTAGGGGAGCTGCCCACTCTGACGCACGTTTACCGGGCGAGCATGGTCGCCATGTATGCTGGCTCTGACTTCATCAAAACTTCAACTGGCAAAGAGGCTGTGAACGCGACGGTGCCCACTGGCATCACAATGGCGAGGGCTATATGGGACTTTTACAGCAAGACTGGCAAGAAGGTCTACCATTTTTTTACGTTACCTTTTTTGCTACTTTATTGTTTTAAATGTATGAATGTTTTAATATACATAAACTAGTGAGGATAAGTAGTCGTGCTGTAATTCGGAGAGTTCTCAAGTTATCGCTTGAAATTGCTCCCCATTAAGGCGAAATATACATTTACTGTTTACGTTTTTTCCGACTATTTTTTGAGGACGCTGTAGGATATTTATTCTGAAATATAATATGTCTTTTCAACATCTACTGATGTTACCTAACTGGCTACTAGTGGCTATATTGTGATTTGTGTCCATAGGAAATTGGTCAGAACTTTTAAATATCCAACAGCAACCTCAAAAAAACGTAATCAAGTCGCAATTGTATATTCTGTCCGTAGCATCCGCAACATTACTCGTGGAAAGAACTATGTCCCTTTACGTCGCCGACTGTGTTTTTACCCTTATGCGATGTCACTTGCAGATGCGGTGCAGAAATGAAAGCAAATACCTTCTCATTTCAGGTCGGTTTAAAAGCAGCTGGAGGTCTGCGTACTGCCAAAGATGCTGTCCTCTGGTACTATCTTGTGAGAGAAGAGCTCGGGGCTGATTGGCTGAGTCAGGATCTCTTCCGAATCGGCGCTTCCTCGCTACTGGCTGCGGTTGAAGAGGAACTTTACTTCATCATACGAAAGCAGTTGCCCAGAAAGGACGAATTTCTTCGAGGCTGAAGGATTAATAGGTAAGGTTCTTCATGAATGCATAACTGCTCCAGTATCGTACTATTCCGAGAAAGCAACGGCTGTACCGCCAAATAATGAGATTTCAGGTGATTCTTGGATCTAAGAAGATCATGTAGTATAGGTTAAGTCGCACATTTTCTTCATACGAAAAATCCCTCCTCTAGTCGTTACGGGACAGATTATGGGCAAAAAGGGATGGGCCAGTTTGACAGTTTTATTTGGCTGGAGTTTAACAGGTGTGTTTAGACCAGTGACTTATATTCCGCGAATTGACGCATACTGCAAGTTTGGGGAAGACCGTTCATTTAGTTTGGTTATCCAACTTTTCGTTTTTAATTTTGGAGAAGAACCTGACCACCCTCTTTTGAGAATTAAAATGTGACCGGACATCTGAAATAGACTCACAAATGACTTCGCGCTTGGCATTTGCAGTGCGAAGTATTAGACTTTAATTTTTGCTTCCTTACTTTGTTTCTTTGATCGATATCAATTCTAAGATAATATAGCACTGTCGGCCGTGCCTCTTTTCTTATTTTATTACACAAACGTAGAGATCTGCTTCTACTAGAAACAGGTCTTTTAATTTCCATGCCGGTGTTGCCCTCTCTGGGATATTATGATACTAACGTTTCCATTTTCGGAGTTTCTGTGTCGTTTCCTACGTTTCTCCTGAAGGTGCCACTGTCGGTTTCATTCCATTTTCACATGCCACTTCTTCTCTCGGGAGCTTTTACTATAACAGTCTTCACTGGAGTGTAATTTAGGGTGGCGTCTGGTTTGATAATAAGTAGTAGATCCCAGTTGCTGAAAAAATTTCCTGTTGCTTATTTTTGTCTCTCTGTACTGGACGAGTACGAAAACCAGAAAGTGCCTTGACTTACCTTGGCTTTAGTGTACAAAAAACTACCAGCCGTTAAAAAGTGATTTGTAATTACAATATTAAGTTGCAGCTAACGCTCGGCCTTACTCCCCTCTTTTACTTCTTCATAATCCTTGCTCTATGGTCTATCGGTCTGTCATTAGCAGGACAAATGTTTCGACTGAGAATAATGTAGGTATAGTATAGCCACTATAACCTGCCTGGCCCGAGGGCATTCTGTACAGTGAACAGTGCAAAATGCCCTCGGGCCAGGCAGTTCAGAGTGGCTATACTATACTTACTTTTTAAAGCGAAATCCCTGTTTGGCGGGATAGGGCGGGTGAAACCTTTCATTTGCGTCTATGAGAATTGTGCTAGTTCGACTGCCCTTAGTAACTGCAAATAGGGTCCATGAAAGAGCACCTCATATTTTCGAGAGAGATTGGTAGCTTAGTTGTAGGAAGCGTTGCCGTGGCCACCAGGCACAAAAACCCAGGACTAATTTCGAAAAAGATCTATAAACTGTTGTCAGATTCGGTATTTCTATTATGTTCAACATTTGGGTATCGTTTCTAGGCATATTCGTGCTCACAATTGGATGTGGAGACTCCTTCCTTCTGCGGTTGTCAGCCCCCACAAATAATGATTGTGGAGTGTAAGTTTGCTGCAAAGTGATTGCAACCATTGGCATCGTTCTTAGTTTTGTTGGTGCTCCGGCTTCAGTAAGCTTTGGAACTGCAACTTGAACAGGAATGCATGATAGGATGGGCTTTGCATAATTAATTTGCTTGCTTGCTGGAATATAGATCAGCTACATGATAGACATGTAGATGTACTATACAACAAGTTCCCCTATCTCGGGAACTCAAGGGGAAAGACTGTCTTCTCATTAAATTTTCACCCTCACCCTGCGCCCTGTATCCCTTCTCATCTTTTACTTTCCTCCGCAGAAAAAGGTGTGCTTCTTTAAATTCAGCGCCTTCGACTAACCATTCTGCCAAGTGAAAACTACTCTTCCGCGGCATATTTATTTGTACTCCCCCCCCCCCCCCTTCCTGAGGCGATTGATTGGCCCTTGTTACTGGAAATTCTATGAGAATTTGTTTGACCACATAACTCGCTTGAGGAAGTCTTTATCCGAGTATGTTGAATAGCCACATGGCATGTTTTGTGAACTTCAAAAAACCAACCCATCTCGCAAATTCAAATTTTCCCAGATATGCCCTAATGAGGTATTTTAATCCATAATATGCACTATTACCCCTGAGAAAATGAACGAAATCGTATATAGGAGCCAATTTTGATTAAAAAAATAAGAAACCAGTTTTTTTGAGGTTTTTTGTGGGGCAGAGTCTTTCAATTTTCACCAATGGAAAATCGGAAAAAGTATATTCTGCATATAACTTCTTTACATCTGTGTACCAAATTGGCCGGATGGTTTGGGCTCAGGCTCTCCGTACATACACACACACACAAACAACGTGTTAAAAACGCTTTTTTCAGGGTCTGGTGCTGAGGGCCTGGGTTCAAGTCTAGACATCTGTGTCCCTGTCCCTGTGTGCTTCGGCCCCAACCATTTGGAGCCCAACCACTCCGTGGCATCTCTTTTTATTTCTCTAAGTGACTCGAGTAGTTGCCGAAGCTTCATTTAACTTTTTACTCAAAGACTTTTTGTTCCAAATGTGGACGAAAGATGCCCTATTTATTTTTTACCTGTCCATCTGTTTATTTTTCCGTTTTCTCGGTAGCCTCCCCAGTCCACCTGTGACCTTTCTGCCTTGGAGAGGGATGTGGTTCTCAGCAAGAAAACTATACGCTTTCGCTGAAACAATGGCTTACTCAGCATGAGGGAAAGATGAGGCGTGAAAACGTTATTATAGGGTGCCGTGATATAGGATGGATGAAAGTGTTTGTGTTTGTATTTCCATCGAGTTGTAAACAAGGCATGATGAGTCCCCCACGCCACCCTCCCCCCTTAGGTTGATAGGAGAGATAGCCCGTTATTGGCACCACAGCCAATACCAATACCCCCCCCCACCCCACGCCCTGTCCCCGGTCGTTCCTACCTTGATCTGCTTTTCAATTTCGGGAGCCGTCTCGTTTATGCAGGGAAGGGGCTTTGCAAACGGGCTTTGTCAGAGCGTCATCCTATCACGTCTTTTTTATCTCCTCGTGTGAAAATGGACTTTTCAAGAAAATGTTTCGCTCTCTTGGACTGGCTGCTGTGCTATATCATTACTGGGTCGCGTTCCCCTCACTCTGACTGCTTCGTTGGAGAAATTATTGACGTTTTTATCCTTCACCTATTTGTGTCTGAATAAATTATTGGTGCCCTATAGATCTGGAAAGGTTACAAATTGGATTTTGGCCGAGTATCTAAATAAATGAGTTGTCAATTGTGGGGCTTTCATTAATATTTTGACACTGTACCATTTCATACAGTGTATGTTTGGACGTCGAGTCCGTCCTAGTATGACACTTCATCCCTTTTGACGGTGCATGATCCGCAGAATTGTCACTCAGTCTCTCGGTCATGACATGACACGCCATCGCCAGTTTGCCTTTCTTCCCCATCATGCGTTGACTTTTATTGTTGAGTGTAAGAAAACCTTTGGAACCAAGTCTTTCCAAGTTCTTCTTGACCTTTCTGAATACCATACCCAAAAACTCCACATCATATCGCATATATACTTGTAATTTGTTTTAAACTGAAGGAGGTTTGTGTCTTTTATTGTTCCTTTTCAGTTTTATAATAGTAAAAAAATGAGATTGCATTTGGAGTTCTGAGGCGGGTCGCTGCTGTCATCTGAGAGAAGGAGGGATGGAGGGGCTAAACCTGGATTAAGGTAAATGAAAGCCAGACGGCTGTCATTCTGTGAGGAACTTAAGCCCATGTCAAACAGCCGAGGCTCCCCTGAACCGGCCGCTCAGGAAAAAAAAAACGATCCCAGTCCAATTAAATGTCTTGCCCTATTCTCGCAAAAAAGAGTTGATGTCCTCTTTTACTTTTATCTGGTGAATTTCTGGTAACAGAGTAGATGCTGCGCCATCTGTACATATGCCAGAAACAGGCTCTCATACTCCTGCATGAAAAATAGCTTCAAACTTAGCCTATTTCTCCTAAACTGGTAGCTCTGCTTACTAGGTTTATCTACATTCGGTACAGAGTATTCCAGCAGATGCAGGTTCTCATGCACGTCAATGGCACAAATATGGGTACAAAATGTGCTTCCCCCGAGGGGATAACCACTCCAGAGATTCCTTGAGATTCCACTGAGATTCCAAAAAGATTCCCAACGATATTCATAGAAAGATGAACCCCGAAGGGGTAACCACTCCAGAGATTCCACTGAGATTCCAAAAAATATTTCCAAAGATTCCCAACGATATTCATAGAAAGATGAACCCCGAAGGGGTAACCACTCCAAAAACTTCCAAGATTCCCTGAGATTTCATAAAGATTTCCAATGATTCCCAACGAGTGGTTAACCCCTCGGCTTCCCCCGACCTGTTTCGGAAATCATCCTTAATTTAACTACTAAATTGTAAACTACACAGGAGTGTTGAAATAGGCTTCTCACCAAGGGTCATTCAGATATCCTAATATTGATTGCCCGGATTGCCCCATGTTTAGTTGTTGAGAACTGCAGAAAATAACGATCATTTGGGTATTAACACAGAAGCCCACTATCGGTATAACGCCTTGACAAAGCCTGTAACACATTCGTAACGTCCTGATAGCATTCCACAATTGGCGCACCTGCATGTCCCATGAGCCCAATGACATTCCTCCCCTGCCGCAAAGCCTTGCACCCCTCCTGCGGGGAGAGCGCGGGCTACTTTATTCAATTCATCTATCAACATTGCATGCGTTGGATACACTGGGTCGGAAAATAATAGAATACAAGGCATTTTTAGGCTGGATTTAGCTAATGTCGGAATGGAATTTACCCGAATCTTTTTCTGTAAGTTAAACAAGGTTGCCATGCGTTGCTAAGGTAAATAAAGTCGGAATTTTATTTCCCTAGCAACCCATGGCAACCTTGTTTAACTTACAGAAAAAAAATTCGGGTAAATTCCATTCCGAAATTAGCTAAATCCAGCCTTAAGGTTTGTTCTCAGCTTCTGGAATAATTCACAAGCTAGCGTTCCTAGAAAATATAGCTCTTGGGTGGGGGTGATACCTGCCCCCTCCTGAAAAATTTCTCGTATCAGCATGTGTAGCCTGTACGTACTTACCGCACCCTAGGAGCAAACCTTTACATGCAGTTAGCTCAAAACACACCCCAAACGCATGTTACCGTAAATTGTAGTGCAAGTCGGATGATCATAACTCCGATTTAAGGAACATTCCAATTACTAACTTTGCCAAGTCCTGAGCGAGGACGTGGCGCGAAGTTTCGTACCCTGAGGGCGGGGATACGCCCTGCATCATACTTAGCAGTAAACGCAGCAAACGCAGAATAAATAGATTAAGGGGGGAATGAAGTTTCCAAGGCGAGACGACAGTAAGTAATCAAAGTAACGAAGTAGGAACGGAGCGACTAGTGGGGTAACGTCACGGTTGTTACCGTCGCCGTCGCCTTGTCGACGTGCATCTCGTGCACTACCTCATTACTTCCGTGGGGAAAATTTACCCGACACGTAGGAAGACCCGTATCCTTCCTCATGTCTTGGTAACGACTGCAGATTTACCAGCGTAGCTTCTTCTGACTGCTTTACTATTATTTTAGTATTGTAAGTTACTACTATTCTTTGGTTCTCGTACCAGAACAAGCCCATCGAACGAGGACAATTTTTTGTTTGAAGCAGCAAAGATGGCAGATGGGTGGCAGTAGGCGGCAATAGATATCATTGAAGGTGGTGGAGGGAAGTGGCTCACCAGGTCCAGAAACCGGAAATCACTCAATCTTCTCTCCCTTTCTATTTCTCACCCAGAAAAAAAGAGTTTGGAGAAGTCTGCTTTCTTTTCAAAGGGGATGTCATTTGTTAGCAGGATTGCCAATGATAAATGTTTCATTTCCTCCCTTAGTTCGCAGCCCTTAATTTTTTCAAAAGTGAGGGACGCTGATTGCTGACGAGAAATATTTTTCTGGCAAACTGGAATTCCCTAGTCCCACTGGCGGTCGCTTGTAATGTTTATAACCATTTCTCGTTTTTTATTCGTTTCTCTTATCCTCTTGCTAAGTTATTTCCATGGTCTGGGAAACTTTCTGTAAGAAACCGTTACCCTTTTTTGTACCTACCATGGACTTACATAAACTCAACTTGGTCTGTAGGCACATCCGGCAGTTTGGCATGGGAACAGTCTCCACTGCAGCAGTTTCTGAATGTTATTTGGTTTTTATTTTCCAAACGTGCTGAACAGTTCAGTGTCTCTTGGGGAAAACCCCTCAGGCTCGTCTCGTCCCTCAGATTGGTTTCGCACACGTAGCGGGACATGTGTCAAGGTATGACACTACGAGAGAGGCGAGGCATCTGTAGCTGGGGGACGTCGCATGGGACCTCAGCGGGACGAAGAAAAGGTTCAGCAGGCTCCCAGTGACCTTTGGGTCAGGATGATTCCTGATCAGCAAGAGGTGAGAGCATCGGCAGAATTCGGCTTTAGTCGGTTTGTTCCGTCGCAGCGGCGTTCGGGGTTCGGGGTTCGGGCGTTCAGAGTTGTCTCGACGGTCTGGCGGAAACGTTCGCGAGACATTCGCGGTGACTTAGCGACCGCACCACCGAAGCCGGTCAATGCTCGCTCGGGCATGATGAGCATGTTACGCGTCCTCGGATTTTAATGTAGAGTGTAACTTAAGAAAAATTAATTGTTTGTAAAAATTAGTGAATTACTCAATACTTTTTCGTAACATACCGAAGAATATACAAAGCGATAATGGTGTAACCACTCCATTCTAAGGGGAGACTGTTTTGTGAACACTTATAGCAATTTAACAGTTGTACAATCTATAAAATAAGATGTAAATATGTTTGGTAATAGTCCTCTTTTGTACTAAGACACCCTTTGCTGCGGTCATTTCTGTACTCCATGCTGGTCATTTACTCGTATCTTTCTGTGCGAGATAAATCTCAGCAAATACTTTCAAAAAAGTGCTATAAGGATATTACTCAGTTACTTTAAACATATCTTTTTTCTGAGGAAGGTTGATTATTTTTTAAGTTTCAATCATCATTATTTCAAAACTGAGCGGTCTCCGTGATCTTTAAAAATTGTCTTTTACGAAGAAAGTGAACTAACAATAGCTGGAGAAGTATAATCACTGATCATTGTCAGAACGGTTATTGAGTCTCCACTTGAACTGGATGGCCTATGGGTTTGAGTTTTCGTGGTATGAACGGTATGAATGACTGCTCCTCATCAGCTTCGGCTGGCGTGTGTACATTACCGGGCGTTCGCGTCCTAAAACAGCGCCGTTATGTTTTTTTCTACTTTTGGACCTTTGCACTAATTTGGATCTAGGTATTTTGTCCAATATGAGCAAAGGAATGAAGGGAACAGTGGAATGTAATAATTAAAGTAATACAATGCGCAACACCCTGTTGCTGAGTCAGGTAATTTTGAGGTCACACAGTTCGCGCATTCCTTCTTTAACCCTTTTAAAATATCTTCCTCTAAGGTTTTTAAACTCCCTTACGCAATTCATTCTTCACTTCCCTCTCTTCTGCAATAAACGGTCATTAATTTTAATTTCTCCAGTTTCTGAAATACTTCGCGTTCAACTTTTTCAGTTGTACAACTCTACCTTTTGTGTCCGTGAAAAGGAAGCGAAACTTTGGCTGTTTTGTTTGTTGAGTGTATTTGCTTATTATGGCAACCCCCTTTCCCCTTACCTTTGTCTTTGGTAACTTCTGCTCGAGTTCTGTGTGCGTGGCACACACCTTACCACTATTGTGAAACTCAGTCAAAACAATTGAGATAAATTTAGTATCTCGTCAAGGTTGGCTCACTGCTGTTTCAGTTGCTATTTTCTTATTCCCGTAACTATATATTTTGAAAAGTACCTTTCGTGTTTCATAGCATTGAATTTAGAAATGCGTGGCTTTCCACCTTGTTTCTCAGGTTAGGTATACGAGATACAGCAGAAAGCGGTAATGCTATAGTCATAGTCGATTCAAATACAATACTCGATCGTCTTTTCCGGGTGATGGAACTCTCGCTGACCAATTTGGATGGCGATTGATCCATTTCATTAATTATTTCTTCTTTGCTCCCTGGATTAGCCATCAGCTCAGCCAGGACAGCGAAATGAACAAAATGGAATGATTGTGAGTCTATATATTGTATTGATTGTTCACAATGTGAACCGAAAGCTAAAAGAGGAAAAACCGAAAGCAGGCCATGTAGTGACAAATGTTTTCAATTAGAACCGCCGATAGCACCGCGTCTGCCACGTTAAATTTGCATTCCACGTTCAGATTTTAATTGCCAAGCTCATTAGTTTACCATTGTCCTACGTTCCCAATTCAATGGGAGCTCTGGATCATGTGAGCTTTCAAAAACCTGAACTCCCGTACCCTGTCTGATTTAATGTACTTGCTTTTCCGATTCCCGGTCAAATCAGGAGCCTTTTGTTTCCACTGATTCATCCATCTTGTTTTCCGAAATTTCAGTTTATCAGAGTTTTCAAAGAACTGGGTCATTTCGCTTTAAATTAATTTTCACTTTTGAATATGTATGGGAGAGAGTTTTTGACATTTGGCTGCGGATTGCTTCTACATAAAGATGAGGACGCGACGGGAACTTGAAACAGATATAACCTGCATTTTATACTTACAAATTTTGTTATGTAGGTATATTATGTACCCACTTCAAAACGAACTTCATCAAAACACTTTTTGTAGATAGATATAGCAGCACTGTTGTCCATTACTTTACATGCAAACCATGTATCGAAATTGTATCAATTGTGGTCGCCGAGGGGTTAACCACTCGTTGGGAATCTCGTTGGGAATCATTGGAAATCTTTATGAAATCTCAGGGAACCATGGAATTTTTTAGAGGGGTTACCCCTTCGGGATTCATCTTTCTATGAATATCGTTGGGAATCTTTGGAAATTTTTATGGAATCTCAGTGGAATCTCAAGGAATCACTGGAGTGGTTACCCCCTCGGTGGTCGCTATACGACTGTAAATACCAATAAATTTACTTCGATCCTTCTCTCAGAAAAGAGAAGCTTTCTGCAGTCATGGGTCTTGTTTGGTGTTATTATGACTTTCCGAATCCCGAACAAAAGATTCGAGACAAGAAAAGAAAAATGCCCCCTTAGCCCACCCATTCCCTTGTAGCCTACTTAGCAGGAGTCCAATGTCAGTTACGGGTAATTTGCTCCTCCCCCATGGAAGCTGCTGAGCTCCCCCTTAGGTTCATGTAATTGCCGCTATGGCGCTGTTCTCATCTTCCGGGCCACGACGGATGATATATGAGGAGCTTTCTTCTGGTTGGGCTCACCGGCCTGTGATTTACGTGGCCGGTGCAGGGTGCGTCAACGCGCCCTTAGCTTGAACCCCACTCCACCGCCCTCTACATCACGTCCAGCTACGGACTAAGGGGTGGGAACGCTCCACTGCCCTGTGTAATTCATCGTGCCAAACAGATATATGACATGAAAGGTGGTGTGGGTGCTTCTACGAACCCTTAACCCGTTAATCATCCCACTCGAACGCCCACCGTTGTATACGTTGTAAGGGTTTGCGACAAAAAGGTGTGTGGGTGTGTACCTATATATGCCTATAATTGCTCGTGAGGGGCTCACGCGAGTACATCATCTGTCCGTTTGATTTTTTCTGCAACGAAGAATGGGGACGAGTTGGGGGGGGTTCTCTTTATATTTGCTGATCGACAGAGAGCCCTGGAAGGGTTGATATAGGCTTCATGATAGGTTTTGGCCGTCCATGTCGTTGAAATTATTTATGTTTACTTCTATATTAATGAGGTTGGTGTAGAAACGATGATCTGTGGCCTGAACACCGCAGCAGCTGAACTTGAAACACACAATGAAAGAAGGAATGCACTCGTATCTATAAGTACTGAAGAAGAGGCGAGTGCCCCCTCTTCATGACCTCGTTCCACCACTTCACCGACTCGGTGCGGACGGGCAGCTTGAAAGCAGTCGTTTTGGAGCGGGGAAAGTGAGATGTTTGTAAGCTGCCGATGATATCACGTCGAGTCCCGCAGCTCCCCCGCTTTCCCCCTCGGAACCTCAACTGCTTCGTTCCTCCTTACGCACACTGTCACTTCAATTTTCCCCAACTCGATAAACATTTAAAGGTGGATGATGCTTTCCTTTGAAGGAAGTGTGAAGCTGACGGCAATTTATTTCCTACTGAAAGTGTTCTTCACCCTTTCCAGGCTTTTATGCTGCTGGTTAGGTGGCTCTTAAGTAAATGGTTGCGTTAGGTACTCTTGACCTTCCGGGTGAAGACTGATGGAGACTGAGCTCCGAATTGGAATACCCATGTCCCCAGTTGCCTCATGCCCACAACCCAACTTTACTTTGCCAGCCCGAAGGGACCTAGAATTTGGTTGATGTACAGCAGGCAGTACGGAAGGACTGTTTGTCTCCTATTCCCTGTGCAGTTAGGTTTACAATAGTTCTGGTAGTTATGTGCCCAAAATGTTTATTTCAATAAGTCAGTCAGAAGTATGCATATGTGGTATCTACAGCCGTTAATTCATAAGTTGGAGAGAGATCGATATATACTCCGATGTATATTTGGATGAACTTGACCAAGGAAGCCGTTAAATATGGAATCTACAACGGAAAACCCTGAGCCTCAGACCTCAAAGCTTCTCCAAAGGATATCATAAAGATTCAACAGGTAGAGTCAATGTTCAATCAAGGGGGTGGGATCTGAGGAAACTACCGCAGGAGCAAAAAGAGGGGGGAATGTTTTAAGCGCGAGAAACCGCAGAGCATAGGAGATAAAATGGGAACGTGGGACGTGGGGCCTGAGGTGGCGATGGAGGGGGATGCAAGGGGTGAAAGAGGCAGCCATTTGTGTCATTGCAGGCTCTTCAAAAGGAGAATTCGTGGCACTGCGGCTTTTCAATGACCATCAAGATGTGTAGTAGCCAAATGCCTGGTTATCTAGAATCGCAATCGAAATTCCCATTTTAGCCTTTTCTTCCGCCCCCATTTTTTGCCTTCCGGTTTTAAGGGCCCCTGATAAAAATCTAGCTATTTTATTTTTCGCTGAAATTCACCTGTTTTGCCTTTCAGTAGTAGAAATTGTCTGCGAACATTAGTCGAAAATTATTTTTTTTACTTCCTAGAGGAGTGGAGCCGTGAAGAATGATTAGTGATCACCTTTAATCATATATTCCAGTCAACTTGCTAATGAACTGTCTACACTATTAATCTAGCATACAATTCCAGATTATTATACGTTGCCAGTGGTACGCATACATTTGGGAGCAAACAAGGGAGACTTGGTTTGAATTCGTGTAAATCTATTAGAGACCCACTATTCACTATTCAGCGGCTAGACTCCCCCACCCATCTGTGGTTTTGTCTCCTTCAATTTGATGTGCGGACTGGGGGGACTGGGGGGGAGTTACACTTCCCCACGGTGCGGTGCTTGCCCCAGGAGGGAACGTTGCCTATAAAACCGTAGTGCGCAACTTTACTAACTCAAAGGATGAAATTTTAGCCGCCTAATTTAATTTAATAATGCATTTACCTGTTAACGAAGTTCGTTAAAAGTTATCCCATATGCCACGTGACGTCAGTCACCATGCCAACCCATCTGCAAAAGTAAGCTATGCGTATGTATTTCACAGCTCTAATTCCTGACTTTGTTTCAAAATTTGGTCATAGTACGGTCCTATCAGCGGTTTCATTCCCCGTAAATTACTTTCAAATCCCAAAATGACAAAAATACGAGTATACTGACAACACAGAAGAAATAAAACTCCAAATAAAGTGTATTTATTTTGACTGATAGTATAGCAACAGAAACGAGTGGTTGCGGTTGCTTTTGCGACACTCGAGGCCGAAGCTCGTATACCTACCTGAGTACAATGGTATCATTATGAATGGGGCGCTTGGCAAGCTACCTCCCAGGAAACTGGCTTGGCGGGTAACTGGCAGAGTCCCAACATCCGGTGGATACCGAATCATCATGTTATTAAAACCAGGCCCGGAAGGGGCACCCCCCCCCCCCCCCCACCCCTCAGTTCCCTCTACAGTCCACAGTCTGCATAGCTGGTCTACGAGTCCATTCATATTATCGGCCATTTTCCACCCTTTAATAACGAGCCTGGAAACCACTAATTATAAACGAACTGAGTTTTTTAAGAGCACCTAATTGACTCTGATGGACCTCTGCTGTAAAAGCTCACGGGATTCTCACTTCCAGCGATTGGAAAAAAAAAATTCAAAAAAATTTGTACCTCTCCATATTCGCTAATGGCCACCACTGATAGCAGAAATTGTGGTTAAGCTTAAAATTGCACAGTTCCATATCGCTGAAGTTTGTGACAGGGATAGAAACAAACAGTGAGTGAGCTGTGGGGCACCGCAGTTTCAGAAAGCAATTATCGCAGCTTGCCCTCCAGTCCCCCCCCCCAAATTCCCTCTGCCCTGCTTAGCGGCCCCCACCCTCTACAACACGACTAGCTCCAAAATATACGAGCAGCGGCAGCGTTTCAATCTCCTCGATATCTCTTAATTAATTTGTGACATTTCCGCCACTCAGTGTCACTAAACTTTTTCTCCTTCTCTTATCAATTTTAGAGATCCGAACCAATTTTCTTGAAAACTTGCTTGTTGCTGGAATTTCGGAATTTCTCGATAAATGTTTGGGCTTGTGTTGGCTCTGTTACGAGTATACGGTCCTTGTCTTTCTCATTTCTGCTGTTTTTGGTAATCGTGATGTGAAGTCAAAAATCAAATCAGAGAAATTCAATCAAGCTTGGAGCTCCGCTGTGTGTACGTAATGTACGAAATTGGAAAAATAGAGGGAAAAAACGATTTGAAAAAATTTTGGGAACTAAATTTCTGTTAAGCAAACAAACAGAATGGAAATAACAAACCTCCCTCAGGCACCAACATTTATTTTATTTATCCCGCGACCGCTGCAATAATATTGAAACCCCTCGGATTCTAAAAATTATGATTAATGGTGGGTTTGAAAATGAATGTAAGCGAACGAGGCCGGGCTAAATATTAAGACTGCATGGAACCCAATGTGGATACCAACATTCGCTATCAAAGCCAAAATTAAAATATTGCTCTTTGGTTTTTACATATTCTTCATTTATTTTTCGAAAATTTGAGGATAATTTAGAGAAAATTGTAAACAATCGAAAAAATGCTGAATACTTACACATCAGTTAGTAGTTGTTTGTTGATAGGTTACATAAAATTTTATAAATTATTATTTTTTAATGAAGGAGAACTGAAGAAGCATAAGTAGTGTTTTTTTTTCCTTTGACCCAAAATAATTTGGTGGGTGCTTAAATCTTAGAGGTTACATATTTATGGCTCGTTTAAAATATTAGTTTTGATTTCATCTGATTTCGCTCTTACGCTAGATTTCCCCTTACACAAAACTCGGATAGGTAGAACTAGAACTAGAACTCAACCGTGTTGTCACATTGAAATTTTTAATGTTTGTTTTGGTCGAGAGAAACAGCTGTAAAAGAGTAGTTCCATGCAGAGACTAGGTGACACTCCAACGCTCTTAAATGGGTATAGGGAGCAGGCGTGGGGGGTCATGCATGTCAGTGACGTTTGGAAAACGAAGAATACTTCTACTGGTTTCGAAAACGCTGAAAATTTGATTTACTGGCGCGAAACTACTGATCGGGTGATTCGGGTGGGTTCTTGTAAAAACAGCCGGACGTTTACGCCTCTGTTGGCTTGATTTGGGGGTTGTTTCGGGCTTTTTGGATAAAAGTGAGTATGTAGTCATATGTACGAGGTCATTTTATTAAACTTGGTTTGTGGTAATTTTCATTTGTGGTCGGTAGGACTAATATGCATATTTTAACTTTCATGCTAAAAAAAATTGAAATTGAGTTTTTCATTTTATAACACCGAATTGAGGTCCGACAGCAAACCTGATTTATAACTGTTACAATAGATGACGTCTCTCATTTGGCCGCGCATGGGCTAGGTTTAGGGATGTTTTTTCTCTTACTGTATACTCCCTGTTCTACCTATGGTTATTTCGTCATTTTATCCTAGTAATAAGTAAAAATGTCCTCTTTTAAAAATTTTACCTCACCCAAAGTTTCTATTACCCGCAATATGGCCGGTTTACCGCACTAGTAAGTAGGTACTGTACTATTTTTTTTTTTTTTTTTGAAACCCTGCGCACCTTGACACCATTAGTTTGGATCGCAAGGCATTCCAACTGTCGGGGAATAATTACGGGAAATTAAGTGCTATTGAAATACAGTAAAATGGCTGCCACAAGAAGTAACCAAGTACAAAACACCAAAAACGTTAAAGTAAAATTTGCTGAAGCAACAAGTTTAGCTGATGCAGCATCCAAGAGGAGGCAAAAGCTGATCAAGTGAACTGCTTTCACTTCTTTATAGAAGCTTCCCTTGCTGACGCCACTTTTCCTCTGGACAGACACTCGATTCAGACACGTAATGACGTCTAAAAAGGTTTCCAGCAGAGAGATAGTCGATTTCTTTGCGTCTCGGCTGCTGTGGATTTTCTTCTTTCCTTTTCACGTTGCAACAATAAATACTTACCTATTCCTTTCAGTTATATGTTATATCCTTCTCTATTCTCACTATCTTTTACTTCATTTGTACCTGCATGTGAATGGACCCTCAGCAAATTTTAGAACTTACTATTCAGAGTATTTTGTTTGCATTTCTTAATGATCATGAAAATTGTTTTATATTTTTTTTATTCTGAATTATAATCACTATACCTTTTTTACTTCACCCCGAAGAGAAACAATTTATTATCGTATTTTCCTTTATGGAAATGTTAACACCTTTTATTTTCTTAATAATCTTTCCCCTCGAAAAACTTTGAGAACTTTCATTTGGAAGGCACTGAAGGCAGGAAATATGTTCCTATTCTGAACGTTCTCTGTTTCAGAGAAATTGATAAAATTGATAAAGAGTATTGTGAGGAAATGGATGTACGCGTTTACATGATTTCCTCCCGCTCAGAAGTACTGTCATCTGTGATGTGAGATGCATGTGAATTCGGATCAGAACTCATTGAGTTTTAAGTAGGCTAGAAAATATTGCTTTCCTGCACAAAGTTGATTCGGTAATTTTGGGGGGGGCACGTCAAATTTTTTCAAAATTGGTTGTGGCTCATCTAACGAGCTCAAAGCAGGTGGTGGTGAAAAAAGGCATAGATTATACCAACGACCTATAATAGAATAGACCGCTCACTGGCAGCCATTGTGCGTACCAATTTGAAGGAATGGCGGCCATGACACTTGGCGGCAAGGAATGCGCGCGATCCATAAGTTTGAATTAAGTTCTCTGTATTTATAGTTTGAATGCTTGAATGGAACTACCTACCTATGCTAAAATATCAGGCTTTTTACTTCTGTGATTTTGGATCTGCTGTCAATTACAAAGATATGCCTATAGCGATCTTCCTACTACCCACCCAT
Source organism: Mesopsocus fuscifrons (assembly GCA_950004255.1). Lineage (NCBI taxonomy): Eukaryota > Metazoa > Arthropoda > Insecta > Psocodea > Mesopsocidae > Mesopsocus > Mesopsocus fuscifrons. The sequence goes on from OX465377.1 coordinate 9,724,505, forward strand.
CTAGAGACATAGGTAATCTATGTGAGAGTTCCTGGTCGCCTCGACCAATTTTTGTCCGACCTCTGTTTTGGAGAAGGGCCGTTTTCTGCTCTTACTTATGGAAATTAATACAGAAGTGCCAAAGCTGCCGACTTATCAATTGGCCTTTAAGAGGACTCATTAACAAACCTTCATGGTTGATGTAGGCCGTCAGGTAGGACTTCATATAATTTTACTGAATTGGTAGGTAGGTAGGTAGGTAGGTAACCTGTTTGCCTAGTTTAAACTGCAATAAGCCTATAACTACTTAGGTGTACAATAGCTGCCCTACGCAGGAGTACCTACCTATCTACGTGTACCTAACCTATTCTAACAAGAGAAAGGGACAAAAAATTGTTAAAATATATACTTAAACCACCAAACAAATGTATCTAGATAGGTGAATATATTTCTACTGACCCTTGAAATGGATCAGCTTGGTCAGTTTTTGACGCACGGACGCCCCCCCCCCCCCCCCCCCCCTTTAGGAAACCTGGGCAAAGCATACACAAATAAATATACTGTAGCTATGTTAAACTACACCCTTCCTTCAGGATTAGTGCTAGGTCTGGTAGGATGCGTTAGGTAGGTAGGTAAGTATGTTGAACGTACCCAAAACAACTTTCTCCAGGTACACAGGTAGGATACCTATACTTACCTCAGCACCTGGCATTTCACTTGAAATACCAGTGCATGGTATCGTTGTAGGTAGGTAAGTAGATACTAAGTACCTACACAAGCTATTTACTTCCCACCTGTGGCCAAATAATTAGGTATAAAATACGGCGAACGTTGCCACTGGGGTGTGTACAGGTATGACGTTTTCTTGTCGACTATGACTCTAACACTTATTTTAAACGTTTTGTTTTATGTTAATCACTTTGTTTAAGTTACTTACTTGTGGAAAGATACACTGGAGCCCTTTTTTTGACGCTGCACACAGGATATTGCGGCACAAGTAGACGGCATCTTACATGTGAAATAACATCCTTCGCCAAAACAAGCCGGCAACTGTCATGGCGGACGCATAGTTCACAGTTTGTCCGTGGTAAGCACTGCTTGGCGCTAGTGTCTATGTCCGCGAGCGGTCTATTCTATTATAGGTCGTTGGATTATACCTTTACAAAGAAGGGGTGTCTTCAATTTCATGGGGCTGTCCAGGTGCCATGACATTTTCGACAAAGTATAGGGTAGCAGGTAAGGTAGGCAGGTGTACGTAACGACGCCCACGAAAAACAGATGAACTGATTTATTTCACAAACCCCTGGAACACAAAGTATCAAAATCGAGAATTTTCACACGCAAAAAATACTCCCATGCCTTGTGTGGCTATATGTAAAAACTGATTTCATTGTGTAAGAACAGAATTTAAATTCCAGTTACGAATAATTCAGTGTACAAGGAAAAGGGTAGGAGTATAGGTTACATATACAAAATATATTTGTTTTTGTTACCTCTTGGTTGTTTATTTTGGAGCTAAATAGAAGAAGAAGACAGAAAGACGATTTTTCATTGCTAAGTTAACGCATTCTCTCATAATTAATGAATTAATATATAATAAACAAACTACCAAGCGTAAGCTACTCAGTCTACCCTTAGGGATATTTTTTAAAGGAAGATTACTAATGGTGCATCCCACCATGCCCAGTTTAGAGAAAACTGGAGATTTTCTCGGAAATTTAACATGGTAAACATGAGAGAAAATCTCCAGTTTTCTTTTAACTGGGCATGGTGGGACGCACCCTTAGATACCTTTTGAGAAGTGATGCAAGTAGGGGGATTGAAAATGTGAAAATGCTGGGATGATATGGACACGTGACAACGTCGCCGTCGTCGTCGCGCTTAGTGCCACTAGCAGCGCTGCTGGGCATTGTTTCCTTTGCCAGGCAGTGGAACCCTCGTCTCCCTTGTTTACTCCTTTCATCTTCCACCATTATTCTTGGCCAGCTTTTCTGCTGTGCCTGCTGTAGTATGACGAACAATCTCGGCGCGTATTTCCGTTGTTATTGTATACCTATACAACATTTCTAAATTGCTTCTGCCTCAGCATTTTCCATATTGTTGTACCTACTCTTGGTACCAGCTCGGCTAAGGCCAAGACCATAATATATTATATTCGGTACTACGGTATTTAAGAAATTGAGAGAAAAATGGTGTCTGGAACCAACCTGGCAATCAGAAGATCATGGGTTCAATTTCCAGCGGTCTGTACTTATAGGTATACTGTGGTTTCCATATCGATTTTTTTTAAATTCTCAAATGAAACGACGAAGATGATTTTTATTTTTTTCAGTTTTTAACTCTCTTATTTATATATTTGGAATACATAATACATATATTATTGATTCATAATTTTACCACCTCACCATCCCGCACGGTTAGTGGCTCCGTGGCTTTGGAAGATATTTAACAGTTAGTCACTGTCCTATTTCAATGCCTTAGAGCGAAATTTCCGCTACTTCCGTCTATAAAAACAAAAATGTTCATTGATATAGATGCGGCAAGGCTGTGAAGAACGAGTAAACAATTTCAAATTTCTTCTCATACACATGCACTAGAGTACTTATCTGTTGTCTGTTGACTCTAAAAAAATCTGGATACGTGAGAATTTTTCTACAATTTGACTTTCACCAGGTAGATATCACCTCCTGCCCTGAGGTAGAATAAAGACCGTCTCCGACCGCAACGAACAAACTGCATGTGATTAATAATAACAACGAAAAGCCCGAAATTTCCCTCTGTTAACTATGCACTAGTGCACAACTCCCTGAAACATTAAAGCACTGTGAGCAAGTAGACCCCCTATAATTTGTTGCGTAAATCATCTCCAGCCAAGTTTCTTGGACCCCTGCGGACGTATTTAATCCAAAGATTAAGTTCGCAAACGACTATACTGTAGCGAGGGACCGAGGCTGTTTTTGTTGCTAATGAACCACGCAAGAAGTATGAGCTAGTATGAGTCTCCCTTCAAGTTGGATGAAGAGGCAAAAGAGTGCCTCTGCATAACTTACTTTCAAGTTTCTCTATTTTAATTATTGTTTTAGCCATAATAAAGCACATAATATTTTTACCACCTGACGAGTTTAATTTTTTTTCTTTGTGGTTTAGGAAACCTTTGAAAAGCGGTTTACGATGGAAGAGCTCTGGAGCGAAGGAGTAGATTATCTCTATCATCTTCTTTACTTTAAACAAAGAACTTTAAAATATTTTGTAAATACCTTCATTTCCTTTTTTAAGAGATTTAAAGTTATTTATAAATTTTTCCTATAATGAGGAAAAAATATATGTAGCTCGTAGATGTTGAGAGATTTTTGTTTGTTTGTGGAAGCTAACTCCAACGGGCCAGTTGCAGTTTATACTTTCTCCTGTTTCTTGTTTCCCTGTTTGTGTTCCCTCACGGTAATTGAGGACGTAGTGTCCACGGTTTCATCCTCCCTTTTAGATGAACCGAGGATGTGTCTAAATTTTTTAGTTCCTATCTATTTTCTTTTCTTCTGAAAACAGGAGAGTGAGCAAGCAAGGTCTTTCTGGGAGGCGTAGGAATTGACAAAACTGGAGGAAAGAGTTTTCGTGAGGTTCGTATGTTTTTTTCAGGTAGTAGCCCGAAGCAAATTTGGTATTTTTCAGACAGTGGTAGAGCTGGCAGTTGTACAGAAAACTGAGAACACGATCCAGTTAAGGGTGTACAGTACAATTCAGAGGAAAATGTTTCTTTCAGGAAAATAAAACATTGTGAAACATAAATAATGATGAACGCTGTTGACCCCTCAAGACGGATGTAGGAGACCATGATGGGCCATTCATTTGATCTCTATGTATCATGTGTATGTTAGTTTCATGTTATTCTTTACGTATTTTTGTTTCAACCATTCTCAAAGCGTGCCAAATTCTAAACCTGTGTATCCAACCAATTACTTTATCATATTTAGTGGAACTTAACCCTTTAATCCAGTGGTATTTGATTGTGCGGCAGATGTAGTAATGTGATGTGTTGAGTTTAGAAGTAGGTGTGTTGTGAGTGCGGTAACAATCACTAATATGGACCTCTTTTACCAACGAGCCCACTTCTTTTAGTGGTAAGTTATATTTTTTGGTCACATTACAATAATTAAATATCGTATAACACAGGGGAACCCAGAAGTAGAACCTACATGGTTTTGCCGTCTGGTGCCCCATTCAGTTTTTTCCCTCTCATCCCAAGATCCCAAGTTCCACTACCCGCTGTTGTATGAGATTGGAGATTGAAACAGTCGATAATTTTTGATGAATGAGCTGAGCAGAGCAAGAGCTAAAGTGTCATCCCATCTTCCCTTTAACTGCTGACATTTAAGGCTAATTACGATGAGTGGTGAAACACGGGGCTGGCTGTCGAGATGTTTTCGTCAAATTGGCTGTGAGATGGGGTTGACAGCAACAGTCAGCGGCTGCTCGTTACGTGCAGGCTGTTCATCACGAATTGTACTATAGCTGCTCTTTGCTGACTGCTCAACATACCTAACATGGAGAAATGTTGATTGTTCAAACAAGAAGGTAATTTGAAAATCCTCCAGACTTTTTTCTGTATTCAGTTAGCCACAACTGCCACAAGTAAGAGTGACCGCGTGTGATTGAAGTGAAAATGTGTTTGTTTAGAAAACAGTAGGTGAGTATAGTGAAGCTGTGGCCGCCCCTGCAGTGTGTGGTCAGCCCATGACGGAACTTGTTGAGAAATTTGCCCGCCATTCATTCACTTTCAACCCTTTTCATCCTTTGACAGGCTCAGCATTTTGATAAGGTTTCCTCGCAAAAACAGCGCTATGCTAAATAGCGCTGTCCGTGAAACCACCAAGGATTAGATGTAATCCACGAGCAAAAGCTCGCAATAAAAGAGAATTTTTTTCTCTTTTAAAACATTTCTAGATAAAACGGTGGACAGAAAACTAAAGAGTCGTGTCCGTTGGAAAAAGAGGATGGCAGTTATGAATTTTCAAGTAGGCAGCCGTTTCAAAGGACCCGTTACTACCATTATGTACCTACTGATGTAGTCTCATGGGGGTTTGTTCATAAATACGTGAGCAGCTGTGGGTGAGAGCTATCTTCAACCGATATGTTCATGCCGTCTTTACACGTTTCATATTACCTGTTCATTTGACTTCGGCCGAAATCTTGATTAACATCTGTACCCTTCAGCTAGTGGGAAGGGCTTTAACCACCCATAGGTACGTGGGCCCTCAATTTTAAAATAAAAGAATTCTTACGCTATTAAGTTGTCATTCCTTTTGTTTCACTTGCGTATGGCTTATTAGCAGAAACTGGTCGATTAGTGCATTTTTGTGGTCATGTTATTAGCGCCAAGGTATTTTTCGTATTGACTCACAAATTTGGAGAACTTGTGTCCAGGGGATGAAGCATCTACGGGAAATGTTCCTTGAGGAAATATTGTGCTTTACTATTACGGAATACATCCCACAATTTCGAAAACTTCTCTTCCATCTATTTAACATCGCAGACAAGTGACGCCAATTATTTTACATAATGAAGAAGTGGAACTTGAGAGAAAATGCATTCAGCTAACAAGAATCCAAAGAAAAGTTGCGACAATTAATTTTTCTTTGCATTGAATGGACGAGACGAACTGACAACTTTTTGTTTCCATTCCGTTCTTTCAGGAATTTGAGACTGACTTCACTCAAACCGCAAGAACAACAGTGTTTTCTATTGTTCTGGTCTTATGGCGGCTTTAATAAAGTGTATGGGGGAGGGGGAGGGAAGAAAGAAGAGGCGGGCGGCGCGGAGCGTATAGAAGTTTCACTACATTCCCGTCAAGTCGGTGATTCTCCTCATGAAAAACTCAGGGGACTCCTGCCCGTCTTTGTCTCACAGCAGTTATTTAGTTGTGGTTTAGGGATCAAAACCTCTGAATCTCGAAAACATCTAAGGCTGAATTTCACCACTTTCCGATAGTGTCTTTTAAAGAGATTTACGTTATCGTATGTTTAGCTTACGACAAGTGCGATCGCAGAGAAACAAGTGCAAGCGCAAGGCATTTGTCGTATGCTAAACATACGATAACGTAAATCCGTTCGTTACATCCTCTCGTTAAAGACACTATCGGAAAGTGGTGAAATTCAACCTAAGGGAGAAATCCCCAGTTTATACACTGCCAATCTATACATAGGTGCCTCCCAATATAGGCTACCTTCATATCTAGCGCCTCGCTTGATCCTTTTTTTAATTTATACGTAAAGAAAATAGGTGAGAAATTGGGTCATCGAATAAAAATTCTGGCACTCAAAGCTGGAAGGTCCTTGATTGGAACAGGAATATGTTTTATATAAAATCTGATTGATAGCAACGTTCTAACGATGTTCTCTATGAGTTTTCTTCGTCTAGGAACCTCGGATACGCCTCTGCGAACCTCGGATAGGCCTCTGGGAACCTCGGATAGGCCTATTCGGTATTGAGCGAAAGGATCCGAACCTTTGTTTACACCTGAGATTCGAGCTTTAGCCACTCGCTGAAATTCCCTAAAAGCTTTCTTTCCCCGGGGACATAGAGAGGTTGATGTAATTAAGTTCCTCCTTAGAAGGTTCATCGTACCTAGTGTTCTCAACATTTTTCAGACTCCTGTGATAGATCGCGTAATCTGGTTAACGACACGAAAGCTCTGGAGAGGAAAAAACTATGAGATATTATAGTAAATCATTTCTGTCTTTTCACTCCTTTCTTCTAATGTTACGCAGAGCTTTCAGTGTTATTTACTGTATTGTTTGAGGTTTTCCCGCTTTGTAACTGCATAATCACTCTCGTCTTTTTGTTTTCGTTGCCAGTACTATGGTTTCATTTGTTATGTGTGGGATGGAAGTAGCTGTGAATGGAGATGTAATAAACTGCCTCATTGATGGAACAGCCCTACAAAGGGTCATATTTGTTCCACTTACCATAATTTCACTTCACGAGGGGGCGATTTTTTTAAGAATTGTTCCAATAGATATTGGGTGAGTTAGTGCTTGCATACCAAAATGTACCTTCGATTCATTCATGCCTCTGGCTGAAATAACTCTGACCCACTTCGAGTTATTTTTAGAGAAACCCTTGAAGTGCATTAGCCACTTAGGAAGCCCGTATGAAAGCTTGCAAAAAAGGCAGCGAGGGCAACAGTAACTGCGGGGGACCTGTTAGAGTATAGCATTGTTTGGAGAAGGTGATTAAAATAGTAGCTTACTGCCAGCACCGGGGCTCAGTAATGACTGCGGTCCATTAGCGTACCGTCCTGTTTTCCTGTATTCCTGCACCTATTCCTGTATGCACGGGATGAGGTCATCAAAGGTTAATGGGAGTGAGAAAAGGCCAACTAATCGGCAAAGTCGTTAGCCTCCCTGCTGTGGCCAACACCTGTGCCTGGGGCTGAGTCCGAGCCACCCCTCCATCCTCTTTGCCGTGCTTCACTAATCTATGGGGTGTACAAAACAGACTCACACCCCAAGGCCCATTTGAGATGACTAGCCCACTCCTGTGGGTTTGAGTCACTTGAGTCCTAATGTGCTCTGTTTATACCCTGTTTTAGCTTTTCACATTTTAAACAAATTGCCCGAATGAGCTTATTTATAAGAGAATAGAAAAATTAGTAGGGATTTACCCTTTATGTAACACCTCTAAAGAAATATATATTGATTTCTGGAAATTGACGAATGGGATTCGTAACTTTCAATGATGTCAATCCAGTCTCGAACCAGCCTGCCGATGTTCTGGGATGTTTGGAAAGTTATCGTCAAATAAAACCGATTGAACCAACCTAGCAGTTCACTTAGCCCGACGAAGAAGTGGTTACTGTCTCCCACACGTTTGCTGTTAATTATTTATCTATCTACCATTTTTCAGTTCAGGACTGTGCTGGTCTGAGTCAGAATAAAAAATGTTCCGAATAACTTACCGAATTTTCATCGTATGAAGTGAATGTGTTTGCTAAGTACTTACCCTACTATAGATAATGCAGACTGACATCAGTTGGTACAGGTTTTCCAGTTTTTTGGCACTATACTCTCGATCTAAAACTTCTTTACTCGTAACTAGCCAGCTCTCGATTATCGATTCGATAGCAATCTGCGAGAAAGGCAATCATCACGTAATCAATTTACGTCTACTCTCTAGCTCCATGATGTGTCAATACCCACTCGATACGTCAACAGCGGGCAAACTTTACAAACCCCAACATTTACCTCAATGCGAAACTTTTCTAATTTTCTTTCCTACGTATCTTATATACAAGTCTCGAGGTTTCATATTTCTTTTTGAAATTGTTGGAAACTGATCCGGTACGCTTCTCAGAAATGTATTTTATTTTCACAGTTCGATTACCTAGGACTGATTGAATCGTTCATTGCTTGTATACCTTAGGCCCGACGAGGTCTCACTGTTTGAAATAAAAATAAAAGCTCCATGCTGTAATCAATCTCCTGCCAATGATTCAAATATTTCTTGGGCGAAGAGAAGGGAAGGGAGTAACAGCACATATGAGAGAGCTTTTCAACTGCTGGGTAGGAACCCATTGTTTGTTTTTACGTCCAGTAATTCTGGGTGGGACTGATCCATCATCCCCAGTTTACTCAGGTAACAGTGAAAATAACTCGAGCAAGAAAAGTCACCTCATCACGTTAGTTACATAGGACCTGGGGGAGCAGAAAAGTTATCCCTCGTTCATCCCCCATCTCGCCGCAGATTCGTCTCCAATTTATCCAAAATAACCTTTTTTTGTAGATTCCAGGTCACCCTTTCAGTTTGGTGGCTTTATTTTTATTTGCATAAGGGCCTGGTTAAGTTCACTTCGTTATAATTTGTTTTGTTTTTTTAAGTTTCATTTTAGATGACACTTTATTAGGCTGTGTCATAACAGACGTAAACTTTTACGCTGAAGAAAAATCCCAAAAGGAACATTTTGATCTTTTTTTTTTGTCTTTTTAGTGCCGTAGCAGATGGGAGGGGTTGAAAAGGTTCAGGATGCCAGCATATTTAATACTTATAATTCATTTTTAATCTTGTAAGGGTGACTATTCCTGTGGAAATGTGGAAAACTTTAGGATGATTTAATATTTTTAACTGGAAATTTATGTATCGAGAATATGGTTATTTTTGTTTCTTTCAAAAAATCTTGATTTTTTATGTTGAAAAGCACAAAAAAAAATTAATGTCTAGTGCCAGTGGAAAGAAAGACATTTTAAGAAAAAACACTCGCAGATGCCACTTGTGTTTCTACCCTAATTGTTCGGAAAGGACTAAATGTAAAGTAGTTGTTATAAATTGTCTGCTGAGGCACAACAGAACAGTGCTCACTGGGCGGGGAATGCCTTCATTACTGGAACAAGATGGGGGGGGGGGGGGGATGTTTACAAGACGTGCTCCCTTAGCTCTATCTCCCTTCCAGGTGACGTGGCAGTCGTGAACTATGGAGAACTACCGTGGCAGCAGCAGAAACCTCGGTCCCGTCTGTTCCTGCCCTGACTGGGACGGGACTTCCCAGTCCGGACGTCGGGGTGACCTAGCTGAGGATTTTCCTGAGCGGGTCCTCCACATAAGCCGGGCGCCAAGCCGGCTCAGCGCTTGTGAGCGGCCTCCAAGTCGGGCTGCGAGCCGGCTCGGGACTCTTGATCGGCCTCCTAGCCGAGTGAGCACTTTGGACCGGCCGCCAAGCCGGCCCGTCAGCAGAGGTCCGGCGGTGTATGACAGGCCGGGCTATGAACATCTTGGATCGTTCGGGGCCATACCTCAGTTCGAGCGGCCGGTCAGTCGTGGAGCCAGTGCGACGGGTGGCTTTGAGAATAAACTGACTGGACCCGCGGGCTTTGATCGCGCGGGCTCCAGTGTCGACTATGAGCCAAGCCCACAGGTATGAAAAATTTTCAGTAAACCATGTGTGAAGTATGCCAGTGAAGTATCTGATGTTTCAAATGATTCCTTGTGTGATATAGCCCATCAAATCAGGTACTGGAACCTACTCAAACAAGGTATTATTACCTACTATCCACCAAACATCCAATTAAAGACAAGTATTCTTAGCCTTGAAATAACTTACGAAGGGACTTCTGTGATTTCCTTTGAAAGTAAAATTCAGGAAATGAATTCATTCTTTCGGAATTTTAAAAACCAAATGTACTTTGTTGGACCAGTTTTTCATTGAAACTCTCCTAAGGATATCTCGCGGTGAAAATTAATTAAGGTGGGCTGTCATAATTTTATTGCTTCCATAAAAAGCCTATTATAACCCCTCTACGATCATTTATCACATCATGTCGGAAGGTCTAATCCAATTTCATTTCTTCGAATATTTCTTTCTTCACCATAAGAGTGAAAATGGAAATTCTCACTTGCGCTAAAATACAGTAATATTTTTTACGTTTAGGTTAGGCAGCAATCGATGATGCCCTTTGGCCGTCCGTCAGATTAGCATTGCGTTCAGAGAATTATTTCTAATTCCTTCTCTTGGTTGGAAGGTCACGTAGGCGTAGTCGCGTTTGTTCTAACTGTACAATATAGGTATCGATGGAAATTTTCCAGTTTCCATGTCAATTTCGAGTGTTTTTCAAGTTCCACCGTGGCAAGGCCCAACTATTTTTTAAGTGGGAAAATGGGCGACCTTAGAAATCAGTGGGAAACTGGAGAATCTACGTCGGTACCCTGCTACGATGTTAAATGTTATTCAGGTTTCTTTTTCATCAAACGCTGTTCTTAATTGAGTAATTATAGAACAGGAAAAATTGAGCTTTATGTGTCTCCCGGGAATGTTTCATGAAAATTCAGTGATCATTACAGAGGTGACCTCGATAAATTGTGTTCTGCAGTGCTCTTGCTCCTGCAACCATGAAATTAAAATTCATGACGTTTTTGCAGGTGCATTCGGTGTGCTGTGCAGAGTGGGAGAGTGGCCTCGCTCAGCAATGTGAATGGGACATTGACGTAGATATTAGACAGCATATTCAGCAGTGTACCTGTTCCTGCAATCACATGGGTTATGGAAATTTCATGGACTACCAGGTAAGTTCTTTCATTTAATTTTGATTGGGACGGAAAGTGTGGCTATTTTTGTGTTTCATTTTCAGGTCAAATGAGAACACATGTTTTATGGGAAATTTGAGAGAATTTGGGGGGGTGAGGAAAAGGCTTCCTGCTTTAAACATAGTTGTAAAAAAAAGTTGCGCGTGTTGCGATTGAACACTGTCCATGCAATAGTGGGATGGTGCCGTTTGATCCAGATCCTGATACCAACCTGACAAACCTAAATGTTTTGTGAAAAATCCATGAAAACCCCTCTTTGGGTTCATCATGGAATTGTAATGGGACGGAATAAAATCGAAATGGTGGGAGAGGAGTGCTGAACAAGCTTTTTAAATATGCTAAACCTCCTGCAAGGATTGCTAGAACAACTAACGGGGTCGGAGAATTTTTCAGGTGAATTGAATAAACTACCGGCCACGGGGCTTAAGACAAAAGGCAGCGTGGGAAACCACAGCACAACGGAATAACAATAACATTTGCATTTCAAAAGAAACCCCATTTCTAAGTCTCGTTTAAATTATCGTGGAAACGTCAGCTGGTGACATCTGACGCGAGAGACCGGCGATTAAGATATTTTTAGTGAATTGTACTTTGTAAACTCCTTTAACTTTTGGGTGACATTTTCATGAGTTTTAGGCGTCTTGTTGAAGGGTGCTTATTTTTCTTCCCAATTCTTCAAGTTAAGAAGTTTTACTTTTTTTTTTGCGCCATCATTTGTGAACCTTGATGACTTCGTGCGCTTAAAAGTCAGGATTATAAGATTCAACCTAGCGGCTGCGTCATTCATTGCCGTCTTTCGGAGAAAGATAAAAAAACCAAATTTAAACTTCAACTTGTTAGATGAGCCGTAGGTATAGAAAAGAAAATAGTACCTGCTGGTTTTTAAGTGTAGGGCCACTAGTGTAGGGACATATACAGTCGCCCATGATATTCGGCAACAGAGTGGCTCTGACAGCTGACAGAGTAGGAGAGTGGTAGAAACCATGATATAGCTCTTTACTTGCAAGTTTTCCCATCAAAGACTCAAAGAGGTAATCGTGGCCAAGTTTGCTTGAGTTTGATCCTGAGAGCTGCTAGAGCAAACTCGCCACGCTGCCTAAGCGCTACTGGTTGCCTCTCTGTTGGTTGCCACGCTGCCTAAGCGCTACTGGTTGCCTCTCTGTTGGTTGCCACGCTGCCTAAGCGCTACTGGTTGCCTCTCTGTTGGTTGCCACGCTGCCTAAGCGCTACTGGTTGCCTCTCTGTTGGTTGTCTAAGAGGAAATTTTGCGAGCCCGAAACCCACATTTCTTAATAACTTTACGGTACCGTTTGGGACATCGTTTTTTGTTGGAAATTATAGGGAAGCTTTTCCTTTTTCAAAAGTCTGGCAACGTACGTATCTTTTCGCTCAGAAGTTTCGATATAAAAGCCAGGCTATAGGTACCTATAATGGTATTTTGCAATCACCTTTGTGCAGAAACATAGGTAGAACCTCAGAGGGCTGCGCGGAAAGGGTTGGGGACCAGGGACAGAGCACACACAGCAAAGGCATACAGGAGTGCTGGAGTACTGGAGCCTTTGTACAGAATATTGTATCTCCTTCCCCTTCAGTCGATGCGGTTGTCCCCTGCTGGGCTTCTCGGCACAGACACTGCATTCTCCAATACACAAAGGCTGCGGTGTGGGGTGTATCCAGCAGTCCGTACCAGGGGCCTTATAGTTGCCAGCATAGGTAACTCCGTATGTCATTTTGGTGAGGACTAATTATATCTCAAATTGTGGAGGAAACTGACATCATCCTAACTTCGGTTTTGGCCGTACTGTCCTGGACATATTTCGCCTTAAATTTCTGTCTAGGCATTATAGCTGACTCTCTATGGCGAATGTAAGGACATATTTTACGGCTATGCTTACCTTCAGCAGTTATATGTATACTCCGTTGAAGTAGAAGGTTGAAATTAGGTCTCGTTATTCATGTCTTAAGTAAGCAAACATAGGCACCATCCAATAAAGTTATGACTTTTATTCATTTCAGGCTAGTCAGAGATACTACTGCAGTGTGCGGGATGGCTGTTAGTTGTGCTGCCATTGAGAGAGGTCTGTGAGTTGGAGGCATAAGTCAGAGAGTTGGGGGCATAAGTCTGAGTAGAGAGGAGTGAGAGGTCTGTGAGTTCGAGGCATAAGTCAGAGAGTTGGAGGCATAAGTCTGAGTAGAGAGGAGTGAGAGGTCTGTGAGTTGGAGTCATATGTCTGAGTAGAGAGGAGTGAGAGATCTGTGAGTTGGAGGCATAAGTCTGAGTAGAGAGGAGTGAGAGGTCTGTGAGTTGGAGTCATATGTCTGAGTAGAGAGGAGTGAGAGATCTGTGAGTTGGAGGCATAAGTCTGAGTAGAGAGGAGTGAGAGGTCTCTGAGTTGAGGGCATAAGTCTGAGTCAGCTGCGGCAAGCGTTTATCACGTTCAACTCTCGTCAACTGTCATTAATTTCAGCCCGCAACTTATCCGTCAAGCTGCCGACGGCTGACAACGAACAACAGCCGGCCTTTCCTACTCCTAACGTTGCTTTGCCAAGTCAGAAGTCTGGCCATGTTTAGGCACTTGAGAGAGTTGATTTAAGTTCCTACACTCTAGTTTTTTTCGGAAAAGAAAGCGTTCTGAACCCCTAAAATTGTAGCACAAGAAGGGATCTTGTTACAAATGAGTCCAGTCCAGTGTTGAAGCAGAGTTTCTTGACAGCTTGACCATTGTATAGCTCGGAGTCCCGGAGAAAATAATTTTCCCCGTTTCTATATACAGTATATAAGGAACTTCTTGTTTACCTTCCGGTCGCCTAGTAGGTTCCATCAGGTCATACTAGGTAAACAATACTTATCTGTCAGCAAATCATATTATGTAGAGTACAGTTATAAACCGATACCGTCGTTAAAACTTAACCTGTAGCAGCTTTACCCAAAAAAAATTTATCGGCCGAAAACAAATCCTGTATTTTTCAGTAAAGACAAAAGCATATAGTTTTCGCGTGTTTATGGGGGAAGAGGAACGATTGAGGGGATGTCCATGGCTTGCTGCGTTTCTATAATTCATAGCTTTTCGGCATCTGCTACAGCGGGCACGTAAATAAATGCCAGGGCAGTAAATTTGGGGGCGTCCAATAGGATTCAACGTCCGCAGTAAATCCTGTCGGGTGCGCCTGACCGTGCGTTTCTCGGTCCCTCTCCATGTTTCCATTAAACTTTTCTCGCTGTCCCTCACCGTCAACCTTTCTGTACTCTGCTAACCCGTAATTGTGGTTACGGAAATACCTAACTGAGGTGTTATAGGCTGCTGTTCCGACCATTTATCATTTTTCGTTTTTTTAACAGCAGCCTCTCTGTAGGTAAAATTATAGCTCCTATTTGGTGAAAAGGACATCCCGGAGGCTAGACGAGAGTATGCCAACTGCCCAATATCAAATGCCACACCTTTGTGTGGGAACACAATATGGGCGTATATAGTTTAATTTATGGCGGTTTCCGAAGCACAACCACCTCGATAAACTTTTTACCTGAAATGCTAAATATTGATCCAAAAAAAAATTCGGTGGTAGAGGGGTCAAACCGGTGCTTAGAGGTTTTGTAATCACACCCGTGTAGATTCGAAACCATACAGTTTTCCCGCTGATCTATTTTCTTTAGAGAAAACGGTACTGTAGACGATATGCGATATGCCGTTCAGATAACAGTAATTCACATATATCTTGACTTTTTATTCCGTTTACGATGCTTAACAAGTAAATCAATGGCGTAAATTGTAAAATTGCAGATTTATGAATCAATTTAGTTGGAAAGGAAATAGCCTTTAGGCGCAGGGGCAGAACGCTACCGGCTTCTCTCTCGCATATGACATATAGGAAAACGTGAGATAAATCAATTTGGAAGGGATGACAATTTCCTCGCAAACCCCTCAAAATTTGAACCCTACCTGGAGTCTGCTTTTCGCCCTTATGGATCTGATGTTTGAAAATGCCGCATGTCGCTCTGTAAATATCCTTCTCCTCAAGCGATGGGATAGTCTCTACAGTTTACTCTGTACACTCTACTCTATACACTTCTACACTTTACTCTGTACACTCTACTCTATACACTTCTACACTTTACTCTGTACACTCTACTCCAGTGGTTCTCAAACTTTTTGGCTGGCGGAACCAAATTTAGTCGGGAATTCTTTCGTGGAACCTTAAACATTGGATCGTCGATTTCACATGTTATTTAGGAAACAACAACAATACATTTTTCTATTTCAATTTTTCTAAACTAAACTAAAATTGTATTCCCTGATGCTCGGAGAAGGCTTCGCGGAACCCCGGCAAGGCTTCGCGGAACCAAATGGTTCCGCGGAACACAGTTTGAGAACCACTGCTCTACTCTATACACTTCTACACTTTACTCTGTACACCCTACTCTATACACTTCTACACTTTACTCTGTACACTCTACTCTATACACTTCTACACTTTACTCTGTACACTCTACTCTATACCCTTCTACACTTTGCCATGTTTGTCAGCAGATTCAAGGAAGGGTTGCTTATTGCATTATCTCCGGTACCTCTTCCGTAATTATTAAAATTCTGAAACTATTGCTTTTCCCGATATTTTACTGTAGTATGATGGTCCATACAAAGGCCGGTTTTTTATTTTTCCTGTTACTTAAAAGTAAAAGTTTTCTTTATACATCTTTAGACGTCTTTCTTAGGAATCTGTTGGTTGTTTTTTGTTCTGAATAACATACGTCAAAAACTACTCGTAAGTTGACAAAAATATTTATTGTTAAACTTGAGCCTTAGTAAGTGACTATGCAGCACTGTCGGACTGAAAAACTTGCTGTTGCTTGTTATGTAGTTATGTTCTCCCGAGGAAGTTTTGGATGCGGGCGGCTTGTGGCTGGTGCTTGTGGCTGCTGCTTGGCCTCTCATTTGGGTGTCTTGCCTTGTCTTCCTCTTTAACACAATTAAGGAAGGGTTACCAACAGAAGCTCAATTTTAGCTGCTGCTCGACTAATTTTAAAGTCAAAGGTTCCTCTCCAGTTTCCGTTGAAATTGGAAACACTAATTTGACAAGTTATTGGTGGCACATATCAGTATTGGGGGCTAGGTTTACTCCTAGGGAACAAACTATTTGTTAAGAAAGGCTCGGTACAACCGAAATTTCACTTCTTCTGTTCATTTCAAGAAATTCTCAGAGAATAGAAAATGGGAAAAAGTTTTTACTTGTAATAAACAATTTGAAGGATTTTTATCTTTTATTTTCAAGATTAGGTGCATAGTGGAGCCTATAGGATGCAACCTGGACTTTCCCCGCCTGATTTCCATATTCTTTGTCCCTGCCCCTTGCCTATTAATTAGCCCAGAACCAGAATCATCTCCAAATATTTCTCAAGAGGACGAGGCTATACTGTATCTATTCGTATCCTAATTACATTTGGAAGCTCTTACTGTTCTCCACAGATAACATAAATTAAATTAAAAGATTCTCGGCACTCATGTAGACAACAAATTTATTCATTTACCTCACTGCTATAGTTTTGGAATAATTTATCTCAAAATCGAGAGGAAATATGGACATGGACAATAATGGACATGGAAATAATAGATGAGGGGAACGAGCTTCTTGAAGTGAATATACTTCAGAACCTTTCCCAGAATCCTTTGAATATCGCTTTGATTTCCCATTAAAATATTATGTTCATTTTATGTTTCCTGTATCTCATTCTGGCTTCGAATAAATTTTCAAAGGACCTCATCCCTGTTTTACTACACAACCCAAGCAGACGCATTGTTGTTCGATCATAAAAGGGAAAACATGGAGGAAAAACAACAATCTCTGATTCCATTCTAGCAGACTCAATATTTTCCTTTCATAAAGGGGTTGGTGGATAGACGGTGGAGTGGAGGCTGAGAATTTGTTTACACAGACTGTATAGAAGGAAAGAAAAGTCATTCAAAAATGACTCGAAATGAAGAAAAACGCATAGGAAAATGCTTTGCGAACCAGAAAATAAGTGCAAATGAGAAATAATGTTGTTTTCGAAGTCTTTATATCTTCCTACGTCGGGATGCGGGAAAATTATCACGTATACTTTAATAGAAATGGTTTATCCCCACTTTCCCTGATAAGGCGTTTCGCTGAGCCTGAGCCTAACGATCTATACCTATACCCATAAAATTACTTTTCATCCTCGTTCGCGCAGAATATTGGATTATAAATAGCGCGTGAATCACTATCGTGCAGAGAGGAAGTTATTAGAAACATTGACGACATCTCGTCAAGGAAGCAATAGCTACTTTTAGCGACACGTCTACTGTAATTTTATTAATTACGTGAGGTATATTTGATTTTTCATATAATATCTTTATCCTTTTAATCAACCCGGACTCATCGTAATTAATTGAACTAGTTCAGTAGTTTTTTCCTCACCTTTTGCAGCTGCTCTATAGTTCCCTCCAACAGATGGAAAGGTTGCGAAGGAAATATCCGTGAGAAGATTTTGAAAGTCCTCATTTCCTCTTTAGTAAGATCCTGGTATAATGAATATCTGATCTTCTTTGGAAAACATCTTTAAACTTTGAGAGCGTTTTAAAAAGCTCTTTTCCCTGAATTGTAAAACAGATGAGAGATGCAACGAAATTGTATGGAAACATAACAGTTTGGTTTAGGCTGGGTTGTGACGATGGAGGTTTTGGGTTGAAATCTCCACACTCTCTGCATGTATAAATGTGTCTATAAGGAAGTTAACGCGTCGCTAAAACGTAGTGATAATGGACACCTTTCTTTGGCACATTGACAGACCAACAATTGACCAGAATCCACCTAAAAACCTTAGAAAGTGCGAGAAAGTCAAGCAGTGAAGTGCGATTTTTATTGAAGTACACGACATGGGTATTGGGTTGCTTTCCAATTTGCGGCTTATGGGCTCTATTGTGGCTGACAGAGGGAACCGCAGACGCGCCCTTCCTCTGTGACAAGGGTTCATTTTGCTTAGTAAGCGTCTTAAAGTGTTATTGATCGCTGAAAACGTCCTTCATAAAATTTAAAAAGCTCCTTAGGATTTTGCAATTTTCGCAGCGCCTATACCTTTTTGGATTTACCTCCCGTTCCATCTTTCTTTACCTTTTTCTCAGTTTGCGAAAATGTAGGATGGTGTTAAAGTTTTCGTCGTAATATATCCACAGTGAAAACTAATGTCAGTCATCACACCGCACTCTTGTCTAGATTCTCGATGAATTCAGCTTTCTTTTAGGTTATAGTGAGGAAGTAAACCAAAAAAATGAAATGCAATCTCGAAAAACTTAGTGACACCAAAAATTGCCTGTCTACAAAGTATTTTAACTGCGGTATCTCTGTTACAAACGCTCCGTTCTGTAAAGTTTTCCTTAATTAGTTAAATTGTAGGAAATAATTTTGGAAACGTTAGGAAGAATCTAGCTAGGGGAACTGGAATCGATTGACAATGAAAACTCGAACGGGAAATGTGAACTTTATGAGAGGGGTCGTGAAGTTAAGAGAACAAAAGCAACGGAGATTTAGTAATAATTTTGGCGCCAGAAGTGCACGGGCTCTGGTGGAGCGGCGGCCGACTGGCTGCTACCGATCCAATTACTCTCGGCCCAGCTACCTCATCAGGCACCTGGCTCAAATCCACCGGTTATTTAAGGGGGCGTTCATTCTGGGAACCTGTTTTGATAGTCTTGTGCTCGGTTTCGTGTTAATGCCTACAAGCAGAATCTCCACAATACAAAATCGGACAATCAATGTACCGACATTTCCCGAACTAAACAGCATGAAACTTTCGAGTATTTCGGAAATGCCGCTTCGTAGTACTAACTCATGCCTTGAAGGGTCTAGTTTCGAATCCCGGTATAAGCAAGCCATGCCATGGCAAGGCATTGATTTGCAGCACTTCTGGCTTTAACTGAAGCTAGTGTAATGGTAGAGGGGTTTTAGACCGCGAGCAAGGCTTCACCAGACAGAGCAGGGGAAAATCAAAAATAGAGAAGTAATTTATACAGAATGTCTAGGTACGACGTGTTGATGTTACATCCAGGCCATAATTTTGAATTTCTGTCAACTGGAAATTGTCTCCAAACACTTGAGGTAGAAGGTTCGCGAGTTGAGATTGTTTCGGGGACGTCTGCGTTGAGTGAACTTCTTTACCAGCCACCTCTCTCTTACTACAGCTATCGCTTCTATCTCTGATAATCTCCAGAATACGATAATTCTTAAAAATTCCGAGGGTAATTTGAAAGAAACCGAGAACGAGAGGATGATACAGCGCGATTATTGCAGTGACAGATCGAATATTATTTGGGTAACCTGAAGTGCACCACACAGCTCGTTGGCCCATCTTATTGTTTATTGTACGAAATTTTAAATGTGCAGGTTGGCAGATTCCTATTTTGAGCCATTTTCGTGAATTGAAAGTAGTTGATTCCTGGCTTGATGTGCTTTGTTTTGCCTGGATATTTTCAGCGTTCAAGTAACGTTGTGAAATTCCCTAATCTGGTGAGATCTCTCCTATTGTGTTTTTCTTGCTTCTATTAATGGCTAATGAATGAGTTGGTGCTGGTGCTGAGGGCCACAAGACAACTGCCCTCAATTTCCATTTCGGTTGAAACTACTTACGGTCAAACCAATTACTCGGGCTTACTCCCGCCCTCTTGCCCTGGGGGCTGCTCCAATTGGTTATTTAACTTCGTTATTGTGCCACTGCTGACTGTTTGACAGCTGGTAAACTCGGGCTCTGGTCCGCAAATAAAGGTCAATTTTGTAATCGCTGATGCCGTATAATGCTTTTTTGTTTGTTGCTTTACAATATTACGAGATTGTGTTGAATTTTTGTAGATTAGTACAGCTGAATTAGGCCGGGTCAGTTTTTAAATCTCAGTAAAAATTCAGATCATTCGCTATAAATCAGGAATTTAACCATCCACAAATGGGGGTACAATACGAAGCACATTGCTAAATCTCGCATTTTACACTTTAGATGACTTTCTCAATATGTTGTTTTACGGGAAAGCCAGGAGTCGAACACTTTAGTCCAACTTTTTTTTAGAGAAACGAGGTCACACAAAAAAGGTCCGATAATGATTTTATTTCATTAAAGGGTAGGTAAGTACCTATAGTGAATGTCGGCGTAAGTAAAAAGAAGTTGTCGCAAGGGTAATATAGCTGACACACAGCGATAGCTTACGACTCGAATTACTTGTACGTGGAGAACAAAGAGAAATGGTAACCATGGGGGTCTTCCCGCTTCCGCGACAAAATTTAGACAGAACATTTCAGATAACGAGCACGTACAACACTAAATCCTCATGCTTAGCTTATTCACACAGGCCTCTTTTTAAGATGAGTGACTATAGTTCATTTCACCACGGAAGCCGTGCACAGGTAAATGGGCTTCGATTTCCTTTACGAAATTGACTCTATTCAATGATCTGAATATTTCTTTGAAATTTAAAATCGCCGCGTACCTCGCTTGTATCATTAAATATTTTATTGGAGGAAGTGTGCTTTTCTGAGTCTGAGTGCTTCAAAAAATATCGAAAAATATATATTTTCTCATCGTGTACTCCATATCTGTTCCGTTTAAAATGCACGAAGCCCCTTCGAGCATGCATTAGACATTAGATGGTGCCACAATTCTCGAAGTTTTTTTCTGTAATTTTACCTTCTTAGGTAGGATATCCCATCTAAAATCTCAGTAAAAAGAAATATGATTTTTCACCGAAAACAGAGCTCGGAAATATCAACTAACTGGTTCAGTTCTGCCATTACCCTCAAGACATTTACTGACCATTTTATTCTAAATTCTAAAAACTTTTTGCTATATATATTCTTCTAGCTTTTACAGTTAATTTAAATAATGAAAGAGCTACATAAGATCTTTCTCATTGGAATTGGATAAAAAATATTTAAAAGAATGTCGCCAGGGGCAAAAAGCAAATGCCACGCGTGGGTGGGAACTCCAGTCGTTTTTATATTTAAAATTTGAAGTACTGCCATAAAGTTGCAGAACCCTTTTTTCCAATTCAGAAATGAAAGATCCTTTGACTTAGACTTTACAAGCTACGTGAGGTGTAGATAATTAAATAAACGAACAGAAAATAAATATACAAATATTACTTTTCCCTTTGAGAAATGAACGTATCCTACCCTTCTCTCAAGCAAACAATCAGATGTGACTTTTTCCTTTTTAAAAAAACTCCATGCAGTAATAAAAAATTCAATAACACCCCTAAGCCAGTTTAAAAAATTTCAGCATCATTCAAAACTTCGTACATAAACTAAATCCAGCAGAAAGTAATCTAAAAGCGGTCATAAATTTCAGATTAAGAATATTTTTGGCTCAGGGATAGTATTAGTGGTCTGTTTACGTAATATTCAGTACTGTAGGATTAAAATCCAATTATAGAGGAATTAGAATTTCTTGCGGTCCAACGAAACAGCCTTTCACGCGTTCCAAATCGTAAATTATCCTGTTTTTCCACCCGCACATCCTCCATTTTTTACATAACGGTCGGAATTACTTTTAAAACCTTTATTTTCCCCATCATTTCATAGCGTAAGTTCACGTTAAAGTTTTGCTTTAAAGGGTGCGGTACCTGGCTGAAAGATGAAATGTGAATGTGAATTTATTGTGTCCGAAAACATGCCAGACTGCAAACGTAAGGGTAACCCTCTTATTTTTCACAAAAATAAATCTCAATATGGAGAAAATAACATCTTTTTATTTCCTGTAGGAAAAACATGGATTTCTAATTAACGTTTGACATAATTATTAAACTGTAGCAGAGGATAATCAAATATAAAAGTGACTTTTGTGCCTCTCAGTGGCCGAGTGGTTAAGGGGTCCGCTTTGTGTCCTGAGAGGTCCGGGTTCGAATCCCGGCGGAACGGAAAAATTTTCCGCTTCCGAAATGGATGTATTGGCTTCGGCCCACTACTAAACTGGCTTCGGCCCACTCATATTCGGCTTCGGCCACTTCATCTTCGGCTTCGGCCAAAAACATCCAAACAAACCAACTCATCGGCGCATATGTTCTCTGAACGTCGCGCGTAAAAAAAAAAAAAAAAAAAAAGGTGACTTTTTCCGTATTTTAAATAAATAACCGCATTCTATGTGGTTTGAAATTTTTTTAATTTGAAGATAAAACAGTGGTGATGTATCGATAAAGAAACTACCGAGGAAACTACAATAAGAAGTACCTATACGTTTGGTCGAATAGTGAATTTGTTAACCATGCCTCTCCGCAGTTCATATTACAATACTATACCTACAATTTCATCAACTTGAGTTCTCACGTTCTCTTCGTCTTAGCGCAAAATTTCTGTGTACCCAGTCTCTGGATGGCTCTTCTGACCACTTAACAACAAGATTTCAGTAAGAAAAGCGCCTTCTTCGTCGTATTCCTGGGTAGGTAGCTCGTAGGTAGGTAGACTGTAAATAAATTGC